>CM050521.1:39192725-39893559 GCA_027563665.1 Antrozous pallidus
TCACAGTGAGTCAAGGAAAACCCTCTCGTTTTCTAGGAGTTGCAAAAAGAACAATGGAAAGATGTGCATTTTCTCAAAGACATACAATTTCCAAGAGAGAGAGACCAAGTTGAGTATCTGAATGACATAAGCAGCATGAAATTTGGCTGGCTGACTCAAGTCCATATTTGTTGACAGGTCTGCTCCACAAAAGGAGTTGAGCAATTAGAAGATGGAGTCTCTGAGAAACATTCCAGAACAGATATTTGGAATGCTGGGGGCATCTGGGTACTTTAAATATTCTGAGATGTGACTGCCTGTGTATCAAGAATGAGTTCATAACTAAAGATATTTTGAGTAATTGCCAAGTTGATGGAATTGTCAGAGAGCCAAGAATTAGCACTCCTTGAATTGTAGGACCCAGCATTTGCTAAGCTCAGAAGGTTTTCCCTTTCTCTGATCTAATAGGTGACTTTTTAAAATATTAAATGCAAAAGCCAAGAACATATAAGAATGTATTTAAGAACCCTGCCGTCATAGTATGATAACTAGAAAGGTGAATTTATTTGGTATCTTAGAACAAAGAAACCCATAAACTCTATATAATCTGGCACCAATCAATAAACATTTATTGATCACCCATTGTGTTTTCAGCCAGTGCTAAAATGAGCATTGGATGTAATAATTATATGGAAGATATGACCTCTAATCTCCAGAAATATAAGTTATAGGTAGGGAGTTAAGACTTGCACAGTTGAGTCTCTCTCAAAATTAATAAAGCAGAACAATATTTAAATGTTAAACTGTATAATATAAATTATCAATGTCATGAACATTTAAAGAAGGGAGTAATCATTGAGTAGGTCCTGATACACAGCCTTTTGGGATACTTCAGAGTGCCTAAGATGGGAAAATATTTCAAGCAGAAAAAGGGTAGGTGAAAAAAGGCTTGAAGAATGAGAACGACCTAGATGGGTAGATATGAGATACGAGCTGGATTTTTGTTCTTTAAGTGATTTTTATCTGAAAAGAAACTAGAACAAGAGTGTGGTGAGATCAGCAGAACTCTTGGAATCTGCATTTGAAGAGTTCTATGACACACATTGAAGAATTTGAGTGCTCACTCCAGCTGGCATGGTTCAGTGTTTGAGTGTTGAGCTATGAACCAGGAGGTGACAGTTTGATTCCCAGTTGGGGCATATGCCCGGGTTACAGTCTTGGCCTTACTGGGAGTCCTGGCCAGACCAGGGGCAGCAGATCGACAATTCTCTCTCATCATTGATGTTTCCATCTCTTTCTCCAGCTTCCTTCCTCTCTGAAATCAATAAAAATGTATTTAACAAAAAGAATTTGAGTGCCTTCACAATAGAGAATCTTCAGGAGCATGATGAAGGAACTCAGACTAATGAAGCAGGAAACTGCAAGCCCATAGGTTCCTTAAGCACAAGAGCAAAGCCTTGAAATAAGTATTTGGGAAAGGCTAACCTGTGAAATCCTGTGAAGTGTGTACTAAAAAGGGAGGCTGGAATCAAGGATGCCACCATAAATCAGTCTGAGTTGCTTAATGTGGACTGTGAAGGGGTGATGGAGAGGAGAAGAGAGAAGTGAAAGACAAAGTATTGTGAAGAAAGCAGAATCTGATGGGGGCATCTGTGGGCAGAGTAAGTCAAGGCTAATTTAAAGTTTGTTAAAATTTTAAGATTAAGACCAGAAGCTTCTGTTAACAGGAAGTTGCAGGACAGAGAAAATGATGAATATGGCCTCATGAGTTTAAGAAAAGCCAATAAGACACAATAAGTTGTTGGAGATGTGGAATTATCCTTGCGTAACAGTTCAAAGTGATTCAGGTTTGCCACGGTCTGCTTACAAGTATAGAAGAGAGAGAGAATTTTTTTTCCTGAAACTAAGGTCCTTTATTCCGCATATAGCTCTTACATGTCTGTTTTCCAACACATGTGCAAACACATATATGTATGCATCCATTTATTTTTTCGAGTGGAGATTTAAAAATGTATTGAATTGAGATAAATAGAGAAGACAGGGAAGGATTATCTAAGCAAAAAAAAAAAGGTCGACATTAATAAAGATGTGAAAGTCATGAAATAAGAAGGATAAATGTAATCTAAGAATGGAACAGGACTAGAAATCCAGCTCAAAATTATTAACTTTCTCTTATGATATCTTCACTGATCATTTCAATTCATGAAGATGGCTCATTGCTCTGAGCTGTTTTACTCAAATGATCCCTATATCCTAATTTTTGTGCTAAACTTTTAATTTCCATTTCTAGATAAGATTTTAGTGGACAAGAAGGAGTCTAACCCAACCTTTTGTTTCATAGGAATATATGCTCAGTAAAATATTTCTTTTTTTTTTTACTGCCATTTCTCTTGCTTTTTTTATGTCTTTTTAAAATTTACAATATAACTTATATTTAAAAGTAGTACATATGTTTTCCTTTCCCCCCCCAATATCCTCCCCCCAGCCTCCCTTACCCCCCAGCACATGTCCCCACCTGCCCCCCTCCCCGCCCCAGTGTCTTTCATTCATTGGTTATGCTCATATGCATGCATACAAGTCCTTCAGTTGATCTCCCCCCACCGCATCCGCCTCCCATCCACTCCAGCCTTCCCCCTGTAGCTTGACAGCCTGTTCGAGGCCACCCTGCCTCTATATCAATCACTTCCTCCTGTTTCTTTTCTTCAGAAATATCTTGCCTCTGCATACTAGAAACAAACGTATAAGAGCAAAAAAAAAGTTTGAGTGTCAGTTCCAATGTCCAACTGTTCTGAGTCCCAGTTTCAATGTCAAATAGTTCTTCATGTGTACATGTCAGCAATGGTATCCAGATGGTGGACACATTGTGGCAATGCAGGATCCATCCTCTCTGGTATGGTCCTGGGCCGCTGCAGCCATGCACAGCTGCTGACTGCTAGCATGGCAAGGTGTCGTCAGCGTCCCCCATCTTTGGACTGTCCTCGTGGCTGGAACAGACCCGTCAGTTCCTCACTGTCACAGGAACCCACATGGTCTTGGAGTTGTTCTCTGCAAACACACAAACACATTCTCGACCAAAAGTTAACAAAGGGGTCCTCTCTGCAAAATAGACTTGGGATTCTTTTTATTTTTGCCTAAATGATTTTCCTTTGGCTTATTTTGACACCATGTGTGTTTTTTCATGGGTTTCCTGCAGTTGGTTTTACAAATGGAATTTTCTTTTCTGGAGTAAGAATTTTCTACATGTATTTTACTTATAGGATATTTTTCCTTACATGATATTACCCCACTGTCCCCCCCCCCTTTTTTTGTTAATAGGGGCTTTTGGAAATTTTATCTTGCAGTCTTGGTAATTTTAAATTTAAATTTTTGCACACAAATATTACTGCTTTAGGTTCTTTGGATGTTAGGCAATTTTGCAGTGAGATGAACTACTAATAGATATTTTAGTTAATGTTTTAGGAAAAGCTTTTTGTCCAGTACACTTAGATTTTCTTGAGTATTCACTTATTTCACTTGGCCAATTTAAATTAATCTGAAAACTTGATTACTATTTTACTATCAATTTTAATACTCAAGCAGAAATCTTAGTTTACCGAGTAAATACTTGTGGAAAGGAATATTTGCATTTTTGAGTAGGTCCTCAGCATTCCTGGTAATAAACTAAATTTAGATATAGGGCAGCTATTGCTGGCCGAGTCTCTGTCTGCCAGCTGGGTCCCGGTGTGAGTTGTGCGTGGGAGGCGTAGCAGCCGTGGGGGTAGGAGACCTTCCTCAGGAGGGGTGAGAATTCAAGCCCCTGCAAGGTTTGTGGATGAGGGTCTGTGCCCCACCTCTGTTGATATTTTAGTTCTCTCCTGTTGGCCCCTCTGTGACTGTGCCTGTCTTAGGTTGTTCCTTCCCTGAGGAATCTTACCCGTCTCTGGCTAACCAGCCATCCTCCGGGGCCAAACAGGGTGATGTGAGGTTCAGTCCTGTCTCCTTTGTAGTCTATGCCCCCATGGCCTCCACGTCCAGCACCTGCCTTGGGGTCCCCTCGCCTGCTGGCGGGGTCCCGGTACTGATCACATATCTCGGGTGACCCAGGTTTCTTCTCCAGAGAGGGCCCAGCTCATGCCATTGGTCGAGAGACAGATCCGTGGTGCCAGCTGCCCAGAGGTTTCAGCCCCAGCTTGAACTGAAAGTTCAAGCATCAGCTGTGTGTATTTGGATAATAAGAAGAGGGTCCCTCTTGGCAAAAGGGCCAGAGGGGCCAATATAGAATGCTCAGATGCCTTCCCAGTGCCTTAATCCCATCTGAAAGGAATTCCTTTCCTATCTTTTTTTTAAGTTGCTGCCCAACATTCAAAGAATTAGTTTGTAAGTTTATTTGGGATAATTGTATAATATGCTATTGTCAAATATCAAATATTATAATGAAATTGTAGGATAATATCATGTAAGGGTATTGTGGTGTCACAGGAGGTTAAGGAGGGCCTAGCCTAAGGACTGGTGTCCATAAGAGATGACATGCTCTAGGCCATGTTAATTCAATCTCAAACTAGCTGCCAATTTTTTTTATAACTTTATATAAACTTTGTCAGGGATATAAAAACACAAATCACTTACCTTAGTTCAAGCATTCAAATATATCGACTTTCCCCCTTACTCCCACCACCTGCCACTTACCCTGAGGTTTGACATTTTGATGGACTTTTCTCAGTCTCTGGATCCATTCTTGTTCATCAGTCTATGTCGTTGATTGTATTCCTCAAATGAGTGAGATTATGTGATATTTGTCTTTCTCTCCCTGGCTAATTTCACTTAGCATAATGCTCTCTAATTCCATCCATGTTGTTAGAAATGGTAGGAGCTCTTTCTTTTTTTACCGCAGCATAGTATTCCATTGTGTAGATGTACCACAGTTTTTTAATCCACTCATCTGCTGATGGGCACTTAGGCTGTTTCCAAATCTTAGCTATGATAAATTGTGCTGCTATGAAAATAGGGGTACATATATCCTTTCTAATTCGCCTTTCTAGTTTCTTGGGGTATATTCCTAGAAGTGGGATCACTGGGTCGAATGGGAGCTCCATTTTTAGTTTTTTGAGGAAACTCCATACTGTTCTCCACAGTGGCTGCACTAGTCTACAATCCCACCAACAGTGCAGGAGAGTTCCTTTTTCTCCGCATCCTAGCCAGCACTTGTCATTTGTTGATTTGTTGATGAAAGCCATTCTGACTGGTGTGAGATGGTACCACATAGTCGTTTTGATTTGCATCTCTCGGATAATTAGTGACTTTGAGCAAGTTTTCATATGTCTCTGGGCCTTCCTTTTGTCTTCTTTAGAAAAGGTTCTATTTAGGTCTGTTGTCCATTTTTTCATTGGATCATTTGTCTTCCTTTTATTGAGTTGTGTGAGTTGCCTGTAGATGCTTGAGATTAAACCTTTATCATTGATAACATTTGCAAATATGTTCTCCCATACAGTGGGTTTTCTTGTTGTTTTGTTGATGGTTTCTTTAGCTGTGCAAAAGCTTTTTATTTTGATGTAGTCCCATTTGTTTATTCTGTCTTTAGCTTCCATTGCCCTAGGAGCAGTATCATCGAAGAAGTTCTTTAATAAAATATTTCTTGATTTAAAAAAATAGATATTTTTATTCATTTCAGAGAGGAAGGGAGAAAGAGGCAGAGATAGAAAAATCAATGATGAGAGATATTCATTCATCAGCTGTCTCCTGCACACCCCACACTGGGGACTGAGCCAGCAACCAGGGATTGTGCCCTGACCAGAAATCAAACCATGACCTCCTGGTTCATAGTTTGATGCTCAACCAATGACCCTCACCGGCCAAGCTATTTTTTGAGTTTCTAATGGTTTGTTTGGCTTTCCTATTTTTACATTGTGAGGTAACATTAAAAAATGTAAACAGGAAATAATGCTGCTTCTTTCACAAAGCCATTAACATGTGAAGGCAGGCTCTGGGGTCAGTGGATATTGGTTATTATTTTGGCTCCTCATCTTACATTTGAGAGATTTGTTTTATGAAGCTGAACTTACCTTTCACTATAGAAGGTGCAAAGGCAAGGCAAACATTTTTCATTCCATTTTACACAATTAGAATATGGATATGCAAACTGGACATGATCTGCAACATCTTAATTTTGGAGCTACTGACACAATGAGGGACTAATAATGCAAAAATTGTTCTGGTGGCAGCAGCCCCCTTCAATTTCCAGGAGTAGAAGTGGCATATTATGTTCTTCCAGCTGGGCTGAGCTGGACAGTGCAAGCTACAGCTTCTCATGTTTAGAGGAAGCAATGGCAGGAGATCCCGGACTGACTCTGTGGCCAGATTCTGGCCCAGTGTGTAGCTGTAAATAATACAAAAATAAACTCCGTGTTTTGCATTATCACAACTGTAAACCTATATTTTATCCATCCTGCATTCCCATTCTCCACCTGAGATTCATCAAACTTCACTTTTCTCCAGCAAGAGAAATATTGCTAAGTTTATAATCTAGGAAAGTATTCACACTGATCAAGTCTTTGAGCTTCAGCAACTTCTCTTTAAGAAAACATAAGTCAATCCTGTTTTCTTTCTTTCTTAGGAATAGAACGAGCTGCCATAGTCTTATATGTCAACAGCAACCTTAATGTCAAGGTGGTCATAACACTCCAGGTTTGATCAGGGTAGTTTTAACTGAAAACCCCTCACCAGCAGTGGACCACAGTAAAACACCCACCATGTGACAGAAATGAGAAAAACTGTGTACAATAAAAGAGGAGGATTTTCCTCTGCCACGAAGAAACATCTGTTTATTCACTAGTGTGTTCATTCTTTCAATAAATATTTATTGGACACTTGCCTACTAGGTAAAGTGGCACATTCCTGCCCTTACACATTCCTGATTATGTGGCTTGGCTAGGAAGACTTGAAAGCAGTCACATGAGCACCATTCAATATAGTCATTAATGTAGTGGAACTAGGAACAAAGTGAAGTTGAAAGGAAAGGAAGACCAAAGTTTACCTGGAGAAGCAATCCAGGCTTCAAAATAAGATACTACTGCTTTGTATTGTCAACTAGACAGGAATCAGTGGACCATTCTGGACATTGTGAAAGGTATCCACAAGGGCCCTGAAGCATGAGGTGAGTCTATGTGCCACTGTATTCGGAATGTAGGGTATCTGGGAGGGGGAAGTAGGAGATTAGGTTTTTATCTTGGATATAATGGGGACCCAGTGAAGGATTTGAGTGGTCACCTACAATTCCTTTCTTATTCAGGTATTGCCTTTTGTTTTTTAAAGAAAGCTAAGGTGTTAAATCTGTTAGTGTATGCAATGTTGACCACCATCTAGCACATCAGAAACACACTACACTTAGTCGCTCTTATATTATTTATACAAAGGGCACATGAGTTGCAGAGCTGTTCTACATTTTCTTATAACCATTTTTAGAAAGGCCAAATCTCTGTTCCTCTCATTGGAGTTTGTTGGCTTTAAGCCATGTTTGAGCCCATCCATCTATCTTATAAAACTTCCCTTGGGTTCAGCTTCATTGGGAACTGATGGGAGTAGCAGCTCCCAAGTTGTCACTGCATCTTTCATAAGTCTTGCATTCATACAAGACAATAGAGCCTTGCAGATCATCGATCTTATCAGGAGCTGGAAATCTTTCCTTTCATGTGTTGGGAGGTTGGGTGAGGCACTCTGGGTTGGTGGGGGGGGGGGTGGTGAGGGTGGCTGAGTGGGCAAAAGAAGATGAGAAGATCCAGCAGAGTTAGGGAAGTTACATAGTCATTTGCTAAAAATGGAGATATTATGCAAATGAACAAAGTATTTTTAAAGGACATTCCTCATCATTGGGTACATCTCCTTCAACCTTCTTTAAAACCTGTTTCAATGACACTGTCAGTTGTCCCTAAGCATGATTAGACTTTAAAGAACCCAGTCCAAAATAACGATGGGAAGGCAAACAAAACTTTTAAGGAAAAATAAAACTGTTTTTGCATAAATAAATATACAAATTCATTCAGTCACTCTATAAAAAAAATAATTTAAAGGCCATTCCAGACTTCAGTTTTCCCCTCTGTGGCCCTCCCCCTGCCTCCTCCTCCTCCTCCTCTTTCTCCTCCTCCTCTTTTTTCTTCTCCTCCTCCTCTTTCTCCTCCTCCTCCTCTTCCTCCTTCTCCTCCTCCTCCTTCTTCTGGAGCTGCCCTACAGATGCTCTCATATTCCAGACTTCATAATGTCACATTCAAAGTCACAAATGGGCTGAAACCGGTTTGGCTCAGTGGACAGAGCATTGGCCTGCAGATTGAAAGGCCCCAGGTTCAATTCCGGTCAAGGGCATGTATCTTGGTGGTGGGCACATCCCCAGTAGAGAGTGTGCAAGAGGCAGCTGATCGCTGTTTCTCTCTCATTGATGTTTCTGACTTTCTATCCCTCTCCCTTTCTCTCTGTAAAAAAACGATAAAACATATTAAAAAACAAACAAACAAACAAACAAAAACCCAAAGTCACAAATGGGAGAAAGATAATGAAAAGTTAGGAACTACTTGTAGCTTGTTCTGGCTGAAGCACAAGGTACAGGCCCAGTATCTCAAATCTAGTACTCCAAAGAAAGATCCTATGTAGCCAGGTTCTCTTGAATGAGTGGAAGCAGCTAGATCAGAAGATAAGATTTCTGTTCTAGAATGATCATCCCATTAAGCAGGGTGAGCATGCTTGGAGAGAATTGATCATGGAGATATGGAGGTAATTTACAGGGAATAGATAGATAACTGAGCCCTAACCAAAGTGGCAACAGTGGAACAGATTTAAATGTAGTGACCAAATAGAGGTTGGATAGACAGATTAAGGGTAGTAGGAGGGTGGTGGATGAAAAAACAAAGTTGTCCATGACACCTCCCAGGATAATGAGGCAAACTATATCACCTATTACCAAAGTGGGGAAAATACAGGGAGGTAAAGATTGGGCAGTAAAAGAAAGAATGAATTTCTTTCTGGATAGGAATATTTTAAGTATCCCATTTGGGAACCAAACTATATTTAAGTAACAACTGAAATCTTACATATTTAGTTAAGTTACCCAGAGGGAGCCTATGAAGAATGAAGACTGAGAGCACAATTACATGAGATACTATATTTTAGGTCCACTAAGGAAAGAAGAATCTACCCAAATTCTAAAAAGAAGATAAGAGAGCTAGCAAGTAAACTCAAGGAGAGAGGAAGATGTTCCAGACACAAAATAGGAAAACATCTCATAAATGAAGTGGTGAGATGGGCCACTTGCTGTGAGAGGTCAAGTAAGATAAGGACCAGAAAAAATATCCTTCAGATGTGACAGATGTTCTTCAGTAAACAAATTACTCTGCTAAGGACAGCAGTAAAAGGGGGAGACACTATTGTGGGGAGATAAAAGAGAGATAGCAAGAGCAATCTGTTCTATCAAGGAAAATAGAGAGTGCCTGCAAGAGAAAGACAAAGTGAACTTTCACACTTAGGAGAGAACAGTGCATGGTTATTAGCTGATGGGAAAGGACTGATAGGGGATTGGACAGATTCAAGATACAAGGGAAGGAAAGATATTAAAATAATAAATACATTAAGGCAGAAGAGATGAGAAGTTCAGAGCACAGATAAATGGAAGCATTTGATTGAGAGATGGAGTACTTCCTTCTTTGAGGCACCAAGAAATGTGTCAAATGGGGGTTATCTATTTGCTTGTAATTCGTGAAGTGAAAACAGTAAGAAGTCCATGTTTGAGTGGCAAGTTGGATGTTTTAGGACAGTATTGCACTCTTGCAAAAAGGGTGATGTGGAGATGAAAGGAAGCTGGTCATGGAAGAGGATTGCTGAGAAAGATTGCCAATCCAGCTGAAGTGCCCTTGTGAATCCCTAAGGCAGTACTTAGCAGCTTCCCTATGAAAGCAATGAAGGCAGGAATTTGAACTATTCCAGGTTAGGAGAAATTCCTTCTGTGTCTAGCCATTCTGAAATTGGGGCACCAGGCACAATGACTTAAAACATAGTAAGCTCTCACTATCCATTTGTAGGGAACATAGATTTTAATGCATGGAGATAACATGACATGTAAGTGAATAACCTGGAAATAGATATGAATGTAATGTTTAGAATGCCTTTACCTTGTATAAGTACTATTAACCAAATTTACACTTTAAGAAAAGAAAAGAGAGATATCAGGTTCTCCAAACAAACCACCAAATAACATTACAAAACAAAAGGGTCTTGTTTTTTTTATTTCATTGCACTTGTTAAAGTAAACATCACTTTGAGGATGGGCTAGATAGACAGCTAAGGAGGTGGTCAACTGCTGTCTCAATTATCCTGAGGGACAGGGGTCTGGAAAACTGATGACTCATTCTTGGTTTAGTAAACTAGAAATCTTGGGAGCCTGGCTGTAAAGTTTCAGGGCATTGATGTGTCTCTGGGTGTGCGTGAGTATGCATTTAAAAAAGCCAGAGAATGAAGTTTCTCTGAAACATATTCCTTTCATCAGTTTAAGAGATTCTTCAGGATTCAATTAAGCACTGCATGTATTTTTTGCCAGAGATGAAAATCTGGCAAGTTATACTTTCTATGTTTCTTTAAGGAAAAAAATCCAGAGTTAAGATCCCACTTGCTAGACTTTTAAGTTAGACACTCTCTACATGGGGTATGGAACATTATGCACCCAATTTCCCCAGAAAAAAAATATTTTCTAGCCAACATGGTCCTAGCAAGCCTAAAAGAAGTTGATAGAATGAATAAACCCAAGAATGTAGGGCCAAATCAATGGTCAGTGGTGGCTGTTTTTTTTTTTTTTTTCTCTTGAAGGATAACTCGGATAGAAGTCTGATAATGTGGTCCATGACTGGGTTTCTTAAAGTTGTGTTTAAGTATTACAGATGTCCTACTTATTCATGAGTTATATCTTATCATTAGGTTATCTCCTTTTCTACCTTAAAATATGACAGCAAAATCTCATTCCACAGCATTCGACTTTGATAAATGAAAGAATCTTCATGGTGTCTCAGACTTACAATAATAAAATTAAAAGTGTGAAGGCAATTTTGAAATCCTCTAGACTATTGGCTTTCCACCATAGTGACAAGACTCACTGTTGACTCATGACTAAAAGAGAAAAACAATCCATTTTAAAAGAGATAAACAGAGTTCTATATAAATAAATCTTAAGTGGTGCAAAAGAAACCATAAACAAAGTTAAAATACAAACTATAAGTTGAGAAAAAATATTTTCAATACATATGGGAGAACATTTATGCCTCTAATATATAAAGAACTCTTACAAACAACCTAAAAATGTGCAAATAATTATGAATAGGCTCTTTACAAACAGCAAATTCAAAGGCCAATACACATAAAAAAAAAAAAAAGATGTTCAGCTTCATTGCAGGTCCAGATAATGAAAATTAGAATAATAATAAAATATAATTTCCTACCTATCAAATTGTCAAACACGACAAAAAGTGGAAATCCATTCTATACTGGGATGTGGAGAAAGGAGTCCATTCATCCATTGCTGGTGGATAGAGGGACAATCTGAAAAAGCCTATTAGGAGGAAAAGCACATGCATTTTTTGACGCAATAATTCCAACCTTGTGCATGTAGCTGCCAATGAAAGACCATCCCACTGCAGAGTACAACAATCAAAGAAGGGAAAATTACTCAGGGACAGTCTTTGAATGTTAAGTAAATTCAGTTGCAATAAGTTGACCTTGGTGGTTCTTAAAGTGGTTATTAGTTTCTAGGATACCACCTCTTTGAAAAACATTTCCAGTATTGTCATCCTTTTATAAAGTTCATTTATACAACTTTCTATTTAAAGGTCAAGGACTATTTTTCATCTTTCTAATGACATATGAGAAGTAGCCACAACCTCAGGCTCCTCTGTCGGTTCTAATAAGTCCAGAGCAGAGAACTCCAGGAAGTAAACCACAGGTTCATGGGCTTTAAGCATTATGAGTATATTAATGGTTTTGAAGGACCTCTGTGTGATAGGACATAAAGCAAGGGTTATTAATGTAAAGACTCCATCAAAGTGTGAGCCCTTGTAGAGAACTGAGATACACACATTAAATATTTAATCTATTGTTTATCAGTTAGGGTGCAAATGCCTTTGAACTCTATTTTATTAGTTTTCTCAGGAACCAAGTTATACTCCCCATTATATTGACAGAGCCAAGTGATAGGTAGAAATAAGGTTAGAAAAGATGTTTAGACCTCACGGGGACATTGACATCACTGCTTGATTGTTTCCATTCTAAAACGTGGTCAGATTCTGAAAAACTGCCAGTCACCAGCGACAACCAAGTTTTTGTTTACACTTGCAAGAAGCCTCTGAGCAGTGCAATGCCACTTGCATTCTCTGGCTGTCCGTTTTATGGTATAAATTAATGGTTTTCTTGGTTTGGCCGAAAGCATTGAATTCCTCTTCACAGAGTCACTTTTCCATAGCGAGACAGTCATCTTCAACACATTTTCAGTCTTGGACTAGCAAGAAATTAAGCAAAGAACATAAAAGTTCAGAGGGTTAGAGAAGAATCTCCTTCAGAGCCTTGGTGAGGAGAGGTGATAAATATGGCAAGTGTGAAACTAGTACTTGCTTCCTAGAGAGAAATTAATGCCAGGGGGTGAATGTGACAACATGGGTTTCTGGCTTGCCAGTGTCTCTCCTTCCTTTTCATGTCTCTGGAGTCTCTTTAATTTGGGATTTTTGTGGCCACCCATCTTCCATTCCATGGAATAGTGGCTGGAGTCAGTCACATTCCATTATGCTGGCTCCTTTCATTTTATTTCAGCTTCACCCACTCGCATCATATTCGCCCAACACTAACCTCATCCTGATGTCAAGACTCTGCCCTGGAACTCCAGTATCCCTCTTCCTCCACCATGGCATTCTCAACTGAAACATCCTTGGAGAATTTTACATCAGATCCAAGCAGTACTGCTGTATCATGCAAATAGCCACCATGCCAGACCAAATTTCTACTCATTCTCCATTGGTCTTTTGTGGTCACCCTCTGGCACCTTTTCCCCATTCATGTGTTGGATCTAGAAGGGATCTGAGTAATCTTTCCTGTCCATCAGTCCTTCCTCCCTACCCTTACCATGCCCCATATGTCACTTTCTCAATTTTAGTTACAACTTTTTAAAGCTAATTTCTTTTGTGAGTAAGGAATATAAACTCTAACTTGTTTCAGCTCAGATGTTAGATAACAATTTGCTATGGAAAATTGGATTCTGAAAGAAAAAGATAGCTGAATTGTTTTAATATACTTGGAATTAACTGAGGACATTAGATTGAATACTTACAATATATGTTTCGAAAGTTATGTCGACTTCCAGCCTGTCTTCTTGATAGCCAATGTTTTTTCAGTGTGTGAGGAATATAGGCTAATTGTAACATGGAAGCAAATCAAAAGAATAATCAGTAATGCATTCTGAATAAAAATAAACGGGATTAAAAATAACATTTATTTGAACATTTGTACATTAGTCTTTTCCATTGCCTAAAAACCCAGAATTGACTCTGCTTGGCAAATCTTTAACCATTCTAATAAATATTTCTACCCCATTTAACTGGAAACCAAATGAACTGGATTAAACACAGGCAATTGTGACTCTGGAACATTCAACATCATGATTCGTGGTCTGACATGTGTTTAGTGTGGACAGGAAATTCTCTTTACAAAATTTGTATGCTGAAACCTCTATATTAAATTCTTAGGGGTATTTATCTCTAACCTTCCATTTACCTATTACTTTTAGCAATACATTGACTAATTTTCAGTTATCCTAAGTAAGAAAAATATTGAACTTTCCAAAAAGGAAACAAAAATAGATGATTTATTTAATCATTTATTTTATTTATTTATTGAAGATAAATTTATTGAGCAATTGTCATGTTTCAGAATATTAAGTGCTCAAGACACAGAGATAAAGCCATTGTCCTTTCCCTGAAGAAGTTCAACATCATTCACAGTTTACCACATATGGTCAAATTCCCTCTTATGAACCCAAACAGGGAAAGGCTTCCTTTTTTAGATAGTTCTTTTCTCTATTATTTAGAGAAGGCTCTGGCTTAAAACCTTGTCCCAAAAAGTCAGTGTGAGAAATTAAAGATTTATGGTAATAGGCCAATTTCAGGAGTGAAGCTCATCTGCTTTATGAATCTATGGCTCCTCACACCTCTTCCTCCTTCCTTTATACATGGGTATTTTAAGCTTTTCTTAATTAGAATGACTCCTTTAATATGTTGCCCAAATTAAAATCCACTCAGGTCAGCCCAACCAGTGTATCTCAGTGGTTGACTGTCAACCTATGAACCAGGAAGTCATGGTTTGATTCCTGGTCAGGGTATATGGGAGGCAGCTGATCAATGATTCTCTCCCATCACTGATGTTTCTCTCTCTCTCTCTCCCTTTCATTTCCTCTATGAAATATATATATATATATATATATATATATATATATATATATATATTTCACCAAAGTCTGATCTAGACTCAGTTTCTTTTCTTCTCTGTTAGATGGGCTATCCTTGTCTTATGCAAGGCCATTTACTCTACCTGAATCCTATCAATAACTTCTGCTCTGTCCTATACATCCAACTGCCCTTCTCAACTGGATTATTTCTACTGGTATGAAACATGGTCAGACTTTTTCCTATACTAATAAGTTAATTAATTAACCCTCCCTTATCTGTAATTGTGGCTTATATTTCCTCATTTCCCACTCATTCCACAACTCACTCTAACTTGGCTTTAACCCCAGCACTAGTGAAACAGCTCTTGCTGAGAACATCTTTGATTTCCATATTCCTAATTCCAAAAAATATATAATTGTTTATTTAAAAAATTCTTAAATCAATTCCTGAGTCCACTTTAAATTTCATGTTGTACTATAAAGCACCAGCTATTCCTTTAGAATTTGTAAGGCATGAATCCAATGCCTTCTAGTTTGTGCTGTGACTACGAACAAGTCTGGCATTATTCTGGTTCCTGTTTTTATAATTTTCCTTTCCCCCTTTCTCTGGAAGGTTTAAGTACTTCTTAGTCTCTGGTGTTTTGAACTTTCGCAAAAGTTCTTATTGTGATCTGCTTTTAAGCACTTTTTGGGTATATTCTGGTTCTCCAAATTTAGAAACTCATATTCATTTTCTGGGAAATTTCTTGTATCATTTCTTTGACAAATTTCTTCTGTATTTTTCTACATTATCTTTTTTTTTTTAACTCAGATGATATACCTGTGGCCTCTGTATTCATCAGTATTCTCCAGAGAAACAGAACAAATAGGACAATAGGACACACACACACACACACACACACACACACACACACACACACACACTTAGGAACTGGCTTAAGTGGTACGGAATCTGAGAAGTCCCAAGATCTGTAATTGGCAAGCTGGAGTCTAGTAGAGCTGAGAGTCTCAGTCCAAAGACCTGAGAACCGGGAAAGCAGATGGTATGTGTTCTGGTCAAAGCTGGCAGGCTCAACACCTAATTTTATCCAGTTGGAAGTTGAAGTGAAGAAAACTCCAAAGTCTCAACTCACGGTAATCAGACAGAGTGGTTCATTCTTGACTAAGCTTTTTTTTTTTTTTTAAGAATGCCACATTTAGCAGCACCCAGTGGGGAAGAGAACTCTCATTTCATCTGATTTCAATAATACTAGCAGTTAACTTTATTGAATATAACGAAGTGCCTGTCTTGATAGACTTTTCTTCCCCTCTGATATTTGCTGTTAGTGTTTTTTATTTTTTTCAGCTTTTAAAAATCTATTCAGGTCTTTAATTGGTTGAATGAGGTGCACCCTCATAGAGTTAAATATTAATTTTATCCAGAAACATCATCACAGTCACAACCAAATGATATTTGAGCAAATGTCTGGACACCCCGTGGCCTAGTTGACACAAAATTATCCATCAGACTCTATTTTTTTCTTACTTTCTTATTCTCTCTCTCTCTATCTTTTTGTTTTTTATCCTCTATACTTTCTCTAAATGTTTTCATGTCTGTCATCGTATTTTTAAACTCTAAGAGCTCTGTCTTGTTTTATAGATTTTTTTTAAAAGAAATCACTTTCACAGATTTTTTTTCTTTTGAAGTTTTCTATTATTAATTGGCAACAAGTTCTATTTATTTTACTCCTGATATCTTATAAAATTCTACATAAGTTCTTGGCTAGAACCCTATTCCCAGCCACCATTTCCTATTACCTGGACCCCTATAACTGCTGACCATCCTATTGACCCTTCACAATGTAGGCATAATGATCTATCACAGTGTAAATATGATACTCTTACCCTTGTATTTCTTCTTTTTCTTATTTTTTTAAATCCTCAACCAAGGACATATTCCCATGGATTTTTAGAGAGTGGGAAGGATGGGGAGAAACACAGAGAAACATCAATGTGAGAAAGGCACATCAATTGGTTACCTTCTGCACACACCCCAACCAGGGCTGAGAATCAAACCGACAACTGAGGTACATGCCCTTGACCAGAATCAAAACTGGAACCCTTCAGTCTCTGGTCTGACTCTATCCACTGAGCCAAACTGGCTAGGGCTATCCTCCTATTTAAAATTCCTAGAGTTTCTCCCTTTACGGCCATACTTATCTGGCACCTCTTCATACCAATGTCTATGACTTTGTTGACCTGTAGTCACATATAAAAAGAATGAAGTGTCTTAGATTCTTCCATGTAAGAATTTTTCAGATACTCCTCCATTTTCCTGGAAAGCTTTTCCCACATATGGATACGTATACCCACATACTTTGCCATATATTTAAAATTTACTAGTCTTTTAGATTTCAATTTATTTCCTCTTTCATAGAAACATTTATTAATGGTTCATTCAAGATGAGATTGATACATACTCATAGGACCATAATTTTTCTCTGGGAAATTTATTTCAGTATGTTATTCTGAATTCATCAATGTGTTTAGTTTTTCCTCAGGAGGTAGAAGCCTCTTAAAGATAGGGGTCATGTCTGTTTTAACTTGTCACTCTATCCACATAATAAATAAAGGAATAGATCTGTCATAGATTCCCTTAGTTGCTTACTCATTATTTATTATCTCATTTTTAAGTGACAGAAACTCAGTTTTATTTGGGTAGGGATGTGCCCAGAGAAGTGATAAGTTCTCAGTCTATTGTAGAGTGCTGATGTAACACAGGATTGATCAATGAGATACAGTGGAACTTCAGTTCTCAAAGTTAATTCATTTCTGAAGGCTGTTCAAGAAACAATTTGGTTGAAAATCAAATCATTTTTTCCCTATTAGAAATAATGTAAATTGGATTAATTTGTTACAGATCCCCAAGTAATTCCTTGTTTTAAACTTTCTTATATATAGTACATGTCTAATTTATTGTTTAATCTGGAAACAAACTTTTTTTTCCCTTAAATTTATTGAACCACTCCGTACTAGACTTAAGCGACTTTCAGGCAGTCAATTTTTTAGCATCTTCACTTTTCACGTATCACTGCCTCTGAAGTACTGTCGCTAGCTAACTGCTTTTTGTCCAAATAAACAAGTTTTTCTACCTTTACAATTGCCTGTGATCATTGTTTTTACATTAGTACTTTTTATAGCCTCTTTGTCTTAAAATTATGCTAATCATCCATTTTGACAGGAATAAAAGCAAAAAAAAAATCACAAAAATGTTCACATTACAATTTCCTGAGATGTTAACACCAGGTTTCATAATATACTGACTTGCATTCCCTCCTTTGTTTGTGGCCTGAGAGATGCTTTTTGTCATGCTGATGTATCAGCATGAAAGGATTGTCCAATAACTGAGACATTTTTTGTGTTAGCCATTTGGTCAAGAACCAAATTACTTGAGATGGGAGATGCTCAAAAACTGAAATTTGGCTGTGTACGGTAAACTCTGATACTTTGATATGGGTCCTGGGAAAGTTTTTGAGGCTGGCCATAAAGTAGTTATCATGCAGACATGGGGCAATAAGCATAATGATGATCATTGAATGTTAAGGATGAGGTAGAACAACAGAAGACCTGAAAATCCTGGTAGCATATAGAGGTACAGTAACAGCTTTTGAAGGCCAATTCCAGACTTTTTATGTAAAGAAAACAGCACTTATTCTGTCAACCTACTCTCATTAAGTTTCTGTGCCGTAGAGCTGAGCCCAATTTCTGTCAGAAAACATCTGTCTATTATGTCATACTCATATTTAAATCCATTTATAAAGTTTCTTATGTATATATAAATTCATACTACCTTGAAAAATATTGGAGAGTGAAGACTTGAATTGACCAAAGACTAAGTGGTTGTTAGAGAAAGGGGGGTGGTTTAGCTACAAGGGTTAACATTGGCCCTGATGGCAGATGGCTTTTGTATCTAATTACGTTGTACCTGTTTGCTCCTGAAAGACATGGATTCAAGCCAATTCTGAATTCTCATCCTTGTAACACTGACCTCATTAGTCCACCAAAATCTTTGGTTAGATGATCACCTGTACCCCTTCTCTCAGGGATATTTATTGGACAGATATACTCTGCTAGAGTTGATATTGGTGATTTTGAAGATCATATCTCTGATTTTCAGGTTCTTCGCAGTCATCAGCGTTAAAATTAGCCATTTAAAGATATCACATAGGAAAATAAACCTATAAGTCATAAAAAGAGAGAGAGAATATAGTACAGAGAAAGAGAGAGATATTTAAGATGGAAATAAAGATTGAAGAGACATGAGTGGGTAGATAGGAGCTGAAAGGAGTTGCTCCCAAAAGAATAGTAGACCCTAGTCATTAGCATCACAACCAACTCAGGTGCTTACTTAAAAAACATGGTCCTGGGCAAGTCTCCAAATTTGTGTGGGTGTATTTGCTTTTTCCAAATATACATCTGATTCTATATCTGATGCTTAGGTCCAGATCTATCCAGTAAGAGTGTGAAGAAGATATGAGAAATCTTCATGTTTTTCAAGTACTCACATAATTCTGAGGTGCACAAATGCCTGACATCTATTGAGAAGGGGACCGAAATCCACAGAAGAGACCAGAAAAGGGTATCTGGAAGGATGAGGTGAACACTAGGACAGTAAGTCACAAAATAGGACCTTCATTAAAGGAGTGGTCAGAAGGATCATGTGCCATAAGGATGGCAACCAAGGCTAAGAATGGATTCAGCTTTCCTTGGATTCAGCAAGAGAGAGATTCACAGTGTCATTGGTAATGCAGACTCAGCTGAGTATAGGGGGTTGAGGTGATGGAGAAGCAGGGAACACATTTCATTTTCTGACCATTTCCGGATGCATGGCTGAAGGAAAAGAAAGAGGTAAGATAAGAGCCAGAACAGCTAGAGGAAAAGGACTGAAGTCAATGATTTTGTTGTTGTTCTTCATTGAGGGGAGGTAAAGAGTGAAGGATTTAAGCAATGTGTTCCAAAAGTTTTAAGCTTTAGAATGATGAGCACGTGGAAGGAGGATTACATTGCATGGAAAAAGTAGATCTTTCATGAAGACAAGAAAGAAGGTGGGAAGGATGACTGTATGAAAAATGATGGGGGAGGAATGGGACAAGAAAAGGCACAATTTTCTCTAGTCTTCTTTTAAAACCTTTACAGAAAGGGTTTACTGTCATAAACTCAAAAGAGAAAAGAAATTGAAGATGTGCATCAATTAATGCTAATTGTTGCTATTTAAAGACAGATCCTTGTTGCTCATACAGCAGAGCTAGAAGGCCTAAGTGGTGTCTGTGGAGAAAAGAAAAAGGTTGCATTTGACTTATTTCTATAATCAAATCTGCCTTATTGAGAAGTCTCTGTTTTTTCTTTTAGTGACTATGTGGTCCTGAATAAAAGGGGAAAGAAATAATGGAGTGCTATAGTAAAAGGCTGCATTGGTGGTAACCACTGGAATGTCATGATACTAACCAACTTTTCATTAATCTCTGGGCCATGAAGTGGTAAACAGAACTTCCAAAAGTGTCCTATTTCTACCTTAGTAAAAGGTATTTTACTAAAGGCTAAATTCATGGAACATGTTTATTTTCATACCACTTCAAATGGAGCCTTAATCAGCTGTCTGATATTTACAGACAATTTTTCTCATTACACAAAACTTTCTGTGATTATTATACTTGGGCAATGTTTGCACACAAGCATGTCAAGGTAGGGGAGAAGACTCCCTAGGCTGTGCCAAAAAATGTCAAGATTGGATGGGATGAAATAGTGGGTTCTTCCCTAGAGCTTGTCATCACCCTTGCTCAGGTACTTCAACTTACCATTTCCCTCAACAGATTCCCTTTTACATACCCCATATTAAAAAGGAAGAATTCTGCCTGTGCTATTAAAGAAAACCCATAAGTCTTAAGAGTTACCACTGGTATATTTTCCAAAGGGCTCTGGATATTTCTGCGATCAGGTAATAGGAATGAAAAATTAAATGAACTAAAAAAAGACACCTCCAGTCAAAACATGGGTGATCAGGAACACCAGACACATAACTAACAGCCACAGAAAGAACAGGTCCTTTGACAGGCTAGGTGAGTCCAGGATAAGGTCTTGACAAATGATTTAAATGAAAACAAAATATGAAAATGTTTGCAACAACTCATCGTTTATTTTATGAATTGTGAAAAATGCTAGCAAAAGGGAAGGTGTGTTTACCAACCCGTCTTGACTTGAATTCATGTCTTTCAAGAGAAAAATTAATATATTTGAAGGCTATTTGAGTACAGATGCAGGACAGCATAATGTAGTGAAAAAACTTTTCCAACTTTACAGCCAGACAGACAAGAGTTAAAACTTTGGCTCTGCCACCCACCAGCTACATGACTTTGAAGTGTTTTTAACCTTTAGATCTCAATGTCTTTATTATTGAAGATTAGCATACAATCACAGATGATTGTGAAGATTATGAGAAAATGTATGATGAGTAAAATGAACTATTCTGTGGTGGCTTAATAGACTCAATTCAATAAGTGACATGAGTCACATACATTATAGTGGATGAGAGACCAGTCTCTGAATTCACTCAGCCTGTTCCCAAAGGCCAGTGTGTTCAGCTTCTAATCTTTATAATGGGACAAGCAGTAAGGATTCAATGAGATGATACTTATAAAGTTCTCAGTACAGTATCTGACATATGGTTAGCATCCAATAAGTGGAAGCTACTATTAATACCAGAAGATATCACCCTTTATCACTTTTCTTTAGACTGTGGTTATCTACAACTTTTTCCATTTCACTAGACCCAGAACATTGAAGCCTTCATCTCTTTCATCTCTTTTTCTGCCCTATTATAAGTGCCTACCACACTGGGATTTAATGGGTTCTTAATAATATTATGTTGAATATTGAATTAATCCTATCTAATAAAAGAGTAATATGCAAATTGACTGTACTTTCCCTAAATCCACAAGCCATGCCTACCTGCCAATCAGGAGCGATATGCAAATAAACCCAACCAAGATGCTGTCAGCCACAGAGGGCAGGAGTGAGGCTTGGGTTTCCATGGCAATGGAGGAAGCCAAGCTTTCCACCTGCCCTTGCCAGCTCAGGCCTCCACTCAATACTACAAAATTTTAATTATAGAAAATAATGACAGCAGCCACAGAGCTGGAGAGAGTAGGAGGCTTAAATTGCATCTAGAGATGGAGGAAGCCAAGCTTTCCAGCTGCCCTGCTGGCCCAGGCCTCTGATTAATGTTATAAAGTTTCAATTATAGGAGGTAAATAAATTCCAACAGAAATGACTGCCACCACGGAGTGAGCAGAAGCCTTGGCTCCACTCCAGGCTGCAAAGTTTCAATTGTAGAAGAAAAATAAATCCCAGATACCAGGGCTTCCACTTGGGTCACCAGGAGGCATAGCCAGCTTGCAAACCACCACAGGCTCCTCACCCAGGCCACCCCACACCACAAAGTAACCCCCACCCTGATCTGGGACACCCTTCAGGGCAAACCAGCAAGTTTCTACCCATGCACCAGGCCTCTATCCTATCTAATAAAAGAGTAATATGCAGATTGACCATCACTCCAACACACTAGATGACTGCCCCCATGTGGACACAAGATGGCCACCACAAGATAGCCGGCAGGGGAGGGCAGTTGAGAGGGACCAGGTCTGCAAGGGAAGGCAGTTGTCGGTGATCAGGTCAGCAGGTGAAGGCAGTTGGGAGGGACCAGGCCTGCAAGGGAAGACAGTTGGGGGCAATCAAGTCTGCAGGGGAAGGCAGTTAGGGATAACTAGGCTGGCAGAGGAGAAAAGTTGGGGGTGACTGGGCTTGCAGGAAAGGGCAGTTGGGGGGACCCAGACCTGTAGGAGAGGGCAGTTAGGGGCAAACAGGATGGCAGGGGACCAGTTAGGCATCAATTAGGTTGGCAGGGGAGTGGTTAGGCGGTGATCATGCTGGCAGGTAGAAGAGGTTAGGTGCAATCAGGAAGGCAGTCAGGCAAGCAGTTGGGAGCCAGCATTCCTGGATTTTAGAGGGATGTCCGACTGCCCATTTAGGCCCAATCTCTACTGGGCCTAAACATCCCTCAAAGGGTCCCAGATTGGAGAGTGTGCAGGCTGGGCTGAGGGACACTCCACCCCTCCACCATGCATGAATTTTGTGCAACGGGCCTCTAATAAGTGTATAAAGTGCTTGTTACTTAGAAGATAGTAACATAATGCTTTTTCCTTTTTGAGATCAGCTTACCTTTCAGTGATTTCAATTTGTCATACTGTATATTTTTGGAAAAAGGAAAAATGAACTATTTCTGTGAATAATAAAAATTTTAGTGAAAGAAAATTTAAAACAACACTGTGGTCAAATTATGGGTATAAATTAAGCTAAACAGCCTTAATCCAGGATATTGGCAAGGTAACTATCATACTCCCACCCTTTAATTTTATTTTTCTCTAAGTTTAGGACATAAAAATTTAACCCAAGACATTAGAGGTTGGAAGGCAGGAGTGGGTAGCTGGGTGGAAGAGATCAACCAAAAACTTGTGTGCATATATCCATAGCCTATGGACACAGACAATAAGGTAGTGCAAACCAGGGGTAGGGGGCTGGGGGGTGGGATAGAAGGGGTCAATGGGAGGAAAAAAGGAGGTATGTAATACTTTCAACAATAAAGATTAAAAAACAATTAAAACGCTCTCACAAAAAACCTTGCCCAATGTTATATCCTCCTGGAATTGTTTGCAAACCACAATAAATATATTTCATATTTTAATTAAAATATAAAAAAATTAAATAAAAGAAGCCATACTAACAGTAAAAGAATTCTAAATAGTTCACTGTGGATTGGTATCCAAGAACAGCAATGACGGTCAGCCACCTCTAGGTCCTATACTGCAAACAGATGGCGAACATTTACAGAGCTTGGGCCTAGTTTAGGTCAGAGTGAGAATCCCTCCCTGTCACAAGAGGCTCTAATTAGTAGATAGAACATTAGACCGTATTAAAATTCCAAGCTAACATCTTATTTGTTAGTTTTAGATTGAACTTATGCCGTTGGGTGACTGATTTTGCTTATTGAAACACACATGTGCATGCACACACTAAAAGAGTAACTCCAACTTTCTGATCTATGGGGGATCAAAATAAAGATTTTTCAAAGTCTTCTAGAAAAGGGCTCCAAAGATTTGTTGGATATCAAATAGCTCCTTCAAGACAACATTTTGATGAGTTAAGTGTAAATGAATCAGAAACATATGGATGAAGTTTTCCTTGAAATACACAGGGGCTTAAAAATCAAAGAGGAAACAGAGCCTGGCCCAGGGTTTTGCAGGTTGTGCCAAACCCAACACATCTGAAGAGCGGTTCAAGATATTTGAGCGATCCAAAGACGGAGCTAGCCTGACCCAAGTCTAGTTCCTACCGTATTGAGACAGAGAACACAAGTCATGCCATTTATAATACATTATTACTAAAAATCCCTCTTTCCTTGTGTTTTGAAAATTAAGCAAACCTAGACTTACAAAAGAAAGCCCTATAAATGGTGTCTGCAGCACAGAAAGTTCTCTAAAGGCTTTAAGAGCAAGTTCAGAAAGTTCTCAGACAGTGTAGCTATTATTGTCTGACAATGCTATAAAAGTTGGACAATCAGCATAGCACCAAAGACTGTCGAATAACCATGTAACACTGGTTTGCACTTCAGAAATCCTCCACAATATTGCCAAAAAGGATATGTCGGAATAAAGATTATTTCTGAAAATAAGACATACGTTAATCAGCATTTCTAATCACTCTTCTTATTTGCTATAGATAGTGGATTTTAAAAATTTCTAATTGGTTAATCAATTCATGGCCATGTGGATAAGTTATATTTGAATCTCATCACAGGAGACACATGTTCCAAATAGATTTGATCAGTTAAACACATAGATGCTAAGTCTAATTTTAGTTATCCTTCTTGTATCACTTGTTGACCCACTTTGAAGATTTACTAATCTGGTGTTGACCAAACACATAACTAAGTCTAGAAGTCAGCAAGGAGATATAGACTTATAGGTCTACTAGGAAAATATAAAAACAATTATTAATATTAAATATATGATTTCTAAAAAATTATAAGCAATACATGTTCACAGAAAATTTAGAAAATATAGAGAAAGCAAAATGTTGGAAAAAGAATCACCAGGAATCTTGTGTTCAAGAAACAATTTTCAACATTATGGTGCCTTTGTATACAGATAGAAAAAAATGTAAACATTGTAAATACTGTTTCGTGTTCCAAGTTTTTCAGTTAATATATTACAAACATATTTCCAACTAATTAAACATATTGCCGCTAGATCACTGATTATAGCAGATACTTTTTGTTGTTTCCAACATTTAGCTAACAAACCAAGCTAAGATTAACATGTTTTAAAGCTAGTTTTAAGTTTTACCTTCAGATAAATTCCTAGAAGTGTAATTTCTGGGTACAAACAAGTTGTCCTAAGAGATAACCTAACACAGAGCCTTGTAACTATTTGGTGAGTGATGAAATTACCACTCAGAAAAGCAATAGCAATGGCTTCTCTGTGGGAGAAGATACAAGTAACTCTCTTCATTCTCCAGCCAAAATGATGCATTATTGGTCTTTTCAATCTGTGCTAATCATAAAGCAAAAAAAAAAAAAATTAAAAAATTATTTTTTTATCTAATTTGCCCTTACTTGACACTAGTGAATTTAAACATGAATTATCTTTATTAGTCACTTATATTTCTTTCTTTGTGATTTATATTTACATGGCTTGTGTTGAGTTCTCCATTGTTATGTTTACTTCTTAAAAATCTGTAGGAGTCCTTTATATTTTAAGATAGTAATGCTTTTTCACATAGTTTGCATTGTTGTTTGTGGCATTTAGAACCAGTTAAGTTTTTTTTTTTTATTTCAAGAAAAATGATTTTAAATATGACAATGTTACATACAATAAACACCAATTATTCAAGAAAAATGATCTCACATATAATATTACATGCAATGAACATTAATATTTCAAGAATAAAAGGATTTTTTAAAATAAATCTTTATTGTTCAGATTATTACAATTTTCTTCTTTTTCCCCCCCCAATAGTTCCCCTCCACCCAGTTCCCACCTCACCCTCTGCCCTTATCCCCCCCGCTCCACTGTCCTCATCCATGGGTGTATGATTTTTGTTCAGTCTCTTCCTGAACCCCCATGCCCCTTTCCCCAGAAAATTGTCAGTCCACTCCATTTCTATGCCCCTGATTCTATTATATTCACCAATTTTTTCTGTTCATCAGATTTTTTATTCACTTGGTTTTTAGACTCACTTGCTGTTAAATATGTATTTGTTGTTCATAGTTTTTATCTTTATATTTTTCTTCTTCTTCCTCTTCTGAAAGAATACCTTTCAGCATTTCATATAATACTGGTTTAGTGGTGATGAACTCCTCTAGCTTTTTCTTATCTGTGAAGCTGTTTATCTGACTTTCAATTCTGAACAATAGTTTTGCTGGGTAGAGCAATCTTGGTTGCAGGTTCTTGCTATTCATCACTTTGAATATTTCTTGCTACTCCCTTCTGACCTGCATAGTTTCTGTTGAGAAATCAGCTGACAATCATATGGGTACTCCTTTGTAGGTAACTAACTGTTTTTCTCTTGCTGCTTTTAATAGTCTCTCTTTGTCTTTTGCTCTTGGCATTTTAATTATATGTGCCTTGGTGTGGTCCTCTTTGGATTCCTTTTGTTTGGGGTTCTCTGGGTTTCCAGGACTTGTAAGTCTATTTCTTTCACCAGGTGGGGGAAGTTTTCAGTCACTATTTCTTCAAGTAGGTTTCAGTGTCTTGCTCTCTCTCTCTTCTTGTGGTACCCCCATAATTCTGATGTTGGTATGCTTGGCTCCTTACATTATCTTCATATTTGTGGATTTATTTTTCTTTTCCGGTTGAGTGTTTTCTGCTTCTTTGTATTTAAAATATTTGACTTAATTCTTTCAGTCCTCTAGTCTGCTTTTAGGTCTCTGTATAATATTTTTTATTTCAGTCAGTGTATGCTTAATTTCTACTTGATCCTTTTTCATATTCTCGAGGATCTCCCTAAATTTATCAGCCTTTTCTAGAAAGTTCATGAAAAACCTTATAAGCGTGGTTTTGAACTTTATATCCAGTCATTTGCTTTCCTCCATTTCTTTAATTTGTGACCTGCCCCTTTGTCTCCACATTTTAGCTGCTTCCCTGAGTTGATAGAGTGGCTTTGTATGTGAGGTGTCCTTTGGGCCCAGTGGCTCAGCCTCCCCAGTTACCTGAGGTAGATACTCTTGGTGCACCCCTTTATGGGCTGTGTGCACAGTCTTGTTGTAGTTAAGGTTAAGCCTAGATTGTCATTGGTATTACTGGGCAAAATTGACCTCCAGGCCAATGGGCTGTGAGGATCAGAGTCCAGTTTTTCCCTGAATAAGTGTGGGTACCCAAAGTCTTGCCCAGAACTGGAGTACAGTGCAGTTAGGAGGTTTTGTTTCCCTCCGGAACGAGAAAACCTCTTATATGCTCAGGTGCCTGAGCCCTCTCTGTGCGCATGTGCCTCCTCACCTGTATCTTCCACAGTTCCCCTGGGTCTCAGTGCCCTGCAGCATTGGCTGCACCCACCTCTGAGATAAAGCTGCTCTCTGGTTTTGCCCACTGCCAGATAGTCCAGTTTCTCCCCATTTGAATCTGGGTTCCTGGAGTCTCAGCCAGAGCTGGGTTTCAGGGCAGTGAGGAGCCTTTGTTTCCCTATGGTTTGAGGAAGCCAGCTGCTTATTCAGCCACCTGGCCTTTCCTCTTGCATGTGCAAACGTCTCCATGTCTTCGCACCTCTGCCCTCCGCTGCTCCTAAGTCTCAGTGTCCTTTTTTCTTTCCTTCTAGTTGCAGGATTTTCACTCAGCCAGCTTTCCAGTGGTTCTGGATGATGTTCCTTTTGTTTTTTAGTTGTAGTTTAGAAATTGTTGTGCGAGGCAGCATTATAGATGTATACCTATGCTGTCATCTTGGTTTCTCTCATTTAAGTTTTTATTTAAATTCATCCCTCTCTTTTTTTATTATGCATCTAATTTTGTTGTTAATTTTTGATGACCTCAAACACAAAATAATATAAACATTTTATTATATATTTATCAGTTTTTAAATGATTTTCATGCTCAACTTTTTAATTCATTTGTTTATTTTGGTGAATAATATTTAAGGGAAATGTTTAAAATTAATTAATTATTTTAGCAGAAACTTATTAATATGTTTGGCATTTAGTTAGGTACTGTTTATATAATAATAGCTCCTGAAGTGTACTAGGATTGGTTGACAGACTCTAAAGTTGTCCTACTGATCCCCACCTCTGGGGTTCACATCTTATATAATTTTGTCCCCTATGATTTGCTTCTGTCCAATAGAATATCTCAAAGGTGGTAAGATGTTTGGATACCTCTTTATTTGTCCTTAAGTATTAAATTATGATGGCCTTACTGGATAAAGTAGTCTTTGTTGCAGGCCCTCACTTTTTATCTTCTGAATATTTTATGTCAATCCCTTCTGGTCTAAAAAGTTTCTATTAAGAAATCAGCTGACAGTCTAATGTGAACACCCTTGTAAGTAACTATTTGCTTTTTCTCTTGATGCTTTTAATATTCTTTTTCTTAACTTTGCTATTATAATTATGTGTCTTGGCATGGGCCTCTTTGGGTTCATCTTGTTAGGGACTCTCTGAGCTTCCTGGACATATGTGTCTCATTCCTTTAGCAGGTCAGGAAAGTTTGTGGTCATTATTTCTTCAAATAAGTTCTCAATTCCTTGCTCTTTCTCTTCTCCTTCTGGTACACTTATGATGTGGAGGTTGGCTCTCTTTATATTAGCCCCAAAGTCCCTAAACTATCTTTATTCTTCTTCTTCTTCTTCTTTTTTTTTTTCTGCTGCTCTGGTGTTTTTTTGTTTGTTTGTTTGTTTGTTTGTTTTTGTTTTTTGTTTTTTTCCCCTAGCCTTCCAAATTGCTGATTTGATTCTCTCTCTCTTTTTTTTTTGCATGTTTGTCTTTTATTATATAGGATAGATGCTCACATTTTAAGTGTGCAACTCAGTGACTGCTTACATAAATATATATCCCCAGGTCACCACCACTCAAGTCAAGGTATATTATATTTCTAGCTCTCTCATTTCCCTCTGGTCAGTAACTCCCCTTTACATATTCTTATATGATAACAATAATCACTTATTCTCTGCTTCATTCACTCAACTTATTATTTCTTCAGTGTATTTGGTATATATGGTATTCTTTTCCAACTAGTTCTTTTTCATGGTTTATACCATATGCCCCTTTCCATGCCATTGTAGTTCTAAGTTCCTTAAACATCCTTATAACCATTACTTTGAACTCTTTATTTGATAAATTAAGTATCTCAATTTTTCTGGATATTGCTTCTGTTTTGTCTGTTTGTCTTTCCATTTAGATTGTCTCCTTGTGTTTGTTTTTATGTATTAGATAGACCTTCTATTATTCCTAGTCTTTGTGGGGTGGCCTTAAGTAGTAGGTGTCTCGTGGGACCCAATGGCATAGTCTCCTTTAGCACCAGAACTGAGTGCTCCCAGAATGTCTCTTGTGTGGGTTATGTGGTAATTGAGTCTTGATTGCTATTGATCCATTTGTGTGTGTGATCAATCTTCAGGCTGCGTAACTGTGATTATGATGTGTGAGCTATTGTGCAGGTGCTGACCACATGAAGAGGAATTTGCCTCAGCGAGATCTCCCTTTGGATATGCTGTTTTTGAAGCTTATTAAATCCTGTTCTAATGTCTGAAGCTGGCCACTCCGTGTGTTGGTTTTGGTCCTCTAACAAGGGACTCTGATGCAGGCCAATATCAGACAGTCTGTGCCCAGTCCTCAGCAACCTGTTTTGAACTATGCACAATCCACAGTTTTTGGCTGCCTCTGCTGGGCTTGGGTATGCATGAGCAGAACCAAGCTGTGCACCAAGGCCAGCTTTTATCATCACTGGGTCTTTGGACAGGTCAGCAAAAGTCTTAAGGCACCCCAAGTTCCACCTCTACTCTGCCTCTTCCTGATGGCTCAGTCACTTAGGAGTTCAGGTTTTATACTTGCAATTCTCTTCTACTGATTACTTTTAGATCCCATATTATAGGGTTATAATAATTGCAGTGCTATAATATGTTTTATTATAGTTCATAGAGTAAATGGTATCCATTCTACCAACCATCAATTCTGCTTTTTTTAAAAAAGAATTTCTTGGCTACTTTAGCATATTTATTTTTCCAGTTCAACTGCAGATCTCTTTGTCAAGACCCACCCTGCCCCCAAACATCTTTTTGGGATTTTCCACTTCAATTTATTTAAATTTACCAAGTAACTTGGGAAGAATTGACATATTTACAATACTAAACCTTCATTTCAAGGAGTGTGGCATGTTTTTCTAGTTCTTTAAACATACTTTTTTCCTCATTAAATTTCTTTAAATGTGCCATGGGTAATGCATATTTCTTGAAAATTTCCTATACTTGCTTTTTCTTTACAGTTGCCAAGAGGGTTTTTTATATACTGTTACATAAAGATACACAAACACACATTCATACATATAAATACATTATTGTTGCAGTATATAAGACAGCTATTAATTTTCACATATTTATTTGTTATGAGAAGCTACAATAAACACTCATTAGTTCTTACAGAGTTTTAGGATAACAGGATCTGTGTATTAGTAAAATAATTATATGCAAATATTTATATTTTTACATATTTTATTTGTTTATCTTATTCTTGCTTTTTCTAATTTACTAAATTCACTTGAACTCTTACACAATTAAAAAAGCAAAGTATTAATAAAGGTCATACTTTTGGTATTTCAAATTTTAGTAGGAGTATGTGCCTGCCTTTTACCAATAATTCATGTAATGTTGGCTCCTGGGTTGATTTGAGATAAATAGTATTTATCATTTTAGGAAGTGTTCTCTTTATTGAGACTATTTTCCACTTAAATTATGTATGGAGGCTGAATTGCATCATATACATTTTAAAACATAATAATAAGAATTACAATTATAGTGGTTATGCTTCATTGTGGATGAATAACTTTTCCTCTTTTTTATGTATCTCTTTTTTATTTTCACACTCACCTAGACTCTGGCGTAAACCTGGTTAACACCAGACATTGGGGCCAGGAGTTGTGAAGCTGACTAAAATATTGGGCCTTCACATCAGTTTGCAGGAATATGTACAATGACTAGCAAACAGGGGTTAACTAATGGCAGAAAAATTTTCATATATCTAATGTTACTCCAGGCTTTATTGGATTTTCCTTCCTTACCCCCATCTTTTCTTTCTATCTCCCATTGATAAAATAACAGAAGAAAGACCTTTATTTGTTCATTCTTATTGTGTGTAAAGAAGGTAAATATATGTGTTTGGGAAGGGAGGAGGGGGGTGAAATGGGGTGGATGGCCAAGCCTGTAAGGTGGTTATGTGGCCACTATTCATTAAAAAGGCCTAACAAGTCTTTTCTTTAACATGTTGGTTTCTGATGCTTAGGTGAGTTTTTTTTTAATATATTTTATTGATTTTTTTTACAGAGAGAAAGGGAGAAAGATAGAAAGTCAGAAACATCGAAGAGAGAGAAACATTGATCATCTGCCTCTTGCACACCCCTTACTGGGAATGTGCCCAAAACCAAGGTACATGTCCTTAACTGGAATTGAACCTGGGACCTTTCAGTCCGCAGACCAACGCTTTATCCACTGAGCCAAACCAGTTTCAGTGAGGTGAGCCATTTTAATTAAATGACTATCTCCATCTTTCTGACTACTCTTCAGTCTGTCTCTATCTCTGTTCCTTTCTTCCATGGCCTTCTCTTAGCAATGAGAAGTGGTCACATTTTTATACTGGGAGGAAAACCATTACCCAAGCTTCACATTTTATAAAATCTTCATTTTTTCACTTCACATAGTGTCTATTAGGCTTCTCCAATATTTTAGTCAGCTTTTTTTGTTTGTAATTAAAATGTTTCATGGGAAGATAAATTGGAATTATCTAAATATCCTATTTTAACCCATTTTTATTTATTAATTATTTATTATTTCCATGGGCTCATATTTTATTTTATTCAGTGGGCTATGATGTATTTCTACTAGAATTTATTTAAATGTTAAAATTGCATTCCTCTCCCAAGTTTATAATGAGATTTCTGGCACAGTAAGAATTTCTAGACTTATCTTGTATTTCTCTTGCTCTAGTCCTGAATCAGCTATGTCTTCAAGGAGACCATTTAGTGGAGAATGGTATTTAAAAACCAAGATCTGAATGCTAGGCATGCTCATTACTTTTGAGTATTGCCAATCCCAAGACTTCTTATTGGACAGAACTAGGAAATTGTACAGATTCACACACACACACACACACATACACACACACACACACTCACTCACACACACACACATATCTTTCATCTCTATCTGATGCCTTAGAAAGAGCCAGATAGATTTGGAGAGCCACTTTTCTGGGAGGTTTGGACCTTACCAGTTGAGTCTATCTGGGAGCCCCTCTGGGTGTTCATTGAAGTGTAAAATGTAATCAGTAGTATGGAGGGTGGACCAAGTTGAAAAACAAATCTCTGAGGAAAAGAACAATAATTCAAGGAAAAAATAATTTAAAAGGATCAACAACAGAGATCTCATGGAAAAAGATCATAAAAAATAAAACAAATAATACAAAGGGACCAAAAAAACATTCTCTTGTCCTAGAAGAACCTGAATTTGGAAAATTAATAAATCCATTGATTATCAGCAAAAGAGTAAACACAGACCAATACCTAAAAATCTTCAACTACTATTAGTACTTCTAGCTACATACATGTATATTTCTAAATATACTCACCAGTACGTGATTTCAATACTAGACTCTGGTCCTTAAGCTAGGAAATGTTCCTGGGATTCACCATCTCCTCTGCTGGCTTCTGAAGAAGACACATTGCTTACTGAGGAGGTGCTTCATATTAGCCCTGCTATCCTTTCAAAACTTAATCTCATCTATAAAATGTCTAGTAGAAATTTTCCATTATTAGGAAGTTACTCTTTGCCAGGCTACAACACCGAGGAAAGTTTTATGATGATAATGATTTTACTTTCCCCTCATTATAAATGTTCTTTGGGAAATAATTTCTTTTGTAATTGGAAAGGATTGGGTTAAATTCTCTCACATCATCTGATTTCACAGACATCTATTTGATCTTTTTACAATATTTCCTTTTAACTCCTCTGATTTCGTGAAGAAAATGTCAGGGCCAAGCAATCTAAAAATAGATTAGTTCTAAGTTTGCTTTTGTTGTACTATCTTTTTCACAACAGATTGGCACCTGTCATCGCCCATTTGTAAAGAATTACTCCATGATGACCAGTGGTCACTGGTTATTTGGTTTAAGTTTCACTAAGGGTGAGCCCTGGACAATATACTAGGCCTACAAATAAAAACCCCTTGTTTTCCTCTGACCCACTTAGAATGATAGATTTCAAATATTCCCAAGGTGTCAATGGCAGTTTCACTTTACACAATGTATCTGTTCTTTTAAAGGCTCTGCAAAGTTTTGCTTTGCTTTGTTTTAGTGACAGCATCGTGGTTAATAGAACATTGTTAGGAATAAAAAACAGGACTTGACTTAAAGGCCAAAAGCTGAAATTCTAAGAGCAAAAGTCTACCAGAATACCAGATCTCTTAAAAAATTGTAATATATCCTTGTGAAAATCCAGATTTTAGAAAGGTTTTAAAATATCTAACTTTCAAAAGCAAGAAAGAGAGGTATATGAAAAAAGTTGTAGAGTTTTTAGCTGTTATTACAAGATTGACTAGCTATGGTTATAGAAAATTTACTATCCCAAGGATCCAAAAACTTAGTTTGGAGACAGATATTCATAAATTATTACTTATATGAAATTTTACAAAATATGTAATATTTTATGTCTGAGTTTATTCATTTGAGCAATGAAATTAACTTATCTGTCCTGTTTTCTTCACAGGATTGTTCTGAGAATCAAACATAATGCAAATTAAGATTCTTCGTAAATTTAAAAAAACACTACATAAATAAAAGATCTTGCTTTACTTCTATTATTATAATAATATATTTCTAAGATTTATGCTGTGATCTATAGTAAATTTCAGCTTATGGGCCTAGAATTTAATTATGTAATTTTTGAATTGGCAGTTTACCCCAAAATACTTGCTTCAGTCTCAGAAATAAAAAATTATATTTAAAACAAAAAGTCCTCAATGGGGGGGGGTGGGGTGGGGGGTGGGGAGGAAACATATGTACTACTACTTGTAATACTTTAAACAATAAAAAACATTTTAAAAATAAAACAAAACATCCTAAACTTAGTTAAGACATGATGAGATAAGACTTGGGCATGTAACACAAAATCAGAAAAAGCTAATAATTGAATCAGATTTGGGAAGTGAAGTAGTCCTGTAGTCTCAACATTTTAGCTGTGTAAAAGTTCATACAAAGGAAACTCGCTCAGAAGCCCACTGCATGAAAGAGATTGCGTTTGTGCCTCTGATGAAGCAAGGGGCTCAGAGCAGCCCTTCTTAGTTTCCTCAGCATCCGGGAAAACTGTTTTGAAACCACTCATCTTCAAAATGCTTTACTTAGCCCTGGGATCATTGCTCAAGTATGCCTTGCACAGAAGCATAGTAACTATATATGAAAGAGTCATTGCTCTGAGGAAGCAGTTGGAGATTCTAGAGTCTATTTGACCTGTGCCTTCCAGTGTTCACTAGCTCTGAAGTGAGGGGGTCTGTGGAGAACAATTTGTGAACAATTTGATATAGTTCACTCTTCCACCCAATTCCAGAATCACTTTTACAGCATCTTTGACTACCTACCATCTATTGTCTAGTGTTTTTTCTCAGTCGTTAAAGAGACAGTATGTTCTGATATTCAACATCCTAGATATTAGGAAATGAATCGTTAGGTGGGGTTGAAAATTCGGTCCCTGCAGTTGGAGACTTACTGTTTCTAGTTCTGTCATCAGTTAGCAGCTCAGACACAGACTTCCCTCTCTTGTTCATGGCTGCTTTCCCCCATTTGCTGAGAGCTGTCATATTCCTTCTACAGCTCCCTTCACATGCAAACAGCTCTAGTTTTCTAGACTTTTCCCAACCTTCTCACTATCCTAACTACCTTTTGGAAGATTAACAGTTAGTTGTCACTTTATTTTTTAAGATCTGGGACTCATCATTGAACCCAACACTCGATGTTTGATTTCTCCAGCACATATTCAGTAGGATTGCTACTGACAAAGTGGAATATATGTATCATCTATGAGGCAACTTCCTATAGTTTAGAGTCAGTTTCTAACTGAAAGTAGTTTAATAAACAATGCACTGGACTATGACTTGTTACTAAATGTGGGAGGCCTAATTTTATTATAGCATGTTACTAGGGAATGATGTGATAATATTTCTTACCTATTAATTTATTCCCCTCTGGGTTTCCTTTATTCTTTTGACTCTTCCTATTTTAATTGCTATTAAACTGCCTATTTGTTTTCTCCTGATTGATTATAAAGCTGGCCCATTAACCTTACTAGATGCTGGCATTTTTCACTCTTGATAATCAGATAAAAGACAACATTTTATCACTGAATTTTTCACTGACCAATGGGGTTTGCCTGAACCCAAATACTTGGTGGAAAGGCCTAAAACCTGTTTAAAGACATTTTACCATTTTTACAGTTATGCACTTAAACAAACAAACAAATAAATAAACTTTAGAATTTTCAAACTAGGGATTCTTTGCCTTCTATAATATAACCATTCAATGTCCTTTTAGCACCCAAAATAAGGGTATTTTAAACTAATTAAACATTGGAATTACATTAAACTATGTAGAAGAGTTTATGAGTATAGTAGCAGCTGGAAGGGTATTAATTGCTTTTCCTTAAAGACCCACATATGTAAACATATTTACATTTATTTTAAGCATTCTTTCTTGAGTCTCTGGAATTTGTGAGCTTTGACACACAAAGGAAAAAAAAGAGAAGTAAACAGTTTATGTAACATGTCAAAAGACGGCTATCTGTCTGGAACTGTGTTTACCCCTTAGGGTGACAATTGAAGTCTTTTACTGAAAACCTGCAACAGCTTGAACAACAGTTAAACCATCGCACTTTTGCAATTGTCTCTTATTTTCCGGATCACACCATGTGGTAATTATAAAACCTCTGAATGGAAATTGCTGCCATCACTTGAGGTCATTCTGTAATCCTTAACTCATCAGGAGCACCTTCAGCTTCCCATCTTTTCATAATTTTAAATCAACAATATGTGAATGACAGAGATAGATGAGATAGCCCCAAATGATAAAATGCAAGAAGGGGACACCTTCTACAATCTTGGCTAATGTCAGAGTCTTCTTTTTCTTTATGCTGATCCAGCCATCCATCTCTCCATCTATTCCCTTTCCTGTCAGTGCAGGAACTATCCTATTGAGGCAGAAGTTACCATGTGACAAAGGGACACATAATTTTATAATCACTTTGTAATGAGTAGCATAATGTGAATAATTAGAATGCACATGCAGTTTTCAGTATGCTTTTTGTCATAGTATTTCAATAAGTCAGAAGGAACAAAATCAGTGGAAAAACAAATCTTGGGGGTAAAAATATTGAAAATGTTTCTGAAGTTATGTTGACACATTTTTACTTTGTCATCATCAAGATATGATTGCATATGTTGTGTAACAAGCAAAGCCAAACTGTACTGGTATAAGACCTTACTATTTCCTGTGGTTGCATCCAGCATAAAGGACCCTGAATTCTGCTTTCTACCTTTGCTTTTCAGAAAATCAATTCTATCATCTCATCCTCAGACTTCCTTCTTTGGGAGCCAAAGCAAATGGCCCCCCACTTTTGGGTGAACTTGGGGGAAAATAAATAATGCTTCTCAGGGATACTTGCAAAGATGAAGTACTCAAACTATTGCTGTGGAAAAGAAGTGTGGAGAGGAAAGTCCCCTTGTCTTACTTAACACTGTCTTTTCCAAACAATCTTGGAACTCTGGCTAGCGATCTGCATAAAAATTATGGGTCTAGACATTTGTTTGTATGAACAAGTGGGTTAAACTTACCAAATATTATCTTGAATTATAGTTGCCACAGTGGAAAACTTTTAGCCTAGATAAACTTATTCATTTATGAGATGCTCTAGAGATAAAAAGGGTCTCAGTGTAGAACTCAGAAATGTAGAGGAAAATTATTTTTCTACCTCTGGAGTTTTCAGCATCACAGATGGAACCTCTCTGGAGCCTGCAAATGGGATCCTGAGAAAACTGGCAGAAGCCGGTGCAGGCTGAGATTTTTTATCAAGAATCAGTTCTCCGGCATCGGATCTCTACCTACAGTGACCTGGACAATAGAAGAAGGTAAAATTTCACTTTGTCCTGTGAATTTGGTTTTGGGGTACCCATTGGTTATTGATCCTTTTCCTCTAGAGGCAGGTATTGATTTCTTATTTGTCTTGGGTTGTGTCCTGAGAACTGGCATGCCTTTCTGCTGTCTGGGCCAACCAAGCCTGTTGTCCGTTTTTGCATCTGCAGGCAGCCATTAGATGGGGGCCCTGAAAATGACAAAAATGTGGGTCACCCGCATTTTCAGCTGGCATCTACAGGCTGTTGGCAGGCTTCTTTCTTTTGTTTGTCTGGGGCATGCTTCTGGATCTTGAAGATGCCTCTCACACCTATAGTAAAGCTACAAAAGACATATTGGTTTTGGTTTCTAGTCACTTCGTAGGGTAGTCCCTTGGTCTAAAAAAAGAGAGAAAGAAAATACACTTCAATAGTTACTGGAATACACTTTCAGGAATAGTTACTGTTTATCTAGGCTAAAACTTGGCAACAAGATATTTGAAAGGATTTTTTTTAAATGATCAGACGTTCACAAAATTGGAAGGTAATAATTCAGAACCTGATAGGAATTTTCTTTTAGACATTTCCCCCAAGATTAAAATGGACACAGGAATATTTTTATTTCCATTTTATTTGGAAATCTCCCTGATACATAGAAGCAAATTGAGGAAAATGTAATTAAATGAGTGGGTCATTAAAAATAATTTTCCCTCTACATTTCTGAGTTCTACACTGAGACCCTTGATATCATTCTGGTTGCAACCTAAGTCTTCAAAGAATCAAAAACAACTGTAATTATCTTATAAATCTAGATGATACAGAAATGTGATTCTAGAAGCAATTTAAAGCCCACCTACCTTTTTAAATAATCCCACAAGTTCCCCTATCCACCTCAAAATACTTGCAGATATTTTAAAGGATGGGGCATTGCAAACAAATTTGGAGAAAACTCACATCTTTTCTCTGTGCCTTTGGGATATAAATGTTCTTTCACCTGCTCTGCCCTAAGAACCCAGAGTGAACTCTTTGAAATGCAAACTTGAAAGAGATAATTCTCATCAACAGGGAAAAAAGCTATTTGGAAAATAGGGGAATTAAAAATATTAAAACTCTTCTCCATAATTATTAGTAAAAAGTTTAAGCCATCTGAGCAGGTTAAATTAATTCATCTGCCAGAGACACAATTTGGATCCAATTGTTCTTTTATAATCTTATGAATCTGTCTTGACTAAAATTTTAAAACAAAAGCTAAGACCTCTCTTTGTAGCTGTCTGCATGTTTATATATGTCTATATATGTCTAACATGCTACTTTTCTACTTCCAGATAGTATTGCTGAACTCAAGTTGTAAAAGAGCTCTATTTAGTTGGCTTAAAGAAAAATACATGCTTATATAAACTAAATGTTTTCTTAAAAATATAGAAATGAACCCAAATATTTTTTAAATTCATGTGATCTCAAATAATATTCAGTAAATAAAAGCTAATTCAAGTTTTGTTTTTTTTTTAAATAGGCATATCTTCACAGTTATTAAAATTAAGGACAATGCAGATGTGCAGATTTTATTTTACTTGGGTTTATTAAAGTCAAATAAGCTTACTTTATATCTATTACAGAATTTGTCAGCAAGAAAAATAACAAGATGATGATTAGCTATTTAACGGATAGTGAAATAAATGTTTATAAGTTAGCTAAAAATAATTTAGAACAAGTAAATTAAATAGGTGTAATTATAGTAAAAGCTTATAAGTAAACTCTTCAATAATAATTACGTTTTATGTAATGCCACCTAAAGAGTTTTTAAAATTATTCTTTATAACTAGAAATACTAAAGTTATACGAACATAAGTTAAATGATGAATTTTTGTTTATTTTTTTCATCATCATTTATCTGCCCTATATCCTCTTCCACCTTCTCTCCCCCAAATTACTAACTATTGTTGGTATCCATGAGTTCTTTTTCTCTTTTTTGCTCAATTTTTCCACCTCCCCAGAACCCTCCCCACCAAAGCTATCAACCTGCTATCTATGAGTCTGTCTCTATTTTGCTTGTTAGTTCAGTTTGTTCAAGAGACAACCCACTGTATGGGAGAACATATTCACCATTGATACATTTGATAAGGGGTTAATCCAAAATTTATAAAGTACTGATAAAATACAAATCAAAAGAACAAATAATCCAATTAAAAATGGGCAAAGGACTGAATAGACAATTCTTCATAGAGGACATACATACGGCCAATAGACATATGAAAAGATGCTCAATGTCACTAATCATTAGAGAAATGCAAATTAAAAGCACCATAAAATATCACCTTACACCTGTCAGAATGGCTATCATTGATAAATCAACGAACAAGTCTTGGTGAAGACGCAGAGAAAAGGGAACCCTTATGAACTGCTAGTGAGAATGCAAATTGGTGCAGCCACTGTGGAAAGCAGTATGGCGATACCTTAAAAAATTAAACATGGAACTGCCTTATAACTAAGTGATTCCACCTCTGAGAATTTATTTGGAAAAACCTGAAACACTAATTCAACAGAATATATGCACTCCTGTGTTCTTTGCAGTGTTATTTACAATAACCAAGTTTTGGAAGCAGCCTAATTGTCTTTCAGTAGATAAGTGAATAAAACAGCTATGGTACATTTGCACAATAGAATACTACTTGGCCATAAAAACAAAACAATGTTACTATTTGTGACAGCATGGAGAATTTTTTGCTTGGTGAAATAAGCCAGTCAGAGAAAGAAAACTACCATAAGATTTTACTCATATGTGGAATGATGAATAGTCATTAAATATCTAAATCACTTCCAAATAAAAAATACTAAAACATTAATTACTGTACATAGGTTTATCTACATTTGGCTTCATATTACAAAATAATTAAATATACTTGGGTCTATTAGTAAACATGTCTTGTGTCACATTTAAAAATTTACTATGAGGAAAAAATATTTCTAGAAATAATAAAATATACTTATAAATTTGCTAACCCATAGAATAATAGTGTGACAGACAGTCCATAATTGCTTAGTTCTCAATTTTCACTAGAAATTAAAGTTTCTGGGAGCTAAGATTCTAATAAATATATATAATTTAAACTATTTAAAATAATATGGTTTTAGGAAATAATGGTGTATGAAAAGTAGGTAAGGTAAATATTAATATGTTTTCTAAATGAGGAAAGTATGACAAACATGTTTTTGTTAAGGGAAGAAAAAACAAGTAAATTTGTCCTAAAGCAGAATAACTGGTTGCTTTAAATTTAGAAAGAGTAAACTTTAGGACAAAACCTGAATGGATACTAAAAAGTTATAGAAGGTTTGTGAAAAAGAAATCCTGGGAAAATAATTGTATGTGTAGTCAAGCTGGTTAAGATTGGAATGAATTTATTTAAGTATTTTTAAGACTGAACTTTAACTTCAAAAGTACTCTGGGACAAAATTTTAATTTGGTTTTCTCTCTGTTCAAAGGACAAAGTTTTCTTGGCCTAATGGTCTGCTTTTGATAAGAGATTGTGAAAGGTTTTTCTTTACCTTTTGGGTAATCTGTTGGAAAGCAAAGATTCTTCCTCTTACCAAAATAATTTCCTATGCATCACGTTGCTTTTATCAGGTCTTTGATGAGTTTGGAGAACTGAGTCATTTCAATATTTAAAAAAGCTCAGTTTTGTTCACAACTATATAATCTTCTGCACTTGTCTCTATAATCTTCTACTATCACTTTGGTTAAATAGATAAGAGAGTATTATTATTAATATTATTTTAAAATATATTTTATTGATATTTTTACAGAAAAGAAGGGAGAAGGATAGAGAGTTAGAAACATCAATGAGAGAGAAACATCGATCAACTGCCTCCTGCACACCCCCCTACTGGGGATGTGCCTTCAACCAAGGTACATATCCTTGATTGACCAGAATCAAACCTGGGACCCTTCAGACCATAGGCCATTGCTCTATCCACTGAGCCAAACCAGTTAGGGTGATAACAGAGTATTCTATCTAATAAAGAGGGAATATGCTAATTGACCATCACACCCTCACACAGATGGCAGCACCCAAAGCCAATAAGGAAGGAATATGCTAATAACTGCCATGTCCGCAAATATATGAGTGAATAAAACAGCTATGATACATTTGTCACAGCCACAAGATGGCAACACCAAGTCCCCTCAGCTCTGTTGGGGGCAGGTGTGCAACACAGCTGGTCCTGCCCCCAGGCAGGTCCAGCTGTTCCATGTGCTTGCCTCTGGAGGGACTGGGACCAGGGCTGGCCTGAGGTGCAGGCAATCCTCAATGTCAGCTGCCCAGCCACCCAGGGCTGGCCAAGGCTTGCACTGCTGGCAGTTGCAACAGCAGAGGTGTGATGGGGCTTCACTTTCCCCTTATCACTGAGTTGCCTCCCACCCCTGTGGGCTCCCAGACTATAAAAGGGGGCAGGCCGGGCTGAGGGACCTCCCCCCCTCCAATGCATAAATTTTCATGTACCAGGCCTCTAGTTATTTTATAATGATCTATTTAAGTGTTCAAACCTTTTGACATTTTGACAAATGCCCAACATCAAATTCTAAATGGAGTCTTTTTTGTCTCATACTAACTTTGAATACTCCTAGAAAATCTCAAAGAATGTGTCTTTCACCTTATAAATTAGATTTTAAACCAATTAAGTTTATTTAGCATTTTAAATTACGTAGGATGCATTACCAAGTAAGAAATGATAATAAACCTTAGATTTATAGGTAGACACTAATATAAGTATTTCAAAAATTGAAGTTCATAAAAACTTGTCAATACCCTTAAATTGTTGTATGCCAGAGAAATAACTAACATTTCTTATCAAATGAACTTTCATCAGATCTTTAACTATGACCATTTTTAAGTCTTTGTTATTTAAAGACGGTTATTATTTTACTTTGATGCTTGCAAAGTATTTTGTCTTGAGAGATTCATTGAAAGGACTCTGACAAATACTCAAGAATACAGGTTTCTGATAACTAAGATACCACTGAACTAGGTAAGAATTGTCAGAATTCTAATGGAAAAAAATGGATTCAAGTAGAACAAGAATTGATAACACAATGGAAAATGAGGGGAGGGGAGAGACGGCAACATCCGTAATCTCTCAAAATAAATTTTAAAAAATTAATAACATGAAATTGAATAAATTGATTATTATAATTACATTTTTAATGAATTTTTAAAAAAACATTACTGGTTATTTAATATTTGGGTTTTGCAAATTTAAGAAAACATTTTTTTTCTCTTTTAAGCTATCTATGACTTACAGCAATTTGGTAAGATATGATTTTGTAAACAGAATTTAAACATTTACTTTTCTTCCTACCTGATTCTCTCAGAATTTGGAAACTCACTGAGTATTCTTATTCTCAGTGTTCCAAGACCTATCAGGTGAATACAGAGGTACTTCCTGGCAGACCCAGAAATATAAGGAGGAAAAAAAAAACACACACACACACACACATTAAAAAAGGGGTGAGGGGATTCAGCCAAATCTAGAGATATTCCAGGTGAAGTCTGATGGTGAATCTTTGGTATGACTTCCTAGCCTTGAGAGGGTCTTTTAAATGTCCACTCTGTGATTCCTTATGAAAAATTCTAGCAAAACTAACTTAAAAGAGCCTATATAATCAATTACCAAACTTGCTGCACTTATATTACCAGGCCCAAATTTAATAAAACTATACTTATTTGCAAACCAATTAGTCTTACTTTGATTGACTTTGATAGAAATAGAAGTAACTATAGAAAGAAAAATTTTGTTCCAATGGGAAACTATAGTACAGCCTTGTGGGTATTGAATTCTAGTTCTGTTTACTGTCGTTGAGGTTTTGTTATCTACTTATAAACTCAATTGGATCCAGAATTCTAGTTTTCTTAAATATCTGGCTATGGCTTTGGAAACTCATATTTCCAATTTTCATCCACCCTTCTTTCTTGGAATCACTAAGATCAACGACTGCCCTTGTACCTCATTGAAAAGGACCAGATGGCAGCCTTGAACCTTTGGTCCATATCTCACAATTAAAAATGGCTCTTTCGAACTCTTGGAACTGCATACCAGTTGCAGATCTAAAACAAAAATTGATTAGGAACATTCCTTTCTGGAAGCAGATGACCCTTTGAGATGGATAACATGCCAAAGATCACAGATCAAAATATTGACTGTTAGAGAGTGGGGATTTTTGAGCATGCTTACTACTTCCATTCCAGAGAAGCCGTGGACTATGCCCCAGATAGAGTTGTCAGGATTGACACCAGACCAGGCCTTGAGATATGGTCTCATGGCCCCTTCCCAGCACATAGGCCTTCTTTCATAGATCACTGTCAGCTTTCTGAAGAACAAGATGACCCTATAAATAACATGTCAATGCAGGATCCTGCCATTGCTTGGGAAAAACTGTTTTTTCTTGGGTTGCTTGCTCTGCAAAAACAGGATGTGGTTAATGTGCTTAAAAGTGGTTCTGCACAAAGGATCGGGGCTGCTTGCTGGACTCCCTGCATGGAGAATGACAGAATAGTCACCAGCAGGCTAATAAAGGCTCCCTAAGTTTTAGTTTGGTCTGGTTTCCAGTGGTTGTTCACTCATGTTTGCTCCACAACCTTGACTTCTAATATAAAACCTTTATTCCTTTTGGCTTTTGCTACCTATTTTCCCTCTCTGTTAATGCATGGGAATGCAATGCTTCTTACCCTGGCAACTGTCACCGAATGAACCACTAAGGCTATAGCTGCACAAGGAGTCCCTAAACTGTCTTGCTAAGGTCGTTTTAGGTGATACAATTATTATAGATTACTGATTGGTTGAACAAGATGGGGTCTTTCCCATAGCAAGTACATCTTAATACCTGGATTAACACCTTGGTACTGTAGCAAATATAAGACATTAGCAAACAATCCACTTGGATAAAACAGGCTGATGCCCCTTCAGCAAAAAACTGGCATGGTTCGTGGGTTGCTGCTTAAGTCTCTTGTTATTATCCTCCAGATAGTCATTATTGTCATCCCCCTGGTGTGCTGTCTTCTCTCAAGAGTCTTAAACACATGTTCACAGCCATCAGCAGTGCACCAGATGATCTCACTTTACTTGAAGAAACAGAAACAAGATGAGAAAAATGAATTAAAAAAAGCAGTTCTTCCACAGACCGGACATCAGTGCCATAACCAATTGGTTTCACAAGGACACAGAACAGCTTAACTCTGATGGTGACTGAGGGTAGCACAAAGACCCCAATTTTGGTCAAGCTCTCATGTATGAGAGGAGGAACAAAAAAAGGCAAATTGTTAAATTAATTAAACAGGCAGGCCATTAGACCGAGGTGGTTTTAATGCCTTAGTAACCGCGTCAAGGAAACCAAAATCTAATCTTGAAATGCCTCAAGATGAAAGACTCAAAACAAAAGAGCAATGGATCACAAACAGCTGACTAGGCTCTCCTAAAATAAGCCAACTGCTTAAGCTATAGCCAATCAGACATTTCTCTTCTTTTTTCCAGCCTCTTCTGAATAAAAGCCCCTAGCTCCTGTCAGAGGAGTGTTCCTAACCACTTCTAGTTTTGTGCAGCCTGATTTAAATCAATTTTTGCTCAAATAAACTCTTACATTTTTAATATGACTCAGTTTGTTTTTTTACGAATCCTATCTGTGACTGACTCCAAACCTCTATATGTCTATTTTCTAAATGCTTTATTTTGAAATTATTTTTGTGAACTCTAAGTAAATGACTAGATAGTGAGATTGTATGTGAAACATGAGATTTAAACAAAGAGTTAAGCAAAATCTCTGAAAGCAAGCAAAACATACTTTTGTTCCCCAGTGATTAGTAGATGATTGATTTGGGCTACTTGGAGAGAAGAAGTATTTGTGATCATTGATGGAAGAGAAAAGTGGGCAACAGGTTACTGGAGAGAAGCATTGGTGGAAAGAAGCTTTGGAACAATTTACTAAGAAGTAAGAGAAAATGTGAAATGCTTCAAGCAGTTTCAAGCAAGTTGGAAGCAGAACCTTAAGAGAGCAAAGAAAATGAATGGGAAGAAAAGTGATCAAGTATGTCAGAGGAAAATGAGGACAAACAAGCCCAGGTTTTTCCTGGGGACAGTTCTAAATACCCACCTGGCAACATCACCCTTACTGAGTATCTCACGAAGTTATGATCATTACTAAGAACAGAGAAGCTGTATGGTTTTATAGCCACAACTGCATTGACAGTGGGTGTTATTTTAGTAGATTTGTGACATCATTTTGCAAAAACAACAGTATAGTACAGTTCAGTGCTGAGAAATGGAGTTTTCCAGAAGACTCTCATTTTTAGCAGGGTCGTTTTCTCTGGTATGTAGTAATTGAACAATGGAATATTTGACTGGATTTACCTGGATAATGAATTGGGGCTACTTTCAAAAGGAAAGATGCTGACAACATTAAATGTGCATCTATTTCCTCAGTTATGCAATTTATACCTCATCACCTTTGATATTACAAAGAGGAAATCACTAATTTCTACAGTATTGTGAAATTTTCTTAACTTCTAAATTGGTTATCTTTGCTCTTTCTGTTAAAACTCCACATAGTCACTCACTTTCCAAAGTTCACTTTGCTGGGAATTAGTTGGAGGACAAAAGTTCCCAGGACAAAGTTTTGTGCTTTATGTAAACAAAACCTCATTTCTATTATCTTCCATTTAGCCATGGACTGTTAAGCTAGAAACACAAATACGAAGTGTATTTGTGATGACTTTGCACATCCTCTGACAGGAACCTCATTCCCTCTGGGATGAGCAGAACCTTGACTGGCATGTACAGATATCTTTGATGCACTCCTCCATGCTTGCATGATTAATTCATTTGTTACCTTGATAAAATGCAGTTTGCCAGCACAGGGCAAAAGTCTCAATCCTAAATTAACTGTTTTTATCTAATAAACTAGAGGCCTGATGCATGAAATTCATGCAAGAGTAGGCCTTCCTTTCCCTGGCTGCCCTCCCTGGTTTCCCTCTGCCACTGGGACCTGAGCTTCCCTCATAGCTCCAGCTTCATCTAGAAAGACAACCAGTTTAATTAGCTTATTATGATTTTATTATTATAGATACCCACACACCTCTGAATGATATTTGCTGGTGTGAGAAACATTATCTGCTCTTCTCCATGTCAAATCCTCTTTGGGATTATGACTGCACTTGTGGGTGAGAAAGAGCTTAGGGAGGGGCAAAGATTTATTTCCCACTTCTAGTCCCAAACTGCCCGGTAGAAAAATGTGACATGAGATTGGGAAGAAGAAGGAGGGTTCCAACAGGATATGAGAAGATAATGAAAGAAGAACAAGTGAAGATTACAAATAGATTCATTTTTATTTTCAGTACCTGAAGGTATCTACAACATTTCCTCAATAACCTGAAAATACCTGGATTTGAACTGCCACCGAAAAGACAATATAGAATGCTTTAAAGATTATGTCATGCACTCACTGGTTTGGCTCAATGGATAGAGCATTGGCCTATGGAGTGAAAAGTCCCAGGTTTGATTCTGGTCAAAGGCATATACCTTGGTTGCAGGCACATCCCCAGGAGGAGCTGTGTAGGAGGCAGCTGATCGATATCTCTTTCTCATCAATGTTTCTAACTCTCTATCCCTCTCCCTTTCTCTCTGTAAAAAATCAATAAAATATATTTAAAGGAAGATTATGTCACTATCTTAAAGAAATAGATATTACCTTGTCCTCATCCTCATTAATTCTTTACCTGACTCGTACTAACATGACTAAAGAGAAAATGTTTCCATCTTGAGGGGGTGATGAGAGAATTGATCAGTGAAGAAAAAAAATGAGTTACTAGAAAATATAGTCAATGCCCACTAGAGAAATGAGTGGGGAGATGAATTGGTAACCAGGGAACTTCAAAGATTCCAGACTCATTGGCAGGATCACCCTTCTGTGTGGGGATAAATGCAGAATATCCTAACCAATGGAGTTCAAGGATTGTTGTGCCTTTGGCAAGTCCTGTGGTGAAATAGATTAGCTTAAACCTTTCAAACATTCCATTCAAATTATTCTTCTTATGTAGCTCCCTATTTACCCCTTCTCTTCTGTGAAACAGCCTACAGAATAATTGCACTGGCTTATAGACTTTTAGCATGGAAATGCTGGTAGAGTCGTTGACATTTTAAATTAGTATGCTGGCATTCTCTTCACATTGTTATGTTTTTGTAGCAATGTAAATAATACATGTATCAAGTCATAGAGATTATAAGAACACTTCTACCTGTGATATTCTGGTAAACATATTGTTAGTCTTGTCAGCTTGTTTACGGTTACTCTGACCAAAAGAAGTGGATTCATCACCAGAGTGTTTAAAAATCAGGTGTCTCAGTCTAGAATGTTCGGGCTAGACCTAGAACATTGGAAAAATCCCTGAGATAATAAATGCCTGCCTGCTAGATTTCTTAGGAAGCAGCTGATGATATCTCCCACTGAAAGCAGAGTTAAATTGTGCCCACAAAAGGGCTAAAGCATTGTTTCTTCTAATGGGCTAGATTTCCATAAGTGTGGGGGATACTATATACCTGCAGTCCTTGGCAGAAAAACATCTAATTTCTTATGAAATGCTATGACTAATTATATATGTTGGTAGCTTATAGTTGAAGAGCATTTGTCATATGCAAAACATTGCACAAAGATCTTTATGTACATAATTTTATATATTCCTCAATACAGTTATGAAAGAAGGTGGTGGCTTTGCCTTACTTTACAAATGAGAAAACCAGGACCCTTATAAATTGAGAGCTTTCTCTAAGACTCACAGTGTGTGGCCAGGAATTGAACACACCAGGCTGCCTTTCTCTAGAGCCCATGTGCGTACTGACTCTCTTGTTCTAACGACTCATTTATTTTCTTTAAAAGGTCTTTGCTCACAGAATGGTACCACTGAAGCCAGTGGCCTGTGGTCAGTCTAACTGGCTAAACCACTCCATACCAGAAGGATGCTGTTTCCTGATCACTGAGTGTAATAGCACTTCAGTTCCCCAGTGCCTGCCAAGGCTCAGAGGAGGTTGTCTCTAAAACAGAACGTAGCTGCCCTGATTGATGCATATTTTATGTGTGGGGCAAAAAGAGAAAAGCAATCTGAGATCTACAGATTTGTCATTTTTACCTCAATTTTAGTCCATAATTTCATTGTCATCAGGGATTTCTTACTTCTATTTTGAGCATAGCTATTCTCCTACAGAATTTCTAATTTTGTTGCTTTCTCTTTTCATAGAAGTTAAATATTTATCTTCACTTAACACCATTGCCCTTGTAGACTCTCTGCTCTCATGTAAATATAATTCAAATCTCTGCTACATTCATTTTATAGATTCCTCCTGGCCTGGATATTTGATTTTATACTTATATTCTTCACATGCAATTCCAGGGTCCAATGTGTTTCATGCACCTTCAAAGAACAATGTGTAGTTTGGTAGAAACCAAATATTACATTTTATGACAGAACTCCAAGGCAGACACCTCTCAGAGCCCATGTGCATAACCATATCTCCAGCATCTGTATAAGTGCCCAGGACATGAATCATAATGATCATTTAATTGATATATGTTGAATAAATTAATGAAACCACATTGTCTCCATAATAAAATATGATATGATTTTTTGAGACAGTGGATTATCAATTTATAAATAAATATAAAGTATTAGTACAAAACAAAATGAGTCCACCAGATACCGAACACAGAAATATGGCCTCATAATTTATCAGCTTTTCAGTGAGCGATCACTTCAATTTGAAACTATCACAAGATTTAAATCTTGGAAATGCATATTTTTCTACAACCCTGTCTATTATGGTATATAATAGCATACATTATATGCAGAGAGTGATGACAGGTAAATTTTCCAACTTCATGCCTTAAAAAATGGTGATAAGAATATTTAAAATGAGCTCTATCATCATAATCAAAATTTTACATGTACAATGCAGTATTGTTAACTATAGGTAGCATATTGTATGGCAGATCTCTAGAATTTATATCTACTGTACAACTGAAACGTTACAACAGTTGAAAACAATCCTTCATTCCCACCACTACTTAGGAAAACAACCATTCTACTCTCTGTTTCTATGACTTTGACTATTCTATGATTTTGACTATTACGCCCTACTTGTCTTATTGTAACTGGTTTATTTCGCTTAGCATAATGTCTTCTGGATTCATTCACGTTGTTATATATGTTAAGATTTCTTTTTTTTTTTTGATGACTGAATAATATCCCATATATATATATATATATATATATATATATATATATATATATATATGTGTGTGTGTGTGTATGTATATATATATATATATACACACACACACACTACATTGTCTTTATCCATTAATCTATCAAAAGACACCTGGGTTATATCCATGTCTTGACTACTGTGAATAACGCTACAATGAACATGGGGGTAAGATATCTTTTTGAGATAGGGATTTTATTTCCTTCAGATATACATCCCGAAGAGAAATTCCTGAATCATATGTTAGTTTTATTTTTAATATTTTGAGAAATCACCATACTCTTTTCCACAGTGGCTGTACAAATGTTTATTCCCACCAACAGTTGACATGAGTTTCTTTTCTTCTACGTATTTGTCAAGGCTTGTTTATCTTTTATCTTCTTTACAGTGATAATTTGGACATGTATGAGGTAATATCCCATTTTGATATTGATTTGCATTTCCCTGATGACTAGTGAGCATCTTTTTATGTACTCATTGGTCATTTTTCATGGCTCTGCTCATCCACAGAAACTTATTTTCCATTGGTTAGAAATAAAAATATCAATCTCATTTTCTTATAGTCACAGGACTTCTCTTATCTAGATGGCCTTGGCTCTGATACATTTGGGCACATTTGCTTAGAATAAATTCACTTAATTGGTGTTTATTCGTCAATGTAAAGCCCAGTCTCCCTATATATTCTACAACTCACTCAAGGATTGTATGATGAGGAAGGTATAGCCTCTGCCTTTCAGAAGGGACCACAGGCAAGAAAGCATAAGGCTGGGAGGAAAGTGGAATAAGGAGCAGCATACACATATGGCATGAAGCGCTTTCTTTTGTTATCCCAAGCCTCTTGTTTCATCATGTCACATTGAATTGACAATCACATGCCTGAGAACTGGCTAACAGGACAATGTTCTTTAGAAAAGAAGCCTGGTTGGAGCCAGGCAGAGAACAAGTCTGTGGCATTCTCCTTGAGACCATCATTTAGTACTTTATTTTCCTTAAAGCACTTCTTACATTACTCCTGTCTGGAGATCACGAAGGGCACCTAACTTCTAGGAAACCACATACTGTTCTGGCCACTTCTGGCCAGGCCAGATCCCTTGCTGGGTAAGGGCTTCTTCCCCTAACCATGCTGAATAGCTGGAGATCTGAATTTCTGCTGAGGCTTGCCCCCTGAAGTTGCAACTGGTTATTCCTTAGCCTGGTGTGAGGACCTACTCTGGGAATAACCAGTGCCCTCCCTGAAGCCATGGAAATGTTCGGCTCCAAGATTTCTTTTTCTTCTTCTGTGGATTTCCAGAAAAGAATGCCTTAGGCTTTTTTTTGCGGGGGGAGGGGGAGGAAAACATTATAAAAGAAAGGAGGAAGAAAAATATTATGAAAAGGAAAAAAGAGAAGGAAGAAGAAATACAAAATAAAGGAATATAATTATAGAGGAGAAAGCATAAGAAAAAAAGAAAAAAGTAAGAGAAGGAAAGAGAAAAATTGGAGATATGAAAAAAGAGAAAAATAATAATCCTATCTAATAAAAGAGTAATATGCAAATTGACTGTACCTCTGCTGCACCCACAAGCCACACCTACCAGTCAATCAGGAGTGAGTATGCAAATTAACCCAACCAAGATGGCTGTAGCCACGGAGAGAGCAGGAGGCTTGGGTTGCCCCTGGCAATGGAGGAAGCCAAGATTTCTGCCTGCCCTGGTGGGCCCAGACTTCAAGGTTACAAAGTTTCAATTATAGAAGATAAATAAATCCCAAATACCAGGGCCTCTATTTGGGTCACCAGAGGGCATGGCCAGCCTGCAAACCAGCACAGACCCCACCCCCAGGCCACCCCATGCACCAAGGGAACCCCAACCGTGATCCAGACACCCTTAGGGCAAACCAGCCAGCCCCCACCTGCGCACCAGGTCTCTATTCTATCTAATCCTATCTAATAAAAGGATGATATATAAATTGACCATCACTCTAATACACAAGATGGCTGCCCCCATGTGGTCAAAAATGACTGCCTCCATCTGGACACAAGATGGCTGCCACAAGATGGCCAGCAGGGCACGGAATTTGGGAGGGACCAGGTCTTTAAGGGAGGGCAGTTGTGGGCAATCAGGCCAGCAGGGGAGGGTAGTTGGGAGTGACCAGACCTGCAAGGGAAGGCAGTTGGGGGTGACCAGGCCAGCAGAGGAGGGAAGTTGGGGGCAACAGGACCTGTAGGGAAGGGCAGTTGGGGGGGGTACCCAGGCTTGCAGGAGAGAGCAGTTAGGAGGGACAAAGCCTGCAGGGCAGGGCAGTTAGGGGTGACCAGGCCTGCAGGGGAAGGAAGTTAGGGGGCAAACAGGCTGACAGGGGAGCAGTTAGGGGTGATCAGGCTGGCAGGCAGAAGTGGTTAGGGATAATCAGGAAGGCAGGCAGGTGAGCAGTTGGGAGTCAGCAGTCCTGGATTGTGAGAGGGATGTCCGACTGCCCGTTTGGGACGGATCCTACTGGGATCAGGCCTAAACGGGCAGTCGGACATCCCTCAAGGGGTCCCAGATTGGAGAGGGTACAGGCTGGGCTGAGAGACACCCTCCCTGTGCACAAATTTTGTGTACCAGGCCTCTAGTAAAGAAATAAAGAAGATAACACAAAAAAATAAAGTGACATTAGTCTCAGCAGAGTTTAGTGCCTCCTTGAAGTTCCCTTTGGATTTTGTTCTTCTGTTGACTGAGGCTAACTGTTTTATCTGCCAATTTTGGGCCTCCTAGGGTACTTTGGTGCCAGCCACTGTCAGAAGCTGGCCATGTTTGGCTCTGAGCAACCTGTTAGAAGCTTCAAGTGATCCACAGCTTGTGACTCCACAAGGGTTGGCTGCACACAGGAGGCACCAAGTTACATTCTAAAGCTGATTTATTAACAGCATGCAGTCCAGGGATGGGTCAGCAAACTTCCCCAGATCCCCTGCGCTCTGCATTTGCCCATCTTCACCATACAGCCAACTGTTACCCTTAATAACTGGAGAGGCTGTTTCTGAAAGTGCTTTGGCAAAATCAAGAGTATTACGCCTCTGGGTCTCTAGTGAGGGGGAGGTACAGTTCAGACTTCATAGAAATTGGTAGGTGTGCTTTCTCATCTAGAGATAGTCCTCTGTTAGTGTCCCTGACTATTCCCTGTCCTTGGCTGGGCAGAAGTTGTCACATGCAGTCCAGTGAGATCTGCAGGAAACTAGGAGTTTCAGCTCTTCCATGCAGGAAAAGCAACAGTCAGGTTCCTGGGAGAGTGGGGCAAATGGGTCGCCCCCAAGCTTGCCACAGACTCTCCCTGAAACTGTTCAAACCCATAGGCTTGGCTTCTGCTGCTCTATCTTCTGCAGGGGTAAAGATTCAGGGAGTGGCAAGCAGTATTTCTGAGGGTGGGGCAAGCTGTATCCCCTAGGATGGGGTGTTTGCCTTTTCCTGACCTGTGGCTGCTTGGAGAGGCCTGCATATCTCCGGAAAAGTAGCCACTTTGTTTTGAGGGGATATGGCTGATTGTAGGTCTGCCGGCTGTAGCTTTTCCCACATCTACTAATCCATGTTTTCTAATAGCTCACCATTCTATAGTGTATTTTAATATCTTCCTAGTTTTGTCTTACATCTTAAAAATTCTCTTTATCTCAGTACAGCCATCAGTTTGATGCAACTAATGACACTACTATTTGTTTTTCTCATATATATACTTGTCCTTGTTTTCATAACCTCCCACTTAGTTTTTTTTGTTTTTTTTTCAAATGGATGATATTCTGTCCTTCATTTTTTTGAAAACAGCATATTTATTTTATGAATAAAATTATTCTTTAATATCTATTTTTACATGTGAATTTTTGTTTGATGGATTTGTTGATCTTTTTATGATGCTAGAGTTTCTCATTTGCTTTATAATTTTTATTTTAGAGTTTATCTGTGGAAAGTTTTCCAGTTTGATGGCTTTAATTTTGTTTTTAATTTAGCCTTATATGGTATGTGGCTCTAAACTAAATCCTAGACTCTCCTTCTATAAGGGTGACAAAAACTCAGTCTGCTTATTATGAACTAGAGGCTTGATGCACAAAATTTGTGCATGGGGATCCCTTAGCCTAGCCTCCACCCTCTCCAAACTGGAACCCCTCAAGGGATGTCCAAGTGCCTGTTTAGGCCCGATCCTAGTAGGATTTGGCCTAAATGGGCAGTCAGATATCTCTCTCATAATCCAGAACTGCTGGCTTTCAACTGCTCACCTGCCTACGTGCCTGATTGCCCCTAACTGTTTCTGCCTGCCAGCCTAATCATCTCCTAACCACTCCCCTGCCAGCCTAACTGTGATGCCTAACTGCTCCCCTGCCAGTCTGTTTGCCCCTAACTGCCCTTCCCTGCAGGCCTGGTCACCTCCAACTTCCTTCCTCTGATGGCTGGCCACACTTAATTGCCCTCCCCTGCAGGCTTGAACACCCACAACTGCCCTCCCTTGCAGGCCTGGTCCTCCCAATGGGCCTCTCCTGCTGGCCAATTTGTGGTGGCCATCTTGTGTCCACTTGGGGGCAGGATCTTTGACCAAATGGGGGCAGCCATCTTGTGTGTTGGAGTGATGGTCATTCTTCATATTATTCTTTTATTAGATAGGATAGAGGCCTGGTAATAGGTGTGGGACAGCGGGTTTGCCACATGGAGGGTGTCCCAGATCATGGTGGGGGATCCCTTGGGATGTGTGGCAGCCTGGGAGAGAGGCCTGTGGTGGTTTGCCCCCCATGGTCCAAGCAGAGGCCCTGGAATTTGGGATTTATTTATCTTCTACAATTGAAACTTTGTAGCTTGGAGTGGAGCCAAGCATCTGCTTCCTCCTTGGCAGCAGCCATTTTTGTTGGGATTTATTTATCTTCTATAATTGAAACTTTGTAGCCTTAAGCAGAGGCCTGGGCTGGCCAGGGTGTGTGGAAAGATTGATTTCCTCCCTTGCCAGGGAAACCCAAGCCTCCTTCCTGCTCTCTCCATAGCTGCAGTCATCTTTGTTTGAGTTAGTTTGCATACTCACTCCTGATTGGCTAATGGGCATATTACTCTTTTATTAGATAGGATTGGGGCCTAGGAAGGCTCCCTAAATTCTATTTTTCAATCTAACTTTTTTCTATTTTTTCAACTTTATCACTGTTTTCAGACCCTGAAGCTCAAGTTACTAAGTAACTTGCCATTGTTACGTGTTGGCTTATAGTAGAGTTAAAATTAGAGCATAAATTGTTTGTTCTAATTAGTCTATGTCCTATGCTAACTCAGACATTAAACTAGTGTCTCTCACAAAATAAAATAATAACACCAACTTATTCATGTACCCAATGTTCTAACATTCTTTAGTTTATTAAATGAGTACTTTCCCGACTCTACAGATAAGGAAATTCAGGTCATTTAAGTAATTTACTCAAGGTCAAATAACTGGCAAAGTTAAGACTTAACCTAGTTTTATCTTGACTATAATAGTATATATATTTTTACCATATTGAAATTTAACAATCTTTGGAGGTCTAATGTTTTCTAAAAATTCACCTGTATATTAGACCTCTTTTTCTGGCATTTCATAGTGTGTTTTATGTACACATTTTAGCCATTAAAAATAAACTGTTTGGAGTTTTCTTCAATATTTCTCCTATGCTTCATAATATCGAGATTTAAAAAAAAAATCTTTATTGAGACTTGGAATAACCTAAAGCACACGCAGAATTTGTATTCCTTTTGTTTGTGAGGGCCACTGTGCCCATGGTTATGAGCTGAGTTTATATTTTTGCAAATCAATTGGTTCATTGATTCAATATGGCTAAATTCTAGCAACTTTGCTGATGCCCTCCTCCCAGGGAATTTGGATAAAACAAATATACTTTGGAATTAATCATTTTATATATAACAAGTATATTTCTAGATAAATGGATTTTGTATATAATAAGTATTATCTCACTAACCTAAGGAGAGGAAAGAGGTTGCTTTTATAGTTGAACTCGAAGGTACTATTACAAGGGGCCTCCTTTGGGGGGGGGGGTAGAAATCTATGCAGTGTCTCCTGATGTCTCTGATCAAGATATGCCCACTGCCCATTTACACACATGATATGAATGCTCAAGGAATTTCTTGAGCACCTCAATATGTGTGAGGCACTGGACTGAGTCCTCACAGGAATCATCTCCTTTATTCCTCACATCAAACCTTTTACATACTGGTAGCAAAAGCTTTAAGAATCAAAGGACTTACTCCAAGTCACAAATCTATTAAATAGCTAAGCCAGGATTTAACTTTCCACTTTTCTGACTCGAAAACCAAATAACCATTATATGTTTCATGTACTTGGGAAAAGTGGCAGCTGACAAAGGGTACACTGATGTTTTACTTGGACTGCATTATTAAAGAAACAAGGAGAAGAGTGTGGATTAGGGCCAAGGCAGAGGTGTGAACAGGTTTAGAATCCCACTCTCAGAAACAGATGTGAAAGGCTCAGGCTCTGGAATCTGGAGTGGGAAGAGGATCATGAACTAAGCATGGAAACCATAACCAGTACACATGTGTAAGATCTCTGCAAAACCTCCATGTTTCAGTGTCATTTTCTTCGACATCTACATTCCAACTATACGCGAGGATGAGTTTTTGCACCTATGTTTTTTCTGCACGAAACTGTCTCTGAATCTCTCCTATCATTTCCATGCACGTGCGTGCACACACACACACACATCTTTTTTGGTCTTTATTCTATGCCCACCACTTCACAGTATAAAATTGTAGGTGTTCAATAACTATGTATTCATCGAGTGAATACATAAATTAATGTAACTTTTAAAAATCCTAAACAATCCATCTCTAGAATAAAGATGGTAATTCTTAGTTCATAGAACTGTGGTGAAAATAAAATGAGATGAACAGTGAAGTACCCAGAAAGACATTGTTCAGTACATGAGACTTCCCTTTTCTTTCAGTACCAGCAATCAGATCATGTAATCCAGTGCCAGCCCAGGAGGAGGTTCTCACTGCAGTGGGTGATATTACAGGAGTTAACAATAGCACACAGACCTAGTTAAAGTTTCAAGTTCTATATTCTCTACATAGGAGAGTATTGCCTTACCCTGTTACTCTCAGAGCTTCACTTTCTAGTTTTAAATATGGAATTAATACTCCATATAAAACTCTCAACAATTGCCTGGCAAATAAATGTGTTTTGCAGACTTTTTTTTTCTTTATTGTTCAGATTACTGCAGTTGTTCCTCTTTTTTCTCCCCATAGCTCTCTTCCACCTGGTTCCCACTCCACCCCATGCCCTTAACCCCCTCCCATTGTCCTCATTCATAGGTATTTGATTTTTGTCCAGTCTCTTCCTGAATGAGAATTGTCGGTCCACTCCCATTCTATGCCCCTGATTCTATTATATTCACCAGTTTATTCTGTTCATCATATTTTTTATTCACTCAATTTTTAGATTCACTTCTTTATAGATATGTATTTTTTGTCATTTTGTTGTTCATAATTTTTATCTTTACCTTTTTCTTCTTCTTTCTCTTTTTAAAGAATACCCTTTAGCATTTCATATAATACTGGTTTAGCGGTAACGAACTCCTTTAGCTTGTTCTTATCTGTGAAGCTCTTTATCTGACCTTCAATTCTGAATGATAGCTTTGTTGGGTAGAATAATCTTGGTTGTAGGTTCTTGCTATTCATCCCTTTGAATATTTCTTGCACTCCCTTCTGGCCTGCATAGTTTCTGTTGAGAAATCAGCTGACAGTCGTATAGTTACTCCTTTGTAGGTAACTCTTTTTCTCTTACTGCTTTTAAGAGTCTCTCTTTGTCTTTTGTCCTTGGCATTTTAATTATGATGTGTCTTGTTTTGGTCCTCTTTGGATTCCTCTTGTTTGGGGTTCTTTGCACTTCCTAGACTTGTAAGTCTATTTCTTTCACCAGGTAGAGGAAGTTTGCCGTCATTTCTTCAAATAGGTTTTCCATATCTTGCTTTCTCTCTTCTTCTGGTACCCCCATAATTCAGATGTTGGTATGCTTGAAGTTGTCCCAGAGGCACCTTATGCTATCTTCATATTTTTGGATTCTTTTTTCTTTTCCAGTTGGGTGTTTTTTGCTTCTTCATATTTCAAATCTTTGACTTGATTCTTGGGATTCTCTAGTCTGTTCTTGGATCTCTGTATATTATTCTTTTTAAAAATATATATATTTTACTGATTTTTTACAGAGCGGAAGGGAGAGGGGTAGAAAGTCAGAAATATGGATGAGAGAGAGACATCGATCAGCTGCCTCCTGCACGCCCCCGACTGGGGATGTGCCTGCAGCCAAGGCACATGCCCTTGCCGGAATCGAACCCGGGACCCTTCAGTCCACGGGCCGACGCTTTATCCACTGAGCCAAACCGGTCTCGGCTCTGTATATTATTCTTTATTTCAGTCAGTATGTGCTTAATTTATAATTGGTCCTTTTGCATATCCTTGAGGATCTCATGAAATTTCTCAGAGGTTTCCAGAAGATTCTTGAGTAACCTTATAGCTATAGCTTTAAACTCTATATCCAGTGATTTGTTTTCCTCCATTTATTCCATTTGTGACCTGTTTCATTGTCTCGTCTCCACATTTTGGCTGCTTCCCTGTGTTGATAGAATGGCTTTGTGTGCTAGGTGTCCTATAGGACCCAGTGGCTCAGCCTCACCAGTCACCTGAGGTGGACACTGTTGGAACACTCCTTTGTGGACTGTGCAGAGTCTTGTTTTAGTTAAGCCTTGATTGCTGTTGGTATCACTGGGCGGAATTGACCTCCAGACCAATTGGCTGTGAGGACCAGTTGTGTCTACAATGGGAGAACTTCTGTGTAGTAAATACCCTTATGGGGCAGGACTTGCCTCAGTGGGGCTTTGGTGCTCACCGAGTCTGGCCCCTGAGTGTGTCTCTTATGAATCTGAAGAGTTGTAATCTGGATGGTCTGACTTTCACCACTGGGTACATTGGCTCTAGGATTTCCAGGGAGTTCCAAAGTCAACCATTGCCTGAGGCTGCCCAGCAGGAGCTACAGAGAGATCTGCAGATTCCTCCTCTTAGTTTGGAGTTTGGAAGTGCACAAATGAGGCACAGATGTGAAGCCATGCAGGCTGCTGATGAGCCTTAGGCCTTCTTTTGGAAGCTCTGGGGTTCTTTGACCCAGCTGCATTTTGTTAGGTTAGGTTACAAAAGGCCAGGCCATTCATATGCAAATGCATCTGCACACAGCTTGGATGGGGTTGTAAATTGGGTGGAGCTTGGTCTCAGAAAATCACAGGGTGGTGCAAACTGCAATGGTTGCCCTTTGGCCCTACCCTGATGGGTCCCTGAGTCTCTGTGTTCTGTGGCCCCATGCAGGAACAATGAATACTGTGACCACCTCTGAGAGAAAGCCACCCTAAAGTCCTGGCCTGATGCCAGACAGTTCAGTTTCTCCCCGTGTGAGTCTGTGTCCACAGAGTCTTGCCTGGTACTGGAGTTCAGAGCAGTCGGGAGTTTGTATCTTCCTCCCAATTGTAAAAGACCACAGTGTACCCAGTTGCCAGCCATTTCCACAAGTACCTTCATACCTGTGCTCTTCCGTACCTCTGCACCTCCTACTGGTCTAGATATGCTTTTCTCTTTCCTTCTTGTTGTAGAACTTCCACTCAGCCAGCCTTTCTGTGGTTCTGGATGATATCCATTTTTTCTTTTAGTTGTAGTTTTGATGTGGTTATGCAAGACATCAAGTTCAGATGTTTATCTATGCTGCCATCTTGGTTCCTCTCTGCTTTGCAGACATTCTTATCATTGCTATTATTATTTCCATTTTCAGAACTATCTGGTAGCAGACTTTATACTTCCTAATATGCATGGCTTTTTTTCTTTTTCTATACCTGTTTCTCTATCTTGTCTTCTTTAACAATCCTTTCTTTTTTACCTACTAGTCTTCCCTCCCCTTTCAGCAGGGTAAATGACAGATTCTCAGTACAAATCACTGTGGGTCAACCCCAGGGTTATATGATGTTGGGTTTAATTCTGAGCTGTGTAATTTGTTACCCCAAATAGTAAGACTCATAGGCAGCAATCATTATTGAGGGCAATACTTTTGCCCCTTCCAGACCCTATGGGCTTCTGAGATTTTTATTTTAAGACTGCTTTTATATTTGAGACAGGAGGAAAAACTGTATAGTGGGATCATTTATTTGACATCTGTGAATTATTTTAAGACTTTACAGTTGAATTCAAAATTTCTAACTGGGTAAGCTGATGTAGCTACATATTAAGGGCCTGGTCTACTTGTCGCCCCATTTTATTCCCATCACCTCTTCCTGTGTGCACGTGTACATGCATGTACATACACACACACACACACACACACACACACACACACACACACACACTTTGTGACCCTATCTGTGAATATCTGCCTGTTCCCTCTCAGTCCTAATCTTGAAGATCAAGAAGTGTCATCATCAGCTTTCAACCTTCCTGGACCACCTGTCATCTCAATTCAGGACTTCTGGGATGGCATGTTTTAACCCAAAATAATTGGCATAAAAACTGAGCAAGACTGTAAAGGTTATGAGATTAGTAATGTAAATAAATGCTCATTTAATTTGGGTATATTTTAGATTTGTAGTCAAATCTTTGAATTGGGGAATTTTAAGTTGTATAATAGAAAGGAAAGAAAAAAATTAATTTCCTAGCCTAACATTCTATCATTTGCATTTTGGTCATTTTATTATCGTTTTTTATTCTCCAACATGCTGTATTTTTCTTGCCATTCTGCTTTAAAAGCCCCCTGCCTTTTTAGTATAATACTCCTCTTTTTTACAAATTTTTGCATACTATATTCTTACTAAAGTTCCCTTAAAGTGATTCCTGATATATAGACTTGAGAGAGTGCTAATGGGTTGTGACAATAATATCATAACCAAAGTGGGGAATTTTAAATTTTAAAATTAGGGTTTAGTAATAATTTTTTTAAATCCTATTTTGTAAACTCTGATTTTTTTCCCTCATTCTTGTATGAAAAAAACAAAACACACAGTTCTTTCTTGTTGTAATTTCAGTTATTAGGGCTGTGCATGAAGATCCACAGACACTGTGTTTGCTTTATCCACTGGACATTTCTGAAATAGTACCATTATCATCAGGTAGATCAGATTGTTGGCAAAAACTTTGGCACCAAAGAGACTCAACAAATACATTTCATCACACTGACCCTGTAGTAACAGCAATGTGATGTGGATAACCTCATGGGAATAGAAGTTGAGAAAGAGCTATTTCAAGGCTGCTAATGCCTTAATCTCTCCTCTATTCAAAATGAAAACATGATACTTTTTATGCTCACAGTAGTAAAACAAATTTGGAGGATTTTATAATCCTCAGCATTGGAAGGTAAAGAGAAAAATGAACAAGAAGAGTTTCACGAAAATTATCTACAATTATAATAGAGAGAAGAAAATGAACTAACACCTTTTTTAAAAAAGGAAAGGAAAATATGTATTGAAAATGTACTGAACCTCAGGAGAGCAAAAAATAATTTTTATTTGGAGCAGCAACACTCACTTCTTTGTTAAGAAAAACTAAAGCAATACCCTGAAGACTTGAAGACTCCTAAGTTATCAGGGAACTATTTCCTGGAGATATGCTCTCTTGTTCTATGCAGCCTGCTTAATAAAGGCAGAATGGGCATGAGTGCAAACAAATTCTATAAAACAGATGAGTGTTCCATACTTTGTTCTAACATCTATGATATTGATGTCATCGAAATTTCAGGATATGCATGATCAGTTCTGCCCATAGTTGGATGGCTTTCAGTTGGGGTAGGGGTTGGGGCAAGGGCTGACTGGACTTCCAATGCAAAGGATTCATTGGCCCTCAAGGCCTTTGAAATAACCTGCTGGGATGACTCCCCCTTCACCCAGAATGCAGAATAGGGGTATCAAAATAAGATATGGGGTAGATTAGAGCCACAAGGACAGAGGATTGTGACTCATTTAATCTTGACACTAGTTCTCCAGAGTAGCAAAGGATGGATTTCATGGCCTTGATCTCCTGGCTATCTGTTGCATGTCTCTGTATTTGTCCCTGGGATCCTTCTGTCTGTTCTTATTCATCCTCCTAATTGTTAGGGAGCATAAGAAAAGAATAGGACTCCAAGTGGTTTATAGATCATTGAGGAGGAGGGCCCTTAATCCCCATTCTCTGTTAGTCATTACCAAATGGTTCTCAATGGACAATTTAAACAATGTGGTAGCTTTGTTATGACTATATAGAGTGATTCCAAACCTATTGAATGGTTTTTTATTGTGATTTATTTGTGTTCCTTAATTGAAACAAAATGGTACAGCATTCTATAATAATGGTACCAAGCCCCACAACTTATAATAATGTGCAATGCTACTTTTTTTCTTCTTTCATGGAGTCTAGCTATTTAAGTTCGTCCTAACTATTTGTATGTTGGAGTGTGACATTCCAAATTGGATGCGACCTAGAGAGCCCTGCAATGTTCATTTCTAAATTCAATCCTCACAGCCTTGTTATCTTTGTCAGAATAACCAAGTAACTGCTTCCTCAATGTTTTAATTTAGATTTTGGAGATACATGAGGAATTTAGATGTTATCCCCCCCCCCGCCCCACCTTAAAAACATGGTAGTGCCTCACTATTTCTAGGACTTGCTAAAAAGAAACAGATCGAGCAGCAGTGAAGCCCTGAAATGTTATTTGAAGTAGTTTTCAGATCTCAGTCCTTCTGTACAATAGTTCGGCCACACTCAAGGATAGACTGCTCAAGAAAATTCATGCCATGGCCCAAGGAACATGATGATGCTTCTATAATGATAAACAGGAGGTAGCTAATTGTTTAAATTGTTCCAATTCAGTAGTTGGGGGGGGGGGTGTTGTAAATGAGAAAGAAAAATGAGAGAACAACTTCTATTTTTTACAATGAATCTCAAATAAAAAATTTTTTTCAAGGCCCTTGCACAATACATCTTTTCATAATTTTTTTTGGGAGGAAATTCTATTGCTGTATGTATTTAGGTTAAAGGACCGTTTGGATTGAATTAAAAAAGGAGACCAAGTCATTCTACAAGTGGAAGTTTGAAGCTTTCTGGTTGAAGAATTGTTACCTTGCCCAGATTTCTACCGCAGAAAGTCATTGTAGCAATTTCATCTGGCCATGCTCAGACTCTAAAATCGTCAGGTGTCCGTGGTTAGGATATCTGGACAATAAACCAGATACCCAATCCAAATTCGAGAAAGACAAAGCACTATTGTGACAGGATAAAGGCGGCATTTGAAGTTTCACTCTCTTTCTCAGTTCACTGCTTTGGTGAGGTCTCTAGCAGCTGACAAACAAAGCCTAAAATTTAAGACAGTCTGTAAAGGTCAAGTGTGCTTTCCATGAACTTTTTGTGAAAGAAGAGCCCAGGCATCTTGCCTTGGAAAAGTAGCGAAACAAAGCAAAAGACACTTAAGCATTTATTTAGTGGAATTCTTTTGTATGCTCAAAGCCATCCTTGTATTGGTGTTTTTGTCACATTAGTGAACTACGTCAATAGAATTGTGCACAGTGTTTTGGATTCTGAGAACCTAAGATATGATAAAGTAGTGTGTTTTGAATCCAGCATAGGGAGGAAGAGGAAGAGGAGGAGGAGGAGGAGGAGGAGGAGGAGGAGGAGGAGGAGGAGGAGGAGGAAGAGGAGGAGCAGGAGGAGGAAGAAGGGCAGAAGTCCAAAAAAAGGAGAGGGCAAAGAGAATGAGGGGTAAAAAAAAAAAAAAAAGGAAAATCATTATGCCAACTTCTCAAATGTGGATCACTCCAAATTAATTTCAAAAGCTAACTTCAGGTGTAACTATTGTGATCTTTGCAGGAAAATCCAATAAAAGTTGTTGAAGGGCTGCAGTATTAAGTGCTCCATGGAGATATCAATTTGTTAGCTTTTGTATTAATTTATGCCTTTAGTCATTTAGGTGCCTTTTAATGATAAGTTGATTAAATATAACTATTTTTATTATTTCAGCAAAGGATATAGTTATAGTTTCTATACATTTCTGCAGATAGGATCACCTATTATCTTTCTTTAACTTTCTCCTCAGTTTGTAAGTATATTCTTTCAATTTCTTCCCCCAAATACATTTTTTAGGTTGGGAGCACAGCAGCCAGGCTTCTTAAAGTAAGGTTTTCTGCAACCCTTAACTTAAGTCACTTAAGCCTTACCATACAAATAATACATTTGCCTATGGTTTGCAGCTAGAATGCCAATATGGGGAAGGTGCCATGTCAGAACAGCAGGTATCAAATCCCATGAAGACAACAAGCAGAGAGAGAAGAGATCTAAAAAGTAAAAGTCTTCCTTTTGGGACAGATTGAGGATTACAAAGAAAGAACTCAGTCCTTTTGCAAAGAACTTTTCTTTTTCCTTTTCTTTCTTTTTTGTTCTTATAAAAGAAGAAGATATGCCAGATTGACTGCACCTGTGGCTACGAAAGCTGACTGCTTAGAGAGGACAACATACATGGCCTGTTGACATCTTTACTAGGTGCCAGCATTAGACTTGTCATTTGCTAAGGGCTTTTGTAATACCTAAAGAGAAAAAATTGAATTTTTATATAGTTTCTATTAATTTCTGTATGAGCTATAATTTTAAGTCTTTGATTTTGCTCTTGTGCTATGGACACAACTCTCTAAAACTGCTTCTGAAATTTATAATTACATATTTCTTGTATGGTGAATAGAAAATAAGTCCTATACTATATGAGCTAGATTGATGTTAGTTTAGGTACTTAAACATGCTGCATGTGACTTATTTTTACTGGAAGCTGGAAATCACAGCCACTGGTATTATACTATGTAGCCCAATGTCACAAGCAGCCAGGCATTAATTATAATGGTGAATGGATGACAATAGTATGTGAAATAGTTTTGATTTAAGTTTAATCACGCCAATACTAAAAGGAAAAGCAACATTCAAGTACATTTTAAAAACACACCTTTATTTTTCATTGTTCAGTGGTTTCTTGGTTCATTACTCTAGTGGAAATATCTTATTTGCTTGCCCATTATTCATTCTTCTTCTTTTGGTAACACCGCTCATTTCTTTAGGGAGAACCCTCACAGTTCTCCCCTCTACTCTCTCCACAGCCCCTTCTACCCTTACCCACTGTGTGTTTTGAGGGGAATGGTTTCTACCTCTGGCCAACAAGATGGGCTTATGACCCAGGACTGAACAAAAAGAGTGTTTGTCCCATTAGCCATAGTCCTTGGTTCATAGATGAATATTCAACAGTCATATAAAATTAAACCCAGTCTGGGCTTCTGTAGTAAAAACTAAGAGATACTGAGAGAATCGATTATATTATGGGCTTTGGGCTGCCAGGAAGCCATATTGCCATCAAGGAGAAAATAGAAAAACTAGAAAGAAGTGGAAAGTTTAAAAATGGAGGTAAAGACGGCAACATTTGCTGAGTTGACAGGATATTCTTATGATTTTGATGCAGTTGATGAGAGAAGGGATGATTCTTGAATATGTACTAAAATGATGGCTAAAAAATTGGGTAGAAGGTGTTGAACAGAGGAAAGATTGAATGAGACACAAAATTGAGGGGAGACATGCAAGTGATTTACTCTTATCAAATTTGAAATATTTTTTGATATTCAGCAGAGATACAAATTTAGAAATATGGGAAAGAAGCAGATTTGAATAGATAAATTAGTAGACTAGGGAGCCATCAACATTTGGTTGGCATTTAAAGCTATTGAAATGAATGAGATAACTAGGCTGTAGTGGGGGAACTGGTAATTTTCATTTTGAAAAAGTTCTCAGGTGGTACTGAAGCTATTGGTCCAAGAACTACATATTGAGAATCATTGGACTGTTAGCTATGAGTGTCGGTTATCCACTGGTTGAAGTGGGGGATCCCTTTCCTACTGAGAGCTGAAGGTTGGGTCCTTATGATATCTCCAAAAAAAGAATTTTCTGAGACATGCATGAGAGAATGAGTGATTTTTATTTGCATGGAATTATATTCCTGTGTTTTCAGAGTCCCATTTCCCTTAATCCAGGCCTGGAATAGGTGGAGTTAAGGATTCAGCAGAGCTAAAAGCAAAGCCATTGTACAAAGTTTCTGCTCCCTAGTGGAGCTGGGTCCAGTGTAGCCTCAGGCTAATTATATAGTCCATCAATCCACTATGTGTGGGGTCTACATGGCCATGGCCATATAGGAAAAGGCAGGAGTGTGAGAGGAGGAAGGGCAGAAGTCCAAATAAGGGAGAGGGCAAAGAGAATGGAGGGTTAAAAAAAAAAAAAGGAAAAACATAATGCTTGCTTACTAAGCCAACTTCTCAATTGTAGATTACTCCACTACACTTGCAAGCCAGGAGTCAGTTTCAAGCAAGCAAGAGAGCAAGAGAGAGAACTCCATTGTTTAGGAGCTTAAGTATATAAAATCTTCCTGTGTTTGCAGTGGCCACGTAATGACCAATACCCCGTTCCCAGGTGTGACTGACAATTAAGGAGATATAACAACTGAAGGTCTAGTGAGAGGTAAAAACCCATGTGATAAAGAGAAAGATTAAATTACAATGTCTCCAATTAGATTGGAGAGTGGCTTCCCTGGAAACAGATGTGTTGCACCCGTCTGAAGCCGTTTTGTCCACCATACTTAATCTAAATTAAGCTAAGGGAAATATTCTAATATTTCCCCCACAAGAAACTTTGGGCCTTTTCGGCTAAACCATTTTGGCAGAAAAGGCAAAGCAGTTTCAAGAAAAGCCGATAGACCGTCCCTGTTTTATTGGCTCAACCATAAGTCTATATCTAATTTATGCAGTCATAAGTCAAGAAGCAGTCATGAAGATGGCCTCTGCCATGAGTTAAGAGGCAGTCATTTAGATGGCTTCTATACTGAGGCTTATATTGAGAACAAGCAATCAGGTAAACATAGACATAGGCATACATTTTATGAAAACAGAAGCAAGAAAACAAAACACAAAGGTTAATGTACACAGAAAATCATAAACCAGTTGTGAAGATTTCCAGATGCAAGGCTTTTGCTGGAAAGAAAGTAAGCAGTGACAACCTGATGGATTGTCTGCAGTTAGAACATCTCTGGTAATGTTATCAGGTGCTGAGGCCTGTATGACATATACAGACATAGACGTCACAAAACGTTGAAGACAGTTAACGGCACTGGAGTAAAATACTCACAATTGGACATCATGGTTTACACTGAAACACAATTTTTCCCCCTGAGTTTATGCTCATGTTCAAAGAGACTGTTTTAAGTCCAGTTTTAGTTTGGCTTGGTTATTTGCATAAACAGAACAAGAGTATCAACTGATCGAATTAATTGAACAGGCTTTTTCAAGTTTGCTTTGCTGGAACTTCAAAAGGAATCTTTAGATTGAGCTTTATGGAGCAGTCAGCCACACAGGGAGGAGAAGCCAATGCTGAAGTTCCCTGGAATATCTGTAGGTTTGGGACAAGTCCTCAAGTACTTAAAGTTCCCAAAGATGTCTTGAGGTTTATTTGTTGCCATCTTTCAGTAAAGCAATGTCCATTCTTACCTGGAAAGATCATCATGAATCATGTGAGGAAGCAAGGTATTTCTGCAATTAGCATTTAATTGGCTTCAATTACCTTTGAGAATCAATCTCAACTCTGTAAGGCTTTGCTGATATTCAGAATTCAGGCATTTATTTCTGAGACATGGCATTCCAGTCAAAGTCTTGGTTAATAAGACCACATAATTTGGAACTGGTCTTATTGGATTTATGCAAAGAAATGTATTACCATGACTCACTCATTAAGAATTGCCAAATTCTAGAGGGATTGGGTAGGGAGAAAAAGTTAAAAGTGAGTGATTATCATTCCCTATATTGGCAGACACATCCTATAATTTTTAAAAACTTGGGTTTCTTTACTGGCAAAGAAACATATTTTCATGGAGATAGGTATATAGCAAAACTCACTGATTTAGCAAGCTACAGGTGAAATGAATTAAACCGATTGCCTTAGATGGTTTAGGCTTAGATAAGATCTATTTTAACTTCTGATTTAGTAATCACAGGTGAACTGAGTTAAATTTATTGGCTTCATTGACCACCAGTTAGTGACTGCTGGCTTAGGCTCATATAAGGACTCTTTATCAGAATCTGGATTCCAACATGTGACTCACATAAGATTTCTTGGAGACCAGGTATTTGCACTACAAAGGTAGACAATTCTTCTTGACAAACCCAGAATAAAGTTCCAAGTCAGAATGGGTACTCTTGAAGAATGGAAATTTTATTATTGTTGATTTCAGGGAGATAAAAATATCCTCCTCGGGGAGGAAGATTGGATACCTCAGGAAAAGTATGAGCATCCCCAATGTAGCATCAGGCTAATTGCAGTCCATTAGTCTATTCTATGTGGGGTTCACGTGGCTATGGGCCATAGGGACAAATGCAGAAGTGTGAGAGACCCCACAATCCAGGAGTCAGGCAGGAGCAAACAAGAGAGGTAACTCCTTTGTTTAGGAGCTAGTCTCTCAAATATTCCCACACTTGCAGTGGCCATGCCTCCTCTGGGCAATGAGATATTCCCAGCTGTGACAGACAGACAAATATCTTCCCTATGTTACCCAGACTTTACTGGGCATGCCCATAATATTTGTCTTCCCCTTGCTCCTTCCCTATTAATTGATAACCAGGTTATTTACAGCAGTATCAGTAGAGTAAATCACTCTCATTGTCCATTTCACCTATACCTCATCTCAGGTCAGCCCTAAACTTGGAGGTGTTTTAAATGTGAACTAAATGAAGCTATTTAAAGGTAGCTTGTCTGATTATCCATCAGTTTGTCAAACCTTAGAGGGAAGGTAGGAAAGGGTGGGGGTAAGGGGAGAGATCAACCAAAGGACTTGTATGCTTGCATATAGGACTAACCAATGGACACAGACAACAGGGGGGTGATGGCATGAGTGGGTGGTCATGGAGGGATAATGGAGGGATAAGGAAATATCTGATTTATTAATCGATAAAGAAATTTTTAAAAATAAAGGTAGCTTGATCTTACAGTGTAATACCAGATATCCATATAACTAGGCTCTTCTAAAGTGACACAGAGGTATACCTACTTTATGTAAAAGCTTTTCAAACCTACCCTATGGAGCATTGCATTGAATTAATCCTTTGACCAAACCTTGATAAAGACATATTTTTCCTACCTCTCAGGTTGTGCAAAGAAGTACCCAGTGCTAAACTATGTAGTTTTTGAGCCATTGAGGGAAATTTGGTAAACACATATATCAAAGACTTCCAAAGTTCTCCGTGAATAAATAGCTGTGCATGGCTTGAATGGAATTTAATGTGTAAAAGATGCCTCATTCACCTTAAATCCTCTAACCCCCTGTGTTAATGCAGTCACTGCTGCAGTGACCAGTTCTTTGCAGGCTTCGACCAACTTGCCCTGGGGCTTTGCTGACACTGTGGTGAGGGGCACCTGCAGGATCTTATTCTGTACTGTGACTTTACAACTTTGGAGTTCAGAGGTCCAACAAATACACTTTTCCTACATATTTCATGAGGCTCCTTAGCAGTTCCCCTAAGTCTCAGTACCAGTCTCTAGAGGTGGCTAACTTGATCGTGCATCCCAGAATTGGTTTTTTCGCCCTCCATCACACACTCTAGACCCTCCCTCCTACTCCCTGGGACCACAGTCTCAAATAAAATAGTGTCAAATAAACTACTTGTATTAGCTTAGGGGAAATCCAGGCTAAGTTATAACCCCATACAAAAAAAAAGTTGTATCAAGACTTAAGGGTATTACTTCCAGAGGTCTGTAAGATCCTTGTATATTTCAAAGCCAAATCATAGGTAAATGTACAATAGAAATGAAAGTGATTGCTTTTCACTTAACTGCATGATTGCTGTTCTGTGACTTAAATGGCCTCAAAGCTTTGGAAGTAATCCTCTGTACAAGTTTAGAGCACTGTTTAGGCAATCAGATGTTGGTTTGAAAGGACATATAAAAGATGTATCGGGCAGAGAAAAAATAAATTATCTTTTGCCAAACTTTTGGAAATTTCAGGGCAATAAAAATATCCATTTCTAGCTAATCATGGGTATTATTAACAATAATAAAAATAATATTGTTTAATGATATGTGCTTGAATAAACCTTAAAGAATTTTCTCATTTAAATTGTAACAGTAACTTCCCCCCGCCCCCATTTGTACAATTTCTACAACCTCAAACTTTTCAAAGCATACTGAAATTTCTATTGAAATTTGGTCAGACTTTCTCAGCTAATTGGGAGTTAGATAAAGCAGGTGTTATGTGAAATAAAGTAGCAGAAGCTGAATTAGATTAGCCCCACCCTATCCCAACAAGGTCCCTCTAGTTTATAAAATTCTGTAATTTTATTTTATGGTTAAGGAAATTGAGAAATTAGTAGCTTATTTAAAATTTCAGTACCAGTTCATGTGGAAAGAAAGGAGAATCTGGATCTTGTCTCCTGGGTTAGCACTCTTTAACGCTATCACTCTAGGCTAGCAATTTTCAACCTTTTTCATCTCATGACACACATAAACTAATTACTAAAATTCCGCGGCACACCAAAAATATGTGTTTTTGCCAATCTGACACAAAAAATAGCTGTAATTTTGATTCATCCATACTGAATAGCTATGGTTGTATTGTCTGTTCTCATTTTTGCATTTGGGAAAAATAGGTTAGTGTCCCTGACCAAATAGTCATGTATTTTATGTTTTAAAAATTATTGCAGCACACTGGTTCAAAATCGCTGCTCTAGTGGATAGATTAACAACAGTGATGATTCTTAGAGCCCACCATTTTCTATAGGGTCTCAAGGGAACATATTTTGTCTCCCCAAAATATTGCTGCAGTAATTGTAAATCAGCACAGCAGGTTGTCCAGAATTGCTAGATCAACAAGTGCTATGTTAAATTAGTAATAATAAAGCCAAAAAGAACATAGAAAAGTTTAGGTTGACTGCTTGCCTGTCTTGACAATTATTTTATATAGGCTGAAGATTATTTATTTGCCTATAATTGCTTTTTAAAACAAACATATCCTGTGAAAGAGATTTATCATTATAGTCACTTTTAATTGGCTTTATTTCTATGGCAGCTGAATCTCCTACACCAGAACATGCCCTCCTGCTTACAATGGAGGGCACACAAAATAGGGTTGCTACATGGGGTGGCCAGATGTCCTGGATTAACCAGAATGACAAAGGCGCTGGAGCTACTGTCTGCCTGGCTGTGTGCAGACATTCTGGAGGGAGTGTCCCTCAAAGCAAGGTTCTTAGAACTCTTTGAAGAGAGGACACTCATGTCTTTCACCATTTTGGTCTCAGGAGGGTAAGGAATGAATCTCTCTGGGCCAGCCCTGGGAAGTACTTGATTGCTTTGTTTGAAAGGAAATGTTTCCAGTTCTATAAAGGGCTTTCCTTTATTCTTAGGAAGAAAGGGATGATACAAGCTTACACATTTTGTAAACCTCCAAAAAGGGGCATTCCTGAAAGTTTGCCACTTAGGTTAGATTACTGAGAGATTCCATGGAGAGAGGCAGAGAAGGAGGCAGGCACAATAGGTACTGACCCAGAGGACACATCCTCTTCTGCACTTTAACACAGGACAGCGCTCTCGGAAAGCAAGGGGCGACTTGGGACTGTGGCAGAAATCCCAGCATATGGCTAGAGTTCCATCTATTTTCTGTTTCTACAGGGCCCAGAAGGCATGCTTGGAGTCACCATTAATCACTGCTTCTTCTTCCAAAGAAGAAATGTGCTTTCCATAAACTAGTGCTTGCGAATAGGGCTGGTTACAGAGATGTCAAACATGCGTTAGTGTACAGAGTCCCCAGAGTCCCTGAATGCCACATCAGGGCAGGACTTTGAAGTTCAATTATGACTTCTGTAACCAGCACGGCGTGATATTCTGCATTCTTAAATCTGAGGAGGTATCTGCATGAATTTCTTATTGTATTTGCTATTTGCATACTTGCCAAATGTAAAACCTGCTTTGGCATATGTCAGAAAGACTATAAAAACCCTTTTAGAATAATGAAAGTAGAAAATGTAAAATGCATTATAAATATTTTTGTCAAAGTCTTGATAAGGGTGATGACACTTCTTTTTCTTTTTATTATTAATTTATTGCTCTTAGCACAGTCGTTTCAATGTATACGCAGTTAAGAGAGAAAGTGTCAATTACCCTAACTTATTAGGGAGATTCTGGTCTAATTAAGTGGCAGAGCTAAAACTTTGCTTTAGCTAATCAGATCTAGTTAAATTCCTGCTAAGTTCCACTGGGTACTGAACCTCTTATAGGGAACCCACTCACTCCCACTGCCCATTCTCCACTCATCCACCTCCTCCTTCAGAAGCCTCTGAATTGCAGTGGGTAATTTTTCCAGGGTGTCATTGAATGTAGGATAACGGACTCATTTCACTTTTATTATTATTATTACTGCAAGGACTCAGAGTTGTAGATTTGATATTTTACCATGATGGCACGACATGAGTGCTGTGAGGTAGTTGGATAGCATGGCAGTTAGTTGGATTTTGATCTTCTCACTTTTGAATCAGATGTACAGATATATAAACAGTAAACTTAGTGAGAGCAGAGTGCAAGACTCTTTGTACACCCTGAAAAGGACATCAAGTAATAACATTTAAGTGACTAACAGTAAGTAGGGTAGTAAAGTGAAGAATTAGAAAGCCCATTTTGAGAAAAATGCCACTTGGGACCTTCACATATCAATGTGAACAGGAATCCCCAATTTGGATTGTGGTGAAGAAGGAAATTGTATTCAGTACAAAACAGCTCACTTGTGATGCAGCTCAGCTGTGGAACAACTCCATTGTGATACAGTGTGGCCGTGGAAGCAGTACAGTTGTGTTGTGGCCCTGGGTCCAGGCTCCTCTCTACCCAGACAAATCTGCTCATCTCCTGGCTGGTAAACTCTGTTCTTTTCTGATTTGCTCCATTCTATGCCACTCTACTCTGGCCTGTGCTGATGTCTCCATTGAGACATCTTCCATGTTTCAGCTCCATGAACTCAGTCTTAGGTAGAAAGGAAAAGTATGCTCTCAGAGCCAGAGGGGACCTGATTTGTATAGACAGAAGTCCCCCTCTTCACTTCCTTCCCCCTTCCTGAATGATTCATCCTTATGAAAATGGGGGCTCCAAATCCTTACAGTTTGATTGATCCAAAAGACACTGTCATTGGTCAGAATAGAGCCGCTCTGATTGGTTGGTGAATATAGCTTATGGGGCTATAGCTGTGCAGCTCCGATTGGATGAAGAAAGCCTCAGCCCTGTTGGCTGAACTAAGAATCCAGGAACTCCTTTTTAAGGTCTGGCTCAGATGGCAGGAACAGGGTGCAGGCAGGCAGGTCAGTGCAGTGGCAAGTAGCCAAGTGTAGGCTTCTCCCTGAAGTTAGTTTGCATGAAAGGCCTCTATGTAGAAATGACTGCTAGGCTCCATTTATTTTATTATTTTTAAATGTGAGCATAGATAGCCACTAGAAGCTCTTTTTAGTATCTATCCTTTTCTCAGGGTCCACACTATTTACTCAGCATGTGAGTATCACATGCCTCCCATGTGCAAGACACTACTGCTCAGAGCACTGTGGCTCTAAATACAGGTCCTGAATTTGAGAAGCCAATTATCTCCTGAGGGCAAAAGTCACATACATAGTTCCAATGATAGATGTTGGAGTCAATAACGGATGAGAGGGAGAGAGTTACTGAGCAGCTCCTGTGGACCCTGAGCGCAGCCACAGGAGGATCTTCTCCATTAGTAGGTTCTCATGCCTGCTACTAGCAAACACTGGCCTTATCTAGGGACAGAGGATATGACTTGTAAAGCTCCTAAGCCCAGAGCTTTACAGGGTCAGGGTCTACTCATGCTATTTTTAAAATAACCTTTCCCTTAATTACAAATATAATGACATACACTCTCATTGTAGAAAACGAGGTCATCCAGGTGGTCCTGCCTGATCATGCTCCTCTTGTTAACATGCTTTATAAGTTTTGCCAGTTATTACTAACAGTGCTGATTGGGCAGAAAGTGTGCTCAATCTATGGCCTAAGCAGTTGCCCTGTACAGTGGTCTGGTGCCAAAGCTCTGTCCAGCAAAAATGGTTATGATTAACTGGATAGGAATTTGACCTGTAGAGAGAGTTGACTGTCGATATTGAGGGAAGAGGCTGAAATACACAGGGCAAGGCAGAGGTCAGAGGCTAATATGTAGAAGAACATAAGGCAGAAATCAAGAATAATTAAAATGATAGCTAAAACTTATTGAGTGTTTACATGCCCGGCACTATTCTAATATTCTAAGTATACTTCACATCAATCATCTCACTTAAATCTCACAAGAACTCTAGGGGTGGAAATATTTTCTCTAATTTCTAGAAGATGCAATGAAAGACTACAGAGGCTAATTAACTTATCAAGGTAACACTGATAGGAAATGACATAGCTGAGCTATAAATCCAAATAGTCTGGCTCTAGAGTTCAAGTTCTTATTACACCCTGCTCTCCTGGAATGTAATATATATATATATATATATATATATATATATATATATATATATATACACACACACACACACACACACACACACACATATGAATGTATGTGTGTATACATACATGTATGTATGTGAATGTATATACATTTATTGATATTGATACATTACCAGTGAAAACTGGCTGAGGAGATGATGACCAGATTATCTTAGTCAAGAAATCCAGAAAACTCTTCAGGTTCCTCAGTCATGTCTCATGGTCTGTGTATCACTTACTGTTTCTGTCTGAGTCCTGGGTAGATGAACAACTATCCTGGTTGCCCAAAATGTTTCTGGTTTCACCGCTGAAAATCCCCTTTGAGACACTGAGGTAGGCAGAGGAGGGAACCCACTCGGAGAATGAACCTTAGAATGTGTTAATTATTCAATGCAAAAATTCCCTCATTTTCTGTTCTTCCCTCCCAACTCCTGTATACTGAATTATTCTTTTTGTTTTCCACAGCTTTACTTTCTAGAAAGTTCTCCATTCCATTAGTTGCAATATAACAAATCCCATTTTTCCTTTTTGAAGTCATTGAGAATAAACCTTGCACCAGTAGAATAACAATCCAAAAAAGCAGAGATCACAAGGACCAGAAAGAAAAATTATTCTAGAGGCTGGTGTGATCCAAAGGTTGTGTGCATGCACTCAGAAGGTTTGATTTTCAGAAGCAATGTGAGAGCCTCAGGGAACACTGTAAGTAACAGGAGAACACCTTTGAGGTCAACATGCTCATTTTGTAGATGGACTGTCTGAGGCCCAGAGAAAAGTTGAGACTTACATCTAGGAATGATGGTCAAGATAGGAGACAATGCACACGTGGCACAGGGCATGGAGCAATAGAGTGAGTTGGAGACTGGAGTCAATTTGACCAATCACAAAAAATTGTTGGAAGGGACTCATGACCAGAAGAAAGCAGTAGAGTGTACACTTTCTATTAAACCATCTGGGGCAAACCCCAACATTGATAGCATGTGCAGGAGGGTGTCCTGGGGATGAGAGAGCAGGAGACATTATGGAACATGGAGAAGAGAACAAGAAAACTTTTTAAAGTAAAAAGAATAGCCCCAGCCAGGTGGTCAGTTGGTTGAATCATTGTCCCATACACAAAAAGGTTGCATGTTTGATTCCTGGTCAGGGTACATATATAGGTTGTGGTTCTATCCCTGGTTGGTATATTGATGTTTCTCTCTCTCTCTCTCTCTCTCTCTCTCTCTCTCTCTCTCTCTCTCTCTCTCTCAAATCAATAAACATATCCTAGGATGAGGACTTTAAAAAAGTATACTATGCTGTACAGCCAAAACATATATAAAATAATATTGATGTAAACTGTAATTGAAAAGTAAAATGAAAAAACCTAAATCCAGCAAATTTTTTAAAATATCCCTGGATTACACAATAAGACAAGGGAACTTAATAATAATGGTGTGATTAATTTGCTTAATTACATTACTCAGTCAATAGACAAAAATCATATGATCTTAATTGATACTGAGAAAACATTTGGTTAAATATAACTTTTTTTGTAAATTGTCAGTTAGGAATATAAGAATACATAGGTAGCATGCTAAAGAATATATATCTCAAACCCACATCCAATTTAAAAATTAATGATAAAATATTTAAAATGTTACAATTAAAGTTAGAGTGTAAAAGATGTTTATTTACTGCACTTTGATTTGACAACAAATCCAAACAAAATCACAAGTGCTAGAAAGGAGAAAACAAATGTATTATTACTCTGAGATAGCATGGTTGCTTACATAGAAAATCTAACAGAATAATGTAAAAAAATCAAACCAAACATTAGTTTGAGTAACATAGGTAAATAAAATGGACTGTTACATTGTCTGTTAAGTTTTTTGAGGAAAATAAATAGCTTCTAGTTCCCTCAGCTCTTGGTATTTTGTGAAGCTTTATCCACCTATGTTGAAGAGCAACTAATCCTCAACAGCACTTTGTTCTGTAACAAGAACAAAAGTCACTCTACTGACTCGATGTCTCTTTAAATGTTGCCACTGCATAGGCTGCTTGGCAAGTCTATAGATTTCTCTCTAATTCCTTGACCAATGAGCCATGAGCAGGGGTGAAACAGTCTTATTTATAACAGTAACAAAACATATACAACACCAAGGCCTAACTTAAGGTAAATGAATGACATATTCTTGAAACTTCAATAAATAAAGATATATTATATTATGTATAGGAAACTCTTATCTGAAGAAAAAAATGATAGAGCTATACAGAAAATATTTTGAACATAACAATGTAAATAATTGCATTCTCTGCAGCTTTAATCATTGTCCTTTAGCATGAGATCTGAAAGTAATATTAAACTCATATGTTATGCCAAGCCAGTAATAGCCACACCATAAAGCTTTGTGGGTGGCAAGAAGAGTGGTAGATATGCTTCATCGTAGGCAAATGGAAAGAAATAAATTTAGAGAAAATTCATCCAAACTTGACTCATAAAATAATGAATACCAAACTATCGGCTATAAACTAGAGAAAAAAATGTTAAGAAAAATGAACTTTTTCCTAATTCACTGACTTGTGTATTGAAGCCACATGCAAAGGTCAGCACAATGCTGGGCATCGCTGGGAAGGGCGCAGGGAACTAAATGGAAAGCACACATTTACTGCACAGACATTTGGCAAAACATCTAGTGACCATTACACTGTACAAGATGGTCCTCAACTGACACAGGCCACTATAGCAACACAGTGTAATAAAAGAAGCAAAGGACATCTTTGGTTATGAGGAGAGACTAAAATCAATAGGACTAGTCAGAGAGAAAGTCAGAACCTAAGACAAATATATTATATGCTATACGAGAAGGTAATAACTGCTTAAGAGAAAAGTAAAGCAAAAACGGGAAAGAAATGAGGGAAGGGAAGGTACCAAGTGGCTGGATTGTGGGCATTCTTTTAAAAGCAGAATCAAAATGATGTGCTGATAGGTTTGATGTAGGTTGTTAAAGACAAGAGGAATCAAAGGTAACTAAACGTTTTGGCCTAAGCCAAATGGGGTTCTTTTATTGAGACAAGAAGGTCTAAGGAAGAAACAGCTTTGAGAATGGATCAGGAGTTTACTTTGGGACATAGTGAATTTGAAATGTCATCAAATAACCAAGGAAGATATCAAGTAGGTAATTGCATGTATCTATCTAGAATATAAGGAAAAAATCCAGACTAAAGATATACATTTTGGACTAATCGACACAAAACTGAGATAATCAAGAGTGCAGTTATACACAGAGAAGAGAAGAGTAAAGGTCTGAGCACTCCAACATGGTGTCGGAGTGCAGACAAAGGAGATGGAGATGAAGAGGCTAGAGAGGGATGAGGGAAACCTGGCAAATAGTGTATCTGGAGGCCAAACAAAGACAGAATTTCAGGGAAGATAGTCATCAACTGAATCAAATTCTGCTTATAGGTCATCTAAGATGAGGATGTGGATGTACATTGTCTTCACAGGGCAGGGAGTGTTCTATAGAAAGATTTCAATGGATTAAGTGTCCCTCGTATAATTCAATAATTGTTTAATCTTCACATCTACCTAATAAAAGAGTAATATGCTAATTGACTGTATCTTTGTGATGCCCACCAGCCAATCAGGAGCAAGTATGCAAATTAACCCAACAAAGATGGCAGGTTAATTAGCATACACAGGTGCCTAGTAGCCAGGGGAAGGGGAGGATGCCATGGCGATGACACAGGTGTTCCACACCACCCCAGCCGCTCCAGACCTCTGGGCAGTGTGGGAAGGTGGAAAGGCAGCTCCAGGCTGGTGCAAAGGTGATGCTAGCAGCTAAGGGAAGGAAGGCCCATTCTTGCATGGATCTTCTGCATCGAGCCTCTAGATTTTTATGTAAGAACCTAATGAGTTAGGTATTATGTCCTCAATCTTCTTTTTTTATTGTTGACAAAGAGCAAGTGCAAAGACATTGAGTAACTTCATGGGCTTCTACGAGTATTAAAGGTCAAGATTGGGAACTGAATGGCAACAGATTAGATCCAGAGTTCATGCTCTTAATCACCAGGTTGTGTTATCTTGTTTGATTTAGGCCAAATAAAGGTGATACCATTGTAACAAAGGGAAAAGGAACCAGCTGAATTTATAATTTGTAGTTAATGCAGATCATCTACAAAAATATATTGAATATTATGGTATGTTACAAGACTAAATAAACCAGTAAATTTGGGATTTTTCTTTTGTGTTCCTTTGGAGATTGTGAGGTAATTGGACCCATGAGCTTGTAATGTGCTTTGATATCATTCTATTTAAAAGTAAGAATTTTGTTGTTAGTATTCTATTTGTAAAACCATTGAAAAAAAATGTTGTTCTGTCTGCATGTTTTGATTAAGAAATAAGAATTCAAATAGGGAGTTCTGAATACTTCCCCATGAAAAATTTGGGGGTGAATGCTAAAAATTCTTCTGGCAGCAGCTACCTAATTTTCTAAGCTTATGCTAAAAAAGTTTTTAAGGGCAAATTAAATTATCTCATAGTTAGTTAAAATTAAAACTGCATTAAAGAGAGCCAGCATACTTGACATTTGTTCTTATTGGATTTACTTCTTGGAGAGGAGTATGCATTTCTTAAAATTTTTACCCAATAGCATGTCTTACAATAGTGAACATAAACTATTTGGCTTCTTTAGGCAACTTCTTAATGTATTGTCTAATGGCACTTAGCTCTGTCTGCCCAATCCTTATACATTTAGTGCAGCAAAATCTTTATGTAGCATTAATTTGCTGTCCACAGCTGTCCTATTAGTTTGTTCACCTACAAAACTACCTTACCTGCCAAAAGGCCACAAGTCTGCCAGTGAGTGTGTGACTGAAGTTTTTGGCATCCCTAGGTGAAACTAAAGGAATCAAAGGGCTGGCTTTAAATTTAAGCCAGCAGAAGGAGAAAAAAAAATAGTAAGATGCATGAACCAATGTGCTGGCTATGTAGGGTAGGTGAAGCCCAATGCTGTCTGTTTTTAAATATCAATTATCATTTACTTCTTGTCCCCTCCTGGGAACAGAACTTTACATACACTATTCCATTTTATCTTCACATCAACAGTCAACCTCAGAGATTTTTGTTTAAGATTTTCTTTTGTATGTACTGAGAGCAAATATATCCCAACATTTTGTTTTGCACTTGAGTGGATATGAACTTCAATAAAAGGCATTCTCCATCTTCATAAAATTGACAGTCTAGAACTTTGCAAAGGGTCTTTCACTGAGTGATGTATAATAGAGAAAAGCCCTTAGGATACCAAACTGGTAGGCTACCTAGAAGTCTAAATACTCCTAAAGATTATAATTCAATAGGTCTTGGTGGGTTCTAGGAATCAATAATGTTCTTACCTGGACCAAATGATTGTAAATTAAGTGATTAGAAAAAGAAATCCTGCAAAACACTGTTATGCATTTCAAATAGTACCCTGCACACACTTAGAACTTTAGATAACCAGTGTCTATTATATTCTGATGTGGCCACAAATCTTCTCAAGAAAAATGAAAAACTTCCAATCACAGATGGCCATTCCTCTCATTTATTAACTTTGGAAGCTTATATTCCCTTGAATGTTGTCTCTGTAAGAATGTTGGCTTTAAGAACTCCTTAAACTTTGTATGTATAGTGCAATTTATTTAAAAATAGATAACATATTAGACTTCATAAATTTGTTGCTGCTGCCAATGACAGTAATGGGAACAAAAACAACAAAAAAGTGACCTGACCTCACTGAGTGCTTATTTTATCATCTTTAAAATGAGGATATCTGACTAGACCTTTTTTTAATGGTACCCTCTCATACTCTCATATTTTACGGTCTCCTGAGTTATTATTTCAGTGCAATTCCAGAAAAAGTCTTAAGTGAGATCTTGCCATCCAATCCTTGCAAATATTAAGAATATTAAGTCTTCCCTGCCTCTCCCATTCCCATTGGTGCAGGGACCATGGTCTCCCTCGGCAGTGAGTTCCCATAAAGGGCACAGGCTTCGTTTATGAAGCTGGGATGTGTCTGCATTGACTCTCAGATTTCAGCAATTGACCACCTGAGATAACCTCCTCTGATCTTCAGGGTTTCATGATCTCAGCAAAGCTTCCTCATGGTTTACATGAACGACAATAACTTTGGGGGTGAGGACTCGGAAGAGTGGCCCTGAGGCAATAATAGGTCCCCTTTTGAGGGACAGGTGTTTACACTTTTCAGTGATGGATCACATGAACAGAAATCATGAATAGGATCACATGAATCATGTGAAGTACAACTTTTGTTTTATTGACAAAAGAATGAGGGAAGAGATTTTGTGTTTAGGGTATGAATATACAATGGGTAGAGACATTGAATCATATTTATTCTTTTACTTTTATAATGCAGATTTTATGCACTTATTTCTGATTATAAGGTAATAGAAGTTCAAGGTAAAATCTTCAGAAAATTAGATTACAAAAAGAAGAAAATTTATCTGAATTCTTCAAAACAGAACAACTGTTTGAGTATATATTTTTCTAGTAATTTCTCTATCTTTATCTCTCCATCTCAGTGTCTTTCTGAATGTCTTTTTCTGCCTCTGTCTTTCTGTGTGCGCCTGTGTGTGCACGCACACGTGCATGCGCGTGTGTAATTTTATTTAGAATGGACCAATATCATAGATGTGAAGCTGATTTTTCCTCAGGTCACTATATTTTACTTACTTTTAATGGCAGTCTTAAATTTATTCATTCTGTTCTCTTGATTTTAGTGGAGCTAATTTTAAGTGCTGCTTATTATATAATGGCTACTCTTTCCTTCAGTTTCAGCTGCTTCCTTCAGTTTTAGCACAGTTGAATCAGATGATTGACTTTCACTTGTTTTGATAAATTATCTCAGGTGAGCATCAAGGGGTCTGGAGGCCTCATGTTGGATGCCTGGTCTTGTATGCCCTTTTCCCTCGGAACTGAGCAGGAGTCATATAACGAAAGCTATAGCTTTATTCAGACTGCCACTATCCCAATGGAAATGGCTTTTCTGGCATTACTTAATCTCATGATAGATGGCTATTGCAGTTTTTTGAGCTCTTAGTAGTAGAGTTGTTGTCCAAACCAAGCAGATTAAACCTTACTTTTAGTTATTGTGAGGCTTATGAGCACATATTTAAAACTGCGGGAAAAAACCTGTGCATTAACAGTTCCAGTTGGAGCAGTGCAAAGTTGACTTCTTTTATTTCCAGTAAACCATTAGCAGTCTTTTCTGCATATGCATTTGTGCCTGCTGTCTTATCCAACTGAGTTAGAGATTGTTACCGCCTGGACTGCTGTGAACATCTCATGACCAGTGTGAGGCTCCAGCCCTTACAGAGACTCATTGTATTTAATATTTCTGAATGCATGCTTACAAACCTTTTTATTACAGCCAGACCAGGCTTGCTGACATCTCCCTGTGGAGTACGTATATACCTGGCTGAAGACCATTTGCAATAACTTTTAGCTAAAGTATAATAATATATACACTGGACAGCTGTAAGCACCATACTGGGTGGAAAAAGATTAAAGCCATCCTGGCTGTAGGCAGGATCAAACACAAAAAGCAGGTGTTCTCTGCCCATCACCCCCTATACCATGAGCTGTGGATTCTTCTTCTAAAACCTCTCAAACTCATTATTGTCTGTTAATTTTCACTGCAACAATCCAGCCTAGCTTACTACCTTATCTTGTCTATAATATTTCTAGAGCTCTTTCTGTTGGTATCTCTCAAGTTCTTTCTGTCACTCTCCTACCTACTCTCTACACAATAACCAGAGAAGTTTTTTGTTTGGTTGTTTTTATAGTAGAAGTTTATGTCTTTCTCAGTGGATCCAAGCACCTGAACAGGACCCAGAAGGCCTTTTCCCCTCTGGCCTCTGCCAGATCTCTCATATTGTGTCTGAAATCTACATACAATCAGGCCTCTCCCTCCCAACTCATAGGCTTTTATTTAAATGTCACCTACTCCATAAGACATTCCCCAGACATCTCCCCTAAAGTTGAACATGCCACATACACTGCAACACACACTGTCACCACACTCCCTATTCTCCTTTTCTGCTTACTCCACTCCTCAGTATATTTCACCTTCTGACATACTTTACTTTTTTTTCTTTATTTTGTTCATTTTCTGTCTCCTATCTCTGAATATAAGCTCCAAGGGATAAGGAGTTTTGTCTATTTGGTTGATAGTTTGATCTGTAGTGCCTAGCAAATTCCTGGCAAATACATGATAATGAATAAATGAATGTTTGTTGAATAAGCTTCCTGTTTTATAATCTATACTAGAGGCCCGTTGCATGAAGATTCACGCAATAGGCTTTCTTTCCCCTGGCTGCCAGGACGAGTTTTCCTCTGGAACCTGGGACCCAGGCCTTCCCTCTGGCTGTTGCCTTCTGTTTTTGCTTTGGCCAATGGAGGCTTCACTCCAGCCAGAGCCTTCAGTCTTCTCTGCTCTGGCCAAAGTGCCCCGCTGCTGCCACTTCATCTCTGCCCCTGGGGCAGGCACTCATACCGTTCAGCCCCGCCCCCCCCCCTCCTAATTGGCTGGTAGCATAGCGAACATATGGTCAAATTTGCATGTTTCTCTTTAATTATATAGGACTAGAGGGCCTTTGCACAAAGAGATTTGTGCAATAGGCTTTCCTTCCTTTGGCTTCCAGCACTGGTTTTCCTCCAGGCACCTGGAACCCAGGCCTTCATTCCTGCTGAAGTCTGCCATCTTCATTTTCTCTGCAGACTCCGGAGTCTCCAGTCTTGTCTTTACTATGGCATTCCACTTCTGTAGATCCCTTCGCTGCCTTCCATCCCCCTGCCCTCCCTCTCATAGTAGGCATCCTGCCCCACCTGGCCACTCTGTGCCTGGAGCATCTGGGCAGCCACCATTTTTTGCCTTCTAATTTGCATACTCACTCTGATTGGCTATGGGTGTATTAGAGGTATGATCAATTTACGTTTGTCTATTATTAGATAAGACTAGAGGCCTGGTGCATGAAATTTATGCAAGAGTAGGCCTTCCTTTCTCCCTGGCTGCTGGCACGAGCTTCTCTCTGGCACCTCAGACCCAGGCTTCCATAGCAGATGGAAGAATTTTTTACCTTCATGTGTTCCCTGAAATTGCTAGATTCCCATGGGCTTGGTCTCACTTGAATGAAAAGAGAAATGACCTTGCAAGACAGATCCATAGTCCTAAGTGGCTGTACTTTTGGGGATAAGAGATTAAATAAGTATGGGAATCTTTACTTATACTTTTACAAACTCTTCAGACTTGAATAACATTTAAGAAACTGATTTAAGAATTTGTATCAGAAATATCTGAAATCAAAACAAAGCAGAGCACTCTTTGTATGAAAATTAGACTTTGGGAGGATTTCCCACTGATTTTTGGGAGGAGAGGGAGTTTTTCTTTTGTAACTATTCAACGTTTGCTCTAAAATTTGTTTTCATTCTACTGTACTGAATGCCAGATGGTAAAGACTTATGATGAAGAAAGTATTGTGAATAATGGTGCAGCCTTTTAATTGCCAGCTTTCATAATTATCAACTCAGCTTTTTACTTTCTTCCTCACCTACCACAACATGGCTGAAACCCTGAACAGGAGGGGCAGCTGCAAATGAATTCCCTGCTCCATGGGAATTTGCCCAGTCCAGGATGGACTCCAAAATAAAGTGCAGGATGCTTTTCGGGTGGTTAACAATGTGAAATGGATGAGCATGGTGCCTATGCAATTTTCTCAGCGAGGATTTGCCACAAACTCTTCAAGCACTTTTAGCTAGAGTGAATTATGCTGACATTTTTCTTTTCACTGTTTTCATGAGTTTTGAATGTTGAATCAGATTTTGCTGGGGATAATGAAAAGCAGATTTGGGAAACACTTTAAAAAATCTAGATCAGATCTAGCTTTTGATGTAGGACTAACAATAGAAATATAATGAAGCAGGCAAGTTGGATTATTATACAAATTGATTTTGCTGCTAGTATCTAAAAACATTTTCACTTCAAACCAGTTCCTTAAATATATAATCTGCCTTTTGCCAAACGTTTCCCCATAAAAAGTTTGTCCATTGTTTATTTACATTATGGTTGCATTTTTATTTTCTGATCATTTGAAGAATGCTCCAAGGACATTTACATTTATGATCTTTGTTATTGCAATCACATACTAAAGTCAAATGTACAAGAATAACTGGAATGATAACCAGAGCTCAATAAAAGAAGTGTATTGAGATTGCTTAAACTGAAGACATGCACAGATTCAGAAAAGAAGGCCATGCTGAGCCAGGTATTACTTCAAGCACTCAGTACCTACCAATCAACTTAATTCCAGCAACACCCTGTAAAGTATGGTAATTATTGTTAACCCCATTTTGAAGATTAGGAAACAGGCCCAATGATTAAGTAACTTATCTTGGGTTATATGGTTATCAAAATGAGCAGCTTCAGCCTGAATTTGTGCCCTAACCACTGCACCATACTGTCTACATAATTTTCGTTTTTTATAGGATTTCTTACCCTGAAAACATGAGGAAATGTATAACCTCTTGTATGAGTTGGGTAAGCACTTTAACTCTAAATGTCTGTCTTTTCACTTATAAAATGAACTTATTGCAATAAGTTTCTTTTTTTAAATATATTTTATTGATTTTTTTATAGAGAGGAAGGGAGAGAGATAAAGAGCTAGAAACATTGATGAGAAGAAACATTGATCAGCTGCCTCTTGCACATCTCCTACTCGAGACGCGCCTGCAACCAAGGTACATGCCCTTGACCAAAATCAAACTCGGGACCTTTCAGTTCACAGGCCGACGCTCTATCCACTGAGCCAAACCAGTTAAAACTGCAATAACTATTTCTGAGGCTTCTTCCAACTCTGCACTTCCATTCGTTGGCTCTGTGACTTTGAGTGTATGTATATATGACTTACAGGGAGTGCATGTTGCTTAAGAGAGGTGGACGTGCAATTTAAAAAGGGGCATAAAGAAGAATATAGTTTTTAAAGAAAGAAAAAATGGAATTAAATAATTCATTCAAATAACCATTAAGGCACTTTTTTTTTCAAATTCCTTGTAAACAATAGGACCTTACAAACTGACTTAAGGTTTCATTAACTGGAAGTTTTATGCCAGGTATTTTCTGGTGGAAATTAAGTACTTCTGACCATTTACAATTGGTTCAGACACAGACACACACACACACACACACACACACACACACACACACACGCGTATATAAATTTTACCTCATCAGACCTACACATTGAAGTGATTAGATTCTTCCAATTACAAAGAAATTCTGTTTGATATCATAATCACCTAATGTTTTTCTCAAGATAACCAGCAGATGTTAATCTGCTTTCTTTGTGAATAAAGGTATCTTGAGGAATGCAATTACCTACTCTCTTTGGAGATAATTGTAAATAACAACAGTAACAGTACTAGGTAGTGGATGCCTGGTAAACGCATAAACTGATATCACCTCAACAACTATCCATGATAACTTATTAATCATAATCAGTAGGTTAGAAAATGAGAAGCCCTGGCCCAGCTGGTGTGGCTAAGTGGTTGAATGTTGACTTATGAACCAGGAGATGGCAGTTTGATTCCAAATCAGGGCACATGCCTAGATTGCAGGCTCGATCTCCAGTGGGGGTATGCAGGAGCCAGCAATCAATGATTCTTTCTCATCATTGGTGTTTATATCTCTCTTTCCTTCTCCCTTTCTCTCTGAAATCAATACAAATATATTTTAAAAACTTAAAAAAAGAAAGTGAGAAGCACTGGATTAAATATAGCAAACATAGAAATCTACCCCTGGACTATATGATTCAAGCACACAGCATAAAACCCAAATTCACCCCAGAAACAAGAAGCAAACTTCTAACTTTGGAATACAAAATGCTATTATTTTTCTTTTAGTTACACTAATATTTTCATTCTCTGGTCCTCTCAAAATATTTCCCCTTCCCATTGTTACTACTAATCTACTCCTAACTAGATTCTCCAACAATAGCTTAATTTTAGCCACTTAGTGTGTTCATGGCCCAGCAGCAATAGACCTTACCTGGGGGCTTCTTAGGAAATGTGGACTGCAGGTTCCATCAGAATTGCTGAATCAGAATCTGCACTCTAACAGAATCTGTTCTCCAGGTGATTTAGATGAACATTATTATTCAGGATCTTCAGCGTTCCTCAAATGCTGATATTTAGTAGAGCTCCTCATGGTTAACCTGTTTCAGATTTTAGCCATGTCTGATCTTCCAACTTTTAGTATTTCCAAGGTCAGTTTGTCCTATCACTGGAGCAACACTCTGCTCATGTTAAGACCACCTTTGGTTACGTGGCTTTTTAAATGTTATTCTATCCTGCTTGATGCCTCTAAACCTCTCTGTCACTTAATCAAATCCTGCTAATCAAGGACTGCTTATTTCATAATTTAAAGGAAGCCTGGCCCGGTGTTTCTTGTGACATGTGTTGCCTAAACCATACATCATGGAATTCCTTAATGTTATTCATTAGCAGCCTCCTTTGTGCAAACTTTGCAGAGCAAGTAGCATTGCCAGTTCACCAAGAAGAGCTCAGGACCTAAAGCACAGATAAGCACATTTTGAAAATCATTGAATGAGTTGATCTCCATTGGTCTCTTTATGTCTTATAGTCCAGAATTTTACATTTGAAAACCAGCCACCCTACAACTACATGTCTGTGTTATATTAATCACTCTATTATCATGTCCCATGCCTAGTGTGTGATAGAAAACTATCAAATCAGATATTTCTTGTGTAGGCAATATTTAATCAAGAAAAATGTAGCTCAATAAATTTGACTTTTGTTCTCCCCAAATCCATACCATTATTTTAAATGAATTCATCTTAATTGAGGGTCAACAGCAAGTCAAAGGAGATCATGAAAATTCTGAGCATTTGGAAATGTGATTTAAAGGCAAGATGTAAAAGAAGGGGGGATTAAATTTTGTTGGTTGTTTTTCATCATTTTAAGTAATTTAATATACTTGAAACAGCCCAGCTTATTTCACCAATTGCTTGTTTATGAATTATAGCAGGAAGTTTCAAGTTCAGGAAGAGTAGGGGTGGGGATAAAAGGACTTTTTACTTTTGATTGCTTTAGTTACATTATTTTATAATTTCCTTTTATTTAAAAAATATAAACAGCAATTGAACACCTGCACATGATGAAAAGGTTAACACACAATTTTCTAGTTTATATTTACTTAAGATTAATTTTTATTCTCAATAAATCTCAATCTAAATTTTTTTTGCAACTGAATGAACAATTTCATTTCAAATGGGTTATAATGTTTTATTATACCAATTCAGACATTCTAAAATCATAGTTTAGATATTGTATTTAGTTGACATGCCTTTGGCAATGAGTGATATCCTATGTAATAAAAGGCTAATATGCAAATAGACTGAACTACAGAGCAAGCAGAATAACCAAAAAAACAACAACAACAAAAAAAAACCCGTCGCTATGATGTGCACTGATCACCAGGGAGCGAGTGTGGAACATGGTGGACATTGGTTGTGGTGGGATGGTGGACCAGGTGAGCGGGGGTGCCAGACCAAGGCAGGGCACTGGTCACTGTCATCCTGAAAAGCCTCTGGTGGTTCCTGAAAATTCTTTGTTCCTGTGTGCCAAGGTCCCACCTGGTGCTTGCACCTGCTGGTCCTGATCACTCGGTGCCATCAGCGGTAGGAGCAGCAGCTGCGAGCCCTGATCACCCCTGAGGGTCCTCAGGATCAAGGGGAGGGCTTCTCCACCTCCCCTTGCTCCTGAGGGCCACTGCTCGCATCCACTGATGGCACTGGCCCTACTCACACCCACTGCTGATACCAGCCCAATTGCTCTGCATCATAGTGGGTGCTAGTGGGGCCAGTGCAGTCAGCACATGGGAGTGGTGGTGAGAGTGGGGCTGCTGGCAGACAGAGGACTGAGCCGCTGTGGGAAGGGCTGGGCAGGGGCACAGAGGAGGGGCTTCGACCTGACCCTGTGCCTTCTGCAGCCTTGCAGGCCACAGTTCCTTTCAAGGTGCATGACTTTGTGCACTGGACCCCTAATTCAATTAGTAATTAATCATGACTTACAAGTCATGGGATTTGTTATTTCACATGGCAAGGCATGTGGAGGTGGTTTGGTTCTAGAGTTGGCAAGTTCAGAACCTCAAAAATGTCAGAATTTCAGTTTTGATTCTTTGCACTTTCTTGTCTTTCTTTTGGTTTCATGATGGCTACTGCAGTTCCAGGGACCATGTCCTCACACACTAAGTCCAAATGCAGGAAGAGTCCAGCGTCTGTGTTGGGTCCCATTTTAAGAGTAAAGAAAATGTTGCTAGAAAGTCTTACCAGTAGAATGCATTAGTCAGGGGAAGATCACATGCCTCTGTTCAAAGTAATCACTAGTAAGAGGAAAGAAGTTTATATCATTGCTTAGCCTAATAAATACCAATTCTGTAAAGTACATGATTTTCTAACCACTTTACATCTAAAACTAATAAAGAATGGTATTGAATGTAAACTAATTAAAAATAAATTCAAAAAGTAAAAAGTATATTTTAGTAAGTCAAATTACAACATTTTGCTAGGAACCAAAGTTTAAGTAAGTAAGCTTATTTTAATGAGTAAGCATTATTAAGAGAACTTATAGTAGAGTGTGAAGAAATCAATATGTTTATTTGGAGAAACAGCCAAATGTCTGAGCATTATTAGATATATCTGGCTGTACCAAGTTTTACAGGCATATCAGAATTCCTCATAACTGATTGATAGGAATAGTTAAAAAGATGCTGGCCCATCAATCCATTTGAAATTATCAGTAGAGTTTTGGCCCCATTTAATTCAGCTGTTCTTTAATGTGATGCGGTTAAAAATAATGTAAGAATGGTTGCACAACAATGTTAATTCACTTAATGCCCGTGAGTCCTATACTTCAGAATGATTACATTTGTAATTTTTATATTATGTATGTTTTATCACAATAAAAAATAGCCCTACAAGTAACAAATAAACAAAAACAAAACAACCCAACCACTCACCTCACCCTACCCTCACCTCTGCTCAGCCTGGAAAGGAAGTCCCTGGACATATGCCTACCCAATATCATCAGAAAAGAAATGAAGTTCAACTAGGAAAGATAAATGGAGACTATTGGGTAAGCAGTATCATAGTCTGTCCCAGATATCACTGGGAAAATGAAACTGTATATGACAAAAACATATTTACATAAAAATCTCATAATAGCTCCTACTAAAAAGCATGTTGATGATCTGTGCAAATGAACTGAGGGGTGCATGGATTAAATTTCCCTTAAAATACACATGGGTTTAAATTGTGATGCGATGTTCTTGGGAAAACATGTTCTGAGTTTTACCAAATTCAAACTTTGGCGAGGAGCAAGGGGAGGGGAATGGTTTCAGACAAATGACAACAAAAAACATAAAGTTGTCCACCAGGAATTCAATCCTAAATGTGTGTGGTTTGTTGAAAGTTTTGAAATCCTGTGGTATGATTCCTGATGAGCTAGTGTGTCTGACCACCTACAGCTTATTGAGACTGAACCAACCTGCAACAAAACTTCAGACAGGAAAAAGTTAGGCTAAATGGGTTCAAGTGGATTAATTAATCCATATGTCCATTCATCCATAGCAATGATATGATATTTTGCTCTCCTAATATGCAGCTAGCATTGTATTTATCATGTCAAGGAATGCAAAGAGAAAATGAATCCTTGCCCTTGAAATGTCTGTATCTGATAGAAGAACAGTCAATACTAAGTGACAGTTAATTGCCATAATGAAACATCTCCATGCGTAAGGAAAGCCGAGGAGTGACTGCTTATGCCTGCCTGATGGTTTCAAACATACTTTTCCTGCCCAGTGTATTTAAAACTACAATTCAAATACATGAGAGTGGATAAAACCTAAAACCCCAAAGACAGGTTTCCAAGGCATTTTCCTCTTTAATATTTAAACTCATATGTATGTGAAAGGAAATTTAATCCATATGTTTCTAAATCATTCATACTTAAATCATCATACTTTGTTTTGTAAGAATTGTTAAGGTCCAAGAAGCCTGTGGGGTTTTTCTTTTTCTTTTCTTTTTTGGTGTGTGTGTGTGTGTGTGTGTGTGTGTGTGTGTGTACAGGAAGTTGATTGAATTAAGAGAGAATGACCTCTGATGCGGGGGGGGGGGGGGGGGGGGAGTCATCGAAGTTCCAATATTATGAATCCATGAAATTCAAATGGCCTGTGAGCTTGGCAAACTCTGCAACAAACTCAAATATGTTGACTCTGGTACAATCACATGCTTCTTTTCCAGGTTATGGCCTTTCGTCAAAAATCCTGCTGGGAGGCATTTGGGTGGCACATGCCCCAATTACATCTTCTTTGTGTGCTCATATGATGTAACAGTCCAAAGACTGAGGGAACCAAAATGCTGGTTCAATCTGAACCATCAATCATGCCTTTCTGAACATGAAAAACCAGTCTTTCCATGCTTGTAAATGTTACCCCTAATGCCCCCAAACAACTGTTACAAAGTTTTCTTTGGGATTTAACTAAGATTCCTGGGGATTTAAGATACTGGCTGCCAGATTGTTAAAATGCATTGATGTTTATAGTGATTATGATTACGAGAACTAATAATAAATACTTGCATATACCTGGAACAGAGCCCAAATCCTACTGTTTCAAAAGAAAGACTCAGTGTAAAGCCACTGCTCTTTGGAAAGCTGAACACAGGAAAATCTGAGACCAGTCTAGACCCACAGAACTGCTGCTAAATGCCAGAAGCAGGCTAATCAAATTCTCTCCAGACTCCTTCCAATACTTTAAAAAAAAAGAAAACAGAAAAAAAATGGCTATCTTAATTATATTTTTTCATTACTACTAATTTGGATAAGCTGACTGTGTAAAAATTGCTTTTCTGATTGCTTCAAGCACAGTACCAGTGAAAGAAACTGTTGCAGTCAGAAGTTTCCAGTAAGTGCTACTGTCAAAGGCACAGTCCCTATGAGTCCTTTTAATCCGAAAGCCTGAATTGCAGCCAATCTCATCAGTCAGCCAGGATGGACAGTCAACTCAAGGGGTCACAGCCTCTTGATGGTGAATGAGGATAAGGTGAGAGGAAGGTCTGATTCATTATGGATTTGTTAAACCCTGAATGCGGTCATTCCCCAGTATGAGGTCATAGGTCCCAAGGAGCTAAGTGCTTCCTACTGCTGGGAAAGCAGTCCCAGGTATGTTTACTCTAATAGCCAGGCAGTGGGACTGCTGTTATGTACCAGCAGCTGCATGGTCACCCCTTTAATTCCCAAGTTCCTCTGTCACACTAGAATCTAATAGCACATACTAGTCCACCATAGAAGCAACAGCAAAGATTGCTGATTTCTTTGTTCTCAGCAGAAAAAAATGTTTTCACACCTTCTGATAGTAATCTTAATATTCAGGTACCATTCAGGGTATCCCTTTTCCTTTCATGGTCATAGAGAAGGTTTTCATTGTAAAATAAATCTCACCAGGGAAGATGAAAAGGAGAGAGAAAATTACATAAAAATAGGAAAATGTACTTTTCACAGTCAACAGAAGGTAAAAATCAAATTTATCCTAAAGAAACATTTGCTGTATTAAAGCAAAAGAAAAAGAAAGGAAAGAACTGAGAAACTGATGAACTTTTAAAGCTATTCTAATCTCGGGAGTATTGTGTGTCTCTTTCATAGGACAAAGGGGTAACCTGTACCTCATGCATAATACCAGGAACTATATAAGGCAAGTGTTTACAAACTGTACTGGATTGTTTAATCCAAAACGTTTCCCTCCTGCCTTGGGATTGTGTGTCTACATGAAGTTTAAAAAGCTTTTAAAGATAAGGATAGCCCGCAAGCCCTGGAGAGCCAATGGGGCAGGTTTTTGCTCGTTAACCTGATATAGTCTGATCTACTGATAGCCAAGTCACAGCTTGAAAAGTGATGAAAGAAACTCCAGCAGAGTAAAAGTGTTAGTGCAACCCACAGAAAAGATGATCAGCTTAAGCCAAAGAGTAGGACACAAAGAACAGTAGGAGAAAAAGAGCCGACTTTAGGATTTTACGCTTTATCCACCACTTCTAAATAATTTTCCAGACAGGGGCGAGGAATCTTTTTTCTGCCAAGGGCCGTTTGGATATTTATAACATCATTCATGGGCCATACAAAATTATCCACTTAAAAATTAGCCTGCTAATTTGATCAAACATTTCATTAACCCTAAGTCTGGCAGGGCCAGAGCAAATGATTTCGCAGGCCTTAGAGGGCCTGAGGGCTGGACATTTCCCACCCATGTAAAGCGACAGGTTTTTAGAGTGATCATAGAACTTGGAGATAAAGCATCCCAGTCAGGGTCTTTGCACCTGGGACGAGTCTCCTCTGTTCTCTAATTTTCACTTATCTGTGTAAGAGTCATGCACAGCCAAAGTGGTAAGTATAGGCAACTACTTTGGGGCAATATTTAATCACATTTTTAAAAAAATCAGATTTGTCTCCTGAGCTGATAGAATATTTTTGGCCTCATTTTTATTTTTGATAGTTTTTTATGGTATATTTGGAATGCAATAAATTACTCACATTTAAAGTATTAATTTGGTAAGTTTTTTAAAAATATATTTTATTGATTTTTTACAAAGAGGAAGGGAGAGGAATAGAGAGTTAGAAACATTGATGAGAGAGACATCCATTCAGCTGCCTCCTGCACACCTCCTACTGGGGATGTGCCCACAACTAAGGTACATGCCCTTGACTGGAATCGAATCTGGGACCTTTCAGTCTGTAGGCCAATGCTCTATCCACTGAGCCAAACCAGTTAGGGCTAATTTGGTAAGTTTGAACATCTGCATACAGCTATGAAATCTCCCCTATCATTAGAAATATGGCCCTGGCCAGCTGGCTCAGTTGGTTGAAGCATCATCTTGTTCACCAAAAGGCTGTGAATTTGATTTCCAATCAGGGCACATACCTAGATTATGAGTTCGATCCTAGTAGAGGAGCTTCCGAGGCAACCAATCAATGTTTCTCTCCCACATCGAATTCGTGCACAAAGGGGGGCGGTTTCCTCAGCCCAGCCTGCACCCACTCCAATCGGAGACCCCTTCGGGGATGTATGACCCCTAACCACCTCTGCCTACCTACCTGATCATCCCTAAGTGCTCCCCTGCTGGCCTGATTGCTCCTAACTGCCTCTGCCTTGCCCCACACCTGGGACCCAGGCTTCCCTCCCTCTGGCCAGCTATAGGCACCCAGAACCTGGGCCAGCTTCACTCAGGCCGGCCGCAGCCACAGGCACCCAGGACCACAGGGCATGCTGCCTAACCCCAGGGCTAGAAAGGGCCCCAGCCCATCTATGTGCCTGCCTGGCCGAGTCTCACTATTCTGACTGCCGTGGCATAAAGAACTTTGCCATATATGTTCTCCCCAGCCTCCTAGGGAGAGGGTGTGAGCTGAGAAACTGGAGATGCTGCAGCCCTGCTGAGGACGTGCCTTCTTTAGCATCTCCAGAAACCGAGTACCTGGTTGGAAGACTCCTGGCTCTGATCCTAACCTGAGGACGTAGGGAGCCTCGGAGTGTGCGTGGTGCTTGGGGAAAGGGTGACCTTACTGGACTCGCACACACTGCCACTGACAATAGCATGAGGTCATGGAGACTGAAGGAGCAGAGAAATGCATCCAGAACTGGGGCATCCCACGCCAACCCAGCAGGTGGATGCCTCTCCGACAGCATACCTGGCAGACAGCGTGCCCCACAGCCCCAGGCAGGCCTCCTGCAGCCGTCCTGCCCTTCCGTGGGACCCCCACCTGGGGAGCACACGCTGCACCTCGGCCACCCTCCCGCATGCCTCGCCTCCCATCCTGCTGGCCATGCCCCCTGCTCCTGATTGGCTGATAGCATAGCCAATCAGGAGCCAAGCTACGGTCACATTTGCATGTTACTCTTTTATTAGAAAGGATGAGCAGGGAGAGTGTTTAGTGCATGCAGAGATATATAATAAAAAATAAGAGTTTTTAACTGTATTATGAGAAAATTGAGAGCAAAAGAAAGAGTAATCTACATGAATGCTCAGAATGATGAAATTATATATATGTAGTATTTCTTTCTTTAACTGAATCTACTTACCATATATGCTTTTGAAATGACTTTGGAATATATAGGTGCTTTAACTAATTGGGTATGATTTGTAAAGTAAATCAAGGACAAGTAATATCAATAATAAAAAGTTCAGCAACTCACAATCTATTGGAAGTGTTGGTTCTCACTGAATCAAAGAGTGGGCACCAATTGAGGAAAGGAAATTCTGAGAAAATAGAATAGGTTATACACCACTATCCTCCTACACTGACACCTCCCCCCACTAAAGAAAGGAAAATATTGTGTCCTCTGTCAGAGAGTAAGAGTATCTAAAACCTGGGATAAGTCATCCCTTACTGATTGTACTTATAGTTTTGACTACTGGGTCATCATCAATGAAACATTAATCCAGTCCTTGCAAAGTGTAAGGCTTGAAAGAAGGAAGGAGACTGTTGGAAACCAATCAGAGGTACCTTACCAGGCAAAACAATACCTAACCTTGCCTATCATTTGGAAACTACCCTTCCCATGGCTCATAGAACATGATATGCCTGAAGACACAGCTAACCAACAAGCAAAGAAAATATGAATTAATTTATATTAAGGACTCTAAAGCATTATGATACATGGTGTTTGCGCTTCTGCCTGAATATCCTCAAAAGTTCCCCTAAATACTGTTATTTCACTCCTGTGACAAAGTAATAAAGTTTCTCTTCTTTTTTTAGTTTTAGAAAGACAGACCATTATTCTTTTCTTGGGTTGCACATGAGAACATACAGAACAGCGAGGAAAAAGGCTTCAGGCTGAATCCCCTCTTCATCCCCTCTTCCTTGTCTTCTCTGTGTTCCTGCTACAAGGGCTGTTTTAATGTCTACTTGTAGGCCTTGGAGAAAATTCTGTTCATTCTCAAGTTGACTGTATGTGTGTGTGTGTGTGTGTGTGTGTGTAAGGAGGAGTATCTGACTACAGAAGCCAATGAGACTGGCTAATATATGATAAATTGATGAAATCTAGAAAGCTCTTTGGATGAATCTTGCCTTTTTTGCAATTATGACTACATAGTTCATTTCTACCAGTATTTGAAAGTCACTAACATTTATTGAGCATCCTAACAGTCCAGTATTTTTCTGTGCCTTTTATTTGTCATCTGAACTATTCTTAACAGCCTGAGAGTCAGGTAATATTAACATTCTCATTTTATAGAAAAATCCATAAAACTCTGAGAATATAAAACAATTCAGTCAGGATCATCAAAATCACATATTTACAGTGAACTTAAACCCAAGTTCACCTGACTCTGAAGTCTTGGTTTTCAAGTATATAAATAAGTACTGCCTCCCAGCCCAATGCAGGCCAAATTCTGAAAAGTTCACAGTGCAGGAAATTCAAATTATTTCAGATTAAAGGAATTAAGTTCCTTTTACAAATTAAACTAGTTTTTGACAAATGGAAACATATTCATTATACAAAAATTTATTTATATTATTTCATTTTGTGACCATTGCAGTTTTTTAAAGAAGTAAAAAAAAAATGAACAGAAAAAGAAATCCAAATTTTTTTTAATGTACCAATTTTATGACCCAAAAATAAAATTATAGTAGTAGCAAAGGAATTTTACAACTTGAGAATTAGATTGATCAGTTATAGGTTAATAAAAGACATTCAATTACTTCTTGTGTCCAGGTCATTGTAAGGAACACTGAAGTATGAACCAAGAGACTACAGTTACATATCTTCCCTGCCCCTAATGCCGTGCATTTTTGTATAGGTCACTCATTATCTCTGGGATTCTATTGCCCATCTGTAACATGAGTGTTGGCCTATATGATCTCCTAGTGTGGACATTCTATAACAAGGGACAAGCTTATTCCTGATTTATTGTTTTATATTTTTACAGGAGGTAGGGCAGATTTTTCATGTTGTTTCCTAACCCCCTCACCTCCAATAATCTCAAATCCAATTTAAACTCTCTAAAGAAAGTGGAAAACTCTGCTTGGAGGATTTGCTTATTCTCATCTACAGGTGCTTGGTTTTCTAGGTTTTTCAGCTGATACTTCCAGGATTTGTGTCTTTGCCTCTTTGCAACAACAACATTTCACACACATGGAGAAGTCAGGAAAGGGTGTGTTGAATGCAGAAACACTTGACTGTACTGCAATCTGGAAATAGTGGTCAATACTTGGATCTTGGCTGGCCAATCTGAATTTAAGAATAAGATAGCTTACAACAGGCACAGTTTATTCTTTCTTCTTGTTTGACAACTTTAGCAATGCTATATTCATTTCTTTGGAGCATTGTATTGAAAGACTTTCATGAACTTATTTTAATGTCTACATCTCTGCCCATTTCAGTGATAATCCTATCTAATAAAAGAATAATATTCAAATTGACAGTGCCTCCAGTACACCCACAAGCCAAGCCTACAAGCCACACCTGTCAACCAATCAGGAGCAAATGAACCCCAACCAAGATGGCTGCGGCCATTGAGAGCAGGAGGGAGGCTTGGGTTTCCCTGGCAATGGAGGAAGCCAAGCTTTCTGCCTGCCTGTGCCACTGAGGCCTCCACTCAATACTACAAAGTTTCAATTATAGAATATATATCCCAACAGAAATGGCAGCAGCCACAGAGCTGGATAGAGCAGAGGCTAGGGTTGCCTGGGCAATGGAGGAAGCCAAGCTTCTGCAGCCCTAGTGCGTAGGCCTCCACTCAAGGCTACAAAGTTTCAATTATAGAATTTAATAAACCCAAACAGAAATGGCTGCCACCACAGAGCGAGCAGAAGGCTTGGCTCTGCTCCAGGCTACAAAGTTTCAATTGTAGAACATAAATTAATCCCAGATCCCAGGGCCCCCACTTGGGTTGTTGGGGGGCGTGGCTGGCCTGCACACCAACACAGGCCTCTCACCCAGGCTGTCCCATGCCCCAAGGGAATCTCAACCCTGATCCGGGACACCCTTCAGGGAAAACCAGCTGGCCTCCACCTATGCACCAGGCCTCTATCCTATCTAATAAAAGAGTAATATGCAGATTGACCATCACTCCAACACACAAGATGGCTGCCCCCATGTGGACACAAGATGGCCACCACAAGATGGCCAGGGGCGGAGGGCCGTTGGGAGGTTCCAGGCCTGCAAGGGAGGGCAGTTGTGGGTGATCAGGCCAACAGGGGAGGGCCATTGGGAGGGACCAGGCCTGTAAGGGGGGGGGGGGCAATTGGAGGCAATCAAGCCTGCAGGGGAGGGCAATTAGGGGTTACCAGGCCAACAGAGGAGAGAAGTTGGGGGCAAACAGTCTGGCAGGGGAACAGTTAGACATCAATCAGGCTGGCAGGGGAGTGGTTAGGGGGTGATCAGACTGGCAGGCAGAAGCTGTTAGGGGCAATTAGGAAGGCAGGCTGGTGAGCAGTTGGGAGCCAGCAGTCCTGGACTGTGAGAGGGCTATCAGACATCCCATTGGAGAGGGTGCAGGCTGGGCTGAGAGACAATCACCCCCCCGCACAAATTTCGTGCGCTGAACCTTTAGTTTTATATAAAAGGCAATTCTGAGCAACACCATTCTACAGCAGGAAACTATGGAAGGCCACCCTGACTCAGCAGCTTGTACAAGTGCTAATGGCCCAACCAGTCTTCCTAACCTCCCTAAGCATCAGGGACATGAATAGATATTTATCTTCATAGCTCCTTCAGCCCTGGTTGTATGCTTTACTTGCATGATTTAGATCTGCATGATTTAGATGTGTAGATATATGTTTAACCAAGGATAAGAGAGAATAAAGGTAAACTGGGAATTAAGCAATACAACATTTACATAACAACTGTTTATGACTTTTGGGGGATATAAGACAATGGAGAGAATTCTTAGCACAGGGCTGAGGTTTCCATTGCAGGATTCCCAGGACCATTAATGAGAATCATGTGTCTGAGTCTTGTTACATCTGCTGAGAATGTAGCCTGAAGTGTTTTCATTGTGCTAACTTTGGGAGTCCACAAACAGTGGGTTGCGTTGGCATGCTCCTTTCTAGGTGTCATGTGGTTGTCCATTTTCTTTTTGTCCCGTCCATTGCAACATGCAGCTTTCCTTCTATCTTGCTTATTTCTGGGCCACCAGTGGGAAGGGCAAAGGGAAGAAGAGGGATATAAGATAATGGTGGATGTCAGCTTTATCAGATACACTGCCACTTGAATGATGCTGTCTTTCTTGGGAAGACCCATTTAAACTGGGCTAGATGGTATTACAGAATTAAATTGCTATCTTTTCAGCATGTGAACTACATTTCTCATGAGACCATAGTCCCTGTCAAAGAGTTCCTCATTAAGGAGGCATGAAGAAGAATCCCAGGCACAGGATAAACCACTCTGCCTGACCACCTTTGAGTCTTCATCCGCAGCCTGGGGATGGAGCACTGAGTGCCCCCCTCATGCTCCTCTGCCAGGCTCTCAGAGGGCCCAGAGCACGGTACTTATGAAGTGGCTTGTCTTGTTACCATGTGCTTTGAAAACAAAGAGCACTATTTAGCTCGTTCTTCTTCCCTTGAAGTTCATATCTCTCATCGTTCTGATGCCTCATGTTGCACTTCTCACATGGGCACACCCAGTCCAGCAACAATGGGGAAGGGCTCTCCTCAATAGCGCACCAAGTTTCAGAGAATTTAATCGCTTCACGAATGCTGGGACCTGGCTCCAAAACAAGTAGAAACTGCCTTCTCAGGATCTGAAGTGCTTTTCTTTTCCCCACCAAGTTCACCTCAGTTTTAGAAGTTATAGCCAAGGCTTATCTTTGGCATAGTTTTGTTTTTAACATGAGTTAGGGAAATAGCTCATTATTCAAATGCAAAAATGCTCTGTGATAGAGACCTTTTATTATTATTATTTGTTTTAAAACTCCTCATTGCAGGTGTTATTCATGAAATTTTGTAAAGAAATACAAAATCTGATTGCTCTTTTCTTTTTCCCTTTAAAATTTTTTTGAATTCTCACAAAGTCAAAAAGGATAACAAATGTAGAAAAGACACAAGGTTCTGAAAAGGTATAAGCACTAGACTAAAACCTAAACATACACACACACACACACACACACACACACACACACACACACACCCTTTTATACCGTCCAAGGGACACAATGGCACCTGATGACTCACCTGGTGAATTGAGTATCCAGAGTGAAGCATCAGATTTAAGAACCACAGCTCCAATTTTGGGGGGCAGAAGGAGGATTTTTTAATTCCCAAAAGCTAATTCACAGTATTAAAATAAAATAAAACAAAACACTCCAAATAAATAGATTTACTAAACATTAGAAACAAAGGTCTTTATTTTTTAAGACTTATAAAATAAATTAATTAAAAATATATTTTGTTAATTTGTGTTTTATTGCAGTGGAAAATAATTGAATATTAAAAATTGATTCTTACTCTAATAGAAAAATATTTGGGTATTTCTATTTTTCAAATTGATGATTCATAATAAAGAATTTAGATCATCTGGACATGTTACTATGTTGTATGTTTTTTAAACCAATACTATATATACTTGGGATAACCTGAGCTATAGGAGACTTAATTCTGTTTTATATTAGCTCCTAACTTCCTGGCTACCTACTGCTGTTTCTCCCTCCTGTTTAAGCCTTCACAATGTATCAATAGTCACTTTTCCATGATAAAAATCCTCGTGATGTTGCTTTCATAGTGATCTCTACAGCTCCTTCTCCAGGAAGGAGCCCCACGTTCATAGGCAGGCCTCCCCATGGCTCTCCTGTGGCTTTTTGCTCTGACTTGGATTCTTTCCCTACTCCCTGAAAACACCATGCCTCATGCATCTTTATGTGTGCTCTTCCCTACGACCAAAATATTCATCCTAAGTGTTGCACCTGGAAAACGCCTTTGCTCTTTCAAACTCAGCCCAGATGTAACTCCCTCCAGGAACCTTTCTTGATTCCTCCAGCAGAATTAGCCACTATGTCCTTTACCTTGGAGAGCAATTTCTGTTTTTAATCTGATTCGTCATATTTGCTTTTCTAATTTTCTTCTTTGGAATGTAAGCTCTTCCATTTAGGGGGCCGTGACTTAATTTCTGTCCTAGAACACAGTGGGTGTTCAAGAAATCTTGTTAAACTGGTAAGTTAACGGGTGAACATCTGTATTTTGGAATCCTGAAGATGAAGGACAGAATCAACCCTCTATCATGCTTTAATCCTGCATTTCTGCTTTGACAAACTCATGATTTTTAATAAACGTTTGCACACATGTTACAACTCTTTCTCCATCTTGCCTCAAGAGATTGTGTCATTTTCTGAAGTGAAAAGAATGGAACAGAGGACTTCCATTTAACCATTTAACTGAGATTCTTATTGACTCAGGAACTAGATGCCACTATATTCTATTATGATGGTTAATAAAATGGACCCTGGTATAAGAGTATGAACAAAGAAATTTTCTCTGCCAGGTGTTAGAAAAACAAGTCCATTAGAACTGTTTCTGACTATGTGATACAAAGCAGAGCTAAAACAGTTTTTCCACTGATGAATGAACTGAGAACCATTTACATTTAATAACAGCTCACAGAATTATTAAAGAATTTATACTAAGGTGAATTTTAACAGAGAGAAGCCACCTACCAAGCCTATCAAGTTGTGTCACTTACAAGAATCCCATGTTTTTGGTTTAGAACTGCCGGGATCCACTGCAAAGCGTGGTGCTTTATGCAAGTTACAGACTCAGCCACTGTTCTTTTCTTTTTGCTTCCCCTTCAGCAAAATGATGAGAACAACTTGTAGCATATGGAAGCATTTCCACACTACAAGTTATTCTGAGGGGGGAAAATGTGATTTGCAAATTCTGTCAAGTGAAACAGGCATTTCCAAATGCTACTACTACGTTCAAACACATCCTTGTATGTCAGAAGAGTCCTGCAGATGTTTGTTTTGTTTTGTGCTTTTTAAAAAATCTTCCATGACTGCAAATGAGAAGCATGAAAAGTACAAGAAGCTGGTAAGCTTGTCCCCCAGTTATTGCCCCAGACAGACAGGAAGACCTTCTTCAGTTGCTGCCTCTGTACTATTAGTCTCATCAGAAAGGGTTGCTCAATTATCCTCAAATAACCACATGTTGCAAGCAGCTGTACACCAGAAAAAAGACAGCAATAACTACATTTGTAGACAAGATGATACCTGAAGATCAAGACAAATAAACACTTTTTTTTCCAAGAGCTTCCATTTCCTTGTGCTTGTCTTTGTCAAGGCTGACAGGGAAAGTTCAATACTGAGGTAAGGAAGCAGTATTCCCCATAGAGAATTTGGAGCAGGTTTCTCTAAGCATTTAAACATGAATGCATGGTGACCTGGGCAAAAGGAAGGATAGAAACAGCACTGCTGGAAATGTCAGCTTTACAGTTAGACAGACAAGGTCACAGAAGACCAGGATTACACTTTTTTTATAAGTTTGGATCCTTAATTCATTTTTAAATCATTTAAAAATAGATGAACAAAATGAGATAGGGAAAATTCATTACAGGGTATATCAGTCTACCAATAGAAGATAAAGAGCAAAAAAAATATATGTTTTTTATTGATAGTGGATTAGAATTCAAGTCATTTCCCAGTGGGCAGGGAGCTACATCTTATATTGTAAAGTGATAGAATCGTCTCCAGGAGATTAAAAGGACTTGTTCCCAACAGATCTATGCAAGAAGAAAAAATAGTGAAAAATAGATGAAATTTGTTCTGTAACAACTGTTTCCTTTTTGAAGTAAGAATATAACACAAAGTAAAGAACTAATAAAACTGTTTCTATCATCTGAACATCAGAGAATCCCTAGGAGACTCCCCTTCTTTATTTTTATTATTTTAGTATTTCATGATTCCTTTTTCTCCCAGCACTGAGTTTTAGGTAGTGTTAATAAAACAAACTGACCATTCTGTCTGTGTGGTTATTTCAGACAAACAATATTTTAATTTGTGAGTGAAGAAGACACTAAAACAAAATATCCTATTAATAGCTGGCAAGAAATTTGCTGTGGGCTATCTCATGCTGTTAAACAGATTCAAAAGCAGAAAGACAATAATAGATGACTTTGAAAGAAAAGCTGGTTGTGGAGTAAGAAGAAAGCTTGAAGACTGCACACAAAGTATCATTTCTATGTTACAAGATGGGGACCATCTTCGGGAGAGGAATGAAATTTGGTCTGGGTTCTCCTGAGGTTATAACTACAGCCACATTATATGAAATTCAAATTTCAGTGTTCATGAATAAAGTTTTATTAGACACCGAAAAAAAACATATCAGTTGTTGGATTAGGGATTTATGAAGATTATCTCAATTAATTCTCACAACAACCGATGAGATATGCGTGGCATATTCTTTTAATTCAACAGTTGAGGAAATTACCTCCAAGAGATAATTGGAGACCAATTCTCACCCAGGCTGCCAGGATTCAGAGCTTCCACTTTGACCGCCTTGAAATGCTCATCACAGGACATTCTTGCTTCTTACCAGTGTAGGATTATTACAACAGATTAAAGAACTTGGTCAGAATCTGCAAATATTCACACCAAATAAAAATAAGCTAATATAGATAAGAGAATTAATATCTAATGAACTCTGAATTTCCAGAAGTTTACCTACAAATGAAATAATCAGAAGAACCAGGCACTAGTAATAATTACTACTAAGGAAATAAGATTAATTGACAAAATTCCATGTGTCTTGTGCTTTATCCAGGCTAATTTTTTTTCTCCCTTCCCCCATCCCACTCTCCCAAAGATTCTTCCTGAAATCCACTGCTTACATGGTAAACATTATAACCAGAAAACATAATAACTTTCCTTGTACTACTAACAATGCAGATGGTTTATTCTTTTTAATATATGTCTATTTCCCATAGCTTGGTTTAGAAGAAATGGATTTAGTAGCATGCATGCCCATTTGTTAAACAATTAAAAGCATATAAAAGCAAATCCAGTGAGTACATTTTAAAACAACTTTTGAATTTTAAAAAATTGATTTAACACATGATCATTCATCAACTAAACCATGTCAAAGGCACTTTGTTTTACGGTAATAAAGGGTTGAGTTCAAATCTTAAAAACTAATTTTCTTCAAATTTTCTCATTTTAATGTTATACTTTTAAAATTTCAAAATTTTTAGGATTTTTTAAATCTTTAATTAAGATCTGATGACCTCATCTTTAGGTCATATTAAACATTATCTTCTAATTTGATTCTCCATTTAACCTCCCTTTTCAATCCATATGGTACCATGCTGACAAAGAATATTCTTTCAGTTCTCCGGAATATAAATCATGACACTTTCTTGAGTTTCTATAGAATTCTCTCTTATACATGAATTTAAGTTTCAACGAGGCTGCCTATTTTAAAGGCGTATAATTGCACCTGAAACAATCCAAAACTATTTTCTAAAAGTATTTCAACATGTTTATTAATCACACCTTTAATTTTAGCCAAACCAAAATCCTCCCGGTCGCCTAATTCGGCCATCCCTATGCATCAATTTTGGAGTTTTTCCCAATGTCATGGCACCCTATGCATTTTTTTTTCCTTCCCTCTGCAAAATAGGCTTATTCTGTAATGCCCAAGCAAAGTCTGCCTTTTCCTGGAAGACATTTAAGCAACATTGACTTATTAGCATCTCCCCTCTTCCTAAATTCCTATAGTACTCTAGTAGTTGATTAACATACCAGAAGGTCAAATTTTTACTGACTCAAATTAATTGATAGCTCCATCCCTCACCCTAAGGTGAAGACAGTTATTAGGGTTTGTCTCTTCCAACCTATTTTGTCTTACTTCACACTAGGGTTTCATGATCAGAAAGTTAGATATTTTACCAATCTTATTTACATGGGAAATGCTAATATCCCATATTTCAGTAATAACAATACACTAACTTGTTTTGATTTCATATGGATTCATAAATGATAGACCCAGCGTTTCAAAAGTCTTTGAAGGCTGAGGCTTAGTTTGATAGCTTAAGTATCTTGATATGTTCAAGAAGGAGATGCTAATTGCAAAAGAGAGAGCCATGTTGTCTTTCTGAGTCAACTTCTGATGTCTCTAAAGACAGCACAACATGGCTTTTGACTTTCAAAATCTCAGTGAAATCGTCCATCCATATCTCTGATTTTAAAATGAGATAGAGAGGAGAAGAACCAAGATGGCCGCATAGGTAAACACCTATTGTTCTGCCCCGTGCAATGATTCAAAAACTACAACATAACAACAAAACAAACATCACCCAGAATCACCAGAAAGCTGGCTGAGTGAAAACACCACAAATAAAAGTAAAGGTGGGACACTGAGACTCAGAAGAGCGGTGGGAGCGCAGCCTTGAAGACGGAAACAGGTTAGGAGCCCTCCTGGTCGCTCGCGCAGGCTGTAGGGCTGGAGCAGCAACCCCGGCTGGATCTCGCCAACGGGGAGGGCGGAGACGCCCCACTGCACGGATTCCCCAGCGCCAGGCGAGGTCCAAGATCTGGGGTACGTGGAGACGTTCCACTGAACAGATTCCCCAATGCCAGGCGAGATCCAAGGTACAGGGGATGCACCTTGGAAGCCGGGTGCAGCAGAGGTCTCTTAGTTTGCGGAGAAACCGAGTAGCTGGGAAAAGAAGTTTGCGCGAAAGTAAACTGTGCGACAGCACAGACGTGTGATTTGCTCCCTGGAAACTTGTCTCCTGGTCCTGGAAACCACCTGTTTCACAACCCTGGGTGAGACTTTGGGTATGCAGACTCATTTGGGGAGAGGCAGAGTTGTCTGGCAAGGGGAAGAGACTAACGGCTTTCTCTTGGAGGTGCCTGCAGCCATCCCCATCCAACAGAGACCTGCATGCACGAGAGGCGCATAGGACATAGCTTACACTGAGATTGCCTGCACAGCTCAGAGACTCCGTCCATCCAACCTGAAAACAGTCTCCCTTCACAGCCAATTGGCCTGGATGTCAAACTCTCCTAGGGCTAACAACAACAAGCTGGGCTTAAATTCAAAAATACTGTACAACCCATAAAGGATTGCAGTAAGAGTACCCACCTCAGGTAAGTGGGGAGGCTGTGCCACTGACCCTTAGAGGACATCGACCACATAAAGCAGCCACCATGCAGATATATGGAAAGAAATCAGGTGTGAAAGAAATGGAGGAAAAAAGACGACTAGACATAGAGTTCAAACCCATGGTTATAAGGCTTTTCAAAAGGCTCCCAGAAAAGGCCAATGAACTTAATGAGAACTACGAGGAAATAAACCAGATCAACGAGGAATAAACAAGACCAACCAGGAAATGAATGAGACTTACAAGGAAATGAATGAGACCCTCAAGGAAATGAACAAGACCTCTGAGGATATGAGCGAGACCCTCAGGGATATGAAAAAGGACCAACTAGAAATCAAACATACACAGACTGAAATAAAAAATATTACACAAAGTCCTAAAAGCAGTCCAGAGGGCCACAAGAACCAAGTCAAAGATTTGAAATACAAAGAAGCAAAATCCACTCAGCTGGAAAAGCAAGAAACAAAAAGAATTCAGAAAATTGAAGATAGTGTAAGGGGCCTCTGGGACAACCTCAAGCATGCCAACATCCAAATTATTGGGGTGCCAGAAAAATAGAGAGAGCAAGGTAATGAAAACCTACTTGAAGAAATAGTGACTGAAACCTCCCCCCACATGGTGAAAGAAACTGACTTAAAAGCCCAAGAAGTACACAGAACCCCAAAATATAGGAATCTAAAGAGGACCACACCAAGACATATCATAATTAAAATGTCAAGAGCAAAAGATAAAGAGAGAATATTAAATATTAAATATCTGTCTAAAAAGCAGCAAGAGAAAAACAGTTGGTTACCTATAGGGGAGCACCCATATGATTGTCAGTGGATTTTTCAACAGAAACGATGCAGGTCAGATGGGAGTGGCAAGAAATATTCAAAATAATGAATAGCAAGAATGTACAACCAAGATTACTCTATCCAGCAAAGCTATCATTCAGAATTGAAGATAAGATAAAGTGCTTCACAGATAAGAAAAAGCTAAAAGAGTTCATTACCACCAAACCAATATTATATGAAATGCTGAAAGATATTCTTTAAGAAGAGGAAGAAGAAAAAGGTAAAAATATAAATTATGAACAACAAATACACATCTATCAACAAATGAACATAAAAATCAAGTGAATTGATAGGCTGATGAACAGGATAAACTGGTGAATATAACAGAAACATGGACATAGAGAGGGAATGGACTGACAATTCTTGGGGAGAAAAGGGTTGTGGGAAGTACCAGTAGACTGGACAAAAATCTTGCAACAATGGGAGAGGACAGTGGGGAGGGGGAGGTGAGGGTGGAAGGTGGTATAGGTACAGGGTGGAGGGGAGATCTAGGGGGATAAAAAATGCGAAACAATGTAATTAATAAACTGAACAATAAAGATTTAAAAAATGAGATAGAGTTTAGCACAGTGACATATTTATATATCTATAAATCCAATGGTAAACCATGTAGTTCAAAATAAGAAAGGAAAACAAATAAAATTATGGCATTTTTTCAATGTAGTTATCTATTATTTAAAAGTTTTGTGGGTTTAGTTTCTCAGTATTCCAAGAAGTTATCTCCAAAAACAATTCCAAGTCCAGACAGTTTGACTGGGGTATTCTTTCAGACTTTCAGGGGAGAAGTGATTCCCACAGTTTTTAACTGTTCCCATGAAAAAAAAAATAAGTGAAAGCTTTCCAGTTCTTGATAAGTATAACTTATATTGAAAGCTGAGAACACATATTTCTAAAAAAAGTAATAGGACAAAATCAACATGGATATAGACACATTATAATTAATGAAATAATTAGACATAAAATTAATAATGGATTAAATAAATATCTCTTATGAGCAAGTGGGGTTTATGACAGAAAACAAGAATGTGTGAGCATTATTAAATCAATTAATAAAATATGTCACATCAATAGGTCAAAAGAACAAAACCTTCTAATAACAATGTTTTAAAAGGCCATCAAAATCATATATACACACCCACATAATTACAATTTTTTGTGTGTGGTATGAACACTTAAGATCTTTTAAGTATATATACAGTATTATTAACTCTAGTCACCATGCTAAATATTAGATTACTAGAGCTTATTCATCTTACAACTGAAAGTTTGTACCCTATGACCAACATCTCCATTTTTTCTTATCTCCTAGCCCCTAGCAACTACCATTTTGCTTTGTTTCTATGAGATGACTTTTTAAACTCCACACGTAAGTGAAATCATACAGTATTTATCTTTTTCTGTATGACTTATTTGAATTAACATAATTCCCTCAAGGAAATCCATTGATGTCCAAATGGTAGGATTTTCTTCCTTTTATGGCTGAATAATATTCCAGTGTTTGTGTCTCTGTGAGTGCATGTTTATGTGTGAATATCACATTTTCTTTACCCATTTATCTGTCACTGGATACTTAGGCTGTTTTCATGTGTTAACTATTGTAAATAATAGAGAAATAAATATAGGGATACTATATATCTTCAAGATACTGACTTCATTTTCTTTGCATATATACGCGGATGTAGAATTTCTGGATCATATGGCAGTTGTATTTTTAATTTTTAAGGAACTTACCATTGCTTTCTACACACCAATTTAAATCCCCACCAGCAGTGCACAAGGGTTCCCTGTCCCACACCTTCACTGACATTATCTCATGTCTTTCTTATATTAGCAATTCTAACAAGTGTGTGGTGAGATCTCATTGTGGCTTTGATTTCTGTTTCCCTAGTGATTAGTGATGTTGGACATCTTTTCATGTATGTTTTATTTGGGAAAATGTTTATTCAGGTCCTCTGCCCATTTTTTAAACAGATAATATTTTTTTGGTTGAGTGTGTGTGTGTGTGTTTTCTCTCTCGTTCCCTCCCTATTGAATTGTAAGAGTTCCTTACAGATTTTGTACGTTAATTCCTTATCTGAGAAATGGTTTGCCAATATTGTTTCCCCATTTTGTAGGTTGCCTCTTGACTGTGTTTGCTTCCTTTGCTGTTCGGAAGCTTTTTAATTTGGAGTAGTCCTTTCTGTTGAGTGTTTTTGTTGTTGTTGTTTTTTGGTTACTTATGTTTTTTTGTGTCACAGCCAAAAAAATATTGTCAAGACAATAATCAAGTAGCTTTTCCCCTATGCCTTATTCTAGGAGTTTTATGGTTTTAGGTCTTAGAGTTAAGTCTAATCTATTTTGAGCTCATTATTTAACTCAAGATAGGGGTGTAAGATAGGGACTTTACTCCATCAGTTTTCATGTGAATTCTGTTTTCTAAGAGAGCATTTTTACTAATCATTCACACTCTTTAAGTGAATATAGAAAATAAATAAAAATTATAATTTCTTCCTCTTCAGGCCATATGAGTATTTTACTTCACCTCAACAAATACTTTAAAAGTTTTGCTAAGATGTTATATCGTCTCACATTTGAAGTGTGATCGTAAAACCTTAAAAGTTTTTATTACTATTCTGGATGTAGACTTAGAAATATGAAAAAAACAAATCCCATGTTACCAAGTTATAGCTCACACTTCTTTGATAGCAAGGATCTCTAGTGTCCTTCTAAACCCTAATTTTATTATATTGTGGGTCCTGACCATGATCCTGGTGGCTCACCAAGTACAAATTTAAATAACAACAGACAAATAACAAGAAACAGATTCTAAAGCCATTTCTATACAGGAGCCTCTCATTCAAACTTTACTTCAGGGAGAAGCCTGCACTAGGCTGCCTGCCTTCTGCACTGAACGGGCTTTCTGCATTGTGTTTCTGCAAAGTGAGCCACCCCTTACAAATGAGTTCCTGGAATCCTTTTTCAACCAATAGGACTGAGACTTTCCCTGTTCAATTGGAGTTACAGGGCTATATCTCCAACCAATTATATTCTGACTAATCAGGACAGATTAGTAGGGCCACAGTAGGAGAAAGGATTTAGAGTCCTCATCTGCGTGAGCATGACCAATCAAGAACAAGGTTGAGGACTTCTGTCAGATAAGTCAGCTCTCTTCTGACTCTGAGAGTACAGGAGGACAAAAGACTGTATTTTGCTGGCTGAAGCTAAATAATTTTTTCTGAAGCAGACCAGACCAGACTAGACCAGACCAGTAGCAGAGTGAGGTAGACTGGTGCAGAGTGGAGCAGACCACAAGTGGAGCAGAACAGACCAAACCAGAGCTGCTAGCTGGAGAGGAGCCTCACAATAGGGATGCCTCCCCAGAGAGCCATCTTGCTCTAGGGCCTCTTCACAGCTGTGCTGTTTCATAATCCTGTTCTTCATAACTAAGAAGGAACACTATCAAAGTCTTCCATAGCAGTGCTGTTTGCACAGCCATGCTGTGTCACAATCGAGCTATTTGCACTACATAAAATTTATTCCTTAACCAAATTAGGGATTCTTTTTGGCATTGAGTTGGTGCCAATGACCATTGGTTGACAATATCTTCCCTGTTCTTCAATAGTCTGTTATTGTTTAAAATTACTATTTGTATTCTTCAAAGTTTATTTCTTTCTTAAGTGTATAATATAAACCATTTTACTCCGTTTTCTATTTGCGTCTTCAGCCTTTTCTTTTACTATTTTATATATTTTGTGCTTTAAATAAACTAAATTATGTGTATAATTTCCTTTATCAGCCCTGCATACTTGAGAAATCTTAGAGAAGTTTGGAATTTTCCAGCTGGAAGAGACAATGGTCAATACACCTCACCTCCATGAAATATAAGGACCTGTACATCCCCAGCTTGCTGGTGAATTCTTCTGGTTATCTGGAGCCCACCACCTGTCAGGAAACCCATAGACTTATCCTCTTAAAGATGAAGAATGCAGGTAGATGATAGGTTATAAAATATTGGTGCCTCACAATTGTGTAAAAAACTCATTTCCATACTTGCGAAGTGCAACTTTTACAAACTTGAAGTCAGGGTCAAAAAGCTCTAAAAACTTTAGTAGTCAGAAAAGCTGCTAAGGGTGACCTATTACTTAGAAAGAAAATCATACTTTCCTGATAACTTAAATATATTAATTTACCTTCAAATAATAACTTTCTGAAGCTTAATACATATAAAAATAAAAACGTAATAGACTCTTTCATCATTACATTCAAAAACCATTTGTATGTTTTCTCCTCAGTCTCAAATAGATAGGATCAAGTATTTCTTTTGAAAAGTATAAAAATGTAGTTGGACAGTGAGGTGACAATTCCATAAAACAAAAAACACTGACAGATATGAGTTAAATTCCACTTTATTTTGGATCCTGACTTGGCTACATGACTTGAATTTTCTCCAAAGTGTGAGTAGTAACATCTTCCTGGAGCATTGTGGTGAGGGTTTGTGATGATCTATAGAATACATCTACATAATGCCTGGTTTATAGGCATCCAATAATTGACCCTAAGTACTGCAGATAATCCATCCTTTAAGCTTCCTATTTTAGAATGTTGTTTTCCTGCTTGAGAGACTCTGATTTTCTTACCTTCTGTAATCTGAAAATCCCTGCCTACGCAGCATGATTTTCTACATCTTTCCCCATTGGTTCCATAGTTTCTGTCAGCTGAGGCTCACCATTGCCAGATGTTCTCTGTCCTTTGTTCATGCCCTGTATAGAATTAAAGCACATCCATTGTGTCACTCACCAACCTCTCAATGTTTGAAACTCACCCCCATGTCTTTCAAGGTCCACTTCAAGAGGTTTCCCAGGAGCAGTAATGTATGTATTCCTAGAAAAATAGGGACCAAAGTGTTCAGAGGGGCACCAAGTATGAGTTTAAAGTAGATATGGGAGTCAACATTCATTTATTCATTCAATACATATTTGTGAATCTTACTGTACTCCAGATATTGTTCTAGATACTGAGGATAAAGCAATGAATTGAACTGGCAGAACCTTGCTGTTATAAAAATACTTTCTTACCTAATATTCTATTGTGGGGAGAACAGCAAAGTAATGAGATTAAAAGGCAAAATATATACTATGTCTAATGGTGATGGTAAACAAAAAAAATAAAACTAGGAAAGGGCATAGAGAGTAAAGACAGTAGAATTACAATTTTAGATAGGGGAGCCAGAGAATATATTGGGAAGGTGATATCTGAGTGAAGACTTAAAGTAGGGGAGGGAAGAAGTCTGAGACATCTGGCAGAACCTGATGAATTCTAGAGAGCACAGAGAATGCAGTGTGGCTGGAGAAGAATGAGAGAGGAGAAGGAGGGAAAGGCATGAGGTCAGAGGTAAGGGGGCAGATGTCATTTACAAGATTTTGACTTCCGCTATGTGCACTACCAGAGGCCATTAGAGAGTTTTGAGTAGAGGCATGTGGTCTGACATTTAACAAGATCTTTCTTGCTTTTGTGCATAGACCAGATCATAGGTGGTGTGGTTTCTAGCATTCACAGGTGGCCCCCAGTGAAACACAACCCCCAGCATTCACATTCTTTCATAGTCCCCTCCCACACTGAATCTGGGACAGCCCTGTGACTGGCTCTCACCAAAATATTTTTGTAGAAGTAAAGCTGTGCTTATGAAGGCCTGGTAGGCTTTGTCTTTGGCTACTTTAGGTGCCCTAAGACTCCATGATCAAAGCTTGGCTACCAGGACAGAGAGCCCATGTGAAAAGACCAGGTGGAGAGGGTTTAAATGAGGTAAGACAGAGGTTAAGAACCCAGCTGAACCCAGACAAGCTGAGCCAGCTAAGGAGACAGACATGTGGAAAGCCATCTCTAACGTTCTATGTGGCATCCACCTGATGCAGCCACCTGATGGATACCCTAAGGGAGACCAATAGGAAGACTATATGGCTGAGTTCCAGTCAACCCCATAGAATCGGGAGCAATAATAAAATGGGTCTTGTTTTCACCCTCTAAATTTAAGGAAAGCTTGTTATATAGAAGTAGATCTCTAGAACAGACAGCAAAGACACAAGCAGAGAAACAGGCTCAGGGAATGATGATGGCTTTGGTCATAGTAGAAGCATGGAGATGGGAAGACATTGTCAAATTTCCATGTATCTGAAGGCAGATTTTTCTGAAGCTTGGAGATGAGCTGTGAGAAGAGGAGGAGTTAATGATGACATGAAGGTACCACTTGGCATTAGGATGAGTAGAGGCCATCTAAATAGGGTACCTTAGGGCCTCACATGAAGGTGGTATCATGTAGAAGGTTTCACAGGAAGGGAGAATCCCATCCCAGACAGTGAAATTCTGACAAGAGGATCAGAAATTAAAGCAGGTGGTGACTAGGTCTCATAGGAATTCTCTGAGCCAAGCAGCCTGGTACCCAGGATTTAATAAGGTACCAGTGACTTCAAGGTCTTAAAGGAGCCCTCAAAGCTACTTATTTGGCCTGGACACATTTAACTTCCTTATCACCACAAAGCTTAAACTGCAGTCTTCGTTTTGCCTTCTAGAAGCCCAATCTCTTTAAGGTGTTCAGGCAGCCTGTTTCTTCTTCAAATCCCCACCACACCTACAGACTCATAAAAGACTAAATTAAATTTTTTCTCACACTTATTCAGGGACTTCCTACTATCAGAAACTCTGTGCAGATCCTTGGCCACTTTTTTCTTCATAGATCCATTTGTTGTTCAGAGATCAAAGATAGTATTTTTATGTGTGAAAACCCACCTTCTCAACTCTTTGAGAAGCAATGCATTATTTTCTCCATCTGGCATATGCTAAATGGTTGTGAAAATGCAGGAAGTTCCTGTGAATTTCCTCAAGAAAATCTTGACAGGCTCTCCACTATTTTGGACTATTCTGGTTTGTATTATGACATTCATACCGTGATCAAATAATATAATGATATAACATAATAAAATAAAGAAAAACCTGATCAGGCAGTATGAAATTTTCTTAAGCTCTGGTGGCAACAAATAAGTATTTATATAAACAAAGAACAAGAATGAAAATAAAAGCAAGAAAATATGTTGTTTTGAAATGCATGGAGTTGACATTAACATAGTCAATTTAAGTCATTTTATCAATGTTTTGGAACATTTGCTAAAATACTTGATTTGTTTCTATCATAGAGTCATGGAGAATCTGAACTTTATGAAAGTTGAGCTTTATTCTAGGCTAGTATCTTCTTTTTACAGATGAATAATCACAAGTACAGAGAGGTAATGATTTTCCTAAGGTCACACAGCTGCTTAGAGACACAGTAAATTATAAAATTCAATTTTCATAATTCCTTATCCAGTTTTCTTCCTGGAGAACTTCTGAAATATTTCTTATATAAGTGTTTACACCTTGGTACCCAAATGTCTGCACCCCCAGCCAAGGAGAGAGAAAGAACCATTGAAGAGGCGGGGTGAGGAGTCAGGCAGAAAAAGGTGGGAAGAAGATGAGAACAGCTCCGTTCTTGTTTTACTTTCTGCTCTCATTGCTATAGGATACCACAACAATGGAGGAGCTTGGGGAGAAGTCAGCAAGTCCTAGACTGAAAGGACTGCACCTCCTGAGTGTAACTAACCCACCTCCTGTTAAGCAGACCTGGCACTTCAGGAGGAAAAAGTCACTGTGTTGTTTAAACCCACAAACTGTACTGAATCTTTTCCTGGCTCCATTAGAGCTGTATGACCTTGGGTAAGATATGTTATTTTTATATTCTTCAATCTCTTCATTTGGAAAATAAGGATAATAACACCTATCTCACAAGGCTATTGTAACAATAAAGGTTAGTATTTTTAAAAGCTTAAAATAGTGCCTGGCACAAATTAAGGGCTCAATAAATTTACAAAATTATTAAACAAATTTTATAGTATTATATTCATCTTCCTTGAAATTTTCCTATCGTTTTATAATTTTATGAGACAGTTCCTATCTGTCTTGTGATCTTCTTTTTCTTGGTCATTTACACTCTCCCACACCCTGTCCTAAACTGAAATGTCAAACAAACAGGTAGGACAGTCAGATTACAGACAACGGTTCTTTGCCGTCACTCTGATCACCACCACTGACACCTTAAACTCAGGGAAGAGTCATCATTCAATCTAGTGAAGTGGCTTCTTACTCAGCATAGAGTCCCAAGCTCCCAGGTCTCAGGACACTGCCAAATGAACAGCACCCAAAGAATGCAGGCCCAACCAGAGAGGGAGAGTTCCTAGCTGCTTTCATTAGCACAGTTTGCCCATCTCATCTCCTGTTTGTTACTTTTACATTCATGATCTATAAAAAGTTCATTGAACCTCTGCCTTTAAGAAATCTATATTTATATTTATATTTTTAACTCAGAATCCTTTTCACACTTAGCTGATTATCTTCTTTCTGTTGGATCTCAAAGTATCATCAGATTTTGATTATAGTATTTTTCTTTTGACTTTGTTAGCAATATAAAATGAACACATTATTTTCTAATGATCTGTGTGTAGGTATCCTAAAATAATGCCTATTAATTTATGACTTCAATTAATTACTATGCATTAAGTACTTTACAGGTGCCAGACCATGTGCTCTATTTTAGCTTACATTCATTATGGTGCTTAGTAGGGTCTTAAGTGCAGGGATAAGGTAAGACTGGAAATGGAATGCCTTCAAGGACCAAAAGAATCTCAGTGAGTCATGCCAGACAAAGAATAAATGTAATGCAGACTGGTGCAGCCACTGTGGAAAACAGCATGGAATTTCCTCAAAAACTAATAATAGAACTCCCATTTGACCCAGTAATCCCACTTCTAGGAATATATCCAAAGAAATCAGAAACATCAATAGGAAAAGGTATATGTACTCCTATGTTCATAGCAGTACGATTTACAATAGCCAAGATTTGGAAACAGTCTAAGTGACATCAGCAGATGAGTGGATTAGAAAACTAAGGTACATCTACACAATGGAATACTATGCTGCTATATAAAAGAAAAAACTCTTACCATTTGCAATAGCATGGATGAACATGGAGAGCATTATGCTAAGCAAAATAAGATAGTCGGAGAAAGATAAATATCACATGATCTCACTCATTTGTTGAATGTAATGAACAATATAAACTGATTAATAAAAATAGATCCAGAGAAATAGAAGCATGGAACAGACTGTTAAACTTCAGATGGAAGAAAGGGGAGGATGGAGAAGGGGTAAGAGATAAACTAAAGAACTTATATGCATGCATATAAGCATAACCAATGGACACAGACACTAGGAGAGTGAGGGCATGTCCTGGGGGGTTGGGTGACCAAGGGGAGATCAATGGGGGGAAAAGGAGACATATGTAATACTTTAAACAATAAAGAAATTTACAAATATATCAATTAAACAATAGGGGATAGTGAGACCTGTGGCAAATTGTATGATGCACTCCAGCTAATTAAAATATATAATTGAAAGACAGATAAATAAAATTTTTAAAAAATTTAAAGTCATCATCCTTGCCACCCAAAAGTTGTTTGGCTGACACAACTCAACCAGGGACCCAGTTAGAGTGCTCCAAGTTCTGACCCTCTGTATTTAGTTCTATCCAGATATGAATATCTGGGAGACTGAGTTATACCTTAAATTAATCTGCAATATTGATCTATAAGCCAGCCTTCTAGGAAAAACTAATGTGCTCCTCCCGAGAACCTATTCGAAGAAGCTAGAAGAAAAATTAAAAAAATTTTATTACATATGTGATAAAATATATGTCACATATGTAATATAGTCCCATATGTAATGTAAATTTAAAAATAACTAGAACTTTTCTTGAGCAGCATTTTCCCATGGTTATGACTCAAGCAGCCTGAGAAATCATGTAGAATTCAATAGCACAAAGAAGAATTTTAAGGAGAACCTCTGAGTATCCCAGCACAATATGACATTTGTATAAAAGCAAGTAGGCATGAAATCAGATATTTTAAGCATGAAGTTTATTGATTCCTAAAGGAGAAGACTCTCGTCCCAAAGAGAGAGAGGTTCAGTGACTAAAGTATTGAAGAGGAAGGACAATTTGATACTGCAGGACATGTAAAACTTTGACCTCCAGTCTTGCCATGGCAGGGGTGGGGTATGGGGAGGAGGAAGCAAGTCTCTATAAGAAGTGGAGATGGGATCGGAGCAAAAGTTTCTAGTTTGTTGTGTTAGCACTAGAGTATGTGATAGCAAGTAAGGTTAGTCACCTATGTGTACTTGTGATATTTGTAATAGAACAAAATAGTGCCTACCAACGACACAGAAAAATTGGAATTAGTTAATCACCAGAGGACCCTGAGATCTCAAAATTCAAAGGGATGGGAGCAGTGGAATTCATTGGGAGACAAACAGTATCTAGAAAGTCATGAAACAAACAAACACAAAACAAAACCAAAAAACAGTGGATACCAAAAGGTGAAAGAAATATACCTGGATATTTTGGACATTTATCCAGGTGTGTAAGAAATTTCATGGAGCCTTTTGGCTAACAAGGAAGAGATTCAAATTCCCTGGGCTACAGGAATTTTGCTGGAGGAAGCTGAGCCACATTAACCAGATAATTATTATTGCATCCCAGCATCTGGCAAAGCTTAGAATGTGTTCTTAGAAGACTAAGGAGCAGTCCATTTGGCCCCTATATTAGTGTCACAAAGTGAATAGCATCAAAGTTGATTTAAAAATAGTCACATATGTAATATAAATTTAAAAAATGACTAAAACTTTTCTTCAGCAACATTTTCCCATGTTTGTGACTCAAGCAGCCTGAGAAATCATGTAGAAGTCAACTGCACAAAGAAGAATTTTAAGAACCTCTGGGTATCCCAGCACAATATGACATTTGTATAAATGCAAGTAGGCATGAAATCAGATATTTTAACCAGGAAGTTTGTTGATTTATGATTCCCATAGTGTCCCCCCTTCAGACAAGAATACTAGAACATAGCCTAAGGCTCTTCTGCCTTCCCTTGTAAAGAGCCAGGCAATTGGTTCTTCTTAGCAAGGCACAACTGGTTTTGATTTAACTGAAGATTAGGAATGGTTTTTTTCAATTGACTGATGATTGACTCTTTTAAGCATTTCTCTGCTCCCCCAGTTGGCACTCATCTCTCTTTGTGGCTATTCCTTCTGCAAACCTTCAAGTATTCCATTTGTGGGCCATGTGTTCCCCAAAATACCACCTCCCCCCAATGAAAGGTGCCACTGCATCTGACAGATCATCAAAAGTCATGGTGTGCTTTAAGAGGCAAAGTCTTCCTTGATCCTTTCAAAAGGGGGAGGCTGATATGGTTCAACAGGAAGCATTTCTCTCAGACCCAGTGTCCTTCCCCTCACTCAAATATCTTTACATGAAAACACAGAGAAAGAAACTCAGAGAAAATAGGACAAATTAGTTTTTAAAGATGAAACATGCAGCTATCCACTAAATTCCAACCTCCCAATGTAAATAATTCCCCAAAAGGATATTAAAAGAAAATTCATTATTCTAAAAAACCAAGCATCCCATACTCAACACACTTTACATTTTTAGAATCTATAATTACATGACTATTAATTTTCATGATTCATTTTGGGCTGTTTTCTTCAATAAACAACAAAAAAATCAGATTTTTTTGTTTTATGGGCAATTTGACCCCATCAAAGATACAAGAAAAATGAAGAGGGGAACAAGAAGCTAAAGAAGTTAAATGTTCTCTCCAACTCATGGCTTCCATTTTGTCCTCTAGCCTTATACCTTACCAGAAAATTTTAACTCTATGTTCCTATTAGTTTTCCCCAAAATTGTGTCCTCTCTTACACTTGGGAGCATATTATTTGATTGATGGATGAATGAATAAACACGTGAGAGAGGAAATTAATTGATCACTTAAAAAATATATAGCGTGCACTTATAAATTTATTCCGTCTTATATATCTAAAGATGCTTCTAATATATTTCAACCTTAAGGATAAAAATTCATTCTCTCCTGGGGCCAATGGTTCCTTTCGAGGTAGAAAAATATTTCACACAAATTTGAAAAAGGGGATGGATGTGGTACTGCCTGGTGAGAAATATTCATGTAGATAAGAAAGAAAATGTCTCTTAAAGGGTATCTTAACAGAAGGCAGGATTCTGAAATGAGACCCCTGAATGAGAATCCAAAAAGTTGGGGTCCACGTGCACTTACTTTGAAATTTATTTGCAGCATTCTTTATTGGCTAGATCAAGGTAGATAAAAGTCCTATCAAAATCCCATGTTGGGAAGATATACCAGATTTTCAAAATGTGTATTATTGTGAAGTTGATATTATAGGTGATACCTGTGAAATGATCTCAACGAAGGAAAAATGTGAGAACTGCAGTGGTGTAGCAAAATTTCCACTCAGACTGCAGCAAATTATTTAATAATCTGGTTTATTGGTCTTGTGATTTGAATACTGAGAAAGATATTAATTATCTATCAGGTTTGAATATCTAAATTAAATAATTTTGTGCACTATTACTCAGAGAACATCTTCATAAAATATGGATGCCATGTGAAAAAATTTAGTTTTCTTCCCATGGAATTCTCTTAAATATTTTAAAAGAAAAATGTGTAACATATATGCTCTATTTTTCTGCAAGTTGATACTAATAAAATGGAATCAGCAGCAAATTAATTTTCACAGAAATGTTTAGAAATAGTTGACCACGTTTGATAGAATACCTTTGTAAATGAGTATTTGTACACATGACCTGATATTTTATTTGATGGACATAAAATTTTGTGAGTTCTATTGAAAAATATTTTTGCTTTGTATTTTGCAATCAAATACTCATGGTGCCCTGTAAAGAGTCACACAAGTTTTCAAATTCCTTTCTACCTAAATATGTGAAGAACAATTGATGCATAGAAGGTGTTTATATGTAATAAAATTCTCTGAGTATGTTTGTTGTTATTATCACCCTAAGAGACCAATGTTATTGAATATGAATGGACACTTCTGTGAATTCAGATATTGGAAAGTTTTGTTATTAAAAAAAGGGTTTTCTGAAATTTCTGATAGTTATATTAAGAAAATCCAAGTGGAAAATAAAGTGTATATATATATATATATATATATATATATATACAATTTATACCCAGTATATATATTATATATATATTTATACCCAGTTGTATGTGTAATCTTTTATTACGATAAAGCTCAAATAATTGATTATTATCTACATGGGGCAAAGGCGTTGCATAGATGGATTGGGCAAGAAAAAAACATGCAAAATAGATCGTTGATATATTCTTGATCATATTTAGAAGCCAATGGTGATAGGGAAGCAGGAGGAGACCAGAGAGAAATGAAATATATTTATTTCTGTGGAAAGAGTAAATGAAATGTATACCTATTTTGTAAGGTGACTCAGGAAATAGATGGATGAAAGAAAACAGCCTCAAGGGAGATTTCCAATGGAGTGAAAAGAGGCTCTGTCTTCAAGGTTATCATTTTAACAGTGTTATCAATTTATCATACATATTATACATTTGTATAATGTCAATAATATTATATTGATGGCACTATTACCTATTTCTTAGTTATATATTATTCACTAATTGCTCAAAGAAAATGAATGTGAAATTTGCAGAAGAAATCAAATGGGCAGGGTCACAAAATACACCCAACCGCAAAAATTATAGGCCTGAGAATGATCTTGATAAATTATAGAGAGTGAAAAGGGAACATGAAATTTAAGAAATTAAATATGTCTCAATTATCACCAAAAATGAACACATCTAGGTTTCATAGAAAAGCAGCTGTGGAAAAACTGGAAGCCATTGTTCAGTGTCAGTCTACCCTTCTTCTCACACACTTCAGAGTGAGCTCTCCAGAGTCTATGGAAGCACTTCCAACTCTGAAATGTTTATTTTATAGAGCAGCTGATTTTGTTTTTGAAGTACTGATTACTCGAAAATTTCCTAATGGCTGTCTACATGAATCAACCAGACCATACCCAAACTGTAATTTTTGAATTGAAGAAGTCAGCCTGGTTTCTGCTATTGAAGCTTCTCCCACATTTTTTTTTTTTTTACCAACTCTCTGGTACACAGAGCCTGAGGGCTACACCCTGGTTGACCAGGACAGCCCCCTGCTTCATCCCTGCCAAACAAACCCTGATCCAAGCTCCTAAGATATCTGCATCTAATCCCTTATCAGACTTTATCAATGCCAATGACTGCATTCTTCAGGAATTTCTTTGTTAATTAAATGACAACTCACAAATATAATATACTATTGTGATCAAATATACTATTGGATTACTTCTTTCAGCAGTCTTTGCATGATATAATTTTCACTCAATATTCAATTCCATCCTTGGACTTTAAACCATAGCAAATGCTTACTTCAAGCAAAAGCAAAGCTATTGTATCATCCCCACTTCACACGCCGTAATGCAACTACTAGTAGCCTCATTTATGGTCCATTATACATTTCCACTTGGCCAAGGGGACCTCTGCCAGCCCAGGGAAGTCTGACTATATCAGAGGAGCACTCATGATTTCTACAAGAGCTGGCTTCTATGTATACTGGAAGACTTAATAAGCACTTTTTCTTTTCTTTTCCCCTGGCAAAATCATCAGATGCTTGAATTATTTCTTTAATTCCTGAAAGCACTCCATTTAAAGACATGAAAACTAAATAGATGAGTGAAGAAGAGATGGGATTAGAGCTTTGACCCATTAGTTCCATATAGATAAAGCCTCTGTAAGATGAAACTATAAGCCTTATTAACAAGTATTATTAACAATAGTGAAGAGGAGACCATGCATGTCGTCCTGAGGATACAGGGTAGGTATTTTAAAAGACACGTGTTAAAAGGACATGTGACAGCAGACCACCCATCAGGATCCAAGAGACTGGTTCCATTGTCATAGGGCTGTCCTGGCTGGTGCTGTAGCTCCTGATTGGACAAAATGTTGTACTTTGCCCTCCGGGACCTAGGAAAGAACAGTGTCAATAGTCTCTCTGAGATATATGATTTCACTTTTCTATGGTGGGAGGTGGGTATGGAGTGTTGCTGCTTCAAAGTAGTTGTTAATATCTTGAGACACTGAATGCATTTTTTTAAAATAGGGTTTGAATGTATTGACAAGCCAGTGTAAATGCACATTTGCCATGTCTCAGCCTTGACAGGACATGGGTAATCACTTCCTATAGGATGGGACAGGTGAGACACAGCTGGAATCTGGCATCAGACCAGAGATTCTCAACTGTGGTGGGTGTTGCTCCCCATGGGGATGCATCAGATTCTAATTTTGGGGCTGGGGATTTCTTTTGAGGATATGCTAAGAATGAGTTTCAGAAATAATATTCAACATTATCATTACCAATGATGGAATTTACTTTATGCAGCAATTTTATATAGCATAAAAGGGGAATAGGAGAGCCCTGGCGAGGTGACTTAGTTGGTTGGAGTGTCCTCCCATACATCAAAAAGACTGAGTGCTCGATTGCTGATCAAGGCACATACCTAGGTTGTGGGTTCGATCCCTAATCAGAGTACTTCTGGAAGGCAACCCATCAATGTTTCTCTCTCACATAGATGTTTTTCTCTCTTTCTCTTCATATCACTTTAAAATCAATAAACATATCCTAGAGTGAGGATTAAATAAAAGGGGAGAACATTAGATACTGATGTTAGGAAAAGAGAATGTGGCTTAATTCTCTATATGTGGCATAGATCTGAATCCACTCACATGGGAAGCATTGATGTGAGAGGATTGATCTGCCTACTCTTGGTTGAACATACCCAATTCCCAATGATTTAGGCAATTTCTAACACCACAATGGAGCCTGGCCTAGAGTATATAGTTACTAGTAGTAAGCACATGCTCAATTAGTAGATGGCTCAGGAGCAGCTGGCAACACCACCTACCCTAACCGTGCAGCTGGGTGTTCTGACACAGGGTTTCCCACATGTATATTATAATCACGAGAACCACCTTGAGCAAATGATAAACACAAGTGCCAGAGCCCTAGCACATGCATCCTGAATCAAAGTTTCCAAGGGCAGCCTGGGAATATGTATGCTTAACCAAGGTCCCAGATATAAATAATATGAACAGAATTTACTGTAAAGTTGGTTGTTGACACAATCACCATGTTCAGTAGATGTACATTTCTCAACCTAGATTACAATTTTAATTCTGCAAGGTAACCATTTATTCTTTTACCTAACCCATTTGTTGAACTCCTGCCTGTACTAAAAGCTAGATGATGGGGTTACAAATGTAAGGAAAAAGTGATGCCTGCCATTGAAAACTTGTAGTCTAGCAAAGAGACTGACATATGCATGAAAGAAAGGAAAACTGTGGTCTGTTTCAGTCAGAGGGAAAAGTCAAGTGACACTGAGGTTGGACACAGGGCAGCAAACTTTCGGGAACTGTGCCCGGCCTCAGTGGGGAGGAGGACAAGCTGGGAGGTCTCCAGAGGAGCAGGTGCTTCAGGGAAAGAAAATGCACAGACCTCTCTGCATGGGGCGGCCTCTCTGGCATCCAGGAGCAATGGTGCAGTTCAGGGAGGCAGCATGTAAGAGGCATCAAGGGGACTAACAAGCGATGAAAGACTGTGTCAGGGAATTTGAATTTCATCTTATAGGCAATAGTGTCCATTGGATTCCATCCTATTAGCAAGTAGAGGAATTGCATGGTGAATTTGTTTTTGGAAAGATAACAGTAGTGACAGGGCAGAGAACGCATGGGGACATAGTGGGGGAAGAGAGAAATGATGACAATGTGATTGGGGGTGGGGCAGCAGCAGAGGACATCATGAGATGTCAACTTCCCTGTCAACTTCCCTGTTTCTAAATGATCAATTCCCCTTCCTGGGACTCCACTCTGAAGGTGTGAAGCTCCCTTTAGCAGGGTGTTTAGGTTCTCAGTGAAAACCTAATGGGTCTCCCTAAAAGTCCAGAAAAGCATTTTATCTTCAGGAAAAGGAAACAAACAAAGGTGGCACAATTTGAGACTCTAAGCAATAGATTCAATGTACCACTCTTAGGGCTGTCAATGCTACTTCTCCTTCTGGCTTCTACATAGTCTATGGAAAAAATAAATAAATAAGCACACGCCTATTCAATTTATGTTCAGTGTGACAATACAGCCTGAATAAAAGACATGCACTCTGTGTAAACTTTGATAAGATTTACCATGAATTTGGGGTGATAATGATGTATCAATATAGGTTTGTTCTTTGTAACAAAGATACCCTCAGGCACATGATGTTCAAAAAGCGGGGAGGCTTTGTATGCTTGAGTGTGGAGGATATGGGACATCTCTGAACCTTTCTCTTAATTTTGCTGTGAACCTAAAATTGCTCTAAAAATAAAGTCCATTAATTTTTTAAAAAGCAAGTTTCAGGAAAGTTTATGAAGTATTATCCAATGTTAAATATGTGTGCATATACTTATCAAATTATACATTGTAATATAAATATATATTCATGTATAAATTATACATCAATTTAAAAAGAGCATATGTATGTAAAAATGTACAACTCGTATCATTTTTCAGGAGATGATTGCCCAGTTTTACTCCTTTAAGAATGTTGCGTGACTTCATGATGGAAGCAGCAATACCCTCGGTTGATAGCAGGACAGCTGTGAGAGTGGGGCCCCATTTCATATAGTTTTGAAACTCAATCAGCTTTTCTGAAAAGTAGTAATGGTTTCAGTGTAAACTAGTGTGATATAAAGAGACATGGGTTCTTAAACAAACAATGATGCCACAACTTTTTTTATGAAGGGCAGACCCATGTACTAACATACATATGTGTGTTTCTCCCCCAGTAAAATGATAAAATTTTGAAATCATAAACCATATTTACAAAAATTCTTTTTGCTTTATAATCACATCTTTTACATGTACATTTCTCACACTTTGTTCACGTAAGATTTCCATTTTTATTATATGAGCAAAAGCCCCTTTGAAAATATTTTTTTAAAACCCAGACTTTCAACTACATTTGTGAAATGAATACTCCACTAAGCTGCTCTTCAGTTACAGACTGCCTGTGGCCGTGCTCAGTAAACTGCTCTCATGGAAACCTATGAACATCTCCACATGAATCACTACATGGGTTTGCCCATATCTATATGTGTTACACATCACCTAATCTCTCTATATACCATCTATGCAGTTGTATGTAGGGTGTGCTCTACCTTTGCAGACTCTGTGAAGAATGACTAACATTGTATGTGTGTGTGTGTGTTCACAAAAGATCTCTGATGTCAAACAAAAAGGACCCTCAATTCTCGCAAGGAGTCTCTTGGACCTTCACTCCTCAGAGGTGAAAGGCAGCAAGCATAGTGTCATCTGTCCCCTGACAACCCTCCCCTTTACACTTAATCAGCCTTATCCTGATAAATGATTGTGCTTAGGGGAAAGCAGTGGGTTGTCCTTGCTGTGGCTGCCCCACCACCCCCTACATTCTCCCAGACTAAATAGCTAGGCCAGCGGGAGAGCCAGGCTGCAGTTACCAGACCCACTTTGACCCACTCAAAGGCTCTGCTCTTGGCAATGACCTCTGCTGATGAGAGAGCCATGCACCCTGGTCCCCTGATCTTTGTGAGGGAAGATCTCAAGAGCATGGCCTGCGTCACCAGGACTTAGACTCAACAGAGCCTTCAGTGATAACCTTGGGCAGCCTGGTTGTCTGTCTAAAGAGCAGGAGATACCACCAGGCACTGAATGTCAAACAACTGCAGTTGCACAGAAATTATGGGTCAGTGGTCTTTACACACACACACACACACACACACACACACACACACACACACACACACGTGCGCACGCGCGCCACCCAAGTCCAGGCCCACACCCAAAACTGAAACTAAAGGATAAGACTTTTAGCCTCAAGCACAGAGCAATTGAGTTGCTTAGTCTTAAACCTATTCTGATGTTAAAGAACTGATAATGTTCAGTGTTTATTAGCAAGTGAAGGGAATTGGTTTCTTTCACATACTGATGTTGGGAATTCAATTTGGAGAACCCTATTTAGAGAACATTTAACAATACTTTTCAGAATCTGAAATGTCTTATATTTTATCTCAACAACTCAATTTTCAGATATCTAATTGGTTGTATCCTTATACATGGATCAAAAGATATGTGTCAAAATATGTCTTGTGCAACTTTTTATGAGGTGGCCAAACGTTAGAAACAAGTAGATATGCATTAACAAGAGGCTTCTAAAATAAAGTATAAGGTATTGTTTAATACTCTGCACTAGGTACTGACAAAAGTTGCCAACATACATTATAAAGTAAAATAATAGCTCATAGAGCAATACATTTATATAATGTGATACTATTATACAACAAACAAACAAACAAAAAAACACCTGATGTGCTCATGACCTCATACATACACATAAACCCCCACACATGCACTGACTAGGAAGAAACATCTAAACTCTTATAAGAGATTTCATATGAGTAATGCCGCGAGATTAGAAGATGTGAGAGGAGTCTTTACACTTTCATTCAATATATTTTAGTATTATTTGAATTTTTATAATTACCCATGGACTGCTTTCATTTAAATAATAGATGTATCTGCCCCTAGCTCATGTGTTTTGTGATTAGTTGGTCAAGGTAAAGAAACAGGCACAAAATGAGATTATTACACCACTAATACCGACATCTGCATGGAAAGGCAGAAGTTTGATGTGTTTTATGGGTCCCACATACTACAAACGCATTTCTTTACATTATTCATTTCACTTTTCTCTCTCTTTTTTTATATTTATAAATCCAGGGGTGGCCAAAAGCAGGTTTACAGTGCCACTGTGACATTCTTTTGAGTTAATAAACCTATTGTAATAATCATAACCTGCATGTCTTAATTCATAGGAACAACTGTAATCAGAGTCAAGCAAGAATTTCAGGTGGATGTTGAAGAATGGAAAAAAAGTTTGTTCATTGAGGAGGAATCTGTACTCCAGGCAGAGGGCCTGAGCAGCAGGATAGGCAACAGGTGGATAGACTCCATAACAGCAGTTAGGCCAAAAAGGAAGTGCAGTACAGAGTCCCAGCACTAGGGGGCAGAGCTGGAATCTGCCTGTGAGTTCAGCTCAGAGCCTGGGCTCCTTACCATGAACACTTCAGACACCAGTGGTGTCTTGAATGGTTAGAATATAAAGGTGCCTGAAGTCAGTGAGTTAAGGGAGATGATGAAAATTTAGTGGAGAGACTGTGAGAGGCTTTCCTGTAATTCCAACTGCAGGAAGTGGATGCTTTTCTATCACATAGGGAGAAGTACTGACAGTTTTAATGTAAGCAAATCTAATTTGTCTTTGTCTTCCAATCAGTTTTATTATTTATAAAACACCCATAGCTCGACCCTAGGCAGAGACTGCAGGGATAAACAGGGCTTCTGAGCCTAAAAAAGCTCCAGTTACTTTCTTGTGTTCGTAGATATAATTTCAAACTTTTTCATTGAGCAATATGCTTACATAAAACACAATTTCTAAAACATTGTGGTCAATTATTTTCTTACACTTTGAATCTATTTTACTATTCTTTAAAGTTATTTAAATTCAGTCTTTTTATATTCCAATTTTCTGCTTATCACTAATTTTGTCAAGCTTGCATTTTACCCTAGAATCCTGTACATCTCCTCTTGTCCTTCCGTGCATCAAATTATTAATAAGCCCAATGATTGCAGCACAACACATCAGAATACTTGGGATATATTTTGTTCATTATATATACACTAGTGGCCCAGTGCATAGATTTGTGCACATGAAAGGAAATTAATTAGCAGGTGGCCGGTGGGATGGGACTAGGTGAGAAGGGCCGACATGCCCTGGAGCAAACATCCCGTAATCCTTCTCCAGGCTGCTACACCTGGGGAAGTGCCATGGCTTGAAAGGTGATGGCAGAGTGAGTGGAGTCCCTCAGCCTGGCCTATGGGGATCAAGCCAAAAGCAGCTCTCCAACATCCCTCAAGGGGTCCCAGGGTAGGAGAGGGAACTCTGCAAAGTTCCTGTTGGTCAGCAGCTCCTGCATTGAGTCTCTGACCCCTGGTGATCAGTATGCATCATACCTATGGGCCAGTCGACTGGTCACTTAGCCTTTTATATATATAGATTGTCATTTTGTTGGCAAATATGTGAGCAAGACCAATGGTATATTAAATGTTCAACAATTGATTCTCCAGGAAAAAGGGGGAAAAAGAAAACAAAAACCTTTGCTGTGTAGCATTTGCTAATTTCTGTAGTGTTAGTATTCTCACCATGTTCAATTTTAATTTACCAACTTGATGTCAATGAAGGCAGAGTTGGAGATAACTGCACACAAAAAGCTCTCTGAAGCTGCTACATGTCAGTTCCAAGCACCACTGGAACACTTGCTTCCACATTTGACTAAACTAATAGTTTATTCAGAAAGGCTCCAATCACTTCAACTTCATTCAAGTATTAATTCCTGGACATTGATTGAATGATGCACTGTTGTTCCAAGCACTCCTATGTACCACTCACTATTCTAGAAAGTAAGACATTTTCAATAAAACACAAAGTAATTTACCTCATGAAACCTATAATTCAGGGGAGGCAGACAATTTGATTCATTAATTGCTAGCTCATCTGCCAATTGGTAACAAAGGCCATGGAGAAATACAGAGACTAGTAAGAGGAACAAGGAATCCAGTGGGAGAAAGGAAAGGGGGAAGCTTCTGCTTCTTTATAAGTCAGTTAGGTAAGATCCTCATGAAGAAGAGACTGGAAAATAAGGAAGTCAGAGAGAAATACTGGGCAAGAGTTTTCTGGGTCATAGAAACAGTATGTGCAAAGGTTCTGAGGCATCAATCACTATGCTTGGCATGTTGGAGGAATAGCAACAAAGTCCTTGGAGCTCAAACAAAGTGATTTACACATCTCTCAATTTGGAAATCCATGGACTCTTCCTCTACAATTTTTTTCATTTCCTTTTTCCTTTCCAACATCAGAAATATTTCTACTTAAAAGAATGGTCACTGTTATTACTTTTCATTTCCCTTAGAAAGGAAGTAAAGTATATAGAGATTAAATCAAAGTCCTAATTACAGATCCAAAATTATGATTGGTCTCTATTTCATATACACAGTAACAAAACCTATGCGAGGGAAGTTCCTGTCTGACCTCTCACTGGGTCCAGTAACCACATGTTAGCTGCTTCATGTATTTGCCTCAACATCTGGAGTTCTCCAGAAAAGAAAATGTTCTCCTGCATCCATCAGTAGACTGTGTTTAAATAGCATGATGTGGTTTTCATTAAAAAGTCATTTTTTCTGTGATGAAATTATATCATTTATTTATTCTTTAATTCGTCCAACAAATATTTTTGAACAAAAACTATGCTCTAATACATGTGCAAGGAACTAAAGGTATGTCACTGGACAAAACACATTTTTTTTCCTCCTTTTCTAATGGTGATTAAAGTTTAGTGGAACAAGCAAACATTTCAATAAATAATTAGACCAGAAATTCTAGAAACCTTATTGGAATGATGAGCATTATAATAATACATATTAGAACAGAAATGCCATGAATAAAAGAGAAATTTGAAAATCTCAGATGACTTCAAATTAAAATAAAAATACCTTGGGAGACAAAATACAATGAACTGAATTGGGACCGGGGCAGGTAGCGTGCCTGATCTGAACTGCATAGTTCTGTGTTTATGTCACGGGAAGAGTTGCCATGAATGTTACAGGGATGGTGGGAACATGAATTCAAATTGGGAGCGGGACAACCTCACAATCTGAACAAAAGAGAAATTTAAAGCTGCCATCTAGGCCTTGGCAGGGTTGCTCAGTTGGTTAAGATGTTGTCCCGTACACCAGAAGGTTGCCAGTTGTAATCTCTGTAAGGGCACCAACCTAGGTTGAACCCTGTTCCAGGACACACATTTGGTTGACAACTAATTGATATTTCCATTTCACATTGATTTCTCTCTCTCTCTTGCTTCCTTTCTCTCTAAATATCAATTAAAACATAACCTCTGATGAGGTTATATATAATAAAGTTGTGGTCCTGTTAGAAGAGGATGGCTAATACATACTTTATTTGCAAAGCATCTCCCATGAGATGGAGAACAGTGTCAAGTGATCATATCAAAGAACATTGGACCTGCTAAGAGACATGACTTTTGGCTCCCTGGCTCCTCCTCTCCTTGATTAACCAGGGAGAGTTTTCTTTCCTGGAAGGATGGGGTTGTAGAAACAGTTAAACACCTGATGATGACCTCTCTTACAATCATATACTGAGGCAGGGGTGGAATGATTAGATTCCTTGAAATAAAAGCGTATAACCTCTCAGGAGAAAACACTCAATCACAACAGAAAAAAGGAAAAAAATAACCCAGAAAAGTGGGGGTAGAATAGGATCCTCTGGAGCAGCCTAAAGCATGCCTTACTTCACATTATGGGGCTTGCGGGAGAAAAGATTGATGAAAAATTTCCTAATGTGGTAAGGGGAATATCCAAGAAACACAGAGCATCCTACACAATGTGAACCCAAAGAGGCCCACATGAAGATATTGATGTGAGAGAGACATCGAATGGTTGCTTACTGCATGTGCTCCTACCAATGCCAGGGGTTGGACCTACAAGGCAGTTATCTGCTCTGGACCAGGAAGGAAACCTGTGACCCTTCAGTGAGGGAGCAACACTGTAACTATTGAGCAACACCATCCAATGCAGTCTCTCTTTTTTTAACCTCTTATGATCATGAGTCTATGGTTACAGACTGGCCACTTCCCTACAAATCTAATCAATCACTGTTGAAAGATGGGATGGTTAGACACAATGATACTTGGTTAGCCTCCTCTGAAGGGTTAAAAAAGCCAATACCCTTGAAAATAGGGGATAAAAAGGCACAAAGGAATCCTATTTGTTGAAAATTAACAGACCACCACACAAAAGCCCCAAAACATCCTTCAACCTTCTAAAAAAATGTACTAAAAATGTTACTATGGCAACCACCAATTAAATAAACTAATAAAAGAGGACAACTATCTACACCTCAACCAAACTACCCAAACAAACAATAAAAAATGCTCCACAAATCAATTAAGTTTTAAATGTAGTTTGAAAAGTTGAGGCTGGGGGAAGGTAAAGGAGAAAAAGGAAACTAAAAACTTTAGCCTGTAATAATTAAAATTATGGTAAAATAGTACAAGTAAAATCAACAACAGGGCCCAAGACTGAAAATAATGTCCATATTATTAATACAAACACACTTTTTATTTGGTGATGCTAAAAGGCTATGATTTTATCCTAATATTGGGGGTTTGCATTAGCAAAATTTGGAGGAGTTAAGAAACTGTTTGCAGGTCCTGCTGATTAACTATTTCTGAGGGAAATAAGTCAAATTGGCTTATGGACATGCCACAGTGCTCTCTTTATGCTTTCAGATTCTCTCTAATAGACTGAGAGATTTTGTTGGTGTCTGGGACAATTCCCGTTCTCCCTTACCTTAGGGATCAGGGGTTGAGAGCCTGACTTTCACCAAAACTAAAACCGGTTATTCATAGTACAAGAAAGTAAATCAATTTGACCCTACCTTTCTTGGGTGCCAAAAGCATCTTAAAGTAATGGAATTAGGAGCCAATGAGAGAAACCATTTTGAGCGGAGTAGGAGGGGAAATTGGTGGGATCATTGATTGCTTGCATGCTTAACTGATCTAAGGAAAATCCTGATAGAAAAGTTAATATTGCCTTTTCGGTGTTCTTTGCAATTGCTCTCTTTGTCTTTAAAGTTATTCTCAGAATCAATTAAATACATGCATGCATATTACTTCCAGATTAAATTTGAGAACAGAGATGCTAAAAGAGAACAGTAAGTAACCAAGTATCTCTGGAGAGCCACATCTACTGTGGGAACTTGGGAACTATTTCTTCACTAACAGCCACTTCTTATCATTCTTAAAGATAAAATGGAGCTCTGAAACATTAAAGACACTAAAGAACAGCTGGATGTGGCAAAAGAGACACTAATTCTCTTTTGTTTTAAGGAACTTGTTATAATTGGCCTACATGAGAAGAAGCCCATTTATGTTGTTTTAATTTGGGTGAACATATAGTACTGACTTCCAGGAATCATAAGTCAAGATTTTGTGTCGGTGATTTGTGAATATACAACATAATTTCATTGTACTATTGTACAATGTGAATTCTTAATGAGAAATGTGATTTAGTCATTCCATAACTTTTTAAAAATTTTATTTTATTGTTTAAATATTATAAACAATAAAGTATTACAAATAGTAGTACATATGTCTTCTTTTTTTCCCTCATTGACCTCCCCTGGCAAGTCCTACCCCCCATCACATGCCCTCTCCACCACCAGCCCCTCCCCGCGTGTCTTTTGTCCATTGGTTATGCTTATATGCATGTATACAAGTCCTTTGGTTGATCTCTTATCACCCCCCGCAACCCTCCCCTGACTTCGCACTGTAGTTTGATAGTCTCTTCGATGCTTCTTTGCCTCTGTATCTATTTTTGTTTATCAGTTTATAATGTTCTTTATATTCCACAAATGAATGAGATCATGTGGTATTTATCTTTCACTGACTGGCTTATTTCACTTACATAATGGTGTCCAGCTCCATCCATGCTGCTGCAAATGATAAGAATTCCTTTCTTACTGCAGTATAGTATTCTATTGTGTAGATGTACCACAGTTCTCTAATCCACTCATCTGCTGATGGGCACTTAGGCTGTTTCCAAATCTTAGCTATTTTAAATTGTGCTGCTATAGGGGTGCATATATCCTTTCTGATTGATATTTAAGTTTCCTTGGGTTATATTCCTAGAAGTGGTATTACTGGGCAAATGGCAGTTCCATTTTTAATTTTTTGAGAAAACTCCATACTGATAACTTTTAAAATCCATCCCTTCCTTCTTCTTCCTTTCCTTCCTCCCTTCCCCAACCAGCCCTTTTCCCACAAGGTCTCCCCTGTCCCTGTTCTTCTCCCCTCCACTTATTACCTGTCCTCTGATTTTTTCTCTCTCTCTTCCTCTCTCTCTCTCCCTCCCTCCCTTCCTCTCTCCCTCTCTATCTCTCTTTATTTCTTCTCTCGCTCTCTCATCTACCCTTTTACTTAGAGTAATGAAAAATCATGGTGTATAAAAACTGGAAATGTCTTTTGTGTTTTGGGTCCATTAGAAGATTTTAGAGTACAGAAAATGTCCCATTTGCCTATTGTTCTTGGAATGGAATGTTATATATTTAGCAATATCATTATTTGCCATTTCTGTGTTCCAATAATCTCAAGAGCAATGGAGATTTTTCTCAGCAGACTACACTGAACCACAGTTGAGGAAGAGAGACCTGATGCAACATATTACTGTTTCTCTGGAGATACCAAACTAATACAGTCTTAAGGGTTCATTTGTTAGCAACCTATGGTTCCTACACAGATGTTGTTCTAAGGACTTTAAACTCACAGTGTTTGTGGTAAGAGGCAAAACCATTCTCTTAAAGGGTGGAGTCTGCCTTGTTCTCTTTGTTTACCCATTGTGGGATTGGAAACGTTACTGGGGCACTGTTCAATTAAAAATAATGGAAAACCTCAAATAGAAGGGCAGAAAGAATTATTGGACCAATTTTAGTTGCAGTTCAAATTTCAGAATAAAATCTGAATTCTTTGGTGTTTTAACTTTCTTGCAACTAACAAAGTGCTTCTGAAAGAAAAGACTAGCTTTAAAATGTGTCCTAAAGTCAAATGGTTATTAGATTATTACATTTTAGTTTGCAAGTAAAAATGAATCAGAAACAAATAAATTGTGAATTTTTAAATTAAGGTAGACATTGCTAAAGAAATACGCATTTTATTTAATGAAGCAATATGCAAAATAATAATGTATAACTTTCAAATTTCTAAACCTGGTGTAAGTCAACCTATGTAACATTGAGTAATTCATGAAATGGTTTACAATGTGAAGTCTTTATCAAAGTGATGGTCACTGGTGTGAATTTATACCAACAGGAATCCTTAGTTTGGGGTGTGGTGACAAGAAGACTATTCAGTGCAAACAGCTCAGGTATGATGCAGAATAGCTTTGGAACAGATGAATAGTGTTACAGCTCAATTATGGAACAGTATGGTGGGCCATGACCCTCAGCTGAGGCAGCCCTGGCCTTGAGGCAGCCCTGCCCACACAAGTGTTGAAGCCTTGCCACAGTTCATCTAGACAGCTTACTCCACTATGCACTACCTGCTGGGGTTCACTCTGCTCTGGTCTAACCCACTGCACTCCACTCCATTCCATTCTGTGGAGACAGCTCCAGTGAGCATCTGTGCTTCATCTCCAGTCAGGAAAAATCTTCCATAGGAAGGGAAAGTGCTTCCCAGCCAGAGGAGAACTGACTTATATAGAGAATCTTTGTCCCTCACATTTTACTAGAACATTATAATGTAAATGAGGACCCCAAGTCCCCACATTTTCATTGGTTCAAAAAGCACTCTCTTGATTGGCTGGAATCGAGCCACTCTGACTGTTCCCTGATAATCCTAATGATGATATAATTTCAAAGCTCTGTTTGGATGGCAATAGTCTGAGCCCTTGTTTGAAATATGACTGCAAGAACTCATCTTTCTTTCTTTTCCCTGTATTAAAAGATTTGAACTCAATTGGTCACCATAAACCCTTCTTAGTAGGAGTTTTCTTTCTCGAGAACAATAAAGGTATAAAGCCCAGGAATTCAGATGCATCTAAAATAGTAAATAGTGATAAAAAATAATAAATAGTGTTAATGTATTAATTTTCCTGACAAGAAAGTGAGACACAGTGAAGGTGACCATCATCTGTGGTCTGATTCCCACCTTCAAGGATCTAGATGATGGCTGGGTGAACTGCTTCCACTTCCAGCTTCACTAGCAGGAAATGTCTACTGCGCTGCAATGTCCCACACAAATGGGATCCAACTACACATATGTACATCAATTTAAAACTAAAAAATTTAGATTATACTCAATAAAATAATACATAATGTTAAATGACAATCATATAAACTCCATTTAATTAATGCATTGCTTTTTATCCAGAGGAAAATAAAACAATAGAGACAATCTCTTACTCTTAGCATTATAAATTGCATCTCAGATACTTTTACACATTTGATCCTTTCTTTATTCTTTATTTTCTTTCTTCCTTATTCCTGGAACCTACATTAGAGAATACAGATTGATGCAAAATAATGTTTGGACTGTGAAACCCAAAGTAATAGGAGTAGAGTATTTGTTCTATTCTATAACATCCACAGTGGCCAATGCAAAGCCTCAAGAAGCGCATGCTGGATAAACTGGGCATGAGAAAAACACTGGTGATCTCCTTGAATATAGATTAGAGAGAGGCACTTGATAATTTACTAAATTCTATCAGTTAATTCCTTACCAACATATTATAACTTTAATTAGTACATTAACTCTACAAGTACAGTGGTTTAGTTGCTATTAGGTATAGGATATGCCAAGTGACAACAGAGACCTTTGTGTTCATATTATTCCATTGCCCTGGGTTACACCTCTGGTGATATATGCTTCCTCATTGGCATATAAAATGCACCAGTTTGTTATTTCTTATCTGTTCTTATTTTTTTAACATCCCCATTAGTTAATATTAATGGAATATAAGAGAGTTGGCCATTCATTATAGAACTAGAGACAGAAAATAAAGAGACAGAGAGAATAAGTAAGGGTATATCAATAATCATAATTTGTATGCATTAAAAAGTACAATTCTATGAGTACTGATATGTAATTATTCTCAAAAATAATAAAGGAAAACATGAAAGTGCTGCATAGTGCATCTCATACATTGCTATTTGTATTTTTAAAGGAACACATCCAGTTTTTGTATATAATCTCCTAATACACACGCACACACACACACACACACACACACACACACGTATAAACTGTTTCTGAATGGGAATTATGCAAGAAACATCTAAAAATGATAGCCTGTGAATGGCAGGTGGAAAAGTGGAGAATATAAGTAGGAGTAGAAGCCTCATATCCTCCTTTTTAATTATTTGTTTTTACAAAAATAAAATTTTACTTTTTAAAATAACAGGTTTCTGGAGTTTTAAAATAATGTACAACATTATTTCAATACATTGGTACATAGGCTGGAATAGTTTATTAAGAACATAAAATTTACAAATTTATCTGAAGGATAAAATAGATGGCCTAAATAGGCCAATTTAGAAAAAAAGTAAAATGCAATTAAAAAGCACCAGAAGACCCAGATAGTTTTTATAAATCACACCAACATTCATGGACTCATAATTCCCATTTAACTTTTTTCTTTTAAATTTCAGAGCATAGACAACAGAAAGCTACTTTACATAACTAGCATGACTCTAATAACAAATGGACAAAAACAACCTAAGAAAGTAAATCTATAGGCTAGCCTTATGAATATAGAGAAAAATTTCTAAACAAAATTTCTAAACACCTATAAATTGGAATTTTAAACATATATATTTTTATTGATTTCAAAGGGGAAGGAAGAGGAAGAGAGATGGAAACATCAATGATGAGAGAGAATCATTGATTGGCCTCCTGCACACTCTCTACTGGGGATTAAGCCCACAACCTAGGCATGTGCCCTTGACCAGAATTTAACCCAGGACGTTTCGGTCCATAGGCCAGTGCTCTATCCACTGAGCCAAACTGGCTAGGGCTAAATTGGTATATTTTAAAAATAATAAATAACATATCATTTCCAATTAGAGTTTACTAAGGGATGCAAAGAAGTTCCAATAGTAGAAATCTATTACTGTAATTCACAGATCAGAAAGAATATATGCATCCCTATGTTCATAGCAAAGTTATTTACAATAGGTTAGATCTGAAAATAGACCAACGGCCCATCGGATGAGTGGATAAAACACTATGGTGTATTTTCACAATGCAATACTCTTCCACTTTAAAAAGAAGCAGCTCTCACCCTTTGCAACAGTATAGATGGACCTGCAGATTGTTATATCTGAAATCTAATGAACAAAGTAAACTGACAAACAAAATTGTCCAGAGCATTAAGTCCTGGAACAGACCTACAGATCTCAGAGGGGAGATATGGAGGGGACTGGAAGAGGTTAACCAAAGAACATATGAGCATATGTGCGTAACCCATGACACAGACAACAGTGTGGGGAAAGCCTGGGGTGGGTTGAAGGCTGGCTGAAGAGGGGCAAAGGGGGACATCTGTAATACTGTCAACGATAAATAAAATAATAATAATAGGGTAATGAAGACCTGGAGGGGATGGGTAGTGCCTGGGAAGAGTGGGAGGGAAGGGAGGGAAATGGGAGATACATATGATACTATCAACAATAAAAAATACATTTAAAAATAATAAAATTAAAAAATAAATAACAAAATGAAAAACTACTAATAATAAATATCCAAAAAGTTTTACTGAAATTCAATGTGTTTATCATTAAAAATACACTGAAAATTTATATACAAAAAAACCAGCATTGACCTACTCACCATCTTGACAAAAAGCTACACTAAGATTTTTTTAAAGCATGGTTCAAGGCCATCTGACTCATTAATACATATGCCTTTGCTGGAATCTACCAATAAATTAACCTCTCTGAAGATAGAGACTCAGCATCTTCATTTTGAGAATGTTCCCTGTGGGGCTGTCTACTCCTCCAAGTTTCCCCTTCTCCTCTCCCATGCCTCCTGTCATGGTTTCACTTCTTTTCCAGCTGGCCTAGTCCTGGGAGAGGTAGCTCTGCTCCCTACTCTGCCCTCAACTGAACCTGACACCCTCTGCACTTGTCCTTTGCTGCCAGTCAGGAAACCACCACACTGCAGTTAAGCTGATGGCCTTCTTAGCTCTGCATCCATGCCTGAAGTGTCATGACAAATTTAGGATTTCCTGTGCAGCCTGTTCCTCTATACCTTTCCAAGGTCTCTGACTAGCTTCATCTCCCATTCTGGACACTGGCTGTTTCAAAATATCAACCTTCAGCTTCAAGGCCTTTTGCTACTCTTTCCAGCTTTCCTGAATTATCTCTGATACCTTCTCTTGCTTCACTGATGATTTATGAGCAACCCAAACATTTTGTTTCTTTATTAGATGTTTCTGTCTTGTGTGTTCCTTCACTTATTTTCTTCAAAGTTAATTCCTCTGACATTGAGCTTAATCCCCATTCATCTGCTATGATTCCAAGATATATCTTTTTTAAAAAATATATTTTTATTTACTTCAGAGAGGAAAGGAGAGGGAGAGAGAGATAGAAGCATCAATGATGAGAGAGAATCATCGATTGGTCACTATTTGCATGCCCCTGACTGGGGATCAAGCCTGAAACCCAGGCATGTACCCTTGACTAGAATCAAACCTGGGACCCTTCAGTCCTCAGGCTGATGCTTTATTTACTGAACCAATCCAGCCAGGGCAGGGGATATATCTTTTTGTTAATCCCGTTCTTACAGGTGTGGTGGTATCTTATTATAGCTTTGATTTCCATTTCCATAATATACTGTGAAGTTGAGGATCTTTCCATATGTCCTTGGGCCATTTATATTCCTTCATGAGGGAAGTGTCTGTTTAGGTCCTCTGTCTCCCATTTTTTTAAGTGGATTGTTTATTTGTTTGGTATTTAATTGTATGAGTTATTTATATATTTTGGACATTAAACCCTTGTCAGAGCTATTGTTTGCAAATATCTTCTCCTGTTTGGGTAGTTGCCTTTTTGTTATGTTATGTTCATGTTTTCTTTTACTGTGCAGAAGCTTTTTAGTTGGATAAGGTCTCATTCATTTATTTTTGCCTTTACTTCCCTTGCCTTTGGGGTCACATCTTCTAGAATGGCTATTATCAACAAGACAAGTAATAAGTGTTGGAGAGGTTGTGGAAAGAAGGGAACTCTCATTCAGTGCTAGTGGGAATGTAAACTGATACAGTTACTATGAAAACCAGTATTGAGGATCCTAAAAAATTAAGAAGAGAGTTACAAAAAAGTTAAGTATAGAGTTACCCAGCAATCACTCTTTTGTTTACCTGCCAGAATAAATTGTAAGATATTTATTCAAAAAGATATATGCATCCCTATGTTCATTGCAGCATTATTCAAGGTATACAAGATGTGAACACAACCAAAGTGTTCTTTGATAGATAATGGGCTAAAAAAGATGTGATATATATATATATATATATATATATATATATATATATATATATCCTATATAATAAAGGGGTAATATGAAAATTGACCCTCACATCCTTGCACAAGATGTCCACCCCCATGTGGTCAAAGATGGCAGCCACAAGATGGCTAGCAGGGGAGGGCAGTTGGAGGTGGCCAGGTTGGCAGAGGAGCCATTAGGCATCAACCAGGCTGGTAGGCAGGTGATCAGTTGGTAACCAGCAGTCCCATATTGTGAGAAGGATGTCCCAGATTGGAGGGTTGGAGAGGGTTCAGGCTGAGCTGAAGGACAACCCCACCCCAGTGTATGAATTTTGTGCACTGGGCCTTAAATATATATATGAATATTACTCAGCCATAAGAAAAAAATGAAATATTGCCAAGACAAGCCAGGGCAGGCTGAAAGCTTGGCTTCCTCCATCACCAGGGGCAACCCAATCTCTTGCTCTCTCCAGCTCTGAGGCTGCCACCATTTCTGTTGGGATTTATTTATCTTCTTTAATTGAAACTTTGTAGCCTTGGTTGGAGGCCTGGGCTCACCATGGTGTGTAGAAAGCTTGGCTTCCTCCATTGCCAGGGAAACCAAAGCCTCTCTCCTACTTGCTGCATGGTTGTAGTCATCATGATTGGGGTTAATTTGCATACTTGCTCCTGATTGGCTGGTGGGCATGGTTTGTGGGTGTAGTGGAGTGATGGTTAATTTGTATATTACTCTTTTATTAGATAGGATTCCTTGCACCTGTAAGAATTACTTATCACTCATAACTAGCTATTGCTGAGCCAGAGTAAACTCTTAATGTGGCCATCTTCAACTCCTGTTGCCTTTCATATTAGATCACCTAAAGCCAAGAGCCATTATTATAACACATATTGCATTGTGTTAGAGATATGGTCAATAATTTATTGAGTCAGATGTTATTTAATTTTGAGACTTATTGCTTTTAGACTTTAGCTTCATTTTCATGCTAAGAGAAAGAATAGCTTTGGCTATGGGTCTTTTCTGTTGCCCTTAAATTCATGTTGCATGCACAGTTGTGGAAGGATGAGAGCAAGGCAGTATCCCTAAAAGGAGCTTACCATGCTCACTTTGGCAGCACATATACTAAAACTGGAAAAGGAACTTAACATCCAGAATCAATCAGCTTCAACCACAATAGCAAAATTTATTGGAATTTGGTTTAGGAGTTCCTTCCACTTAAAAATCAAGTAGAAGCCAAGAGAAGAGATGAAATTCATTTCCTTCTTATTGTATAATACTGTAGATAATTAAGTATTTAAGATACTTTGGAAAGATATGGAGACATAAATATTTTTAAATTTCACGAGTATTCCCTATAATAACTTAATGAGATCCATATTGAACTTTAACTGAATTTATTTTATTTAACCTGTCGATTAAGTTTATCATTTTATTCACAGGAATTTTTATTTTACTTTATTTTTCAATGTCTAGGAATTATATTATTTTTCTAAAACTATCAGTTCTTTTCTCAGTGTAACATGTTTTTCTTTGTGTTTCCTAGATAATTTCAAAACCTACCTCTTTTGTAATCTCTTAATTAAGTTCCCATCTTACATTTGCTCTTTTCTCCTTATGGAAGAGTGTTTCCTTGTGTAGTCATACTGTGTTAATTTGTTTCCCAGTGAATGTGTGTACGTGTGTGTGGGAGGGGAGGGTGCATGCATGCGTGCACATGTACATTAGGTGTGGTGATATTAGTAGTATTAGAGAATGCTGAGTTTATTGTATAAATGCAACTCTAAAAACAGCACTTACCTGGAATGAAGTTTTGCATCAGTTTTTTTCTAAGTTATATAGAAATGAAAATTTTAACTTCACATGTGATTAGTTTTCTCGGGTTGCCATAACAAAAAATTCCACAAACTGGGTGACCTAGAACAACAGTAATGTATTCTGTCACAGTTCTGAAGGCCAGGACGTCTAACCTCAATGTCTAGGCAAGGTCATGCTCCCCCTACATGCTCTGGAGAAGAAGCTACCCTTGCCTCTTCATAGCTTCCAATGAGTGCCAGCCATCCTTAATTTTCTTTGGCTTATAGTATATTACTTCAGCCTCTGCCTCTGCTGTCACTGTGTGTCATCTCCTCTTCACATAAGGACACCAGTCATTGAATGTGTCATCCATATAGTACATCATGGTCTCATCTTAACCTGATGATATCTGCAAAACCACTATTTTCAAATAAGGTCACAGTCACATATATGTTATGACTTCAACATATCTTTTGTGAGGACACAATTCACCCTACAGTAACAATCCTGTAGGTAATATCATGGCTCAAAAAGATAAAGGTTCATGTTGTTTTCATGGCCAGTAGTCAGGATTTTTCTGGGGCTCCTTTTATTTATTTCATTCTATAGTGTTTCAATTACTTCCAGCTGAATTCCAAGCTACTGATCCCTTGCTCTGGAATAGGCAAGAGATACATGGATCTAATAAGAATTCATAATATTATTCTTATACCTTAATGGGAACATTAGTGAAATCTTATAAATTTTATCCTCATAAAAGGTGCCTGAATAGATAGGATCTATTTCCACCTGGAAGTGTTTCTTACAAACTGACACTCAATAATGACTTCATTTTAATTGTTTTTTCCTGATTCAACTTGAAATATCACTGAAATTGCAAATTGTGTGAGCTTATCACAATAAAACCTACAATTTTGCATAATATGTCAGGTATTAGGGGCCATTCCTCTTGGCAGCATCATTAGAACCTACAAGGAAAACATAGAAATTAAAACATTGCATACAAAAAAAACTAAAACTGCTTTAATGTAATTTATATGTTTTCAGCCTTGGATATGTCTAGGCTTTGCATAACTGTAGAGGTGTGCAAAAAGGAGAAAATGGAAGATGATTTTGGTTAATCACATGGCTCTGAAATATATTATGCATCCGTTAAAGAAAAATATTTTTAAAGTAAGTGGTCACCAATAAGTTGATGAATAAAGCTTCGAGAAAATGTAAACTTATTACAAATACTGCCCATTCTAAAAGGGTCTTTGAATTTCTTATGGCCCCTCAGTTTCTCTTTAGTCATTCTTGGGATCTGCTTGCTTTTTGAGAGGGGCGGGAACTGGTGAACCAGCTGCTGATAACCCTGGCATTGCCTACAAAATAAAAGTCGCCCCCTATGTTTTTCACCTCCCCATACCTACAATCACAGGAAAAGTATTGCCAAGTGATACTTTTTCTCTAAGAGATAAAAGAAGCAAAATTTTTAGCAAGTCTATTATTTCAAACGTGACACTTAGTTCGTGGGAAAGACAGCAACTGAACAGCAGTTGAATGCTAGGAAATTCTGGGAAAGGCATATGGTGTTATGTCAAATGCTAAAGAACTGAAGATTCCATTCTTACAGATAAATCGGGATGCCAAGAAAACAGCCTCCTTATATTTAAGTAGATTACATGTCCAATGTTAGAAAATGGTTGAAAATGGAATAGATAAGAGTAAGACTTCTGTGTGAAGTTCAGTGAGGGCTATTTCCAAGGCCTCTTCTAATATAATAAAACTCGAGGGAATAAACTGGGAAATACTTCTATTCCAAGCAGTTCTGTATTTATGTAACAGGAAGTCAGAGACCAAAGAGTTGCCCTAATATGTAGAATAACAACAACAACAACAATAGCAAAACCATCCAGCCAAAACACTGAGTGGCCAGACTATAATGATCTCTGAACACATAATAATCTGGCCCCCCAGTGTATACTCCTATATAATAAAAGGCTAATATGCAAATTGTCCCCTTGACCAGGAGTTTGACCAGCAGGCAGGCCAGCCAACCGCCCATGTCCCCTCCCCCTATCCAGGCTGCTGGACCCCACCCATGCATGAATTCATCCACCAGGCCCCTCTAATCATTCCAGTTTGTGGAATTATTTGTTATGGCCTTCTTAGAAAACAAATAGCATATGAACCCTTTATCTTTGCCACACACACACATAAACACATACACTGAGTGGCCAGATTATTATGTGTTCAGAGATCATAATAATCTGGCCACTCAGTGTATATTCCTGCAGTTACCATGTAACCACTGGAGACAGGAGCTAGACAATTCCTACAGAAAAAGAAAATGGACTATTGTTGATAAAATAGCTGGTTCTGCGGAAAGTCGTGTGCGGGAGAAGCTGGTGGTTGAGACAGCCTGGACACTGGCTATCAAATTTAGGGCTTAACTCAGAGCAAAGTTAAGAGCTTAGACTATGGAGTTAGATTGTTTCAAACCCCAGCTTCTCCTTGGGAGGCTTTTGGTAATGTGAAGAGCCAACATTTATTTGTCACTTAGTATGTGCCAGCCCATGTTCTAGGTTTATTGCATTAAATTATCTCAACAGATAATTTGTAAAGGAGCAAATCCAGGGTTCCTTTTCAATAAGTCTGGCTCTGGGCCCCATGGCTTCACCTCTTGGTAACAAACTCTATGTATAATCACTAAGTGAGAGGCCAGAAGTCCGGTGTGACCTTGGGCAAGTCATCAAGTTTCTCTATCCTTACTTTAAAATAAGAATGGATAGCAATAATACTTATTTCATAAATTTGCATCAATCAGAATGTCAAACCTCAGGGAAGGTGGGGGAGGTAGGTGAGAGAGATCAACCAAAGGACTTATATGCATGCATAGGGGCCTAATCAATGGACACAGACAGCAGTGGGGATAGGAACATGAATGGGAGGTGGGGAGTAATGGGGGAATAAGGACACATATATAATACCTTAATCAATAAAGAAATTTAAATTTTTTTTGTTTTGAAGTTCAAATAAAATGTTCACATACTCTCAGCACAATATCTGACACATTATAATTTACATAAATTATTATTACTATACTCTTCTTGATAACCTTATCACTCAGTTCTGCCAGACCCAGATGCAATCCAAATTTTTTTAGGTCACTGCAGTTTATAATTACGGATGGGGTCACATTAACCATAACAATGAAATATCACTGAATCATGACTCCACCTCATCTCACATCCTTGCCCTTTCTCCCCCCATCCTTTCTCCTTTACTATTTCGGGATTCCCAGTTGCCTCTCAGGGTCTTAGGGGCATCTAACAAATGCACCTCTAAAGTTTTATGCCTGGTCCCATGGGCAATGCCCAGTGCTCACAAAGCCACTTGAGGACAGCCCTCACACTGTGCCTGCTGCCCTTGGATTTGAAGATGAGGATATGATCCTTGGTGTTGGCTCCCAGGACTCACAAAGCTACAAACTAGTAAAGGCCAAATAGAAGAAAAAAATTGGGTTTCTCTCTGAGCCTCCCTGTGTTGCTTTGCCTCTTCCTAGTTCACATCCATTGCTTGTTTTAAAAATTCCCTCAGCCTCTGTCTGCAACATCTCTCCATGGGCTTAAGTCAAGTCCACATTGTCAGCCTGGGGAATAGATGACATCTGCTAGGCTGAGACCTTGGCTGAACAAGTGTAGGAATTTCCAAAGTCTGTTCCACGTGAGTGAGGGTAAAATCACCCAGTTTGATCAGGATTTCTCTACTTTTTAGCACTGAAAACCTCTTTTCACAGGAACTCTCCAGGATGGGATGGTTGGTCACCCTTGTTTGAAAATACTCAAAACAACTTGGACAGCATCACTGAATTGGTCCACCAGTGTGGAGGGTAGCTGAGAGAGAGCATCCTACATACTAAGTACAAGATCACAGATGACATTAACTTTGCTTCCCTGGTTTATTCCCTACCAAAATGTTTGTTGTGGTACAGACATGTGCTTTGTCTCAAGTTTCTGTGTTAGAGAAGTAAGACTATTCCATCTGGTTCCTACAAGTTAAGATTATTTGTAATGTCCTTTTTCAACTCCCCCACCCCCATTCCAGTCTCTATCTATTTTCTGAGAATTTCCCATTCTCCACTTCCTTTAACTTTGCCCAGAGAGTCAGCCTTCTGTGTGTGTGGCCTGACAGTGTCCCACACTGCTGTTAATTGGGGGCCTGTGGTTTATTCACTCTGTATCATTTCAACAGTGTTTCTTTTTTGGCAAGGAAGCCTCTTACATCCCACACTTCCGATTACATGAGACTCAGACTGGATACTTGTCTTCCTGCTCCTTTTTTGTTCTTTTTTTTTTTTTTAAGTTTCATGAGAAATCATTATTGTTATCAAAAGAAGTAAATATATGCTTTGGTTAACTCCAAAATTAGCTATTTAAAAAGCTGTTCAGATCTCCTGAAAAATTTAAGAGATAGACTTATTGGGTTTGATATTTTTAATTCGGGGATCAAATTTATGTCACAGAATATATCCTACACAGCTGGAGATCAGCTAACCACTCTATCAGTCCAAGTTTTCCAACTCCTGAGCACCTTTTACCTAATCCCTGCCCTGTTCTTTACCAGCAGAAGGTTTAGGGTCCACTTCTCACCCAGCTCTCAGCTGCCACAGTTGGGGTAGAACTTCCTTTCACTGTGCACTCAGTAGAAGGGATCTAGTCCATGGTTGTAAACTCTTCACACCCTCATTTCAGATACCGCTGTACACCCGGGTCCTGCTGCTTGGGTAAAAGGTAGCTCAGACACCCTGGCAAGGTGCATCTAACAGCTGCAGACTCAACACTCTGACAGAAGTTGCAGGGGCTGGAGTAAAGCCGAGTGCCTGACAGTCAGCATGAGGTCCTGTGATTCAGAACATGACACTGACCATACTCTCCTTGGGCTGAGCCCTGAGGCAGGACAAAGGCTTTCATTTCTCATCAACAATCACATCCCAGGGCCAGGTCCTTTCAGAGAGGCCCAGAGTGAGTGGAAGGTGAGGTCAAATTTGAGAGGCCTTCCCTTCCAGGTTCCTCTCCTGAGAAGTGATACTCTTTCATCTCAAGAAATCCAATTCTTCCACCTCCAGCCCCCAAGTCATGATTAGAAGGGACATCACCATCAGACAGTTCACAGTGCTTCCCCCATTCCACACCTTCAGGAAAAAAAGCTCACCCTGGATATTCAGCAAAGAGGAGGAACCAGTGCTCCAATATTCTTTGATATGATCATTTGACACTGTACTCCAGCTCACTGGAGGTGCTCTGCAAATGCAGTTCTTAACCATCCCTTCTTCTAACCAGACAGCAACTTTAAATTTCTGTTTTGTTCAAATTCTGAGGTGGTTAATCTTCCAGTTGAAGTCCAGTTCCCACCATCCCTGTGACATTCATGCAATTCTTCTCATGACAGAAGCACAGAACTATCCAGTACAGCTCCAGCAGGCTACCTACCCCTGGTTCCAACTCAATTAATTATATTTTGTCTCCCAAGGTATTTTTATTTTAATTTAAAGTCACCTGTTAACTGAAATATTTTAATTTCTCTTATTTTCGTGCTATTTTGTTCTAATATTGTTTATTATAATGCTTATTTTTCCAATAAGATTTCTAGTAATTGTTGAAATGTTTGTTTATTCCACTAAACTTTAATCACCATTAGGAAAAGAGGAAATATATATGTTGTCCAATGACATACCTTTAGTTCCTTGCACATGTTTTAAAACATGGTTTTTGTTCAATAAATATTTGTTGGATGAATTAAAAAATAAATAAATGATATTATAATTTCATCACAGGAAAAGTGACTTTTTAAAGAAAACCACTTCATGCTATTTAAAGACAATCTACTGATGGATGCAGGAGAATATTTTCTTTTCTGGAGAGCTCCAGATGTTGAGGCAAATGCATGAACCAGCTAACATATGGTTATTGGACCCAGTGAGAGGTCAGACAGGAACTTCCCTGGCATAGGTTTTGTTACTGTGTATATAAAACAGAGACCAATCATAATTTTGGATCTGTAATTAGGACTTTGATTTAATCTCTACATACTTTACTTCCTTTCTGAGGGAAATGAAAAGTAATAACAGTAACCATTCTGTTAAGTAGAAACATTTCTGATGTTGTTGGAAAGGAAAAAGGAAATTAAGAACAAATTCATAGAGGAAGAGTCAATGGATTTCCAAATTGAGAGGTGTGGAAATCACTTTGCTTGAGCCCCATGGACTTTGTTGCTGTTCCTCCAACATGCCAAGCACAGTGTTGCTTCTGGACCTTTGCACATACTGTTTCTTTGGCCCAGTTTGCTCTTGCCCAATATTTCTGTCTGACTTCCTGATTTTCCAGTCTCTTCTTCATGAAGATCTTACCTAACTGACCTATAAAAAAAATGGAAGCTTCTGCCTTGTTCTTCTCCCATTGGATTATATGTCCTTCTTACTAAAAATTATATTTCTCCATGGCCTTTATTAACAAATGGCATATGAGCTAGTGATTAATGAGTTCAATTGCTTCTCCTTCCAACTGTTTCATGAGGTAAATAACTTTGTGTATTTTACTGAAAACGTCTTACTTTCTAGAATAGTGAGTGGTATATAGGAGTGCTGGGAACAACAGTGCATCACTCAATCAATGTCCCAGGAATTAATACTTGAATGAAGTTGAAGTTATTGGAGCCTTCCTGCCTAAACTATTAGTTTAGTCAAATGCTGAAGCAAGTGTTCCAGTGGTGCGTGGAACTGACTTATAGCAGCTTCAGAGAGTTCTTGTGTGCAGTTATCTCCAACTCTGCCTTCATTGACATCAAGTTGGTAAATTAAAATTGGCCATGGTGGGAGTGCTAATACTACAGAAATTGACAAATGCTACACAGCAAAACTTTTCTTTCTTTTCTCTCCCCTTTCTCCTAGAGAATCGATTGTTAAACATTTTTCTAGTATACTGAGTATGCTAGTATAATGCTGAGACATTTGTGTACCAAATGGTAATGTATAAACACAAAAATTTTATACCAAGTATTCTGATGTGTTGTACTGAAATGGTTGTGCTTATTAACAAATTCATGCATCAAAGAACAAGAGGAGATTTAAAGTATTCTAGGGTAAAAGGCAAGCTTGACAACATTAGTGATATGCAGAAAACTGGGATCTAAAAAGACTGAATTTAAATAATGTTGAAGAATAGTAAAATAGATTCAAAGTGTAAGAAAATCACTAACCACAATGTATGAGAAATTGTGTATTATATAAGCATATTGCTCAATGTGAAAGATTTAAAATTATATCTAAGAACACAAGGAAGCTGACTTAGGTTCAGAAGCTGTTTATCCCTGCAGCCTCTGCCTAAGGTCTAGCTATAGGGGTTTTATGAATAATCAACCAGATTGAAAGAGTTAAATACAACTCAGATTTGCTCTTTTTTGCTTAAAAGCTAAAACTGTCAATGCTTCTCCCTCTGTGATAAAAAAGCATCCATTTATTGCAGTTGGAATTACAGGAAAGCCTCTTACAGTCTCTTCCTCGCCAAATTTTCATCATCTCCCTTTATTCACTGACTTCAGGCATCTATATCTTAACCATTCAAATGCCACTGGTGTCTGAAAGTGTGTCACAGTAAGGAGCCCAGGCTCTGAGCTGAACCCACAGGCAGATTCCAGCTCTGCCCTCTAGTGCTGGGATTCTGTACTGCACTTCCCTTTTGGCCTTGGTGTGGTGGAGCTCATCAACATGGCACCTATCCTGCTGCCCAGACCCCCTGCAGGGAGTACAGATTCCTCCTCAATGAACAACTTCTTCTCATTCTTCAACATCCACCTGAAATTCTTACTTGATTCTTGGTACTTTGGGAATTAAGGAGAAGTCAGTTTTCAATCCTCCAAGCATTTACAATGTACAGGAGTGGGCAAATCAGATTACAATTTTTCTTATAAATAAAGACATGCAGGTTATGATTATTACAATAGCTTGATTAACGCTAAAGAATTCACAGTGGCACTGTAAATCTGCTTTTGACCAGCCCCTGTGTTTGTAAATACAAAGAGAGAGAGAGAGAGAGAGAGAGAGAGAGAGAGAGAGAGAGAGAGAAAAGAAATGAATAATGTATAGAAATGCACTTATAGCATGGGTGATCCATTAACCACATCAAACTCCTGCCTTTTCATGCAGATGTGGGTATTAGTGGTATAATAATCTCTTTGCTTTGTCTGTTTCTTTATTTGTCCTAACCCACTAAAAACAAAATATATCAGCTAGGGGGCAGATACTTCTATTTTTAAGTTAAATCAGTTCGTAAGTAATTATAAAAATTCAAATAATACCAAAATGTACTGAACGAAAGTTTAAAGTTTTCCTTCACATCTTTTAATCTCACTTCACTACCCATATGAAATCCTTTAAAAAAAACATTAGGTGCATCCTTCTAATTTCTAATTAATGTGTGTGTGGGGGGAGAGGGGTCATGAGCACATGATTTTTTGTTTGTTATAAATTAATTGTTCTACAAGCTATTATTTTATTTTATGGTGTATATTGGCAACTTTTTTCAGTATTTAGTGCAAAGTATTAAATAATATGTTATACTTTATTGTAGAAGAACCTTGTTAATGGATATCTAGTTGTTTCTAATATTTGGCCACTTTATGCAAAGTTGCAAAAGGCATACTTAGACACATATATTTGGGTCCATGTATAAGAATACAACAGATTAGATTTATGAAATAGGAATTATTGGAACAAAATATAATGCATATCAGATTAGGAATGTATTGTCAAAATGCTCTCTAAATAGGGTTCTCCAAATTGAATTTCCAACATCAGTATATGAAAGAAACCAATTCCCTTCAACTTGCTAATACATAATGAGCATGATCTGTTTCTTAGCAGCAGACTAGGTTTAAGACCAGGCAATTTAACTGCTCAGTGTTTGAGGCTAAAAGTCATATCCTTTCATTTTAGTTTTTTTTTTGTGTGTGTGTGTGTGTGTATGTGGTTGTGTGTGTGTGTGTGTGTGTGTGTGTTTGTGTGTATGTGTGTGTGGTTGTGTGTGTATGTGTGTGTGAGGTTGTGTGTGTGTGTTTGTGTGTGTATGTCTGTGTGTTTGTGTGTGTGTGTTTGTGTGTATGTGTGTGTGGTTGTGTGTATGTGTGTGTGGTTGTGTGTGTGTGTGTATGTGTGTGGTTGTGTATGTGTGTTTGTGTGTATGTGTGTGTGGTTGTTTGTGCGTGTGGTTGTATGTGTGTGTGTGTGGTTGTGTGTGTGTGTGTGGTTGTGTGTGTGTGTGTGTGTGTGTGTGTGTGTGGTTTTGTGTGTGTGGTTTTGTGTGTGTGTGTGTAAAGACCGCTGATCCATAATTTCTGTGCAACTGCAGTTGTTTACCATTCAGTGCCCGATGGTATCTCCTGCTCTTTAGATAGACAGTGGCTCTTGCAACCAGGCTGCCCAAGGTTATCACTGAGGGCTCTGTTGAGTCTAAGTCCTGGTGACGCAGGCCATGCTCTTGAGATCTTCCCTCACAATGATCAGGGGACCAGGGTGCATGGCTCTCTCATCAGCAGAGGTCATTGCCAAGAGCAGAGCTTTTGAGTGGGTCAAAGCGGGTCTGGTGGCTGCAGCCTGGCTCCCCCGCTGGCCAAGCTATTTAGTCTGGGAGAATGTGGAGGGCAGCTACAGCAAGGATAACCACTGCTTTCCCCTAAGCACAATCATTTATCAGGATGAGGCTGATTAAGTGTAATGGGGAGGGTTGTCAGGGGACAGGAGACACTATGCTTGTTGCCTTTCACCTTTGAGAAGTGAAGGTCCAGTGTCAGTCCTAGACACTCTCCAAGAGAGTCCTTGCAAGAATTGAGGGGCCTTTTTGTTTGACATCAGAGATCTTTTGTGAACACACACACACACACACACACACACACACACACACACACACACAATGTCAGTCATTCTTCACAGAGTCTCCAAAGGTAGAGCACACCCTACATACAATTGCATAGATGGTATATAGAGAGATTAGGTGATGTGTAACACATATAGATATGGGCAAACCCATGTAGTGATTCATGTGGAGATGTTCATAGGTTTCCATGAGAGCAGTTTACTGAGCACGGCCACAGGCAGTCTGTAACTGAAGAGCAGCTTAGTGGAGTATTCATTTCACAAATGTAGTTGAAAGTCTGGGTTTTAAAAAAATATTTTCAAAGGGGCTTTTGCTCATATAATAAAAATGGAAATCTTACATAAACAAAGTGTGAGAAATGTACATGTAAAAGAAGAATTATATAGCAAGAAGGTTTTCTTTTTTAAAATATGGATTACGATTTTACAGTTTTACCTGTGTCATTTTGCTGGGGATAGGAGGATCACACGTGTGTGTGCTAGTACATGGAGTCTGTCCTAGATAAAAAAGTTGTGGAATCACATGGGAATATGTTTGTTGCTTTGAAAGAGAGATAAAAGGAGGGGGAGAGATGAGAGAGAGAGAGAGAGAGAGAGAGAGAGAGAGAGAGAGAGAGAGAGAGAGAGAGAGAGAGAAATATCAATGTTAGAGAGATACATAGATGGGTTGCCTCCTGTATTGTAAGTGCCCTATTGTGGAACCCTCAACCTAGGTATGTGCCCTGACCCAGAATGGAGCCAGAATGGAGAGTGCAATCTTTTTGGTGTACGAGATGATGCTCCAAACATATGAGCAAAAATAGTTGTCAATGGAACACACAAATATTTTTGTGCATCAAATCAATATTAGGTCATGTATGCAAATATTCGTTTAAAAAGCTATTCTATCAAGCCTGTTTAACTATTTACAAACATTGTATAGAGGGTATTTTTTCCTCTCTCTCCCACATCCAGCGTGGAGAGAGAATGGGTTCAGTTTCTGAGTGGAGGAGCTGAGGTTTAAGAAAAAATAAAGAATAAAGGAGAAAGACACAGGAGTAGAAATAAAAATCTGGGGCCAGATGGGTGTCTATTCTCCCTCTCATGGAGACACAGCCACATCCTGATCCCAGGAAGCTGCATTTATTTATATTCCACAATACAAAGGTGCTGGAATCCAATCCCCATCTCACCAATAGAAAGATGTGGATAGGAAGCCCAGAAGGTTGGTAAATAATCTTAATTGGCTTTGAAGGTCAGAGCTAAAACATTGTTAATTAAAACAACTTCCCCATCACACAATCATGTAAATCCTTACTGATAAAATAGATAATCTGCCTGTTACTGAAATTGCCTGCCCAAGGGCAATGGGTGTACCCCAAACCAGAACAAAAGGGATAGCCAGACACCTTGGATTAAGCCCACAAACAGATAAGGAATGCTCAAGGTGTCTTGCCTGGGACTGCCTCCCACACAGTGCTGTGAAAATTAATTTGCTGCTAATTTCATTTTATTAGCACCAACTTTCAGGAAAATTAAAGCATATATGTTACACATTTTTCTTTTTAAAATACTAAGGGAATTCTATGGGAAGAAAACTACATTTTTTTCTTTTTTTTAAATCTTTATTATTCAGTTTACTAATTACATTGTTTCCCCCGCTTTTTTTTTATCCCCCTATAGCTCCCCTCCACCCTGTACCTATCCCACCCTCTACCCTCACCTCCCCCTCCCCACTGTCCTCTCCCATTGTTGCAAGATTTTTGTCCAGTCTCTGGCTGTACTTCCCACACCCCTTTTCTCCCCAAGAATTGTCAGTCCATTCCCTCTCTATGTCCATGATTCTGTTGTATTCACCAGTTTATCCTGTTCATCAGCCTATCAATTCACTTGATTTTTATGTTCATTTGTTGATAGATGTGTATTTGTTGTTCATAATTTATATTTTTACCTTTTTCTTCCTCCTCTTCTTAAAGAATATCTTTCAGCATTTCATATAATATTGGTTTGGTGGTGCTGAACTCCTTTCGCTTTTTCTTATCTGTGAAGCACTTTATCTGACCTTCAATTCTGAATGATAGCTTTGCTGGATATAGTAATCTTGGTTATAGATTCCTGCTTTCATCACTTTGAATATTTCTTGCCACTCCCATCTGGCCTGCATCGTTTCTGTTGAGAAATCCACTGACAATCGTATGGGTGCTCCCCTGTAGGTAACCAACTGTTTTTCTCTTGCTGCTTTTAATATTCTCTCTTTATCTTTTGCTCTTGGCATTTTAATTATGATGTGTCTTGGTGTGGTCCTCTTTAGATTCCTATATTTTGGGGTTCTGTGTACTTCTTGGGCTTTTAAGTCAGTTTCTTTCACCAGGTGAGGGAAGTTTTCAGTCACTATTTCTTCAAGTAGGTTTTCATTACCTTGCTCTCTCTCTTTTTCTGGCACCCCAATAATTCGGATGTTTGCATGCTTTAGGTTGTCCCAGAGGCCCCTTACACTATCTTCAATTTTCTGAATTCTTTTTGTTTCTTGCTTTTCCAGCCGAGTGGATTTTGCTTCTTTGTATTTCAAATCTTTGACTTGGTTCTTGGCCCTCTGGACTGCTTTTAGGACTTTGTGTAATATTTTTTATTTCAGTCTGTGTATGCTTGATTTCTAGTTGGTCCTTTTTCACATCCGTGAGGGTCTGGTTCATATCCTCAGAGGTCTCATTCATTTCCTTGTAAGTCTCATTCATTTCCTGGTTGGTCTTGTTTATTTCCTCGTTGATCTGGTTTATTTCCTCGTAGTTCTCATTAAGTTCAACGGCCTTTTCTAGGAGCCTCTTGAAAAGCCTTATAACCATGGTTTTGAACTCTATGTCTAGTCGTCTTTTTTCCTCCATTTCTTTCACACCTGATTTCTTTCCATGTCTCTGCATGGTGGCTGCTTTATGTGGTAGATGTCCTCTAAGGGTCAGTGGCACAGCCTCCCCAGTTACCTGAGGTGGGTACTCTTACTGCAATCCTTTATGGGTTGTACAGTATTTTTGAATTTAAACCCAGCTTGTTGTTGTTAGCCCTAGGAGGGTTTGACCTACAGGCCAATTGGCTGTGAAGGGAGACTGTGTTCAGGTTGGATGGGCAGAGTCTCTGAGCTGAGCAGGCAACCTCAGTGTCAGCTGCGTCCTATGCGGCGCTCGCGTGCGGGTCTCTGTTGGATGGGGATGGCTGCAGGCACCTCCAAGAGAAGGCCGCTAGTCTCTTCCCCTTGCCAGACAACTCTGCCTCTCCCCAAATGAGTCTGCACACCCAAAGTCTCACACAGGGTTGTAAAACAAAGCAGTTTGGTGGTTTCTGGGACGAGGAGACAAATTTCCAGGGAGCAAGTCATGCATCTGTGCTGTCTCACAGTTTACTTGCAGACAAACTTCTTTTCCCAGCAACCCGGTTTCTCCACAGACTAGGAGACCTCTGCCGCGCCCAGCTTCCAGGGTGCATCCCCCGAACCTTTGACCACGCCTGGCACTGGGGAATCTGTTCAGTGGGACGTCTCCACATACCCCGGATCTCAGACCTCGCCTAGCACTGGGGAATCCATGCAGTGGGACATCTCCACCCTCCCTGTTGGTGAAATCCAGCCGGGGTTGCTGCTCCAGTCCTACAGCCTGTGCGTACATCCAGGACGGCTCCTAACCTGTTTCCGCTCGATCTTCAAAGCTGCGCTCCCACTGCTCTTCTGAGTCTCAGTGTCCCACCTTTACTTTTATTTGTGGAGTTTTCACTCAGCCAGCTTTCTGGTGATTCTGGGTGATGTTTGTTTTGTTGTTATGTTGTAGTTTTTGAATTGTTGTGCGGGGCAGAACAATAGGTGTTTACCTATGCCGCCATCTTGGTTCTCAGAAACCTAATTTTTTTTTATATAACTCCCATATTTTGTGAAAATGTTCTTTGAGTAACAGTGCACAACATTATTGAATTTAGACATTTTATCCTGTTAATTAATATCTTTCTCAGTATTCAAAACACAACCCCCCCCCCAAAAAAAACACAGGTTATTAAATAATTTGTTACAATCTGATATCAGAGTGGAAATTCTTGCTACAGCACAGCGATTCTCACGTTGCTTCTTCATTGAGATCACTTTGTAATTCGACAGAATTATGTTTTGAAATATCCCTAACAAAGCTGGAAGGCAACCTACCAAAGTGGCTAGGAGCACAGACTGCGCAAAGGCTGCTTAGGCTTAAATTCAACCCTGCCACTTATCACCTGGGTGATCTTGTGCTGGTGGCTTAGTCTAAATATCTGCATTAGTCTAGTCTAAAAAGCAGTAGTAGGTACCTCACAGAATTGTTGTGACTATGAACTAAGGTAATCCTTGTAAGAGGATTTAATATAATGCCTGGCATAAAAGTAGTATACAATAAATGTCAGCTCTGACAAAGGAGTTACCATCATTTTCTGCCACATCCTAGAATATCTATATTTCTCTTTTACAGTTAATCTCCTTTTAAATAAAACTTTCAAAGTACATGCCCCAGTATGTCCAAACTCTTCCTCCCTGGCTAGCAAAATTCCCAGGATGCATAGATGTATTTACCCCATTTCTGATACTTTCCACTTTGCAGCATCACCTCTTCAGGACTTGCAGAGGGAGCATGATCCTGCCTAAACCTTGATTTTAGACTTTCTGGCCTTCAGAACTGTGACAGAATGAATTTATGTTGTTCTTAATTACCCAGTTTGTGGGATTGTGTGTTATGGTCAGCCTCAGAAACTAATAGAATAGGAAGTTAAAATTTTCTGTGTAATTTAGGAGAAAGTGATGCAAAACCTCTTCGCAGATAAGTGCTATTTTTGGATAGCACTTTTTTTATACAACAAACACAACATTCTCTAATACTTTCAACCTGCACCCAACATACACACATTCACTTAGAAATAAACTAAGGAAACACACTTCCTTAAGGCGGAGAGAGCAAATATACCATGTAAATTTAAGATAAGAGATTACAAAAGAGGTAGATTTGAAATTATTTGAGAAACATGAAGGAAAACATATTGCACCAAGAAAAGAACTGATAGTTTTAGAAAAAGAATACAATAAAATTTCTAGACACTAAAAAATAAAGTAAAATACAAATTCTAGTGACTAAAATGATAAACTTAATAGTCGGCTTAAACAGCAAATTAAATCCAAGTAAAGCAGATATGGATATAAAAGCCTAATATACAAAGTGTCCCCTAGGAGTGAGACCGACCAGGAGTTTGATCACTCACTATGATGTGTGCTGACCACCAGGGGTGGTGCAGAACAAATGAAGGCCCTGGCCAGCAGCTGGCAGCTATTACATGAATTTTGTGCACTGGGCCTCTGTTAGGTTATAATAAGGAATAATCATGAATTTTAACAAGTATTTATGTCTTCATATTTTCCCAAGGTTTCTTAAATACTTAATGCTCTACAGTATCTATATATGTGTATAAAAGGCTAATATGCAAAGTGTTCCTTCGGGAGTTCGACTGAGAGACCGAGATTTCAATCGCTTGCTATGATGTGCACTGACCACCAGGGGATGGTGCGGAATGAAGGAAGACCCTAGCTGGCAGCTGGCAGCCAAGGAAAAAAGGCCCGGGCCAGCAATCTAGAAGGCTGCAATTGGTCCTGATCTCCAGGCAGGCCTAGAGATCCTACCCATGTACAAATTTCATGCACTTGGCCTCTAGTTATACAATAAGAAGGAAATGAATGTCATCTCTATTCACTTGGCTTATACTTTATTTTTAGGTGGAAGGCACTCTTAGACCAAATTCCAATAAATTTTGCTATTGTGGTTGAAGCTAATTGATTCTGGATGATAAATTCCTTTTTCAGTTGTCCCCCATTGTATCCCCTCTTCCAACCTTCAACCAGTACCTACCCCACTGCAGGCCTTCCCACTCTATTGTTTGTGTCCATGGACTATGCATACATGTTTATGATCTTGGTTAACCTCTCCCCATCTTCCCAAAAACACCTCTCACCTTTGACATCTGTCATTCTGTTCCAGGCCTCCAGGCTTCTGGATCTATTTTTTTCATGAGTTTATTTTGTTCATTAGATTCTACATATACCAATAAGTTAGATGATGTCATGTTTGTCTTTCTCTTACTGGCTTATTTTGCTTAGCATAATAATCTTCAGGTCCATGTTGTCTCAAGGGGTAAGAGCTCATTTTTACAGTTGCAGAGTATTGCACTGTGAAAGTATATCACAGCTTTTTTTTTTATCCACTCATCTATTATGGGCACTTGGACTGTTTCCAGATTTTAGCTATTATAAATAACATGGCTATGAACATAGGAATTCATGTGTTCTTTCTGACCTGTGAATTACAATAATAGATTTCTAATACTGGAACTTCTTTGCATTATTTAGTAAACTCTAATTCAGTGATTCTCAACCTTTCTAATGCTGTGACCCTTTAATACAGTTTCTCATGTTGTGGTGACCCCAACCATAAAATTATTTTTGTTGCTACTTCATATCTGTAATTTATATACTTTTAAAGAATCGTAATGTAAATATCTGTGTTTTTCAATGGTCTTAGGCTCTACAGCAGCGTAACTGTTGGCAGGGTCACCTAAGACCAACAGAGAACACAGATATTTACATTATGATTCATAACAATAGCAAAATTACAGTTATGAAGTAGCAACGAAAATAATTTTATGGTTGGGGGTCACCTCAACATGAGGAACTGTATTAAAGGGATGCGGCATTAGGAAGATTGAGAACTAGGACTTTGAAGGTGTATCATCAGATCACAGATGATAATCACCTTCACTGTGTCTCACCTTCTTGTAAAGAAAAGAATACATTAACACTATTTGCTATTTTTTTTGTCAGTATTTACTATTTTAGTTGCATTTGAATTCCTGGGCTCTATACCTTTATTGGTCTCAAGAAAGAAAACTCTTACTAAAAAGTGTTTATGGTGGCTAATTGAGCTCAAATTTTAAGAAAAGGTGGGGGGAGGAGGGAGAAAGAAGGAAGAGTTCTTACAATCGTATTTCTATATTTAAAAGACTAAGTGACCATTTGACTGTTTGACCAGTAGCTGTGATAAGCACTGACAACCAAGGAGCAGACACTCAACTCACAAGCATGGAAGCTAGGAACAGACTGATGAATCTCAGAGGGAAGGGGGAGGGGGGAGGGCAGGAAGAGATTAATCAAAGATCTTATATGCACACTAGAGTCCCAGTGCACAGATTCGTGTAACAGTGGCATAGCCTGTGGGGATTGGGCTGAAACTGCCATGGTGCACGGAGTTGTGCACTAGTGGGGTTCCATGGCCTGGCATGCAGGAGTTGGGTTGAAACCAGCAGTCCAACATACCCCAAGAGGTCACACATTGTGAGAGAGCACAGGGCTGGCTAAAGGGTCTCCACTGGTGCATAAATCCCACGTACCGAGCCTCTATTTTCAAATAAGGGTTCAGACTACTGCCATTCAAAAAGAGATTTGAAATTATATCATCATTAGCAGTATAATAGAATAATCAGAGTGGCACCATTCCAGCCAATCAAGAGAGTGCCTTTTGAACCAATCAAAATGTGGGGATTTGGAGTCTTCATTTGCATGATAATGCTCTAGTAGGTATTGAGGGACCAAGATTCTCTGTATAAGTCAGCTCTCCTCTGGCTGGAGAGTACTTTCCCTTTCCATGGAAGACTTTTACTGACTGGAGATGAAGCACAGATAGATAGATGCTCACTGGAGCTGTCTCCACAGAATGGAATAGAGTAGAGTGCTGTGTATTAGACTAGACCATGGTGAACTGGAGGTTCCTTGATATAAATTTATGCCAATGACCACCACTTTGGTAAAAACTTCACATTCTGAACCATTTTGTGAGTTATTCAATGTTATATAGGTTGACTTACACCAAGTTTAGAATATTGAAGGTTATACATTATTATTTTGCATATAGCCTTGTTAAATAAAATGGGGATTTCATTAACAACTAGAGGCCCGGTGTACGAAATTCGTGCACAGGGCATGGGGGATGTCTCTTATCCCAGCCTGCACGCTCTCCAATTTGGGACCCCTCGAGGTATTTCCAATTGTCTGTCTAGGCCTGATCCTAGTAGGATCAGGACTAAACAGGCAATCGGATATCCTTCTCACAATTCAGGACTGCTGGCTCCAAAGTGCTCACCTGCCTGCCTCCCTGAATGCCCCTAACCACTTCTGCCTGCCAGCCTGATCACCCACTAACCACTACCCTGCCAGCCTAATTGATTTTTAACATGTCCCCTGCCAGCCTTTTTGCCCCCAACTTCCCTTCCCTGCAGGCCTGGTCCCTCACAACTGCCCTCCCCTGCTGGCCTGATCGCCCACAACTGCCCTCTCTTGCAGGGCCTGGAACCTCCAATGGCCCTCCCCTGCTGGCCATCTTGTGGTGACCATCCTGTGTCCACATGGGGGCAGGATCTTTGACCACCTGGAGGCAGCCCTCTTGTGTGTTGGAGGGATGGTCAATTTGCAAATTACTCTTTTATTAGGTAGGATAGAGGCCTGGTGCATGGGTGGGGGCCAGGTGGTTTGCCCTGAAGAGTGTCCCAGATCAGGGTGGGAGTTCCCTTGGGGTGAAGGGCAGCCTGGGAAGAGGGGCTTGTGCAGGTTTGCAGGCTGGCCACGCCCCCAGCTACCCAAGTGGAGGCCCTGGGATCTGGGATTAACCTATGTCTACAATTGAAACTTTATAGCCTGGAGCGGAACCAAGCCTTCTGCTCGCTCCGGGGTGGCAGTCATTTCTGTTTGAAACTTTGTAGCCTAGAGTGGAGGCCTAGGCCAGCAATGGCTGACTGAAAGCTTAGCTTCCTCCGTTTCCAGGGAAACACAAGCCTCTGCTCTCTTCAGCTCAGTGGCTGCCACCATTTCTGTATCTTTTATAATTGAAACTTTGTAACATTGAGTGGAGGACTAGAGAGGCAGAAAGCTTGGCTTCCTCTTTGCCAGGAAAACCCAAGCCTTCCTCCTGCTCTCAGTGGTGGCAGCCATCTTGGTCGGGGTTTATTTGCATAATTTGCTCCCGATTGGATGGTGGGCATGGCTGTGGGCATGGCTTATGGCTGTGGCAAAGGTAAGGTCAAATTTGCATATAACTCTTTTATTAGATAGGATGTCTATCTTAATTTAAAAATTCACACTTTATATGTTTCTGATTCAATTTTACATGCATCACCAAAAATACAATCCTATCTAATAAAAGAGTAATATGCAAATTTGACCATATCTTTGCTACACCTACAAGCCCTGCCCACAGCCAGGCCCACCAGCCAATCAGGGGCAGATTATGCAAATAAATCCAAACCAAGATGGCTGCCACCACTGAGAGCAGGAGGAAGGCTTGGGTTTCCCAGGCAACAGAGGAAGCCACGCTTTCAGCCTGCTGTTGATGGCCTAAACTTCCACTCTAGGCTACAAAGTTTCAAAGAGAAATGGATGCTGCCCTGGTGTGAGCAGAAGGCTAGGCTCCGCTCCAGGATACAAAGTTTCAATTGTAGACATAGATTAATCCCAGATCCTAGGGCCTCTGCTTGGCTCACTGGGGGGCGTGGCTGGCCTGCCAACCTGCACAGGCCCCTTGCCTAGGCCGCCCCTCACTCTAAGGGAACCCCCACCCTGATCTGGGCCACTCTTCAGGGCAAACCAGCTGGCCCTCACCCATGCACCAGGCCTCTATCCTACCTAATAAAAGAGTAATTTGTAGATTGACCATCACTCCAACACACAAGAGTGCTTCCCCCATGTGGTCAAAGATCCTGCCCCGATGTGGACACAAGAAGGCCAATACAAGATGGCCAGCAGGGGAGGGCCATTGGGAGGTTCCAGGCCCTGCAAGGGAGGGCAGTTGTGGATGATCAGGCCTGCAAGGGCAGGCAGTTGGGGGTGACCAGGCCAGCAGAGTAGGGAAGTTGGGGGCAAATAGGCTGGCAGGGGAGCAGTTAGACATCAATCAGGCTGGAATGGTAGTGGTTAGTGGGTGATCATGCTGACAGGCAGTAGCAGTTAGGGGCAATTAGGGAGGCAGGCAGATGAGCAGTTTGGAGCCAGCAGTCCTGGACTGTGAGAAGGATGTCTGATTGCCCGTTTAGGCCCGATCCTAGTAGGGCAGTCAGACATTCCTCGAGGGGTCCTAGATTGGAGAGGGTGCAGACTGGACTAAGGACATCCCCCGCCCCCTGTGCACGAATTTCGTGCACTGGCCCTCTAGTCATCTAATAACCATTTGACCTCAGGATACATTTTAAAGTTAAAGCCTTTCAGAAGTACTTAGTTAATTGCCAGAAAGTTAAAACACCAAAGAATTCAGATTTTATTCTGAAATTTGAACTGTAACTAAAATTGGTCCAACAATTCTTCCTTCCATCCTTCCTTAAAGCATGCTTACTGCCCTTCTAACTATGTGAGGTTTTCCATTATTTTTAATTGAGCAGTGCCCTAGTAACGTTTCCAATCCCACAACGGATAAACAAAGAGAACAAGGCAGACTCCACCCTTTAAAAGAATGGTTTTGCCTCTAACCACAAACACTGTGAGTTTAAAGAACTTAGAACAACTTCTGTGTAGGAACCATAGGTTGCTAACAAATGAACCCTTAAGACTGTGCTAATTTTGTATTTCCAGAGATACAGTAATATGTTGCATCAGGTCTCTCTTAACTGTGGTTCAATGTAGTCTGCTGAGAAAATCTCCATTGCTCTAGAGATTATCAGAACAAAGAATTGTCAAATACCAATATTGCTAAAAATGACATTCCGTTCCAAGCACAATAGGCAAGTGGAACATTTTCTGTACTCTAAAATCTTCCAGTGGACCCAAAACAAAAAAAGACATTTCCAGTTTTTATACACCATGATTTTGCATTACTCCAAGTAAAAGTGGAGAGTGGGGTAGGTAGAAGGTAGAAAGAGGAAGGAGTTAGAGAGGGAGAAAGAGAGAAGAGAACAGGGGAGAAGAGAACAGAGGAGAAAAGGAAAGGGGAGGGGAGGTGAGGGAAGGGAAGGGTAAAGAAAGAGGGAGAGGGGAGGGACCTGGTGGAGAATGGGATGAATGGGGAAAGAGGAAGGAAGAAAAAAAAAGAAAGGAAGGAAGAAAGGAAGGAAGGAAGGAAGGAAGGAAGGAAGGAAGGAAGGAAGGAAGGAAGGAAGGAATTGTGAAAAAAGAAAATACAGGGAATGACTAAATCACATTCCTCATTAAGAATTCAGATAATGTTACAATGGTACAATGAAATTATGTTCTATATTCAGAAATCACTGACACTGAGAATTTTTACTTATGATTCCTATGTGCTCACCCAAATGAAAATAATCATAAATGGGCTTTCTCTTATGGAGACCAATTATAGCAAGTTCTCTAAAACAAAGGAAGATTAGGTTCTCTTTTGCTATATCTAATTGTTCTCTAGTATCTTTAATGTTTCAGAGTTCCATTTTATCTTTAAGAATGATAAGAAGTGGCTGTTGGTGAAGAAATAGTTCCCAAGGTCCCACAGTAGATGTGGATCTCCAGAAATGCTTGATTACTTACTGTTAGCATCTCTGTTCTCAAACTTAATTTGGAAGTAATATGCATGCTTGCATTTAATCAATTCTGTGTATAACTTCAAAGAAAGAGAGAACAATTGAAAATAATATGGAAAAAGCAAGTTGAACTTTTCTGTAAGGATTTTTCTTAGACCAGTTAAGCATACAAGCAATCAATGATCCCACCAATTTCTCCTCCTACTCCACTCAAACTGATCTTCTCCTTGGCCCATGATTCCATGGTTTAAGATACTTATAGCACACCCCCGCCCCCCAAAAAAACAAACAAACAAACAAAAAACTAGGGGAAATGTATTTATTATCTTGGACTACGAGTAACTGGTTTTAGGTCTGGTAAAAGTCCAGCTCTCAGCCCCTGATCCCTAAAGTGAGGGAAAGCTGGAATTGTCACAGATGCCAACAAAATCTCTCAGTCTATTAGAGAGCATCTGAAAGCATAAAGAGAGCACTGTGGCATGTCCATAAGCCCATTTGACTTATTTCCCACAGAAATAGTTAATCAGTAGGACCTGCAAACAGTTTCTCAACTCCTTCAAATTTTGCTAATGCAAACCCACAATATTAGGATAAAATCATAAATAGCCTTTTAACATCACCAAATAAAAAGTGCATTTGTGTTAACAATATGGACATTATTTTCAGCCTTGGGCCCTATTGTCGATTTTATTTGGGCTATTTACCATTGTTTTAATTGTCATAGGCTAAGGATTTTAGTTTCTTTTTTCTCCTATACCTTCCCTCACCCTTAACTTTTCAAACTACACTTAAAACTTAATTTATGGAGATTTTCTTTTATTGTTTGTTTGTGTAGTTTGGTTGAGGTGTAGGTAGTTGTCCTCTTTTATGGGTTTATTTAATTGGTGGTTGCCATGGTAAAATTTTTAGTACATTTTTTTTTAGAAGGTTGAATGATGCTTTGGGGCTTCTGTGTGGTGACTGTTAATCTTGAACAAATCCTAATAGGGTTCCTTTGTGCCTTTTTCTCCCCGATTTCAAGTCTATTGACTTTTTTAACCCTTCAGAGGAGGTTAACTAAGTACCATTGCTTCTAAACATCCCTACTTTAGACAGTGAATGTCTGACTGGAGTTGCAGGAAGGTGGCCATTCAGTAACCACTTGATCATTATCATAAGAGATTTTAAAAAGAGCCTCCTCTGCCTGGTTGCACAGTGGTTAGACCTCCAGCCCACACATGGAAGAATCTGGGGTTCGATTTCTGGTCCACGACAGGGACCTGGTTCGGGCACATGCAGGAAGTTATCAATATGTTTCTTCTCTCATTGATGTTTCTTTCTTTCTCTCTCTCTCTCTCTCTCTCTCTCTCTCTCTCTCTCTCTCTCTCTCTCTCTCTCTCTTTCTCTCTCTCTTTCTCTCTTTCTTTCTCTCTCTCCCTTCCACTCTCTCTAAAAATCAATGGAGAAAATATTCTCTAGTGGGGATTAACAAATAAATAGCCGGTAAGAAGATATCTTCTTACCGGCTATTTATTTGTTATCATTTGTGCTATCATTTGGAAGACATGATAGCACAAAACACCCAATCAGAACAGCAAAAGAAAAAAAATTTAAAATAAGGATAATTTAAGGGACCTCTGGGGCAACATTAAGTGTAACAAATATTAACATATAGGGGTAACAGAAGGAGAACAGAGAGAGCTAGGGACTGAAAACCTGTTTGAAGAAGTAATGATTGAAAACTTTTCTAATCCTTGTGAGAAAAATACATATACAACTTGTAGCAATACCGAGAGTTCTAAACAAAATGAACCTAAGGATGCTCACACCAAGACATATCATTAGTATAATATCAAAAAATAAAGACAAAGAGCAAATCTTTTCTTCAATAAATTTTATTTTTTAATTATAGCTGATGTACAATTCTATATTAGTTTCAGGTGTACAACCCAATGATAAGACATTTATATAACTTACAAAATGATCACCCCCAAAAAATCTAGTACCCATCTGACACCATGCATAGTTATTACATTATTGATTATGTTTCCTTTATGTATATTACATCCCTATTAATATTCTTAACTATGAATTTATACTCTTAATCCTTTTACATTTTTTACTCATTCCCCCAAAGTCCTTCCCAGCTGGCAATAATCAAAATGTTTTCTGTATCTATGAGTATGTTTCCATTCTGCTTGTTTGCTTTTATGTTTGTTAATTTACACATATAAGTAAAATCATACCGCATTTTTCTTTCTCGGTCTGGCTTATTTTACAGCACATTACCTTCTAAGTCCATCCATGTTGTTGGAGATTGCAAATTTTTATTCCCTTGTCTATGGCTGATATATATTCCAATATATTTATGCACCACTTCTTTATCCATTCACCTTTTGTTGGATGCTTAGTTTGTTTTCATATCTTAAATATTATATGTAATGCTGCAATGAACATGTGGATGTATATGTTTTTTTTTGAGTTGGTGTTTTTGGTTTCATCAGATAGATATACAAATGAATTGCTAGGTCCTTCTTTGTCTCCATATACCTTTGCTTTAAGGTCGATTTTGTCTGGTAAAAGTATTGCTACTCCAGCTTTTTGTTTGTTTCAATTTTCATAAAATATATTTTTACATCTCTTTATTTTTAGACTGACTGAGGTATTTTTTTTAATCAGGGGTGAGTCTCTTGTAAACAGCATATGTGTGTGTCTTATTTTGTTATTCATTCCACCACCTTGGGGATTTTGATTGGAACATTTAATCTATTTGCATTTAATGTAATTGTTGATTGATATGTACTTTTCCCCATTTTATTGCTCATATTTTAATCTTATTTTCTTTTTTAATATATTTTTATTGATTTCAGAGAGAAAGAGAGGGACAGAGAGAGATGAGAGACAAAAACAACAATGATGAGAGAAAATCATTAATCAGCTGCCTCCTGAACGCCCGCTACTGGGGATCAGACCTACAATCCAGGCATGTGCCCTTGATTGGAATCAAACCTAGAATCCTTCAATGCACAGGCCAATGCTCTATCCACTGAGCCAAAGCAGATAGGGGTTTTTTGTTTGTTTTTCGTAAGTAGACCCTTTAACATTTATTCTAAAATTGATGCGTGTTGATAAACTTCTTTAGTACTTTTTCTTTTCTGGAAAGTTCTTTATCTGTCATTCTATTCTAAATAAGATTTTGTTGGATAAACCAGTCCTTGCTTTTCATTACTTTGAATATTTCATGTCAAACACTTCTGGCCTGAAAAAGTTGACAGTCTTATGGGAGCTCCCTTGTAGTTAGTTAACTGTTTTTCTGTTGCTACTTTTAAGATTCTCTCTTTTTCTTTAATCTGCATTTCTCTGATGATTAGTGATACTGAGGATTTTTTCATATGTCTCTTGGTCATTTGTATGTCCTCTTTGGAGCAGTGTCTAATCAGGTCCACCACCCATTTTTTAACTGGATTTTTTTGTCTTCCTTTTATTGACTTGGATGAGTACTTTATATATTTTGGATATTAACCCCTTAGTTAGATGTATCATTGGCAAATATGTTCTCCCAAACAGTGGGTTCCATTTTCATTTTGATCGTGATTTCTCTTTAATATTTATCATTTTAATTGTGATGTGTCTTTATGTGGGCATCTTTGGGTTCATGATTTTGGGGATTCTCTGCACTTCTTGGATTTGTATGTCTATTTCCTTTACCAGGTTAAGAAATTTTTCTATCATTATTTTTTTAAATGTTTTCAATTCCTTGCTCTCTCTCTCTCTTCTTCCTCCCTTCATAATACAAAAGTTGGTAAGCTTTAAGTTGTTCCAGAGGCTTTATCCTATCTCTACTTTGGATTCTTTTTTTCCATTGCTGTTTTGATTGAATGCTTTCTCCTTTTCCTTCCAAATTGCTGACTTGATCCTCTGCTTCATCTACTTTACTGTTTTTTCCCTATAATGTTTTTGTTTTAATTCTCATCCAAGGATTCTTTTTTTTATTTATTTTAGAGTGCAAGGAAAGTGAACAAGGGAGAGAAACAATGTATTGATGTGAGAGAGAAACATTGATCAGTTGTCTCCCATACATGCCCTGACCAGGAATTGAACCTGCAATCTAAGTATGTGCTCTGACCGAAAAGCAAACCCACGACCTTTTGTTGTACAGAATGCAGTTCCAACCAACTGAACCACTGGGCTGGGATTGTAATGTATTCTTCATTTTATTTTTGTTTTCTTAAATTCTGGTTTTTTAAATGTTTTTCTGTCTCCATCTTTATGTTACTTATCTCTTTGTTGAAATTCTAAGTTTATCGACTTTTCTTATAAGTTCATTGAGCATCCTTATAACCTTATAGGATGTTTCTTGTACTATATGTTTGGTAGCTTGCTCTTCTATATTTTATTTAGTTATTTTTCTGGAGTTTTGGTCTTTCATTGGGGACATGTTTCTCTGTCTTCTCATTATGGCTGTTCCCCTGTGTTTGTTTCTATATAATAGGAGAGGAGCTGACATACCTTCCAGTCTTGGTAGAATGGCTTTATATAATAAGTGTTCTGTAGAGCCCTGTGGTACAGCCTCCCTGTTCACCCTAACTGGGTGTCCCAGCTGTGCATGCCATGTTGGCAGTGTTTACCCTTGAGCCTTGATTGCTGTTGACATGTCAATGGTGGGATTTATACCCTATTCGGCTGTGAGGACTGGCATGACCACAGCTGGGGATCTGCTGTGCAGGGGCTGATATCATTGAGCAGGTCTCACTTCAGCATATCTCTAGGCCTGCTGATTTCACATCTTATGTGTGTCACTTGTGGAGGTGGTTTGGTGAAGCTTAAAGTAGTCCACTTGGCTGTGCTGTCTCTGGGGCCTATGAGGAGTTGAAGGCCAAAATATTCTTTCACCTGTGTGTTTTCTAGGCTCCTCTTCCCACATCCCTCCACCCTACATGAGCTACAAAGTGATATGCCAATGGCTGCTACTTGTGCTAGGTTTGAATGTGTCAATCAGAAGCCAAGATGTGAACCAAGGCTAACTATCATTAATCATTGATGCCAGTTCTGGGGCCACTTAGCAAGAGGCATGGGAAACACTGAGGCCAGTTGCTGTTTGTCTGTGATTTGTGAACCTTTGAGAAATTTTAAAAAATTGCATTATGAGCCAAGACAGGGATTTTGTACAGAAAAACCACTGGAAGTGGCTTGTTTAGGCCCGCAATTTGGGTTGGATGAGGTTTCAGGGAATAAGCAGGCAAGTTTCAGTATACTGTAGGGCCAAAAAAAATCTGACAATAAATGCACTAAGGATGGTAAGAGGAACAGTTTCTCTTTACTGACATCACCACTCCCTCATGATGACACAGCTCAATCTCAAGAGATTCTCTTGGCCTCCAATTTCTCCCATGGGGGACATGAGACTGAGTGGGTTTCTTCCCAGCTTCTCCAGTAGTACAGGAACCTGCCAAACATATTACTTCTTTCTTGCCCAATACAGAATACTGTGGTGACCTGCATGAGTGAGGGGTAAGGAGGGCCAGGGAGAATAACAACCAGGGATCAGAATATTATCAAAATTATGAATATTGCTAACCACTTTATTGCCTTAGAGCCTGCCATGAGCTTCTGGGAATGATCACCCCAATGGACCTTAATATGCCTCAAATGTTCTGTGTACTTTGTGGTCAGCTCCCTGAGCTTTACCCCAACAACAGTGACTGAAACCTTTACAAACGGTTAGTGAGCATGCACAGAAAGTCAACCTAACTTTGCAGGCTTGAGAGAAAGCACACAGATGTAAGCATTCAGTACCAGCTTATGGAAGGCAAATAGGAAGGTATCAGCACTCAGACTGGCCGCAAAGGTTAAAGAGAAGGCATAAAATATTAAAAATTGCTTCCCCCAATAGAAAACAAGACATATGAAACAGTCTAAAAAAATCCCCCAAGAAAGCCTCAGAATTCCTAATAGGAATGATATCATTCTCCCAAAACAAATCAGTAAAGAAAGGAGAAGATGGCGCATTCTTCAAATCAAAGATGACAACACAGACTTCAAAGATCCTAAAAAGTAAGGGGTATATGACACCACCAAAAGAACACAATTGTTTACTCATAACCAATCCAGAGAAAAGGAGAAATGTAATTTTCCTAGAAAAAATGAAAAATATTTGTTTTAAGGCAGCTTGTGAGCTACAACAAAATGCATAAAAATGATTAAATAAATTCAGGGAAACACTGCCTGAACAAATGATAAATTTAACAGAGATATCAATAATAAAAAGTAACAAACAAATTTTGTTGCTGGATAATATAATGAAAACTATGAATAGATAGAATTATCACAGAAAACCCGATCAAGCAGAAGAAATAATCTGTGATCTATAAGACAATCATTTGAAATCATCCAATCAGAGGGAAAAAAAGAGTAAAGAAAGCCTAGATAAATTATTTAATACTATCAAGAAAAACAGTTTGTACATTATTGGAGTCCCAGAGAAGGGAGGAGGAAAGAGGTAGAACAGTTAAAAAAAAAAAAAGATGAGAACTTTCCAAGTCTTGGTAGACATTTAGATATCCAAATTGCATGTAGCTCATAAATCCCCACACAGATTCAAACCAGAGATCTCAAAATCACAGTATAAAACAATTATCTAAAGTCAAAGACAAAGAGAATTTTTAAAGCGGCAAGAGAAAAAACAATCTTCATATTCCAGGAAATTCCCATAAAACTATCAGTGTATTTCTGAATAGAAACCTCAAAGGCCAGATTATATATTCAAAATGCTGAATGAAAAAATCTATCAATAAAAAAGTATTTATCAGCAAATTTGTCATTTTCATTCATAAATGGAGTGATAAACATTTCTCACACAAACCAAAGCTGATTGAGTTTATTACCACTACACTTGCCTTACAAGAATTGTTGAAAAGCATTTTAATATTGAAATACAAGGATAGCAATTAGTAATATGAAAATATAACATATACTTGTAAAAAAAGTATGCAGTTAATTCAAGATACTACTTAAAATTGTAATATGGCTGTGTATTAATCACTTGACTCTAGTACAAATGTTAAATGACAAAAGTATTAAAAATAACCATGGCTACAATAATTTATTAGTAGATACATAATATAACATTATGTAAATTGTGACATCAAAAATATGAAATGTGTGATGGAGAATTAAAGAGTAAAGTTTTTGTATCCAATTGATATTAAATTGTCATCTGCTTAAAATAGAATATTAAAACTGGAAATCACAAAGCAAAAGCCAACAAGAAATAGTGGGAAGGGAATTAAAACCATTTCAGAAAATCACCAATTCACAAAGGAAGACAGGAAGAGAAAAAGAAACAAAAAAAACCCCTATAAAACATCCAGATAACAATGAATAAAATGGCATTAGAAAACTCTTGTTATAAATTACTTTATATGTAAACAGATTAAATCCTATCTAATAAAAGAGTAATATGCAAATTTGATCGTACCTTCACTACACCCACAAGCTGCACATACTAGCCAGGCCCACCCACCAATCAGGAGTGTGGGGGTCATGGCTGAGGCGACCCAGGCCTGGAGTGGCATGGCCCAGGTGGCCTAGGCCTGAGGAGGTGTGTCCGTTGCGGCCTGGGCCTGGGGGCCCTGCTGATGGGGCCTGGCCTGGTGGGGCGTGTCCGAGGTGGCCCGGGCCTGGTTGGGCCTGGGTGGGGTGGTCAAGGCAGCCTAGGCCTGGGGGGTGTGGCCGAGGCAGCCTGGGCCTGGGCGGGTCATGCTCAGGCTGGTGCTAGCCGGGGTGAGCTGGCTGGGGCTAAGGCCCTGGCAAGAAGGGTGGGGGAGTTGGGGCTGGGATGGATCCAGCCATCTGCCCCATTGCAGGGCAATGTCTGGGTGTCCAAGGCCTAAAGCCTTGGCCAGAGTGCTCCAGTATGTGTGAGGGGCAGGTTGGGCTGAGGGATCACCCACCCCCAGTGCACAAATTTTGTGCACTGGGCGCCTAGTTTTCTAATAAAAAGGCATAGCATGGCTGAATGGATAAACACAAGAGCAACTTATGCTGCCTTCAAGAGACTCATTTCCATTTTAAAGACACACATAGGCTAAAGGTGAAGGGATGGAAAATAATACTCCATGCAAATGGAAATCATAAGAGAAGCAGAATAGCTATTCTTGTATTTCACAAAATAGATGTTAAATCAAAACCTTAACAAGAGACAAAGCGGGTTGTTATCTAATGATAAAGACATAACAATTATAAGCATACTAGGGGCCCAGTGCATGAAATTCATGCACTGAGAGTGAACAGACCCTCAGCCAAATCTGCCCCCTTTCACATCCTGGGAGTCCTCAGGGGATGTCCTACTGATGGCTCATTCTCAGCCTGCTGAAGGCCGAAAGTCTCTGGCTGAGACTTTCATCATTGGGCTGGGGACCTTGGCCAGGGGACCCCAGCCAGTGGTTGCCCTGCAATCCAGCTGATCACTCCAGCCCCGGCACAAGCTCACTCCAAGGCCACGGGAACCCAGCTGATCACCCTGCCATGGGCAGCAGCAATCTTGGTTAGGTGTTAATTTGCATATTGGCCCTGATTGGCTGGTGGACATGGCTTGTGGGCATGGTTTATTGGGTGTAGTGAAGGTACGTTCAATTTGCATATTACTCTTTTATTAGTAAGCATATATGCACCCAAAATTGGAGCACACTAGTACTAGTAGATCTAAATGGAGAAATAGATAAGAATAGAATTATAGTAGGGGTCTTCATTACCCCACTTTCAACTATGGATAGATAACCCAGATAGAAAATCAAGGATATACTACACTTGAAGTATATGTCAGACCAATATATATATATATATATATATATATATATATACACACACACACACACACACACACACACACACACACACACACATACAAAGAACATTCCATTCAACTGTAGCAGAACACACATTTTACTCAAGTATGCCTGGAACATTCTCCAGTAGATCATGCATTAGGATATAAAACGAATCTTAGCAAATTTTTTTTAGATGATTGACATAATGTCAAAGATCTTTTTTGATCACAGTGTTAGAAAATGAAAAATAAATACCAGTAAGAAAACTGGAAAACTTACAAATACATAAGATTAAACATGCTCCTAAACAACCAATGGGATAATATATATATATATATATATATATATATATATATATATATATTGAGCCCTAGCCAGTTTGGCTCAGTGGATAGGGCATTGGCCTGCAGACTGAAGGTTCCTAGGTTCAATTCCAGCCAAGGGCACATGCCAGGGTTTCAGGCTTAACCCCCATTGGGGGACATGCAGGAGGCAGCTGATCAATGATTCTCTCTCATCAATGATGTTTCTATTTCTTTCTCCCTCTCCTTTCCTCTCTGAAATAAATAAAGAAATACATATTTAAAAAAGATATGTATCTTAAACCCAACATACCAAAACTTATGGAATGAGGCAAAAACAGTTATAAGACCAAAGTTGATGGTGATAAACAACTACATTAAGAAAAAAAAACTCAAATTATTTAATTTTTCATCTCAAGAAACTAGAAAAATAGAAAACTAAGCTCAAAGTTAGTAGAAGGAAGGTAATAATAAATAACAAATAATAGAAAGGATTAACAAAACTGAAATGATTTTATAAAAAAATAAAAATGACAAACCATAGCTAGAGTATCTAAAAAAAAGAGAAGTTCCAAATAAAATGAGAAATAAAAAAGGAGACATTACAACTGATACTACAGAAATACAAAATATTATAACAAACTATTATGAATAATTATATACTAACAAATTGAATAACCTAACAAATGAATAAATTACTAGAATCATACAACCTACCAAGACTGAATCATAAGAAAAAAAAAAGACAAAACAAACAAACAAAAAAACAACCAAAAATCTGAACAAACCAATAATGAGTAAGCAGAATGAATTAGTAATCAAAAATCTCTCAAAGAATAGTCGAGGACCAGATGGCTGCAATGCTAAATCCTACCAACCATTTAAAGACAATTAATATCAATCCTTTCCAACTTTTCAAAAAAAACAAAGAGTACAGAATATTTCCAAACTAATTTATAAGCAGATACCAAAACCAGACAATAACACCAAAACAGAAGAAAATTACAGGCCAATATCCTTGATTAATATATGTGCAAAATTTTTCAACAAAATATTATCAAACCAAATTCAACAGCAGTAAAATTAGATGAATCTGATCAAGTGGGATTTTCTCCAGGGATGCAAGGATAACAAAATGAAGCATAAAAATCACATAATAAAGGGAGAACCAAGATGGCAGCATAGGAAAAACACCTATCTTGCTATCATACACAGCAATTTTAAAACTACAACTTAACGAAAGAACATACATCTTCCAGAATCACCAGAAAGCTGGCCGATTGAAAATTCCACAAATAAAAGTGAAGATAAGACACTGTGACTTGGAGGAGCGGCTGAGGACAGCATTGAAGATACGCGGGGAGAGAGGTTTGGAGGAGCGCGTGCACCAGTGGATAGGGCGGGCGGCTGAAAACCGGCCAGTTTTCTTGAACGGGGGGACAAAGACGTCCCACTGGACTGATTCTCCAGCTCTGGGCGAAGTCGAGGGAACCCACTATCATACAGGGTGAAAACTGGACAGTGGGAGGGCATGCCGAAGCTCGGGTGCTGCAGAGGTCTCCCGGTTTGTGGAGAAGGCGAGCTTGCGCGTCAACTTGGGAGCAACGCAGCTGCTTGACCGCATAGAGAGCGCTTGCGACTTGCTCTCTCATTTGGGAAACTGTCAGACTGCTTTGTTTTATGACCCTGGTTGAGACCTTGGGTGTGCAGACTCATTTGGGGAGAGTCTGAGTTCCCTGGCAGCCAGTGGAGCTTGGCAGCAGCTCTCTCTCGGAGGTGCTGGCGGCTGCAGAGTCCCTGGTGCCACATAGGGCGGAGCTAATGCTGTCTGCTTGGCCCGGAGACTTTGCCCATCCAAAGTGAGCACAGCTAAACTTCACAGACAATTGGCCTAGAGGTCAACCCCTCCAAGTGCTAACAACGATTAACCTGAGCTTAACTTCAGCAAGACTGTGAAACCCATATCCACCTCAAGTAACTGGGGAGGCCGAGCCACTGTCCCTTGTAATACATCTACCACACAAAGCTAATTGACCAACTCAGGGAAGCAGCCACCATGCAGAGACATGGAAAGAAATCAGATGTGGAAAATATTGAGGAAAAAAAAAACGACTAGACATGGAATTCAAAATCACGGTTATAGGGCTTTTCAAGAGGCTCCTAGAAAAGGTCGAGACCTATAAGGAAATAAGCAAGACCTACAAGGAACTGAATGAGACCCTCAAGGATATGAACGAGACCCTCAAGGATATGAACGAGACCTGCAAGGAAATGATCAAGACCAACGTGGAAATGAATGAGTCCTACAAGGAAATGAATGAGACCCTCAAGGATATGAAGGAGACTCTCAAGGATATGAAAAAGGACCAACCAGAAATTAAGCATACACTGACTGAAATAAAAAATATTATACAAAGACCTAAAAGTACTCTAGAGCACCCAAGAACCAAGTTAAAGATTTAAAATACAAAGAGGTAAAATCCACTCAGCTGAAAAAGCAAGAAGCCAAAAGAATCCAAAAAATTGAAGATAGTGTAAGGGACCTCTGGGACAACCTCAAGCACACCAACATCCGAATTATAGGGATGCCAGAAAAAGAGAGAGAGCAAGACAATGAAAACCTATTCAAAGAAATAGTGACCGAAAACTTCCCACACCTGGTGAAAGAAATTGACTTAGGAGTCCAAGAAGCACACCAAACCCCCAAATATAGGAACCCTAAGAGGACCACACCAAGGCACATCATAATTAAAATGCCAAGAGCAAAATATAAAGAGAGAATATTAAAAGCAGCAAGAGAAAAACAGTTAGTTACCTATAAGGGAGCACCCATTCGATTGTCAGCGGATTTCTCAACAGAAACGATGCAGGCCAGATGGGAGTGGCAAGAAATATTCAAAGTGATGAATAGGAAGAGTCTACAACCAAGATTACTCTATCCAGCAGAGCTATCATTCAGAATTGAAGGTCAGATAAAATGCTTCGCAGATATGAAAAAGCTAAAGGAGTTCATCACCACCAAACCAATATTACATGAAATGCTGAAAGATATTCTTTAAGAAGAGGAAGAAGAAAAAGATAAAAGTGTAAATTATGAACAACAAATACACATCTATCAATAAGTGAATCTAAAAAGCAAGTGAATTAATAAGCTGATGAACAGGATAAACTGGTGAATGTAACAGAATCATGGACATAGAGAGGGAATGGACTGACAATCTTGGGGATAAAAGGGGTGTGGGAAGTGCAGCAAGAGGCTGGACAAAAATCATGCAACTTTGGGAGAGGACAGTGGAGGGGGGTGAGGGTGGAGGGTGGGATGGGTATCAGGTGGAGGGGAGCTATAGGGGGGAAAAGGGAACAATGTTATTAATAAACTGAACAATAATGATAATTTTAAAAAATCGTCATTAAGAAAATAAATAGAATTTTCCCCAAAAAAAATCCAAATAACACAATTGAAAAGGGGCAAGGGACAGGTCTTGAATAGATATTTTTTCCAAAGAAGACATATAAATAGCCAATAGGTACATTATAAGGTGCTCAACATCATGAATCATCAGTGAACTGAAAATTAACACCATAATAACACATCACCTCACTGTATTAAGATGTCTGCTATATATATATATATATATATATATATATATATATATATATATATATATATATAAAGATAGCAAATATTGTCAAAGATGTTGAGAAAGGAAATCTTCATACACTGTTGTAGGACTGGTGCACAAAAGTTTTGCACAGAGGCTTGGGGGAAAAGTTCCCTCAGCCCAGCCTACACCCTCTCTAATTCAGGACATCCCTCTCACAATCCTAGACTGCGGACTCCTAACTGCTCACCTGCTTGCCTGCTTGATTGCCCCTCACTGCAACCCCCTGCTGGCCTGGTCACCCCTAACTGTCCCCCTCCCAGCCTGATCACCCCTAACTACCTCTACCTGCTGGTCTGATCACCCACAACTGCTCCTGCCCACAGGGTGGTCATCCCATGCAGCCTGTTCAGTCATCCATTGTGATGGTCACATAGGCTTTGATATAGATGTTACACATAGAAGTACCATATAACCAGAAATTCCACTTCCAGGTTTATATTCAAAGGAAATAAAATCACTATCTGTACTCCCATGTTCATTGCGGCATAATTCACAATAGCCAAAATATTAACAATAACCCCAGTGTCTACTGATAAATAAGTGTAAAAAAATGTGGTACATATAAACAATGGAATGATATTCAGCTTTAAAATAGGACATCTTGCTATGTGTGACATAAGTAAGTTAAGCCAGTCAGAGAAAGACAAATACTGTATGATGGCACTTATATGTGAAATCTAAAAAGGCTAACTAACCTCATAGAGACAGAGAGTAGACTTGTGGTTGCCAGGGCCTGGGATGCAGGAGAGAGGCTTGGGTTTCCCCGGTGATGGAGGAAGCCAAGCTTTCCATCTGCCCATGCTGGCTCAGGTCTCCACTCAATGCTATAAAGTTTTAATTATAGAAGATAATGAGGGCAAACACATAGCTGGAGAGAAGGAGGCTTGAGTTGCACCCAGAGATGGAGGAAGCCAAGCTTTCCACCTGCCTTGGCCTGCCTTGGCTTCTACTTAAGGCTACAAAGTTTCAATTATAGAAAGTAAATAAATCCAACAAAAATGGCTACAGCCACGGAGCAAGCAGAAGGTTTGGCTCTGCTCCAGACTACAAAGTTGTAGAATTTAATTGTAGAAAATAAATAAATTCTAGATATCAGGGCCTCCACTTGGATCATCAGTGGGCGTGGCCAGCCTGCAAACCACCAGAGGTCCCTAGTCCAGACCACCCCACACCCTAAGGGAACCCCCACCCTGATCCGGCAAACCAGCTGGTCCCCACCCATGCATCAGGCCTCTATCCTATCTAATAAAAGAGTAATATGCAGATTTACCATCACTCCAACACACAAGATGTCTGCCCCCATGTGGTCAAAGATCCTGCCTCTATGTGGACACAAAATGACCATAAAAAGATGGCCACAGGGAAGGGCAGTTGGGAGGTACCAGGCCTGCAAGGGAAGGCAGTTGGGCCAGATCAAGCCTGCAGGGGAGGGCAGTTATGGGTGACCAGGCTGGCAGAGGAGGGAAGTTGGGGGTGACCAGGCCTGGAGGGAAGGTTAGTTGGGGAGGACTCAGGTTTGCTGGGGAGGGTAGTTAGGGGCAAACATGCTGGCATGGGAGTAATTAGGCATCAATCAGGCTGGCAGGGAAATAGTTAGGGGGTGGTAATCAGGCTGGCAGACAGACATGGTTAGGGGCAATCAGTAAGGCAGGCAGGCGAGCATTTGGGAGCCAGCAGTCCTAGTAGGATTGGGCCTAAATGGGCAGTAAGACATCCTTCGAGGGGTTCCAAATTGGAGAGGGTGCAGGGTGGGCTGAGGGATACTCACCCTTCCCAGTGCACAAATTTTGTACACTGGGCCTCTAGTAGTTAATAACACTATATTGTATATTTGAAATTGGCTAGACAGCAAATTTTAAGCATTCTGGACAAAAAAGTTACTATGTGAAGTGTGGATGTGTTAATTAATTTGATTGTGAGAATCCCTCTCACAACACATATGTACAAATCATCATGTTGTGCACTTTAAATATATTACAATTTCATTTGTCAATTATTAAATATATTACAACTAGAGGCCTGGTGCATGGAATTCATGCACAGGGTGGGAGGGTGTCCCTCAGCCCAGCCTGTACCCTCTCCAATCTGGAACCCCTTGAGGGATATCAAACTGCCCATTTAGGCTTGATCCTACTGGGCAGTCAGACATCTCTCTCACAATTTAGGACTGCTGTCTCCCAACTGCTTGCCTGCCTGCCTTCCTGATTGCCCCTAACAACTTCTGTCTGCCAGCCTGATGACCTCCTAACCACTCCCCTGACAGCCTGATTGATGCCTAACTGCTCCCTTGCCAGCCCAATTGCCTCTAGCTGCCTTCCCCTGCAGGCATGGTCACCCCAACTGCCCTCTCCTGCCAACCCATTCACCCCTAACTGCCCTCTCCTTCCAGCCTCATTGTTTTTAACTGCTCTCCCCTGCTGATCTGGTGTCCCACAACTGCCCTCCCCTTCAAGCCTGGGTTCCCCCCAAATTTCCCTTCCCTACAGGCCTGGTTCCCTCTAATTGCCCTCCCCTGCAGGCCTTCACCCTTAACTGCCCTCTCCTGCAGGCCTGGTCCCCAGTAACTGCCTTCCCCTGCAGGCTTAATTTCTCCCCCCTCCCCCAACTTTCTTCCTCTGCAGGCCTGGTCCCTCCCAACTGCGCTCTCCTGTTGGCCATCTTGTGGCAGCCATCTTTGATCACATGGGGCAGCTATATTGTGTGTTGGAGTTACAGTCAATTTGCATGATTACTCTTTTATTATATAGGATAATATGCCTCAATAAAGCAGGGGAACAGAAAGGAATTACCTAGAGCAGAAATAAAGTGACTTACATATTTCCATAAAGTCTTATTACTTTACATCCAAGATTTTGGAAATTAAAAGGAATGGAAGATGATACATGCTTATGTGAATAAGACCTTATGTATGCTTCATTCCATTCCTGAGGTGGATTATATTGCATTTACTTCCACCCCTGTGGTACTTTGCTGTTGGATGTTGAACTTCAATTGACTGAAGATTCAATGTCAAAACACATATGGTGGGTGGTGGTTCTACTTATCATGCCTCATATGTGTGAGTAGCTCATGAGCAGGGCTCCTAGATATGAGAACAAGAGCCATTATAATGCTCTTCCTCCAGTGAGCACAAGCAGCCCACATGCTACTGGGGCCTTTCAAACTCCTCAAGCTATTTTCTCAAATGTTCTTCTCCTCCACCAAATCTAAAACATTCTCCTCCATTTTTTCCCCTTAAATTTTTAAACCCATGGGTATTTTAAAAGAAAATGTTATCCATATGTTTTTCAGCCATTTACACTTAAATCATTAAAAGTCTGTTTTGTAAGAGCTTTTTGATGTCCAGAAAGTATTTTTCTGAGTCCTTTTTATAAGTCATTTAAAGCTGGTCTCCCTTCCATTTTCCTACTACGCTGTCCCTCACTTGCAAAAAAAAAAAAAGGTTGAATTTAGCTGGGAGCAGATGCATTTTAACCCCAAGGGGTGGCATCTTTTAAACCTTCAACCCACACATATCAATTTATTTCTAAACTAAGATGCACGAATGGTCATTTTCAAAAACTCAGACATCAGGTAGCTAAACATGATGCCTTTTCATAGTCATATTAGCTCATGAAACCATGACCCTTTTTGTTAGGAATCTTTCTGCCAAAATAAATTATAATCTTCAGAGTTTACTTACAACCCCCTCATCCCACACAGTTCACAATGCACACATCATACATCATATTGCCTGTTCTCTAGGCACCCCAATGGCACGGTGTCATGCTCTGGCTTCCAAGTATTTTTCTTAGTCAGTTCCTCAATATGGGTTCTAAACTCAACCTCACTCACCTGATAGACACTAAAATTGTGCCAGCAGGGCACTGGAGGTGGAGAAAAGAATATTATGCAGATTATTGAGAGGGTGGTCTCTGAATTATTTTCTTAACTACTGAGAAAAGTATGCTTTGGGGAGATTTCATTATGTGGAGAGAGTTAATTGTTCAACCCTTCCTATTTTAATTTTATTTTTTGTTGTTGACATTATTATGAATGTCCCCTATTTTCCCTTGCTCTTGTGTAAAAGTGCCCCAAGGCTCAATTTGGTAAACCAATGCCACCTGAGGCTTTCACACTGGGTTTTTCTTGTATCTTCAGATGGTAATGTGGAGCAACTTATCTTGAGACCTTTTACCCTTTAGCACACTAGCCTGGTATGCTAAAAAGTTAATAGTTTTTTTTTTTCCTTATGAATATTTTATGCCAACTGAAATTTCCAAGCAAAACATTAATGGCAGTACTAATGGAAAAATGAGTTGTCAAATTATGAACTATTTATAATTAAATAATTGCATATATAACACCATGTAGCAGAAGCCAAAGGACTCTGCATATATTTTAACTTACCCATGTAACTTGGAGAAATTTATGTGAAGTAAATATTGATAAATTAGTACAGAGATTTAGCTGCAAGATTTTGTTTCTAGCTATGATTGAAACAATAAGCAAAGTGTTTAATAAAAAGCAATAGAATGCAAAAAAGCAATAAATGCAGCTATTTATAATACAGTTCTGGGAGAATACATAGCAATATAAGAAATTTATAGTATATTGAGCGTAAAATGTGAATTTTATAAGAGAATTACCACATAATACTATGTCAAACCTAAATTAGGGCTAAATAACAGGAACTAAGATTAAGGTACTAAGGATAATTTTAATTTTTTATTGCATATATTTTTAAATTTTCCTACAATGTACCTGCAATATATTTTTGCAATATAGTTTTATATTTAAAATAGATGTACAGTGTCTTAATAATATCAAAATCAAGATTTCCAACATTAATTCTTAATCTAAGACATACATGCATTTTTCTAAGAGTTCAATGAACAACGCCTTCTGATTATATAAGCTTATCCAAATCACTATACAAAATAACTAACCTTTTACCTTGCCTAACCTTGCTAAAGATGAACTGTTTGTTAAAAATGTTATCTTTCTGTGGTTCAAGAAAACAACATGAAGCCTTATCATCAGATGGTGGCATCTACCGGGACTACCTTAGAGTTAATAGTCTTATAATGATGGAGAATCTAATCTCTGGAAATATGAATTAGCACTAGAACCTCCGTAAGAGATTCTAGTATGATCAGTTAATGTGTGACCAGGTAAAATTCCAAGTAGCAAATTCTGTCTTAAGTAGAGCTCTCTCTATCAGACTTGTATTTTTGGTGCTTGTGACTTTCTCCCTAAATTTTATTATAAAATTTTACAACTTAATAAATCATTTCTCTGGTCCTCATTCATAAAAGTGCTTCTGCATAGAGTAATCACTTTATTCTGTATTATTTGCATTATTGTTTTGTCCTGCCATATAGTTACCACATTCCCTCTATTTTTTCTTGCCACCATGAACTTCAAAAAGTCTATTCACTTCCAGAAGGTTAACCACAACTAATTTTCTTAAGTCACACATTTCATTTAATCCTCATAAGAAACCTATGAAGTTCACGACACCTTGCCATGATAGCAGTCAGCAGCTGTACATCGCTGCAGGTTGCCCAGGGCCAAACCAGAGAGGGTGGAACTTGTATTGCCACCATTTGTCCACCATTCATTTATCATTGCTGACATGTATACATAAGGAACTATTTGACATTGAAACTGGGACTCAGAACTGTTGGACATTGAAATTGAGACTCAAACATTTTTTTTTGTTCTTATATATTTATTTCTAGTATGCAGATGCAAGATTTTTTAAAGAAAAGACGGGGAAAAATAGATACAGAGGCAAAGAAGTATTGAATAGACTGTCAAACTACAGTGGGAAGGCAGGGGAGGGTGGGGGCAGGGGCTGTAAGAGATTAACTGAAGGACTTGTATGCATGCATATAAGCATAATCAATGGATACAAGACACTGGGGGAGGGGAGAAGGTGAGGGCATGTGCTGGGGAGTAGGGGAGGCCCGAGGAGGTCAATGGGGGTAGGGGAAGGAAACATCTGTACTACTATTTGTAATACTTTAAACAATAAGAAAGAAAGAAAAAAAGAAACCTATGAGGTAGGCACTATTATTGCCCCATATTACAGATGAGAAAACTGAGGTCCACAGAAGTGAAGAACTCTGTCCAACAGGGTATGGATAGTAATTAGCAGAGACAGAATTTCACTTGGTGCTATCTGAATCCAACATCCATGTTCCTAGCCCCTGTGCTGGCCTCCTTGCCATTTTGAAAGCGATGATGCATACAGAATGCTTCATACAGTCCCTGGTATTCACCCAGACAGAGAGCATGTTCCATTCTACAAAATATATAGAAGAAGAGAAAAATCCTTCTACTATCATAGTTTTCAGAGTATCTCTATTAACGTCTTAAATAATCATACAAACAAAGGTTTCAGCTTCATTTTATTTCCACATCCAATAAATTTGATGTGTGATTTTTGGCAATAGAGTTATTATGGTAAAATCCAATTGCTATAAATCATTTGGAGATCCTATAATCCATTATAATATTCACTATAATGGACTTTAGCCAACTGGATGGAAAGATTGACTAAAAAACCAGTCCCACTACTGCAATTGATTAAGACATTAAATAATTTAAAATGTCTCATTTTGTTTGTATATTTAGATCCTTTCATGATGCCTAAGGGAAGATAATTTTGATAACTGTTCTAGAATATTCTCCATTTCAAGATGAGACTTATATTAATATTAAATACAAATAATAATATAGTTACCAACCCTGTTGGATATTTTATACCCCCTTTTTTCACTAAAATGTAACAAATCAAAGAGAAAAAAAGAATATATTGCATGGTTGCTGCATGTGAATTATGAATTACATGTGTTATCTTCTAACTTCTAAGTGCATCAGTATTAATAAGAAATCCTAAGGTGAGTGTGGTAGATATTTTAGGTTATGGTTATTATAAAATAACATAAAAAATAATCCTCCATCCCAGGCCTGTGTTTCTCAGTTGGAGCTTCAGCCTGCATACCCAAGGGTTGTGTGTTCAACTTCCAGTCAAGGGCATGTACCTGGTTGTAGGTTCGATCACCGGCCCCAGTCAGGGTACATGTGGGAGGCAACCAATAGATGTGTCTCTCTCACATCAATGTTTATTGTTCTCTCTCTCTCTCTCTCTCTCTCTCTCTGTCTCTCTCTCTCTCTCCCTCCTTTCCTTCTACTCTCTCTCTAAAAACAAGAAAAAAATCAATAGAAAAAAAAATCTTTGGTGAGAATTAAAAATAAATCTTCCATGATATTATTTGTATAATTAACATTTAAAAGCATATGAGTACAAACTTCATATTTGAATTACACTAAGGTCTAAACTTGCTTTTTAAAAGATTTTACTTTTTTAGAGCAGTTTTATACTGACAATAAAATTGAGAGAAAGGCACAGAGATTTCCTGTATAGCTGTTGCCCCCATATATAACCTTTACCATCACCAATACTCCCCTGAATGGAACTTTATTTTAATTTTATTTATTATATATTTTATTGATTTTTTACAGAGAAGAAGGGAGAAGGATAGAAAGTCAGAAACATCGATGAGAGAGAAACATTGAGCTGCTGCTTCTTGCACACCCCCTACTGGGGATGTACTCGAAACCAAGGTACATGCCCTTGACCGGAATCGAACCTGGGACCCTTCAGTCTGCAGGCCAATGCTCTATCCACTGAGCCAAACCGGTTTTGGCTGGAACTTTATTTTTAAATCAAGAATAAAAGCACATTGACACATCATAATCACTTAAAGTCCACAGTTTACCTTAAGGTCCACTCTAGGTGTTGTACTTTCTATGGGTTTGGATCAATGTATAATGATATACTAAATCCAGCATCATAATATACAGAGTATTTTCACTCTCCTAAAAGTCTTCTGTGCCCTGTCTATTTATCTCTTTCCCCACAAAAATCTCTGACAACCACCAATCTCTTTATTGTCTCCATAGTTTTGCCTTTCCAGAATCTTTCTATATAAAAGCCTAAGCAACTGTTTGACTGGTTGATGAACACTGACCACCAGGGACAGACTCTCAACATACAGGTATGGAAACATGAAGCAGACTAATGAGTCTCAAGGGACCAGTGGAGTCCCTTGGCCTACCCTGTGCCCTCTAGCAATCCAGGACCCCTCATGGGATATTGGAGAGCTGGTTTTGGCCCAAGTCCCGCAGGCCAGGCTGAGGGACCCCACCGATGGAAGAATCTATGCACCAGACCTCTAGTGTCATAAAGTTGAAGTCATACAGTATGCAACCTTTTCATATTGCCTCCTTTTTCTTAGTTTTCACTTAGTTTTCTTCATATCTTTCCTGACTCTGCACCTCATTTATTTTTAGTGATAAATAATATTTCATTACCTGGATGTACCACAGTTTATTTATCCATTCACATACTGAAGAACATTTTTGTTGCTTCCAAGTTTTGGCAACTAAGCTTCCACAGACATTGTATGCAGGTTTTTGTATGTGTGTGTTTTTTTTAATTTTTAAAACAAATTTATTTTTCAATTACAGTTAACATTCAAAATTGCATTAGTTTCATGTGTAGAGCACAGTGCTTATGCATTTATATGAGTTACAAAGTGATCCTCTTGATGTCTTTCACCCACTGGACACCATACATCAATATTACAATGTCAACTATGTTCCCTAAACTGTACTTTATATCCCCGTGACTATTTTGGAACTGCTATTTGTACTTAATCCTTTTCATCTTTTCTAACCAGCACCCCAAACCTCTCCCCTCTTGCTACCATCAGTTTATTCTCTGTAACTCTGAGTTTCCTTCTGTATTGCTTGTTCATTTCTTTTACTTTGTGATTCCACTTATAAGTGAAATCATATGGTATTTGTCTTTCTCTGTTGAATCTATTTACTTAGCTCAATACACTGTACATCAATTCATGTTGGTGCAAATGTTAAGAATGCATTTTTTTCTATGGTCAAGCAACATTCCATTGGATATATGTTCTTCTTTATCCATTCATATTTTGATTGAAGCATTTAATTCATTTATATTTAAAGTCATTATTGATAAGTATGTAGTTATTGCCATTTGAATATTTTTTCTGATTTTTTTGTAGTTCTCTGTTTCTTTTCTTTTTGTTGTTGTTATTGTTTATGGTAACAAAGTTTAACTTCTTCACAATTTTGGTGTGTGAACAACACAAACGGAATCACCTAAGCTATAAACAATGAGAATAAACTTCTTAAAAAAAAACAATTAAATTTTGTTTCTTTCTTATTCTCTTGCTCTCTTCTCTTGTATGTAGAAGTTTTCCTGGGAAGACCATTGGTGCAGTTTCTGGTCACCTACACCAGATGCTCCAGGGGTGTCTCCTATGCAGGTTGCATATGCCCTTCAGTTGTAATTGAGCATGGATTGCTGCTAGCATCTCAATTGTTGGGGTTTGCCCTCAGGCTAACTGGCTATGAGGGCTGGTTGAGACTACAGTAAGTGAACTATTAGTTGTGTGGGAACTGCCCCCAGGGAGTGGGACTCTCATGCCAACCATATCTGTACTTCACATGTATTGTAGAATCGGTTGGATGTTACTCTGATATGTTTAAAGGAATGCACTGAGGGCATTGGTTTTGGGGTCTCTTGGAAAGGACTCGTTTTGGGAAGGTCATGGTCAGATGCCACTTGTATAAACTTGAGGCTTCATGTTAGAAGCTAAATGTGATCTGTGGTTTTTACCACTTGTGCTGGGCTTTGAGGTTCTTGGGAGAGATGTGCTGAGAACCAAGGCTGGCAGATCCAAGGCTTGGGACCTTTGGTAAGCACCATGATGTGAGCTGAGGCTAGCCACCACTCATGCCTGGCTTGTGGTTGCTTAGTGAAAACTACATCTCAAGCCAAGTCTGGCCACTTATTCCAGGCTTGGGGATACCTAATGGTAGTTACTATGCCAGCTGAGACCGATTGGTGCTTGTGTTGGGCTTGAGGCTACCTTAACAATATCTACAAGGCACACCAAGGTTAACTGCTGCTTGCTTGACATTTGTGAACCTTTGAGAGACTTTGGACAAGTCCATAGTCATTGTGCAGGATTCAGTGGAAGAGTCTTGGACCCAGTGGGCAAGTTAGGTGGGACAGGGTTTCAGGGAATCCCCAGAGCAGGGTGAAGGTGCTTGCCAGGTTAATGGAGAGGACAGATTTGGTGGCAATCTGCACCAGGCAGGCTGGGTTAGGAGAGTTCAGCAAAGGAGCAATGGCAACTACTAATGTTTTTGTTCCTAGAATATCCAATACCTGCCCCTTCAGCTTAAAATTTGCCCTGACATTAGTCAATTTAGTTCTTTCCCATTTGTCCCTGACACCTTTTGAGCTGATGCCCCTCCTATGGAGCTTAGAGCCAGTGAGGTTTTTAGTGTGGAAATTGGTGTGTGGACTCTTTAAGAAGAGTGCCTTGGTCTCGAGCATCTCTTTGATTTTCTAGAAAGTAATTGCCACTTGTTTTTACAAATAAATGTTATAGGGACTCATCTTCTTGGCATTGATGGTCTGGGAAGCTCGATGTGAACCTGTAAAAATAAATATTGTGTCCCAAAAATCTATATATGCTTTGAATAGGTATCAATTTCAATGGGTTAATTCTAAAAAGAAACATCAATTGAGCTATCAGCTATCAGTACTGTACACATTTTTGGGGTGGACACCCTGCATATATATAATGGTTCTTATGAATATTTAAACTTATAATTTTTATATTTGTAAGTGATTGGTTTTGGTTTTTACTCTTTCCTACCCTATGAAGGTAAGTACTTATCTATTTTTTTTCACCCTATTCTCAATACTTGTCATTATGTCTGAACATAAAAAGGCTCAATCAGTATTTGTTAAATTAATAAAATGAATGAATGATTGAAGAGAGGATAAGTTAGTGGAGACTAAGATTGTCCAGAGACAAAAATGAAGGAGACTGAAAGAGGATCACAAAGTCACTAGGCTTGAAAATTAAGCTTACTATAAAAAAGAAAAACTAAACACTTCCACACATTGTGCTCCTGGGTAAGCAAAGAGCTTAAGTAGGCTTTGTGTTGTTTATAAGAAGCAGGGCAAAAATGAATCCAAACTTTTTGTTTTGTTTTCAAACTTTCTCTTTTTCACTTGGAAAAATGTCCCATTGAACATGCTTGCCCTTCAAATGGGGTCTAAAACAAGAAGTATCAAATCTCTTCATCCTCCAGTGGCATGAACAGGCAGTCATGATGCATCTCCTAAAAAGCCGGGCCTCTTCCTCCTATTGCCAACTGTACACCCTGCACTGAGCTTCATGATGGGAGGGAGCTTGGTCTTCCCAGGCCAGTCTGGTCAGAGTGGACGTTTCACAAGGGAGTCAGAGCACTGAAGGAAATGTCAAAACCCCTTTGAGGAAATTTTCAAAGCCGGGCTACGGTGTTTAGCTTTTATCTTTCAGGAGATAATTTTATAAATATTAGAATATATTTAAATCTCTATGCTAGGGGAAATTGGTGTGATTCCATATTATAAACTGAATTTGATTTTCCCCCCACAGATTTTGAATAAATAAACCTATCAGGAAGCTATAGCTCTAATCCTGGTTTTGGGAAATAAATATTTGAATTACTTCACTTATATCTATTATTCTACAAGGGCTTATAGCATACCAAAAAAATGATAAAAAGAGAAATAAGTAATCAAAATCAGGGAGTAGGGATAGAAAAATCACATGCATAATAAAAAGTACAATCATTTGACTTAAGTATAATTACTACAATGTAATATTCGGCTAGAAATTTGCTTTGGAGATTCTTGAAAGCCAAAGTAAAACAGAAAGTTTAACCACTTACATAATTTATAGTTTACATAAAATAGCAATAACTAATATTTATTGTTTTCTAACTTTGTGCCAGACACTGTTCATATGTATTCTTTATGTATAACCATTTTTACAAATACTTGAAAATCTGCTGTTCTTCAGAGATGTCCATTAACTTAATCAGCTGAGAAAACGATCTTCTACAATGAGAGAGTGAAAATTTATACCACAAAGCATCTCCCTTTTTTTTTCTTTAGAGAATAGTCCATCTAAATTAAACTTTTAAATTCTTGATTTAAGGCAGCCAGCCTGTTTTAACGAAGTTGCCAAATACTCTTAACTGAAAGGAAGCATTGCAAGATATGACAAACAGGAAAGCTAAACAAAAGTCAACAGTGTTGCAAATCATACATTTATGGGAGGAAACACTCCAGCCTTGCAGCCAAGCCTGAAATTTAAACCTGCAAGACAAACCATGCTAACATCAACAGGGTAGTGTGCTGTGCAATGCTCCTTCTTATTATTACCAGCAGAACTTGGACCTGAGTCCAGGGCCCTGTAGGGTAGGCCTTTAGAAAGTGAGTGAGAATACTAACGAGCCTATTAGCTGTACTGTCACAGGCTAACAAAACTTGGAGGAGACTGAACATGTGTTTGATATTAAACTCAAATTATGCACTGTTCTGTTTCAAATTTGACCCCTAGAAATGAGCTATAAAGCAACAACATCCTTAACGTTTTCTTGGCAAAAATCAGCAAGGATTTTTCGTAATGTTTCTTTATAACACACCTTCACTTATATGTTAATGTCTCTTCTTCCAGTGGTAAAACCTGGACTACCCAGGGAGTCACCAACTTAAATGCTGAAGGGATCATACAAGTAACAAAAATGAAATGTATGTTGCAATTTAGGTATGTGGGCCCAGTGACAAGGGATCTTTCTTTTAAAAAATAAATTATAAACCCGGACTTTTAAATGAAATCTCCCAATTTTTAAACACTGGTAACTATTTCAAATACGTTTGATGCTTGCTTCAATTGCCAGTGCAATTCTCTATGAACTGAAACTCTTAATTTAAAACTCTTCATAAGAAGGTGAACCTCTATAAATTACCTTAATAGAGCTTTTAATAAAAGTTGTATAGCAAATCAATGAGAGGAAGACCGGTAAAAATTTCAGACACCTTTCTTTCTTCCTCATTAATGACATATCCCTTGAGCTGTCAACAGACACAGCATCCTTTTGTGAAAACTGAAGAGGCACCAGGACTTACCTGAATGAGGATTAGCCATCTTCAAATGAAATTCAGATGAGAGAGTACCTATAAGTCAGGCCAAGGTTCTCTTTCAGCTAACACTGTGTTTGCCTCCACACATGAATACCAACAGGCTTCCATAAGAGAGTGTGTCATGCAAGGATTTTTATAGAAAGTGGACCTAAATGACTATGGAAGGAGCTTGGGAAAAGAAGATATAGAGGAGGCTGTTAGGATGTCAGAGAGAGATGCTTGCCAGAAGCCCTGGCATGGGAGACAATTTGGATCTGATCAGGAAATCTGAGAAGCCAAGCATATCCCTTTGCCAAGGAATTACTTGCAGAAAGGACTAGGGAGCTATGATCTGTGCATAACCTCACCTCTAAGAGTCCATAGGCAAGCATCAAAAGGGCCTCATAGTCTGTTGGCCAGTCTGAAGTCTTGACTAAGACCTGTCCATAGAGTTGAGGAGAGCAGAGTCCACCCTGACCCCTGTACATCTGTGCATATATCTTTACCTAAATGATAAATCTTTCAGAGCATAATGGCTCCAGCTTCCTTTCTGCCTTTCAAATTCAACATAAGCTCCCCTTTGGCCAGCTATTACCTAAAACAATAGATGGAAGGGGATTTGAGGGAGCAGCTCAACCAGATAGACAATAGGACAAATTAGTACAATGAGTGTGGAGACTTTGATTTCCTCCCATAGGTCATGACCATTTTAGCTGGAACATTTCCAAAACCATTTGATTCTATATTGTAGAGAAATTCTGTTGGAAAAAAGGAAGAGTAGGCTAGGCAGTTAGATTGCTTTGAATTTGAATCTTAATTACTTGCTTTTCTATGGCCTGAGGCAAGGCACACAATCTCTGACTCACAGTTTCTCTGCCTATAAAGTGGGGCTAATAATGCCAATATGGAACTTTTGTCTCAAGCATTAGATACAGTGTTGGGACAGTACAAAGTGTGGTCCATGGGAACAAAGACATGTTTTGCTTATACATGGTGGCAGCCTCTAGGATCAAGCAAAGCATCTGACAACAAGTAAGCAAAGATTATGTTTTAACCACTATTATTATTGCTTTTAATAGAAAGAGGGTCTCTTGCATATACATTAAAGTTTACAGAATGGATGGACTGCATTACCAATAAAGGTTTTTCTGATCATTTTGGAGATTGATTAAAATGAATTTAGTTGTTTGCTAGGGCACATTTAGAATAAATCAATTTTTATTCTCATAGTTAAAAAGACAAGTAGATAGAATCATAACAGATATAGAAGCATTCTTTCGTTCTTTGTACAAAAAGCGTACTGTTATGTGATCTCCCTCAGAGTGCATCTCCATCTCTGTCAGCAGTTAGCATCCAGTCTGAGAAGAATCTAGCTCACATCCAGTAAGTAGAGGACAAGCACACTGACCACACACACTGCATCTTTCTCCTCAAACACTCATACACTGGCCTTTGGTAAGAGGCAGGGCATGAAGAGGAAGAAACTGATATACATTCCAAAAAGAAATTAGCTAAACAAAAGTCCAGCCCACCAGGCAAAGCCATCAGGAAACGGGTTAACATATTTTTCACCCATTCAACAAAAGATAGCAAGCACTTGTCTAGATATCTACTTTCATCACTGAAAGCTTTAAAATTGATTCATGGCTTTATAACTACAACAAAGTAACCTTGGATAGATTAAAATCAAGGCTTTTCTTTTTAAAATTTGGATATCAACAGCAAGAATCCCACCCAGGTCTTGCTAAAAACGACTTTGGCTGACGTTATGAAATGCTTCCTCAAGCTCTTCTTCAGCCAAATGAGAAAATGTCTGGAAAGGATTCATCCTTTTAGTGTACACAGAAGATCTTCTTCTTGGATCTATAAACTAAGCTTTTAAATTCCGCTGTAATTACTCCAAAGACATAAATAGAGCTGATACTATTTCTGGCATCCCAGCTGGCCCTTTAGACAAGGTACACAGCATTTTCAAATAAAACTTCCACCAAGTGTGTAGGTATTCTAGCAAGAGGCAGATGTCTAGAAATTTGAGGTGTCCAAAAGAATGGCTTCCAAAAATGCTAGTGTCTAAGAAAACCTCCCCCCAACCCCTCGCCCTTCTCATTTTAATTCTCAGGCCAGTTATTAGGATTGAGTTGATAAATAAGGGCTGAAACTATTCTGTTTTCAACCACTAACTTGGCTCTCTTTTAAGTTTCTGTACACTAAAACAATTCATTAAAATACTCATATGCAAGGGGTATTTATTTAAGGGGATATGTGATTGCTCTCAGGCACACTCTGTAGCTACTAACCAGTACAATTTAAAAACTTCAGTTCAAAAGCTGGAGCGTCACAGAATCGTCTTGGTGTTAGTGCTGATTAATACCACCATCATATCCATTTTCCATGTGAACATTGTCAGTGTCTGGAGTTCTTCTCTGGCTGGGACAGGAACATTTTACACTTAGCTCTTTGTGAACAGGCTGCGCTTTCTTTTACAAGAAGACTTAGACTTCCCAAGTCATCTCAGGCGTTTTCTCCTTATTGTTTCTGGTCACATTTGTTTGTCCTCTGAAACTTAATACAATTTGAGTTCAGAATAAAAACATGATTGCTATAAAAATCAACTAGATTAATTTCCAGACTCTCTGGACATTTTGAATTCTTGATTTATTAATGGTAACAACAATGAAAAAAAGACCTGAGAATTATCTCTTTGCACTTCTTTTTATTTACCTGTACTTTAGTTTCTTGATTTATAAAGTAATGGGGTGGGGTAGCCATTGTCTAAATCTCTAACTTGGAAGGCAGAAGATCTGGATGGATACATTGTCAGTCATTAGTGCACAGAATAGTCCCAGCTTTTTGCCTGTAGGCTTCTGATAGCATTGTACCTTCTGGCCCCCTTGTGGTGGTTAGGGTCAAATGACTACTTTTGACCAATGAGTTATGAGTATAAATGACATGTGTCCCTTCTCTACTGACAGTTTATGGCCAAGGGAGAACTTCTGGATCTTTCTTTCCCTCTACTATGGTGGACAGCAATATTTCATATTGTAGATGCTCCATCAATTTGGAGCAGCTTGGAGTGAGAATAACAAGGATGGGGAACAGAGGCCCCATTGACTCTCAAGGAACATATAGTGTGAGTAGGAATTAAACCCTTGATTTAAAGCCACTGAGCATTTGGATAGCATTGTAGAGCCTAGTCTATCCTAACGGATATAATTCATCACCTACCCAGATCTTCCCAAGTGAAGCCAAACTACTCCCCCTTCCTCCCCACCCTCCTCTTTATTCTCCTCCTCCTTCTTCTAGGGGAGCAGGAAGAGTGTGGAATCTTTATAGTATCCCATATTGCCTATTTCTGTGGGAGGTAGAAAATTGAGGAGAGTTTAGTTATAGGTTGTTTGTTCAATTAACAAGGCTGGTACTCTTCATACTATACAAACACATGATAAAAATTCATTCTGAAAAAATGCATACAAATGTTCACTATCTACATCCTTACAGAATAAAGATTCCTCTGTGTGTGATCTTTGGCAAAGGCAAACTTGCAGCTTCAGAACATCGCAGGGTGAGTTTGTCTACAGAGGTTCAGCTTTTGCTCAGTTGGCTTCACACTCTGCTCTATTGATTAAAAGAAGAGGTTTCCAAGTTACCCAGACCTGATTCCAATGAAAACTTTTAGTCACTATAGTATCTGCCATAATCTAGTTATCCTCTATGAGTGCCAATAGCTTCTTCTACAAAAAGGAAATCACATATTTTAATGTCTGGCACAGTGGGTGGGATGTTAATATAGATTATTCCAGTTGTTCGCTCTACCTGCTCATAAATGAAACCTCTGCTTACAAGAAAAACAAAACAAGCACACAAAGAAAAAGAGACACACTGTGGAGAACAGACCCTAAGGTTGTTTTCTCTGTACAGTGCAAAGTTGGCTGATTACAGCAAATTGCTTAGTTTTGCAAATTTGAACTATTTACTGTCTGATTCATTACAGAGAAAGTTTGCTGATTCCGGTTCTACATCATGAACTTCATGAGGTGATAGACTCTGTCTTGTTCACCTTTGTTGCCTCAGAAGCTTATTAACAGCAGAACCTAAATCCATAATTTAGTATATGCAAAGATGCATCGAACACCTGAAAATCAAGCCAACATTAGCAGTTATCGCCTCTGAATTAGACCTTCCTTAGAGAGGCCTACATATTTTTTTTAAGACTGAGGTCATGGGGAAACAGTCTGTCCTCATACTTTGTATTACCCTTAAAGCTGAAAACAGAATGAACAGAGCTGGCTATTGGAGGACATTCCTATCCTTTATCAAAAGTCTGCCTTTAAACCAAGTTGCCATTTATGCACCTATTTTCACATTACCAATTCCATGTGTCTTTTAGGGGACAGTTATTCTGTTTTCAGATTCAATTAGGACCAATTTCCATAGTACTGATATTGTATTTGGTGTCCAAGAAACCTTTTAATTTTGTTTATAAACTTTTTTTTGTTGTTGTTCCCTTTTCAAAAACAGGAAACCATTATTTTCCAGGAGTAAACAAATTCAAAATCAAGTGAGCCACTCAACTCCCAAAATCAAGGCTGTGTTTTGTATACATGAAAAAATCAGCTTTCTAATCTTTACTGACTGTATCAAAATTCTCCAGGGAAAGCCAAGAACTTTAAAATGTTGTGGGAATCAAAGAATTTGAAGAGTCCCCCACCCCTGCCACATTTGGTTCTTCTCCAAACCCAGGGAATACTTTCAAATCTCATGAATCACTCCTTCGATATTTCTGTCCCATGAGATTGGTCTGGATGTTTTATTTTTTTCTTTCATTCATCCACCCACGGTCCTTTAACTCCCATATGGAATGTATACAGTAACATTAACAACCAAGAACAAAGTAGAACAAGATGCTTGCCATGGATATCAAATCTCAAAAGAGACAATTAAATTAATACAAATCATCACTGCTTCCCGAAATCACTATAGACTATTGCACTTTAGAAAGAATTACTATAAAGCTTTAAATAATTATATTAAACTTATTGGAGAAGCTTAATAAGACGAAAAATATTTCCGGGTTTCATCATGATGTTTAGAAAACTCTTCCAACTCACCTGATGACCATCCCAAGGGTAAAGTGATTTCAATCTCCCTCCCACTGGGGTCAGTAAATAAGGACTCTGACCCCTTCCTGGCCCTTGACTTTGTGCCCTGAGATTGGTCTCCCACCCTGATCACCATCAACACTATCTAATCACTATTCATCCTCAGGTAAAATGACTTTCCCCTACACTGCAGCAGACTTAGAAAAAAATAGAATTGCTACATTAGGAGCTTAGTCTATATTTACCTACCTACATATGTCGTTTTATTAGAAAACTAGTAGCCCTGTGCACAAATCCATGTGCCAGGAGCTCACCTGTAGCTTATTGTTGCCCTCCAGTAGCCCCCTGCCCACTGTCCTACCCTCCTATACCTTCCCCAACCACCTCTCCCCAACTTCCCTCATAGCTGCCCTACCCTCTTGCTGATCTGTGATCTGGTCATTATGAGGTCAGTTGTTATGCTTCACCGCATAATGACCATTTGCATATTACATCTTTATTATATAGGATAAGTTTTCTTACTTGATTTTGAGGAGTATGTTAAAATGTTTATTTAACAAAATACTAATGTGTTACAATAAATTAATTATGCACAGTTGTTGATAATATACTATAATTTTTTAAATGTTCCTCACTTTATAAAAGATAAGGTTGTCATTCTTGTATCAGTTCCCCCAATTTTTAAAATCAGTCCATGAAATCACAAAGGAGCTGTGGACTTAGAATGCTGGAGCATCACTGAGCTGGAAAAGAAGTGGTATTAGAGTGTATTTATGATTCACAGAAATCAATGAATTATCTAAGCTCACTCAGCTGATCAGACGAAGTGAATTAAAGTGAATTACAACCCAGATCACTGGATCCTGGTCGAATGATTCCTTTAATATTCCAGGCTGCTTGCTATATAGCTACTGTAGCAGTTCCTTTAAGAGTGCAAACTTCCTCTGTTATTACATCTTCCAAATTAGCCCTATCCTTTGTTAATTGTCTCTTTATTTTATATTTTAACAAATGTGCATATGTAGGCTTCCCCATAACTTTTGAAAATGGTTCTGAAATTAATAGCATCTTGCTCTGTAATTGTGTCAGCTCATGAACTACTTCTGGGAACAATAGTCTCCTAAGTACTGAAGGAGAAGGTACAGGTGCTGTGGAAGGCTCATAGAAGCACCAAAAATCCATCTGGCTAGGGGTAGCAGGGGGAGGGGGGCCTGGGGTTGAGGGGAGAGAATGTAGCAGTGGCAAGGTAAACTGGAAGATGAAGAATGGGCAGCATTAGACAAAAGCAGAGAGAGGATAGAGAAAACAGGGTACCGTCGAGGGCCTGTACATGTTCTGGTGTGGCAGAATATTGGGCAAAGAGATCAGGTAAGAAAAGAAAATGGCTTTTTAAGAAATGCTTGCGAAACCTCAGAAAACCTAGTATTTCCCCAGGTGTATTGTACAATACAGTAATCCCATGGTCATTCTTAAAAATAAGAGTAGAGGGGCACTGAAGATCTAATTAATTTGGATCTCAATTTATATTTACCCATAAACACTATAGCTATCCACAAGAAAAACATCTTGGGCCGAATACTTCTCTAGCCCATGGCAGCTGAACTGTGAATTTCCATTTTAAGCCTTTGAGAATATATAAAGAGAGTTTTGAAGGGCTAAATAATTGACATAATAACTAGATATTTGTAAATACCTTCTGCATTCTTAAACAGTAAATAGATGCATAAATTTATATTTTAAAAATATATTTTTATTGATTTGAGGAGGAAGGGAGAGGGAGAGACACAAAAACATCAATGATGAGAAAGAATCCTTGATCGGCTGCCTTCTGCAACACCACACTGGGGATGGAGCTTGCAACCTGGGCATGTGCCCTGACCTGGAATCAAACCGTAACCTCCTGGTTCATAGATCGATGGTCAACCACTGAGCCACGCGGCACGGCTGGGTATATATTTTTGCCATAAATGAACAAAGCACTGCTGGAGCACTGGTGCAGCTGCAGGAGGTATCTGTGCCAGGTGCTGCTGGTAAGGACAGAAATGGAGCCTCTGGGGTTATGTCATTTTCAAATAAGTTCTCCAGATGTTTCCTGGATTTGCAGGTCTGAGATCCACTGATCTACTCGATCGTATCCAGAAGCGGGCCTGCATTGAGGGCAGACTGGGCCAATTTGTAGTCATGGTGCAGTCACACTTCTGGGCATGACTGCTGCTCCCTGGCAACCGGAACCGAGGCTGTATGCTGTCCCCGCGGAGCAGTTTCCTTTACGCTTGCACACTCTGCAACCTGCTCCCCTCACTCCTGGTGGATTTCGTTCTGTGCATCACCACATTGCATCTGGCCTTTGGTGATCGCTTCTGTGAAACACACACCATTTCCTGGGCCCTCTCCTCCTCACATACAAACTCTCTCCTGTTGTTTCTGTGTCTCAGGTCAGGAGCCACCTCTGCCCTCACAGAGTGGAGTTTATCGTGTTTCTTACTTCATGGCTCACCACAATCACCAGTCTGGGGAAAGCCTTCTTTGAGTTATTTTATTACTTTTCCTCATTATTCCTCAGCCAAGTTCATTCTCTCACTCACAGGCATAGCCCAGGCATCCTCTCGGCTGAATTATAGACTTACACATACAGTTGGAAAACATACAGTTTTATTGATTATGAGTGTTTTATTAATGTGCATAAATACTATTATGTAGAAACCTAAATAAAATATATTTTCTACTTCTGCACTGATTACTGTTTTCAAGTATGTTCCATGTGCTATGGTTCTTTCCTGCTGCCTCACCTGCCTACCTCCCATTCACTTGCCTGTTCCCTGGGGTTGGGTGTCCAGACTTTGAGAAAGGACCTCCCACTTGCTACAGGCTTTGGGCCTCTGTAAACTTCTCTGGGTCATAGAGTTCTCTGGCCTGAGTTTGTAAAACCTGAACTAGATCGTTAGATATGAAGTAGACATTCCAATTAAGATGCACCGAAAAAGATAACATCTTAATTTCTGATTGAAATGTCACTGAATTTATTTGGGGGTTTTCCATCAAAACTTCCCAATGTGAAGACCTCCTATTCATAACTATGTATCTGGGTTTTCTTTTAGATCTGCCAATAAATTTATGAAAATTTTTCCACGAAGGACTTAAGTGAACCTGTGCATTTTATAGATATTGATCTCATTTTAAATGCATTGTTTTTTGTTATATATTCCAGTTAGCTATGCTGATGTCTCTACCTTCCCTTATGCTAGACTAGATGAGGCTAGGTATCTGTGTTCACATTTAACCCTTTACAAAAGCTGCATTGGATCAATGATCACTCCCTGCAGAACACGATCATTGTTTAATCTACCTGCTTGATTGGACTGTGAACTTTTAAGGGCAGCAATGATCTCTAATTCATTTTTCTACCTTCAGCAAGATAGACTCATTTTTTAGTGTTTTTTGAATGTACATAACAATACCAACAACTATTATGTTACAGTAATATGACTAAAATGATGTGGAAGTGGTGAAGGCAATCACTTTGAGGGCTCATGTCAGCTATGGGATTTATCTGCTAGGGGGGCAGTTCTGAGGTTGGCATTATAATTTAGCGCTACTTGTGTTTTTGTTCTACCCTTTTTTTCTGTTTGATGGGTTCCGTTGTCGCTGGCAAAGAGATTCTTCCCCAACACTCCAGAATAGAAATGAAGAAAGGAGGCAAAACAGATTTAAACAGAGGTTTACTGAAAATAAGATGGAGGGAAAGGAGAAGGTAGAGAGGTTGATGCACCAAGGAGCTCACACTAACAGACAGTATGGCTCCAGGAACTGTGGCTAGATCTTGCTTACATAACGCTGGGTCTCATTATGCAGGCACAGAGTGGACCTCTTTATTCTCCAGGGTCCTGCTGTGGGTTGGCATTGACTGGCTAGTGCAAAGGTGCAAAATAAATTTTATCTTGAAGAGAAACTTTAACCTTATCTAGAAGAGGCTGAAAAAAATAACTGAAGAACATTCCCATCCATCTTGAGAGAGCTCAGTCTGTCTCACTGTCAGACCATTTAGGGAAAATTAATCAGTCATTCCCTCTTTCTTGTTCTCACCCTCCATCCACACTCCGTAGCTAGATGACAGGGTGTTGTGGTTGCAGAGACAGAATTCAAGCATGCTTATGATGGATGAGTAAAAGGCATCTTGTGATAGAAATGGCCTCTCTTCTAGTTCTAAGGAAAAACATGAAAAGTCCTATTTCTATATTCTCTGCTTCATGACTCGCCCCATTTAACCACTTCTTTGTCTTAACCAGTAATTTTCACGTGTTTAAAAGATGCAATATATGACTATTTAGTGAAGGACACTAATCTCTTTTCTCTTAGATTGTCAAACTAAAAAATGACAACTGACAACACTACAATAGCCCGCTGATGTGAATGAATCAAAATTATGCCTAATTTCTTTTGTCAGATTGACGAAAACTAAAGCATATTTTTTTGGTGTGCGGCAGAATTTTTGTAATTAGTTCCTATGTGCCATGAGATGAAAAGATTGAGAATTTTTCATCTAAACTCAAATAGAACTATTTCTCCACCAGCAAATTCAAATCAACAAATCAGGGTTATAGGAAACTATTGGTTAAAAACCCATTTTTCAGATTTTAATCAATGTTGCTAATTTCAGTTATTCACACATCTGTTTCTCATTACACTGAAGATTTGTGTATCATAAATTCCAATTTGATGATGGACCAGGATTCTGCTTGTAATTAATTGGAAATTTACAGAGTGAGGTGTAACGAAGCAAATGAACAAAGGGAGATAGGCAAGGTCATAAGGGTAGTTGAGGGGGTCAAGTCTCTGCTTTAGTAAGACCTAGCTTCAAATATCAGGTCTTCTGGGAATACACCAGCTATCATAATTCTTAGGTCACCACCACCCTTTAGGATAAACCAGAGTGAAATCTAGTTAAAACTCTAAAAAAAAAAAAAATACCCCCAAAACAAAAACCACCAAGAAACAAATGAAAAGAACAATAAAATTGTTCCTTGGGGATAACTGTGGGCAGTAAGAATAGAATGGAACTGCCCCTGTCTGCTCACCAAAAGCAGTCCACCATTATCAGCTCTCCCTTTGTCCACTTTTCTGATCTTTCTGTCCTTGGTAGGGAAACATGCAAATAGAAAAAAATCCAGACATCTAGAGATGTCTTGGTTATCACAAGTTTTAGTAACTTTTCAAAGAGAAACAAAGATTTTGGTTCACAGGAAGGGTAATAACCTTCCTTCTCTGCCCTTGTTCATCTCTTGTTTGAAATGTATTGCTATTTTGATTTTAAATTGCTCTAAAATATGTGATTCTATAAATGCAATCCAGAGTGAATCAGTGGGGAAAAAATGTGGGAAAAGATGACTATTTTATCCATCAATCTGTGTTGGCATTTTGGAAAAACATTCCTCAAAATGCTATTTGAAGTATCCAGCAAGTCTTGGGTAATCTGACGCCTCAGATGTTGGCAATGATTGAAGACGTATCAACAACAATAACAACAAAAACAAAACAAGTTCTAATGTCATCTACCAGTCTGATTTTATTGAAATTACTAAAAGAGATTAAATAAAGGATTATTAACATTGGCTTGTGAGGTTATGGGTTTTTGTGTGTGTGTTTGTTGAATGTGTGTGTAACATAATATGTAATTTGGTACAATTTTCTGGATTTTAAGCTTATTCTCATAGCCACCAACAGGCTAGCACATTGCTTTGCACATAGATGCATCTCATGCATGCAGACTTCCGGGTCCAATTCTACCCCTAGCTAGCTGGCTGCCCTTGAACCTCAGTTTTCTTTTCTCTATCAATAGAGGTAATAAAAAATTATGATACTTAATTCCTAGGTTGATTATGAAAAGCATATGAGACAAACAGTAAAAAGTAATTCCCCCAGTGTCTAGCATCCTCCTATCTAATGAAAGAGTAATATCCAAATTGACCATACCTCTGGTCAAGCCATGTCCATAGTCACACCCATTAGCCAATCAGGAGCAAATTATGCAAGTAAACTACAAACAAAATGGCTGCAGCCACTGAGAGCAGGAAGGTGGCTTGGGTTTCCCCAGCAATGGAGGAACTCAAGCTTTCTGCCTGCCATTGCCGGCCTAGGCCTCCACTCAAAGCTGCAAAGTTTCAATTATAGAAGATATCCCAACAGAAATGGCAGCAGCCATGGAGCTGGAGAGAGCAGAGGCTATGGTTGCCCGGGTGATGGAAGAAGCCAAGCTTCTGCAGTCTTGGCCAGTGTAGGCCTCCACTCTAGGCTACAAAGTTTCAATTATTGAAGGTAAATGTTCCAACAGAAATGGCTGCCGCCATGGAGGGAACAGAAGGATTGACTCTGCTCTAGGCTACAAAGCTTTAATTGTAGAACATAAATTAATCCCAGATACCAGGGCCTCCATTTGGGTCACTGGGGGCATGGCTGGCCAGCAAACCACCACAGGCCTCTCACCCAGGCCACCCTAGCCTCAAGGGAGCCCCCACACTGATCTGGGACACTCTTCAGGGCAAACCAGCTGGCCCCCACCCATGCACCAGGTCTCTATACTATCTAATAAAAGATTAATTTACAGATTGACCATCACTCCACCACACAAGAGGGCTTACCCCTTGTGGTCAAAGATCCTGCCCCCATGAGGACACAAGATGGCCACCTCAAGATGGCCAGCAGGGGAGGCCCATTGGGAAGGACCAGGCCTGCAAGGGAGGGCACTTGGGGCAAACAGGTTGGCAGGGGAGCAGTTAGACACGAATCAGGCTTACAAGGGAGGGCACTTGGGGCAAACAGGTTGGCAGGGGAGCAGTTAGACACGAATCAGGCTGGCAGGGTAGTGGTTAGGGTGTGATCAGGCTGGCAGGTAGAAGTGGTTAGGGGCAATCAGGGAGGCAGGCAGGTGAGCAGTTTGGAGCCAGCAGTCCTGAATTGTGAGAAGGATGTCCAACTGCCCATTTAGGGCAGTCAGACAACCCTCAAGGGGTCCCGGATTGGAGAGGGTGCAGGCTGGGCTGAGGGACATCCGCATTTCCCATGCACTAATATTATGCATCAGGCCTCTAGTATATAATAAAAGGCTAATATGGGAATTGACCAAATAGCATAATGACTGGCCTCTATGAGTAGCATTGACCACTAAGGAGCAGACACTTAGTGCAGGAGCTTCCCCCTTGTGGTTAGTATATTCCCACAGGGAAAGCACTCTCCCTGCAGGCCTGGTTTCCCTCAACTGCCCTCTCCTGTAGGCCTGGGTCCCCTCTGACTGCCCTTCCCTGCAGGCCCAGTCACCCCCAACTGCCCTCTACTGCAGGCCTGGTTTCCCCTAACTTCCCTCCTCTGCTGGTCTGGTCACCTCTAACTCCCCTCCCCTGTAGGCCTAATCCCTCCCAACTGCCCTCCCCTCCTGGCCATCTTGTGGTAACCATCTTGTGTCCACATAGGGGCAGCCATATTTGACCATATGGAGGCAGGATCTTTGACCACCTGGGGACAGCCATCTTGTGTGCTGGATTGATGATCAATTTCCATATTACTCTTTTATTAGATAGGATAGAGGCCTCTTGCACAGGTGAGGACTGGCTGGTTTGCCCTCAAGGGTATCCTGGATCAGAGTGGGGGTTTCCTTGGGGCATGGCACGGCCTGGGCAAGGGGCATGTGGTCGTTTGCAGGCTGGCCACAGCACCCAGTGACCGAAGTGGAGGCCCTGGTAACTGGGATTTATTTATGTTCTATAATTGAAACTTTGTAGCCTTGAGCGCAGGTCAGGGCAGGCCAGAAAGTTTGGCTTCCTCCATTGCCAAAGAAACCTAAACCTCCTGCTCACTCCATGGCCACAGCCATCTTGGTTGGGTTAATTTGCATACTTGTCCCTGATTGGCTGGTGAGCATGGCTTGTGGGTGTAGTGGAGGTATGGCCAATTTGCATATTACTCTTTTATTACATAAAGTTGTTAAAACATAAAGTTTCAAGAGCATCTACTTCAAAGATTATAATCCTATCTAATAAAAGAGTAATATGCAAATTTAGTGTACCTCCAATCAAGCCATGCCCACAGCCATGCCCATCATCCAAATCAGGAGCAAATTATGCAAATAAACTCCAACCAAGATGGCTGCCACCACTGAGAGCAGGAGAGAGACTTGGGTTTCCCTGGCAATGGAGGAAGCCAAGCTTTCTGCCTGCTGTTGCCTGCCTAGGCCTCCACTCAATACTACAAAGTTTCAATTATAAAAGATACATAATTCGAGCCGAAACCGGTTTGGCTCAGTGGTAGACCATCGGCCTTTGGACTGAAAGGTCCCAGGTTCGATTCCGGTCAAGGGCATGTACCTTGGCTGCAGGCACATCTCCAGTAGGGGGTGTGCAAGAGGCAGCTGATCGATGTTTCTCTCTCATCGATGTTTCTGACTTTCTATTCCTCTCTCTTCCTCTCTGTGAAAAATCAATAAAATATATTTTTTAAAAAAAGATACATAATTCGAACAGAAACGGCGGCAGCCATGGAGCTGGAGAGAGAAGAGGCTAGAGTTGCCAGGGCAATGAAGGAAGCCAAACTTCTGCAGCCCTAGCCTAGGCCTCTGCTCTAAGCTACAAAGTTTCAACCAGAAATGGCTGTCGCCAGGCAGCAAGCAGAAGGATTTCTGACTGTCCATTTAGGCCTGATCCTACCAGGATTGAAGGGTCTCTGATTGGAGAGGGTGATGGCTGGGCTGAGGGACACCGCCCCCATGCCCCGCCCCCCCATGCATGAATTTTGTGCACCAAGTCTCTAGTATGTGTGTGTGTGTGTGTGTGTGTGTGTGTGTGTATATATATATATACATATATATGTATATATATACATATATATATATGTATATATATATACATATATATATATATATATAGAGAGAGAGAGAGAGGCCCAATGCACGAAATTCATGCAGGGGTAGGGGGTGTCCCTTAGCTCAGCCTACACTCTCTCCAATCTGGGATCCCTCTCACAATCCAGTACTGCTGGCTCCCAAATGCTCACCTGCCTGCCTTTCTGCCTGTCCCTAACCACTTCTGCCTACCAGCCTGATCATGCCCTAACCACTCCCCTGCCAGCCTGATTGATCCTAACTGCTCCCCTGCCAGCCTCTTTGCCCCTAACTGCCATCCCCTGCAGGCCTGGTCACCCCCAACTACTCTCCCCTGCAGGCTTGGGTCCCTCCCAATTGCCCTTCCCTGTAGACCCAGTTGCCCCCAACTTCCCTCCTCTGCGGGCTTGGTCACCCCTAACTGCCCTCCCTTGCAGGTCTGGTTCCTCCCAACTGCCCTCCCCTGCTGGCCATCTTGTGGCAGCTATCTTGTGTCCACATGAGGGCAGCCATCTTGTGTGTTGAAGTGACGGTAAATTTGCATATTACTCTTTTATTAGATAGGATATATGGAGAAGGTCCATTAATGATCCTCAAAAGAGTTTGTGACTTCTAAAACTTCAGAACCATTCCCCAGTCTTCTCATGAACTCATCTATATACTAGTAATACTCTGTTTTTTAAAATGGAAACCTTGGCCTGGAGAGGGGAAGTGAATGCCCAAAATAACACAGCTCCTTAGTGGTAGAATAAGAACCAGTGGTAAAGTTTCCCAGTGCTATGCCTAATACGTACATATCATTTGGAGAGAATGAAGTGTGAAGATTATTTTGTGAACGCCCACAAGGAGCAACCCAAAGTAAATAACGCTAGTGTGTTCTCAAGGATCATTTTAACTAATTTCAATAACAGAAATAGAAGAAGGGGAAAAATTTCAAACAGTAAAAGTCATCAGGCCATATTGATATTATCTGTTATCAACCCCAACAAATTTATCACTGGCTCTAAGAAAGGGTTACCCAGCAAAGTCTAGGTAGCACTAATGTAAGTGACGCAGCAGGAGAATTGCTCTCACAGAGGTAAAGAGAGTCCACGGAAAGCAGGAGCGTATGACATTCATTCCTACTGAAGAGGTGGGCTTTTCCATTGGGGTTGCTTGGAAGAGAGAGAAACATCTTTCTATGTATCACCTTGGTCCCTGGGTCATTTGTAATGAATGCTTTTCTAGTGCTATAAAAATGATTATTTTAGAGTAAAAAAAAAGAAAACTCAGAGTATAGTGTCCCTGTTGTCTTGTCAGTTTCCCATAACGGCTCTCCCCTTTAGCACAGAAAAGTGTTTCTAATAAGGCATGGCCTCAGCTGCTCCCTTAATTCCTGTTGGCCTTGGATGTACTCTTCAAAGAAACTTGCATGTTTACCACTAGGTCTCATTTTCAGGTCCTAAATTACTTTCAGGGAAAGGGCTTTTCTTTAAGAAATGTCCCAGTGCCTGTCATGTCATAAGATTACATAATAGAGTTGAGATTACGATCAATACATTTGACCATTAAAAAATGTAGCAAAAAAAAATGACCTTTAAGATTGCATTTATGTCTAAAGTAATTCTCACAGTAAAGATAAAAAATAATAAAGAAAGAAAAACCATAGCCAGTGGCAGCCAGAGTGGCCATTAGCTTATATTAACTTCACTGAATGTGGGCAAATAGGACCTATACCTCTTCTCCCAGCAGCACAGACCTGGCTATATCTTCAAACAGCAGTTGCCTAAATAAACCCCAAGGGACAATAGGGAATCTAAACAGTGATAATTGTTACTTTCCATCAAATTTAGTACTACAATGTATGACTAATATATGAGTTCGTTAATGTATTTTCTGATAATAGAAGTGATTAAATTATTTCCTGACAAACTTTATAGTTTTTTTTCCATGTTAGAAAAATAATAGGAAAAGAAACAGCCCCCATGCTTTACAAATATTTATTTTTTAATTTATCATTATTGTTATTGTTTTCTACTTTTGTTTAGGAAAGAATTCAGAGCTAAAACCAAAACAGTAAAAGAGCATTTATTCTGTAAATCACAGAGGTGGAAATAATTTTTAGAAGAAAGGGCTTAGGAAAAAAGTCCTAAAGGTAAAGGAAGGGCCTCTGGAGCTTGGGAGTGAGGAAGATAATGGTAATGTGCCGAGGTGCAGGTGGAGAAGAAAGGAAAGGAAAGGCCTGGGTGTGCTCCTGGGAGGGAGACTGCTACAAAGCCTTCTTGGCAGATCTCTTGGTGTTTTCAAGGATACAGATAAGCTGTTTGTTACTTCAACTCTAGGAACTCATGCAGATCTTCCTAGTCCTGGATGGAACTCGCTAGAGCTGGAAGGAAGGGGTCCTATGCCACATTCCTACCTCCTGACCCTGTCATCCAGGACAGCAGCTTCCTCTGCTGCACATCAGCTCATCTCTACAACCAGGGCTGGACTGCAAAGCACTAAAATACTACTATTTCCTTGAAGTTTCTGTAATATAGTAATTAATGTACCACCTCTGTTTATTTTTTTAAATTCCGTTGAGTTGTCTCCATGGACAACTGGCTCTCAGAATTTTACTGACATGTGAAAACCAGATGCGGTAGGCAGAAAAATACTCTCTTCTCCTAATCCAGTGATGGGCAACCTTTTGAGTTTGGTGTGTCAAAATTCCCCCAAAAAACAAGCATAACTCGGGTGGTGTGTCACTTCGAGACAAAAAAATACACACATAATTTCATGATATTTATAGTTTAAATAAGAAAAAATGTAGAATTGTAATATATAACTGTATTTAATAAACCAAAAACTAATTATTTAACTTACCTGATTAGTGACTTCTTTGTTGATTTGACAGTCAGTTTGTTTTGTTGGTCTTGATATTATTTAACTTGTGTGGGATGCCATGAAGTAAGTGAGGCAAAGGGGGAATTCTTTAACTAACCTGACTATTAGTGACATTTTGGTTACTGAATTTCATTGGCTAAACCTTCAATTGAAGGTTGGCATTTTGTATACTTCAAGCCCAAGCAAGCACTACTAACTTCATCTATTAATCTGTTTCTTTTGTTGGTTTTGATATTATTTCACATTGAGAATAAGGTCTCACAAAAGTACGTAGAGGGAAAAATTGTGAGTAAAGCCATTGCTATATTTTTCAGGATGCTAAAAGTGTCTGATAATCGGTTCCAGGCACTCCAAATTTCCTGTTCATAGTGGCACTCCTCTTGATTCTCCTAGCGGCACCTTTCCAGATTCTCAAGCTTTGACCTCAAGTCGACAAACACCTAAGCCCAGATGCTGTCTTGAAATTCTGCAAGTTACATCTCTAAAACATCAATTTGCATCCATTGGAAACCATTTAATTCCAAACTACTGTAGACTCCTACATCAGGATACTTAATTATTTTTATGGTCTGTTCTAGGCTTCTAAATTGATTAAATCTATCACTGCACTGGTCAAGTAACGAGTCTAAAACACGCAGGTACTTTATATGCAAGGTCCCATTTCAATTTGTACAGCTGCACTGGCCTTCTAAAAATACTTTGTTACTTGAGGAAAATGCTTGTAAGTTTTAGTTTCTACATCTAGCTTGAAAATTTTAAGTTTACTTTCAATAGCTTTTATGTATCCAAACATAATGTCAATACTTTTGCCAAAACCTTGTAACTTTAAGTTCAGTTCATTAATATGAACAGAGAGATCTGTAAAAAATATCAGGATGTTGACCCATTTATCATCATTGAGCTGAGAAAAGTTTCCCAGATCCTTATCCTCGAGAAATGCCTTAATTTCTTCAAAGCACTCCACAAAGCGCTCAAGAACTTTCCCTTGGCTCAGCCATCTTAAATTATTGTACATCAGCAGTCCACTGCAGGTGGAATCAACCTCCAGTAAAAGTGCAGAAAATTCTTACTTGTGACAGGGGCAAGCAGGTATTAAATTAACTATTTTTGTAACAACTGACATTAAGTCATTTAAGTTGGTGAATCCTGCCTTGGCACATAAAACCTCCTGGTGGATAATACAATGAAAAGGCACAATCAGATGTCCAATAGCTTCTGTAAACAATTTGACAAATCCGACTTTTTTCCCCACCATGTTTGGTGTCCCATCTGTCGTCACTGACACAACTTTAGAGATATCAATGCTTAGGCCACGGAATGTTTGTATAACAACCTTACATATTTTGCTTCCTGATGTACTTGTTGGCACTAATAATAATTTTATCAACTCTTCTCTCATTGTGAGACCATCAGAATATCGACCAATAATGGCCAACTGAGCATGTGATGTGACATCAGTAGTTTCATTAAGAGAGATCGAAAAATATTTACAATTACTTATGTCTCTCTTTAATTGATGTTATACGTTTGTGTTCAGTCTCATTATTCAGTCTTTTACGATATTTCTACTGAATGGTAAGTCAGATATTCTCTTAATAATTGCATCTTTATTCTGCATATCGTGAAATAGAACTGGTGCACATCTTAGGAGAGTTTATTTAATAAATTCTCCCTCACTGAGTGCTTTCCCATGCTGAGGTATGGAGTGAGCAATGCTCAAACTTGCAGATGTTAAATTTGTAGAGCCTTTTATAAATTTAAGGATGGAATTAGATTGGCTCTTATAAAGGTGTAGCTGCCTGGAAATGTATTTCTTCCTTTCATCCTCACTTTTTTACAAGAGCTGGAAATGATTAGTTTCAAAATGTCTATTTATATTCCACATTCTGCTTATTACCACTTCAGTACATAGAACACAAAATGATCTGCCATTTTTTTCTATAATGCCATACATCTCGTCCATGTCTCTTGAAAGAGTCAGCTACTGCTACTACCACTTCCTTCACTTAACCTCGGTTTTTGTTTTTTGGGGTTCTCCATCAAGGGGCGGGGGGCAGTGACAGAAGATAGAATTATAGATAGCCTGTTAGCCCTGCAGGCAATTAGGGGTTAACTAGCCTAACTGACCACAAGATGGTACATGTAACTATCTTTTAGAAAAGGGCAGGGTTAATAAGCAGAAATAGGGGTTAATAAGGATTCACAACAGTAATAGTGGTAAAATGGAGTCTGCACTATGCTGCAAAATGACGTTCCTTATATAAATTAAGATCGCTGCCGCTATTTCTAACGGTGGGAAAAGGCACCCATTGCACAGGCCCTTGCCTCTCCCAGCCTCCCCCTCACTTATCTCAGTAATGATGGTCAATTAGAAATCCATGACACCCCAGAACAGTAGATCGGATGGTTGCTGTGGTTATGTGGTTGCTGGTAATGGCAATCACAGGATCCCCAAGGATGCATCCCCCACAACATTCTGCTGCTCCCTGCTCTGCTGGCCAGAAGTGAGGTCAAAGATCCCCTAAGGGCCTACCCGGAAGTCCCAGAGGGAGTTCTGTTGTTTTGGCCTACAGACCTCTGACACAGAGTGTCTACACTACACTACAGCAAATGTTTCATCCTCAGCTACTGTATCTGGCCGTGCAGTTGCTGAGGATGAAACATCCTCAGCATGCAGCCTCATACTTTTCTGTATGCGACCTGATACAGCCGTGTGTCATCGAAAATGGCTATGCGTGTCAGTGCTGACACACGTGTCATAGGTTTGCCATCACAGCCCTAATCCCTGGAACCTGTGAATGTTATCTTATCTGACATAAGAGACTTTGAAGATGTGATTTAGGATTTTGGATGAGATTATCCTGGATTATCCATTTGGGCACAATGCAATTTTAGAAGGTAAAGGTTCTAATAAAGGAAAAAGAGACAGTAGGGTCTTTCAGAGAAGGAGGGGTGATGACTCAAGCAGGGCAATGATGCCCTTGCTGGCTAGTGCCAAGGAATGTGGCAGCTTCTAGAAGCTGGAAAGCGAGGGAAGTCACAGCTTTTTGTGTTTACTTGTCTTTAATATGATATTTGAAAACCTTTGTTAATACATTTTTAGTAAAATCAGCATCTTTAGGAAGGAAAATATGCCTAAATTGCAGTAACTAAAATATTGTGTGTATTCATGCATATGTTGTGTGCACATGTATGTGTGTGTGTGTGTGTGTGCGTGTGTATGTGTGTGTGTGTGTGCGTGTGTGTGTGTATGTGTGATGATAAACTTGGGAAATCAGTTTTTTTTATGTTACCCATAAAATGAGAATATTACTTTAGGTGTATCTCAGGACATGGCAAATTAATTGTTCAAGCTATAGACATGATGAAGAACAATACAGGTATGGTTGAAGATAATAATGTAGGAGGTGAGGTTGGTAACAACATTGGAGGACATTGAGCAACCCTTCGCTCTTATCCCTTATCTATCTACCTTGAGGGGAAAAAATATTTGAGCCTTTTCCCAAAAATAACCCATATATGACTGTAGGCAAAGTTCTGGCATCTGCCTAGGCATGAAAGTTCTCTCAGAGAAGGACAGGCAACATTCCATTGTTTGTGATGGCTCCCAGTTAAAGACAATATTTTGGGGGTGATTCTTTGTCCTGCCCTATCTTGACCTCTGAAAAAAGACCTAGGTCTGGAAATCTCTTTAAAAAAAAAAGAAAAAGAAAAAAAGAAGAAGAAACAAGAGAACATCAGGGTTTTCAGTAATGACTTTGTGCGTTCCTTCCCCTTCCTGCCCCTCCACACCCCACTTCTCTGCCTCCCATTATGCCAGACAAGACCAAGTCATTGTTACCTGACTTTATTATGAAAACAAGTTGTTATTAAAAGAACTGAAAATGATCTAAATCATTTTATCTGCTGTAACACTTGGTAGAATGTGAATGAGCTTTGTTTACACTGAAGATGGCATTGTGGTTTCTCTCTCCATTTCAAAAGAGTGTTAATTAAGGACTAATCTACTGTGAACAGAACTGTGCCAGCCATCAGTGGTTTTGCAAGGAACAGAACTGCACCTGACAACCATCTTCCAATATGGCTCACAGGAATATCCCAAGTGCCTCTAGCCAGCAAAGCAGAGATGGATTTCCTGTTTGTTTTTCTTTACAACTGTTGTTGCAGAAAGCATGCTAGAAACCGAGACTAGCTATAAAATAGGAATAAATAATAAAAACAATTGTAAAACACATTGCTAACATGAAGTGCCATGTGAATACTTGAAGTCCTAAGTACCCACTGGCTAGTCTACAGCAAGACTGCAGAATGCAAGTAACAGACAGACCTGGGTTCAAATGTTGATGAGTCCAGACACTGATTTGACCTTGATTCAATTGCTTATCCTCTCTGAGTTTCACTTCTCTCCTGTGTATAATGGAGCTAAATAATATCTGTCGTATAGGGTTGCTGCATATATCAATTTAACTAGCTCTATGCTAGGTACTTGACATCCAGGCTGGCAAGTGAAGGTGCTCTTAAACTCACATTTCAGTGCAGAAGATTCCACTCCCACTGCCAGATGACAAAAAGAACTCTTCAGGAAATTTAAGGAAAAAAAATAGGCAGAGTAAAAGCAGAAATAATGGAGATATAAATAAGAAATTGACATAAAAACAATGAATGTACTTGGACACTAGAGAGAGAAAATGGTTTTTAACGCCTTGACTTCACCCTAAGGCACAGTTATGCCAGAAAATTAACTTTCCTGTCTTGTGAATATGTTTTAAGATGTATTCTCTGAACACTATCCTAAATACATTTTCTTTCTTTTTTTAAAATAGATTTTTATTGATTTCAGAGAGAAAGGGAGGAGAGTTGGAAACATCAATGATGAGAGAGAATCATTGATTAGCCGGCTCCCTCACAACCCCACTAGGGACCGAGCCCGTAACCCAGACATGTGCTTGGGAGACCGGGAATGGAACCCTGGCCTGCTGGTTCACAAGTCGACACTCATCCACTGCACTACACTGGCCAGCTCATTTTCTTTCTTTCTTTCTTTCTTTTCAAAACTTTTATTAAAAAGCAATAAAATTCTCTGAAGTACTTTCATCCCCATCTAACCATTCTCCTTCCCATCTCAGAGAAAGCTACCATTCTGAAGTTGGCATGTACTCTTCTTCTCCATAGTCTTACAATTTCATTCCAGTCTGTATTCATATATAATATGGAACACAATGTATTTTTAAACAACTTTACATAAACGGCACATTGTGAGTAGCATATCACAACTTTTTTTTAATGTAACCTATTTTCAAGATTTATTCAAGTTGAAATATGTAGATTTTATTTTTCATTTTAAATGTTATTCAGCTTTTTACATACGTACATTACAATTTACTTTTCTCATGCCTTTGTGGGTGAATATTTAGTTGTTTCTGGTTTTCCCTTTATATATGTTGTTAAGATTGTCTTTGAGTATGTTCTTCCTGCATGCGTGCCAGAACTTTCCAGGATGTGGAATTGCTTAGTGGTATGATTTACTCAAATGTAACTTTATCAGATAATGCCAGATGACCTTCTGAAAAAGTTAAATAACTCAGATTTCCCCGTGCAATGCATGTAAACACCTTTGCCCCACATCTGCATCCACACTGTGAAATACCAAACTTTTAGATGTTTTCCAGGCAAAAGGGTCAGAATTGATATATCTTTATCATTCAACTTTGCATGTATCTGAGTGTTAGTGATGTTAAGCAGCATCTTGTATGTTTGGAGTTTCTTTTTTATAAAATGCCTGCTCATATACTTTGTCAGTTTGTCTTATTCTTTAAATAATTTAGAGACCAAACATAAATTATGTCTGTTTGTGGCATTTATTTTAACTTGGCTAATAATGTCTTTTCTAATAGAATTGTTTTCTATTTTTTAGTCAAATTAATCACAATTTCTGCTATAGTTTGTGTTTTGTTTCTTGCTTAAGAAATATTTGTCAAACAGAAGTAATAAATATATTCTTCTGAATTTTTTTTCTAAAATTTTAAAGTTTTGCTATTCTTAATTAAATTTTTAAACCAGGAGTGGGGAAAATTCTTCCTGCCAAGGACCATTTGGATATTTATAACATCACTCGCTTAATATAATTCACTTAATATAAATGTATGTGGCTTTGAAAAAAAGCTCCTAGATTTGTTAAATTTTGAGTCCCGCCTGTAGTTGCCTTGGCAGGGCCAGACCAAATGATTTCATGGACCTTATATGGCCCGTGGGCTGGATATTCCCCACCCCAGCTTTAAACCACTAGCATTCACTCTTCTATATAATATAATTTACTTCTTTTTCATGTGGAAAAAAAAAAACTCAGTTTAATTTACTGAATCCTTTATAATTTTCCAAAGTGATTTGTAATGTTATATTTTTTTCATAAAGCAAATTTCTGTACATAAAAAAGCTTATTTTCTGGCTTTCTGTTATTTCAATTGATCTGTTTTTACTTTAAAAAAAAAACTATGTCTACTTCTAGTTTGACAATGGGCTGTTTACATACAGACATAGACTCATATGATATTTATTTATTTATTTATTTATTTATTTATTTATTTATTTACTAGAGGCCTGGTGCATGAATTTAGTGCACAGGGGGCGGGGAGTCCCTCACCCTAGCCTGTATCCTCTGCAATCTGGGACTTTCAAGGGATGTCTGACTGACCATTTAGGCCTGATTCTAAATGATCAGTTGGACATTTCTCTCACAATCCAGGACTACTGCCTCCCAATTGCTCACCTGTCTCCCTTTCTGATTTCCCCTAACTGCTTTTTTCTGCCAGCCTGATGACCTCCTAACCACCCCCTGCCAGCCTGATTGATGCCTAACTGCTCCCCTGTCAGCCTGGTCACCACTAACTGCTCTCCCCTGCAGGCCTGGTCCCCCTCAATTGCTCTCCCCTGCAGGCCTGGATCCCCTCCCCAACTGCCCCTTTCCTGCAGGCCATCTTGTGGTGTCCATCTTGTGTCCACATGGGGGCAGCCATCTTTGACCACATAGGGAGCAGCCATCTTGTGTATTGGAGTGCTAATCAATTTGCATATTACTAGTTTATTAGCTAGGATTATTATTTTATTTTAATTTAATTTAGTTTTTTCCATCACCATTTATCCCTCTATAATCTCTTCCACCTCATCCACACTCCTACCTTTATTGTTGTTCATGTTCATGAGTTCTCTTATTTTCCTTTCTTGATCAATCCTTTCACCCCCCCTCATCAGGTCTCCTTATCCTCCCAAATGTCTGCCTGCACTTTATCTATGACTCCTATGAGTCTGTTTCTATTTTGCTTATCAGTTCAGTTTGTTCATTAGATTCTACATATTAGTGAAATTATTTGGTACTTAACTTTCTCTTACTGGCTTATTTCACTTAGCATTAAGTTCTCCAGGACCATCTATGCTGATACAGGGTAAACTATTCTTCCTTTTAATAACCAAGTAGTATTATATTGTGTAAATGTACCATAGCTGTTTTATCCATTCATCTACTGATGGACCCTTGGGCTGCTTCCAAATCTTGGCTACTGTAAATAATGCTTCGATGAACATAATGTACATATAGTCATAAGAATTAGTGATTCAGGTTTCTCAGAATATATTTGCAGAGGTAGAATCATTGGATCACAAGGCACTTCCATTTTTAATATTTCAAGGTAACTCCATACTGCTTTCCACAGTGGCTACACAAGTCTGTACTCCCACTAACAGTGAACAAGGGTTCTCCTTTCTCAAAATCCTTGCCAACACTTGTTTATTGATTTATTGATGATAGTCATTTTGGCAGGTATGAGGTGATATCTTACTGTGAGTTTAATTTACATTTTTCTGATAATTAGAGATCTTAAACATCTTTTCATATATCTATTGACCACCTATATGTCCTCTTTGAAGAAGTGTCTATTCAGGTCCTTTGCCCATTTCTTAATTGGCTTGATTGTTTTTGATGTTGAGTTTTATAATTTCTGTATATATTATGAGTGTATCAGTGAACATGTTATACCATTCAGTGGGTTGTCTTTTCATTTTGTTGATGGTTTCCTTTACTATGCAAAAACATTTTAATTTTATGCAATACCATTTGTTTATTTTTCTTCTGTTGTCCTTGTCCAAGGAGATATATCAGAAAAAATATTGTTATGATAAATGTCCCAAGTTTTACAATCTATGTTTTTTGTAGGATTTTTATGGGTTTAAGTCTTAACACATCTTTAATTCATTTTGAGTTTATTTTTGTATGTGGCATAAGAAAGCAATCTAGTTTTATTTTTTTGCACATATCTTTCCAATTTTCTGAATACCATTTATTGGATAGATCATCTTTTAAAAAATTTCTTCAAAATATATTTTATTGATTTTTTACAGAAAGGAAGGGAAAGGCATAGAGAATTAGAAACAATGAGAGAGAAATATCAATAAGCTGCCTCCTGCACACCCCCTACTGGGGATGTGGCCACAACCAAGGTACATGCCCTTGACTGGAATTGAATCTGGGACTCTTCAGTCCTCAGGCCAACGCTTTATCCACTGAGCCAAACCAGTCGGGGCATAGACCATCTTTTTAAAAATGTATTTATTGATTTTAGACATAGGAAAAAGAGAGAGTGAGAGAGGAAATCATTGTTTGATTCTTATATGTTTTCTGATCAGAGGTTGAACTCACAACCTTGGTACATTCTGATAATACTCTAACCAGATGTGCTACCCAGCCAAAGCTATAAATAGACTATTTTACCCCATGGTATCTTTTTTGGCTCTTTTGTCAAATATTAATTGATTATAAAGGCATTAGGTTATTTCTGGTCTATTCTGTTTCTTTTATCTCTATGTCTGTTTTTATGTCAATACCATGTTGCTTTGATTACTATGGCCTTATAGTATAGTTTTATATTAGGTAGCATAATTCCTCTAACTTTATTCTTTCTTCTCAAGATCACTATTGCTATTTAGGCTCTTTTGTGGTTCCATATAAATTTTTGGAATATTTTTCTAGTCTGTAAAATACGCCATTAGTACCTTGATAGCAATTGCATTGACTCTGTAGATTGCTTTGGGTAATATGGACATTTTAATTATATTAATTCTCCCTATCCATGAACATGGTATATGCTTCTAGTTATTGTATCTTCTATAATTCTTTTCTTCAGAGTCTTATAATTTTCTAAGTACAGGTCTTTCACATAACTGATTAAATGTATTCCTAGGTATTTTATTCTTTTAGAAGCAATTTAAAATGTAGGTTTTTTTAGTTTTCTCTTTCTGATAGTTCATCATTGGTGTATAAAAACGCAGCTGATTTATAAATATTTATTTTGTATCCTGCTACTTTCTGAATTTATTTCTCAGCTCATTTAATTTTCTGGTGGAATCTTTAGGATTCTCTATATACAAGATCATGTCATTTACAAATAATGACACTTTTACTTCTTCCTTTCCAATTTAGATGCCTTTTATTTCTTTTTGTCTGATTGCTGGGGCTGGGACTATGTTGCATAAGAGTGGTGAAAATGGACATTCCTGTCTTGTTCCCAATCTTATGGTAAACTCATTTAGTTTTTGCCCATTGAGTATGATATTGACTGTGGTTCATCACATATGACCTTTATTATGTTGAGGTATGTTCCCTCCAATCCCACTTTGCTGAGAGTTGTTATGACAAATAGGTGCTAAATTTTATCAAATGCTTTTTCTGCACCTATTGATATGATCATGTGGTATTTATACTTCATTTTCTTTATGTGGTATATCATGCTCATTGATTTTTGGGATATTGTGCCAACCTTGAATCCCTGGGATAAATCCCTATTGATCAATGTTTATGATCTTTTAAAGTAATTTTAAAATTGATTTGAAAGAGGGGAATGGAATGAAGAGAGAGAAATATTGATGTGAGAGAGAAACATTGATCAGTTGCCTCCTGTATGTGCCCCCACTGGATATTTGAACCCCTAACCTGGGTATGTGCCCTGACCGGGAATTGAACCAGTGACCCTTTAGTGCATGGGACAATGCTCAACCAACTGAGTCACAATGGCCAACGTGGTGTATGATCTTTTTAATGTACTGCTAGATTTGATTGCTAATATTTTGTTGAGGATTTTGGCATCCATGTTCATTAGTGATATTGGCCTATAATATTATATCTTTGTAGTGTCTTTATTTAGTTTTGAAATTAGGATAATGTTTACCTTGTGAAATGAGGTAAGAAGTCTTCCCTCTGCTGCACCTAGATGAGTACAGAAAGGACCAGGCTGTGCACTAAGGCTGGCTTTTACCAGTACTAGGCGTGGGGGAAGGCCAGGAGAAATCTCAAAGCAAGAGGTGTTCCCCTGCCTGCAGGCTGCCTGTTAGGCTTAGTCACTGAAAGAACCTCATCAGCAGGGTTTAAGCTCTACAGTCTGGGGTGAGAAGGTTTCTAGTGGGTGGGGCTATAGTTTATACCCAGGTTGTTGCTGAATGGAAGAGAGTTCTCTGCCTGAAAAAGCTGGTTTTTGCAGTATGGGGGAACGACTCAGCACAGGGATCCTGGCAGCTGACCCTTCAGCTCTCTCCTAGAGCCATCAAACTCTGATTTTCCTCACAGGGCTCCAGTATACTGTGCCCTCCCTCTACCAGCTCCCCTGGTGAGTGGCTGTGAACAAAATTTTGAGTGTTAGCCATTTAAGAGGGTGCCTACATCTGTACCCTTCTCTCCCTGGGAACAGAAACTACCCTTGTTTTCACAGCCGATGTTTTGTGTGTGCATTTCCCTGTTCTTGTGTTCTGGGGTGGGGAGCCAACTTGGGGTTTAGACCCCATACTATTTATAGGCTTCACTCCAGTAGGTGAGAACTTCAGTTGCTGCCTGTGGGAGCTGAGCCAGACCTCATGTGCTTCTGCACTTCCTACCAGTCTCAATGTGGCCTCTTCTGTGAGTCCCTGGTTATAAGGCTTCTCTCCAGCTAGTCTTCAGTTTGTTAGTCAAGGTGATTTTTCCATAGTCTAGTTGTAAATCCAGTTTGGTCTTGGGAGGAGGCTAGTGTAGCTTCTGCCTAATCTGCTGATATCTTGGATCTCCCAACTTGTATGTTATTTCATATCTGCACTTTCAAAGCTGCTCCACTGTTTGTCCATTCTTACACAAACTTTGTAGGAAGAAATCTTGATTCTACATTGTGAATGCTTCATTATCCTTATTATTATTAAAAGTTATCTTGGCTATTCTTGCCTACATTTTAATATAAATTTGAAATTAATCTGGTCAAATCTATTTTAAACTCCCATCAATACTGATTTAGTAAAGAGAACTTTATGATATTGAGCTGAACACAATATATATTTCAATTTAGTTCCTTATATTAGCTCCATATCAAAGTTTTATATTTATATTTTTCTTAAGTATTGTATAGCTTTCATTAGTATCCTGTGGTTAGTATGGTTGATATTTACTTAGGTATTTCTAAAAACTTCACACATTTTGTGACAATTTGCAAATTGTAACTTTTATAAATTTCTATTTCTAATTAGATTTACTAATGGTATCTGTGAAAGCTATTGATTTAAAAAAATATTAATATTATAATCCCCAAAGTTTATTGACGTAGTTTTAATAGTATATTTACACATTTTTAAACTTTTTTCCTGGCATCTTAAATTACTTTTTTCTGGTACTTTAAGTAATCTATAATGCAATTATAGAATACAATTTACAGAGAAATCCAAAGGATATAAAAAGGCTTGGGGTATAACAGTCAGGCAGACCTGGGTTCACATTCTGTCTAGTTTTGTTTCTGATTGGCCATTTATCTTTGAATATATTGCTTAACTGCTATGAACCTGTTTTATTATGTCTAAAACGGGGCTAAATTATATCTATTTTTTAGGGTTTCTGTGAATCTTAAATTAACTAGTAATAATAATTAATGTTAATAGTAATAACACCTAAGCACATACTCTATGCCAAATCCTCTGCCAAATAATTAGCATAGAGGCTGGCAAATTAAAGGTGCCCTAATATCTTCTTCTCTCTATGTGTACACACACACACACACACACACACACACACACACACACAATTTGTGCTGGGGAAATGCGCTAGAGGAAAACATACAAGTATCTAATGCCACTTTTCAGGGTTTTGTGGGAAGAGAGGGCTGATGGGGAGGTTAATACTTAGAAAATTATTCACCCTCAGACTTTCTCATCTTACCTTAATCCTGACTGGCTCCAGTTATTGTACAGGTTCTCTGAAAATCCCAAGAAATACTCACCAAATCCTTAACCCATCTTGACCTCTAGCTTACCAAAAACAGTCTCTTGAGACTGTCTTTTCTGCTTGGAGGAACTGCTTAACCTTCATGCCCAGTGTGAACACAGCTGAACTTTACCTCACCATGGAAACTCTCTGGATACAAAAGGATAATTTAGTGGAAAAAGGAGAAGCCCCAACGTTGACTCAAGCAGTTTTCAATTCAACTGTGGAGGAAGCATCTACTTTAATATCTACTATTGTTGAGAGAGGAGTAACAAAAAGAAATAGAGGAGAGGTTGAAAAGCGAAAACACTTCTTAATTTCAAAAGGAATGTAAAAAATCTAAGTTGGGAAAATAGTGAACAAAATGCCAATAGTGCATTTATGGTATATAAATTGGTGACCACACAAAAAGTAAAACTGAATGGCTATGACTTCTGTCAGGGCGCCAGTTTCAGTCATGTAGGTGAACACTGTTGTTTTCTCTCAGTATTGGTCCTTTAGCCGACCCCTGCCTTTGGTGTGGGGATTCCTCCTTCCTCTGCCCAACCCACTTGGGGAAGCCTATAGGCTAGTTGAAAGATAGAACTCATAACTGGGATTACTCTGGCCACAGAGTCAGTTAAGATCGGCACATGATTGGCTGATCCCTTCAGAGTGAATTTCTGAAGTGTGGTGAGTCAGAGCTCGTGATACTTGCCTGCAAATCTCCTCTGGATCTTCCTGGAACATCTGCCTAGAATGGGAAGGAAGAAGTAAGGTGGAGGAACTGTCAAACATCAATATCATTTACATGAAAGACCAGTTTTGAGAACATGGGCCACAGTGATGAATATAGCTTGTCATTGAGAGGTCAGAAACACAGATGGTATTCAAAAGTGATGGCCGAGAAAATACATGGAGAAGGTTGATAAGGTCTGTATAATAAATGTGTTATCAGCAGGGTCACAAAACCTGGGGGGCATCTGGGAACAAATTTATACAGCAACACTTTTGGGCCAGCATAGTATTATTTTAGATCATATTATGGATGCTTTAGTTAAAAGGGTAGAATATATCTGGTGGAACATACATATAGGGTATGCCCAAACTGTATACACACACATTGAATAGTTATAAAGGCAGTGTTTATTAAAATACATTTCATTTTCAAAATTGAACTATCAGCTATTAAAGTGTGTATACATTCCTTTGGGAAACGCTGCGTTTTTGTATCAACCAGTCTCACTGTTCCTTACTGTCTTGTATCTGCCTCATGCTCACATTTAAATTTCCTACCTGGCCCCATTGGGTTTTGAGTTAGCAGATGCTTTTACTTTGATTCCTAAAATCCTATCTAATAAAAGAGTATTATGCAAATTTGACCATACCTTTGCCACACCCATGGTCATGCCCACCAGCCAATCAGGAGCAGATTATGCAAATAAACCCCAACCAAGATTGCTGCCGTCACTGAGAGCAGGAGGAAGGCTTGGGTTTCCATGGCAAACAGCCAAGGTTTCAGCCTGCCATTACCCACCTAGGCCTCCCCTCAATGTTACAAAGTTTCAGTTATAAAAGATACAGAAATGGCAGCAATCACTAAACTGGAGAGAAGAGACTTGGGTTTCCCTGGCAACAGAGGAAGCCAAGGTTTCAGCCTGCCATTACCCACCTAGGCCTCCACTCTAGGGTACAAAGTTTCAAACAGAAATGGCCGCCACCTCAGAGCGAGCTGAAGGCTTGGCTTTGCTCCAGGCTACAAAGTTTCAATTGTAGACATAGATTAATCCCAAATACCAAGGCCTCCACTTGGGTCACTGGGAAGCATGGCCAGCTTGCAAACCTCCACAGGCCCTCACCCAGGCCGCCCCTCACCCTAAGGGAACTCCCACCCTGATCTGGGGCACTCTTCAAGGCAAACTAGCTGGCCCTCTCCCATGCACCAGGCCTCTATCCTATCTAATAAAAGAGTAATTTGCAGATTGACCATCACTCCAACACACAAGAGGGCTGCCCCCATGTGGTCAAAGATCCTGCCCCCATGTAGACACAAGATGACCACCACAAGATGGCCAGCAGGGGAGAGCCATTGGGAGGTTCCAGGCCCTGCACGCAAGGGCAGTTGTGGGTGATCAGGCCTGCAGGGGAAGGCAGTTAGGGGTGACCAGGCCAGCAGAGTAGGGAAGTTGGGGGAAAACAGGCTGTCAGGGGAGCAGTTAGACATCAATTAGGCCGGCAGGGTAGTGGTTAGCAGGTGATCAGGCTGGCAGACAGAAGCAGTTAGGGCCAATCAGGGAGGCAGGCAGGCAAGCAGTTTGGAGCCAGCAGTCCTGGATTTGTGATAAGATAAGATAAGATAAGATAAGATAAGATAAGATAAGATAAGATAAGAGAAGAGAAGAGAAGAGAAGAGAAGAGAAGAGAGGAGAAGATGAGATAAGATAATGTGCTTACAAAAATGATTCCACTTATTCCCTTTTTCACACATGGAACTTTAAAGATTAAAAGAAAGAGAAATAGCTACATGAAGAATTTGTCTCATGAACTGCAGTCAGACTGACAGGCTGTCTCTCAAGGCTATGGCTCAGAATTCAGAGCAAGCTCTGAAAACACCACAGAGAACAATGTGAAACCTTGTGGATTGGCTGTCCTATGGGCGTGGAGGTTGATGACCTGTGAAACAGATTCGATGATTTAGTTTGTCCCAGGGAGACGTGGTCAGAGGGGTGGCAGGGTTATTTGAAATGTTCTCTCCTTGGAGAAACAGTGGCGGAGGCCAAGGGGTGACACTGATCCTCCTCAGGGCTCCTCCAGTAACCCACAGGGTGGGAAGATGCTATAAAGCTGTGTTTGATCTGGCACAGTGCGCCATGTCATCACAGCAGGTTGGGCTCGCCAAAACTGTTACAGGCTCTGCATTGAAATATTGGCCTATAAATAAGGTCTGACTGGCTGTGTTTGTGCTATCCTGGATTCTGGCCTTTTTGTAAAAAACTATTTGTACCTTTACATAGTTGCATGGCATTGCAAATAAGAAGTAGATTCTAGGAATAACTGTAAAGCTATTCAAGGTAACACCACCAGATACAATCCAGTTCTTTTTACCCATCCACAGTACTTGACCTTTTGATTTTCTCATATACTATAATTCATGGCAATTGATTTCTTTAAGTCTGCATACACCCTATAAGACTAATGAATGGAACAGGAGCCAAGGTGCCAAAGGTGGGGGGTGACCTTCATCTTTCACGCCATGCCAAGTACGTAATACACTGGCTTCCTTTCTACCTTGACACCCTCTTCTTTTACCAGTCCTTGCTTTATATCTTGGGTTCTATCAATACCACAGAATGACAGGTCCCCATGTGAGCCATGTACTCCTTGACCCCTGACTCTTGCTCCTGCTGTCTCCTTAGAAGGCTAAGTTTGCTTCTTTTTTAATTCTTACTAATCGCATAGGGCCAATCATGGGTTCTACCTCTTCCAGTGAGGCTTCCAAAACTCCCCTCTCAATGGCTGAGTAAACACACTCTTCATCTCTGCCCCTCAGTGTGCTGAACTAGTAGTTCCTTTCACCTCTATTTACCATATTACATGGTAGTTACCAATTTATGTATGTCTGTCACAAAATTATAAACCCACTTAGTGATTGCATAATTTCCCTCTTTGTACCTCAGTGCCCAGCACAGGGTACATAGTGTTAAATCAGCAATTTTAGTGAAGAGGGAATTTGAGAACCAACATGTAGCCATCATCTGCCATGTGCAAGATACTGTGTCAGATGTGTTATGTTATTTAATCTTCATAAAAGATATGCAAAGTAGGCATAATTATCTAAACTCATCAAATGAGGGACATGATGCTCTAAAAACAGACTTACTTTTCTTTAGGTCCTATAATTAGTAAGTGACAGTGGCATCTTTTAAATCAAAGCCCCTAAGGCTTGAAAGCCCATGTTCATTTCACAATACTATCATCCACTCCCACTCCCTGTTAGCCACTATTGGGAGTGTCATGGCAGAACAGGTGGGGGCCAGTGTTTAAGCTGACCCAGAGCATGACAAGATTCTGTTTATAAGGCTCTTTTGCTTTTGACTATCCATGGTTGACATGGTTGTGAGAATCTGTGAATTGTCCAGGAATCAGCTTCCTCTTTTCACCCCCATATGACCTCAGGGTTATTGCCTCAAAATTTTTTTATAACTTCACTTCCTACAGATATCATTTAGCTTTTATAAAACCCACCCAATTCGTTATCTGCTCATATTTCTCCAGATGTTTCGCCTCCTACTCCTGTCTTTCTTAATGACTCTAGGGAGCTGATTACCAGCAGGGTTAAAGCTGTCAAATTATTCTTGGCTCTATTCCACTTCTTCTTTTTTAAAATCCATCTTCAAAGTTCAAATTTCTTCACCAATGGATCAATTATCTCTTTAATAATTTTAGTCGAATTGCAGTACTAGATCTGTGCAATGAAGAATAGTTTATTTTCCTATGATTCTGCTCATCCTAAAGATTTTGCTGTTGACTTTGCTTCTGGGCTCACTTTCCTCCTTGCCTGCTGCTCATGCCAAAACAGAGAGCTGGGAGGGCAAAAAGAGGCTGGCCTTATTCAGCAAGGCCAGAATGGGCTTCTTTGGTCTGACCTTCTTTTGCAGGAGAGGAAAAGGATATCACTAGGATTTTAGAGAAATCAGCAAATTTATACCTGTTCATTTTTAGACGGGAGAATGAAGGCAAATATCTTTATCCATGCAATAGATTTAATGGTCCTGGCAGATTACCTTTGTTCTGGATGCCACAGTCTATCCATAGAGCTATACAGAACCATGATGAGTGGAATGACACTTGAATCTCACAGAGTCCTCATATCAGAGGCTCACTGATACTAGCCTACCCACCTGGGCCTACCCACAACTCCTCCTGCAGCTGGCATAAGACTAGATAGTCCTGGATGAGTCCTGATTTCAACAGAAAGTAGAGGACTCTGCTTTCTCTCAATTGGGATTTTTACTGTCTCCAAGGTCTGGATCATTTTCTGAGAAAAGAGTTCTTGATTTGGACAGTGAAGTAAATCTCAATTTTGAGGCCTCAGGAAAGTGATCAAATTATTCTCTTGTTAAATACTAATGGGAACTTGCAAGTTCCCTCTCCATTCAAGGACCCAGAGTCTTGGAATAATTTCTACGACACCCCATAGCACAATGTTATTTAAAATATTTAAAAGAACAATAATTAAATATTTATATCACACTTAACATTTTTACAAAGCACATCTTATTTTCTTTCTTTTTTTTCTTTGTTGATTAGGGTATTACATATGTATCCTTATCCCCCCAATGCCTCCCCAATCCCCACTCATGCCCTCACCCCTTGGTGTCTGTGTCCATTGGTTAAGCTTATATGCATGCATACAAGTCCTTCGGTTGATCTCTCCCACTTTACCCCTCCCCTCCCCTCCCCTACTTTCCCCTATGGTTTGATGGTCTGATCATTGCTTCTCTGTCTCTGGATCTGTTTTTGCTCATCACTTTATGTTGTTCATTATATTCCACAAATGAGTGAGATCATGTATATTTATCTTTCTATGACTGGTTTATTTAGGTTAGCAAAATGCTCTCTAGTTCCATGGCAAATGATAACAATTCCTTCTTTTTTTTTTTTCTTTTTCTTTACCACAGAATAGTATTCCATTGTGTAGATGTACCACTATTTTTTTAATCCACTCATCTGTTGATGGGCACTTAGGCTGTTTCCAAATCTTAGCTATGTTAAATTGTGCTGCTATGAAGATAGGAGTGCATATATCCTTTCTGATTGGTGTTTCTAGTTAACTTAACAAAAGGAAGATAAACAACCCAATCAGAAAATGGGCAATGGACCTAAATAGACACTTTTCAAAGGAGGACAGAAGGAAGGCCAAGAGATATATGAAAACATGCTCAAAGTCACTAATCATTTGAGAGACGGCAAATCAAAATGACATGCAGTACCATCTCTCACCTGTCAGAATGGCTATCATCAACAAATCAACAAATGACAAGTGCTAGCGAGGATGTGGAGAAAAAGGAACCCTCATGCATTGCTGGTGAGAATGCAGACTGGTGCAGCCACTGTGGAGAATAGTATGGAGTTTTCTCCAAAGACTAAAAATGGAAATCCCATTTGACCCAGTGATCCCACTTCTAAGAATGTGCATATTTTTATTTAATATTTCTTTTACGCATTTGGAAAAAAAACTCTGCATTGAGACAGATCTAGGGTTAAAACATATAATGAAACTGTATATTATGTGTCCTTTTGAATATCATTATACATTTTCATAGACAGAAAGTTAAAGACCATTATTTGAACTGTGTATTCACATAACAAGAAATAGTTTGGGGAAATGTACATAAAACTTTTTTTTTAAAACAAGTTGCAACTCCGTCTTAAGTGATTTTTGCCATCTACACACTCCATTCTAAGGCTGAAATTATCCAAATGATATAAATTATTTTATTTTTAACCTACAGTAAATGATTACTAATGCTTTTCATACAGGGCAGCTACTTACATACACACATTCACATACACACTACAATAATATGCTTTCTGTAACTGGTTTTCTAAGAATAAAAATTTTCCTCTCTTTTGGTAAAATAGATGGAGTTAATAAAGACACACATTAGATAAGATATAAAATTGAAAATTTGTTTTCCAGCAAAAATTTGTAATGAAAAGTTTCAGGACTAATTCACTGTGTATAAGACAGCTTTAAACTCGTGTTTTAAAATATACTACAGTGCTTTGGCAAGCCAGGCATGTTTGTCAAAAAGGTATTTTTTATGTTAACATTGTTTCATAGGCTGACAGGTTTTTATACATTACGTTTTTAATCCAAATATTCAAATCCAAATATTGAATATACTTAATTGGATTTGACTGTATCTATTTATGTGGCCAGAATGTTATCAGAGTAGATGAAACCAGATAAAACTATTAATCTGGGACCACAACTTGTCATTTCTGATCACTTTTTTCAGTCTGTATATAATAAGCTGGAACACACAGACCTTTTCTTATTTGGTTCAGTTACACATTACCTTAATACTCTTACTCAAATGTTATCTTCATATTTTCAATATTAAAAATCATGTATGTATTAGTTTGCTAGGGCTGCTTTAACAAACTGCCATAGACTGGGTAGTTTAAACAAGAGGAATTTATTTTCTTACAGTTCAGGAAGCTAGAAGTCCAAAATTAAGGTGTCAATAGGGGTGGTTTATTCTGAGTCCTCTTTCCTTGCCTTATAGATGGCCACATTCTCCCTTTGGTCTTACCCTCTCTATATGTATGGGTCCACATTTCTTCTTCTTGTAAAGATACTAGTAAAGTGGGTCAGGATCCACCCTAATGATTTCATTCATTTTAACTCAATTACCTTTTTAAAAATCCTATCTCTAAATATAGTCACAGTGTGAGGTACTAGGGGTTAGGATTTCAACACATGAATTTTGAGGGGAATACAATTCAGCCCATAACAATATCATGCAGAAGCCATTTTGAACAGAGAAGGGTTTTTAATAAAAGTGTCTACGCATTCTGCAAATACCCAGTTTACTAATTGCTTTGGCTGGTAGACCCCAATTAAGTAGAAAGTATAAAACCCAGTTGTCACATCTATAGCCCAAACTATGGGGTTTTGCGCTTTTAAGCACACCACTTCTAAAACATTCCATTCCAGAGAACAGTTGAGGCTCACCTAATTTGTGCTTATGGGAAGAAAGACGAATTATCAAGATAGTCAGTGGCACTTGGCCTTTCCTGTTTCAAAGGTGGCCACCTGGCTAACTGCTCCTATGATGGAAGTAAAATCTTAAGAAGACCCTCTCTTACCAAATCCAAGAGCTCCCAATAATTCCTCCAGGCCTTTAGAGAATATTTCATAGTTGTAAAAGAGCAACTAAATTTCATGGAGAGTGGAAATAGTTTTCAAAGTACTTAACTCTAATAGGTGGAGTCTGCGATACCTCAGAATCAATCTTTGAAATTTCTTGTTATAATGTCTATGTTCAGGTACTAACACTACTGAAACAAGTTACCTATTCCCTTCCCCATCAGGTTTCTGAAGGATGGGGTTTTGTCTATTGTTTTTATATTCTCAGCTCACTGCCTGGAACTTAGTAAATGTGGGATCAGTAATTGAATTCACTTATTTTAGTGTTGTTTTCTATACCTATGATCTGTGCCACACACTTAAGAGATTTATTTCTTTTCCAACACTGTCTTTTTTATATCTGCCTTACCCACAATATATGAGCATTATCTTATATTTCTTTAAGTCCCAGCTCTTGATTAATTTCTTATATACAACAGATGATAGTCTTTTTTTTTATTTGTTGCTCACTGACTCAATTAAAAAATCATATTGCAAATACCAAGTTTTAAAATTATTTCTTTATGGCTTAATTGTTGAACTAGATGATGGAGTTCATTATATCATTCTCTCCATTTTGTGTGTGTTTAAAATTTTTCATATTATAAAGTTAAACAAATAAAAGATACACCAGTAAAGTATATCTTTGAGTGCATCTTACTTTGTTTTAATTTTTTAAATATCCAGTTTATACAGAATATTTCTAATTCCCCCAGCCCTGGATTTCATAATTACATTTCTGAGTGAAATATAACTTAAATTACTTATTTAGTACCAGTGGGCTTACTTCATTCATTCATTCATTCATTCTTTCAGTAGAGTTTTGATAGACTAACAATGATAGTGAACATGAAATGGATACTTTTCAAAGGAGTAGTGCTAAATAGCTTTAAGAAATCAATATTATCCCTGAATTCTAAATGGATTGTGTGGAAAAGGTAAAAGGGTGGAAAGGCCACATATCTTGGCCCCATGTTATGATGTAAGCAGTAGAAAAGAAAGGCGGCCTGCAGTGGTTATGTGCTCCAACTCTCACCCTCACTCCACCCCCCAAGGACTAGCATACAGCCAGCCAGAAGGAATAAAATAGGTATATCTGCTCTTGAAGGATGGGAGAATCCAGTGATGTTTTGAGTGGCCTGGCAAAACATCTTGAATTGTTTCTTAAACCTTTAGGACTTGACAAAATTCAAAACACATTTTACCAGGCACTTTTTCCCTTAATTTTTAAGCCCCAGTGTATTTCAAGGGAAATTTAATCCTTATGTTTCTGATTCATTTACACTTAAATCATCAAAATGCTGTTTTGTAAGAGTTATTTGATGTCTAAGATGCCATATGAGCATTTTTATGTCATTTTGGTTTTGTTTTTTCAAATCATGAATTTGCTTTTTGCCAGAAGTGAGCAGACCTTCAACCACCAAAGACTTAATCTGTTTTCTAAAGACCCACCAAATTCAAATGTCTTTTAACTTTTCTAAACATTTTCTCTTCCTGCTACATGAGAGTGCATGGCTTCACAAAGGGAATTATAACCAGCCACTCAAGAAACACACCAAGAATAGGATAGCTCTTTCCAGCACTGTGGTGTTATTTTCAATTGCAGGACATCGTTTTCTGTAAGATCTTACACAACTTTCTTCCAGTAAATCAGTATGACCTTCATATTCTTCGAACTTTTGATATCAGCCATTGTTGCAGCACTGATTAAACATTTGCTTGCAATGATTTGTGTATTTTTTTTTATTCTTTTAGACTGGATATGTGTTAGGAATTTTTGGTAGCAAACAACAAAACCAACTCTTACAAATTAAGATAAAATAGGGAATTTATTGAGGGTATGTTAGATAGCACCAGAATGGATGGAAGGACAGAGAACTAGGATTAGAATTTGGGAACCCCTGGACATCCAGGCACTGCCATGGGAACTGAATGGCCCTTGTCTTGTATTATTACCCCCAAGATTCAGAGAAAATAGTGGTCCAATTCATTCTGTTTATTTCATGTGCATAGTCTTTTGGTAGAGGAGGGCAAAGCATCTAATTTTCTATCCCAGTCAAAATGTCCCTAATGGAAGAAAATGGTTCCCCAGAAAGAAATGGGGGAAAGCCTGAATTCTGTGAGCTTTTTTAGGGCAGATACTATTCTTCATCTTTATATCCCTTGGGTCGGGGTTATAAATGGCTTGACATGTGGTCCATATTTTAGAGTCCACATTAAACATTAAGAAGCCATTGCTTAAAATGCAGACAATGGTAGAGAAGTTTAATATACTTGCATGACTAAAAAATGAATTAAAATAGAATTGGGAAATTTCTCATCAGGTAAGATGGAATAATCATATTCCATTCTGTTCACTGCCTGGACACAATGCATGAACCACACGTAAATAGGAACAAGCAGATTAAGAAGAATACCACCAAACTGATGGATGATGAGTTTACATTTAAACTTCCCCAGAATCCCTAGCTTTAACTCAGTGCACTGGAAGTACCAGGGTGCAGACAGAGAGAGCTCTTCTAGATCTGGTTCAATCATAGGAAAAGCGAAATTATAAAACTCTAATATGCAAAATGGATTTATTTGATTTTCTCTCTGACTTTTAACTGTCTTTGTATACCCAGTCCCCAGTAATCCAGTGTTGGCACCAATAGCCACAGCAATGTCAGTCTGTAGGAGCCAGAACTCAGGGAAGAGCACCTTCTTCTCCATTCTGTGGAGCTATGGTTCTAAGAGTGTGGAACCTACCTCCATTACTCTGTCTTCCTGCACTTACCTTTAGATATGGGCATAGGAGAAGTGCATAGTAGAGCAGGGTAATACAATCCCACCTTCTGGCTGGAGGATGAAAACAAGAAATTCTAGGGAACCAAAATTAGTAGGAATATTACAGAGAGGAAGCTATAAAGGTGTTTACGAACACCTGGGGTCACTGTAGGAGTTATATATTCATGGAACTGATCTGATTCAGTATACCAAAGATTTGCAGAAAAAGCTACAGGTTACTTCCCAAACTGGCTGCTGGCTGGCATACACATGAGACATCTGATATTATAAGGGCTCTGAGAGCATCTATGTTGAAACTTGAAGCCTGAGCCTACTTATTTTTCATAAGATATAAACAAGAGTCAGAATTTATAAGTATTGAAAATGTCTAATATACAATACAAAGTATCTCAGGATACAAAGAAAAATATCAACTTTATATGGGAAAAAACATAAATTGTCACAGTGGCATAAATATTGGAATTATCTACCAAAAGTAGCTATTATACCAAAATGATACAGGAAAAAAAAAATGAAAACTTCCTAAGACCAGTAAAAATCTCAGCAAAGGAAAGATACAAAGGAAAAGCTGAAAAAAATGCAGAAACCAAAATGACTGAAACTTATTAGGATGGGCTATTCCTCGGAGAAGAGGTGTAAGAGGAAAAAAATGGTAAGTCTGAAGATAGATTAATAAAAATAATCCAATCTTAACAATACAGAGAAAAGATTGGAACAAAAAACTGTATAAAGTCTCAGAGACATGTGGGTCAATAACTCAAGGTTTAACATTTGCCATTCAGAAGTAAAGGAGAAATAATGAAATTATGAAAAACATTTGAAGAACTAATGGCTGAAATGCTCCACATTTGACAAAGACATAAATTTCAGGAAGAGGAAAGGAATAGAAAACATAAAGACAGAGCCAGTAGACAGAAAACAAATAAAATGATAAAACTACGTGCAAATATGTTAACAATTATATTAAATGTGAAAGATCTAAATGCATCAATTAAAAGACAAAGATTGAAAAAAACAGAATTAAAACAAAACAAGCTATTTACAAGAGAATAATTTCTAATACAATGATAAAGGTAAGTTAAAGTAAAGGGTTGAAAAAAGAGACTATGCACACTACCAAACACTAATCAAATAAAATTGGCATGGCTATCATATCAGAGTATACTTTAGAGCACAGAAATCACCACATGAAAGAGGACAATCACATAATGTTACAAAAGCTCATTTCAGCAAGTAGACATCCTATATAATAAAAGAGAAACATGCAAATTTGACCTACCTTTGCTACGCTACCAGCCAATCAGAAGCAGGGGTTGTTGCCATGGCGTGCTGGGTGCAGGACCGGAAACCGGTGGGGGGCATGGCCACAGTGTGGGGGAAGAGGAAGGCCTTGGTGCTGGACAGCCAGGGGAAGAAAAGCCTGCCTATTGCAAGAGAGTTGGGTGCAAAACTTACAATGCCTCTGTGTTGTTCTAATTCTAATATATGTGCTATAAGTTCTGCCTGCATGGAATTTAAGGGCCAACGAGATCCCTGCTTTTCAGTTATGGTGACTGAGTCGTGTCCTTTCATGATGACTTCAGGATAGTTAGGGAATTTGATGCCACAGGATCCCCCCACGAGGCTCGCATGTTGGTTGCTCTGATAGTTAGCCTGCGATGAGCTGTGGGGTTTACCTGTCATGTGAGACATGCAAATGAGCACCTGGGGCACCTTGGGTAATGAGCTCTAGGTGGGGCTGTGAGTTGTCAGGCCCAGGCTGCTGGGTCGTGAGCTCTGAAGCCAAGTGGCAGTTTGGGTCCACGCCTCCAGCCCAGCCTGGAGGTAAGAGGTGAAGAACAACAACTCCCCAGGACGCCAAGTTGGGGCTGAGAAAGGTACACTCTCTCACCTGCAGGCAATGGAACCGAAGGTGTTGGGACTGGCAGGGTAAGATCTGCATTTTAGAAAGTTCACGTGGGGCAGCCACAGTGCTGAGCACTGGCCGCCAATAGGTCAGAGAAAAAGGGGAAGCAGAGACTGTGCCTTGGTGGAGCCTGACACATTGGCACACATCTTGGCACATAGTTTGGCACAGAGGGGGCCTCAAGGGAGGAGGGACAAGGACAGAGGAGGCTCAAGCTGTCCTGAGGAGGACTGTGGAGCACGCTGCTCTGCAGGGAAAGATGCTGTCACAGTTTGGCTGTTTCCAACTTCTAACTCAATCCGCCAGAAACAAAGCAATAGCCATGCCTTGGCCAAACCCTGAGTGCCTGGAAGCCCTCCCAGCCACAGACTCTGGCTCCCAGACAGGGGGTCCCTTCCTTAGTCTTGCCTTCCCTCCCTCTCTTCAGAGCCCCACGGCCATGCGGCTTCCTGGCTGGCCCGGAAACAGCCCTCGATGCACCTCTGGCACTGCTCCGTCTCCCCTTGGGTCCCCCGAATTCACTGATGTTAATGTGAAAATTTATGTAAAAAATCATCCTTTGAATCTTTGGTGGTTAGAAATTAAAGACCTCAAATTATGTTCAATAAATAGTAAATAATTTACACTGAATGGCAAAAAAAAAAAAAATACATTAGAATTCAGGAAATGTTCAAAGACCTGGGAACCATTCCTAGATTAGGAAGGGAAGTCACAGGGTGTATATCATTGCTACAAATAATATATTTCCTATTACTTATAACATATGCAATATAATGTATTAGATGCCTTCCTATCTCATGAAATATGTATTCGCATAGGTAATATTGGTAGATATGTTATAGTTATGGCAGTATGTCATATCCTATCTATATTAATAAAAGAGTAATATGCTAATTAGACCATGAGACATTCCAGAAATCCTTCCGGACAAAGCCATGGTGGTGGGGCTGAGGCAGAGGCAGTTATGGGTGATCATGCCAGGAGGGGAGGGCAGTTGGTGGTGATCAGGTTGGCAGGGGGCTGCAGTTGGGGGCAAGCAGGCCAGCAAGCAGAGTGCTTAGGGGAGATCAAGCAGGTAAGCAGGTGAGCAGTTAGGAGCCAGTAGTCCTGGATTGCAAGGGGGTTGTCCAACTGCCGGTTTAGGCCCGATCCCACAGGGGTCCCAGATTAGAGAGGATGCAGGCCAGGCTAAGGGAAACCCCCTCTACCCCCCCCACCCCCCAGTGCACAAATTTTGTGCACTGGGCCACTAGTAACAATATAAATGTCTAAATACTTAACAACAATGCTTCAAAATAAATTCAGCAAAAACTGAAAAAATAGTAAATTGACAATTACTATTAGAGACTTTAATACTCTTAATAGGTAGAAGATTAGAGAAAAATTAGAACATAATTTGAAGTAAACAAAAATACAAGATTTCAAAATTTATGAGATAGAGTTAAAGCATTTCCTAGAGCAAAATCTATAGCAATAAATTTTTATATTTCAAAAAAGTCTTAAACCAAGTACCTAATCCTATACCTTAAGAAAATAGAAAATAAAAAAAGGAGTAAATACCTAAAAAAAAGTAAAATGTAAAAAAATCAGAAAGACAAGAACAGATATCAATGAAATAGAAAACAGAAGAAAAAAAGAGAAAATTGAAAAAAATGGTTATTTGAAAAGATCAAAAGAATTAACAAACCATTAGCAAAAATAAGAAAGAAAAAAGTGAGAATCATAAATTACCAATATCAGGAATGAAAGAAAAGTATCATTACAGACCCCACAGGTCTATTTCAAAGGGTTACTGCAAACAACTCCATGTATATAAATTCTATCTTAGAACAAATGGATCAATTCCTTGAAAACTAAAAACTACCAAAACTAGCCTGATCAAATATATACATGAATAGATCTATACTTTATATTTTATATCCATATGCAATTAATGAACTTAGATGTATACTTCATACCTTATCTAAAAACTAACTCCAAATGGATTATAGATCTAAATATAAACAAAGCTTTTAGAAGAAAACAGGGAGAAAAATCATTAGGACATGGAGTTCTTAGATATAACACCAAAAACATGTTCTGTAAAAGAAAATAAAAGTGACAAATTGAACTTTGTACAAATGAGATACTTCTGTTCTCTGAAAGACACTGCTAAGGGGAGAAAAAACAAGTTATATGCTGGGGAAAAACATCTGGAGATAAAATATTTGGCAAAATAACTTTTATTCAGTGTATATTAAGAACTCAAAGCTTAGCAGTAAGAAAACACCCAATTAGAAAACGGGTAAAAATTTTTAAAGAATGTTTCACCAAGGATGGCAGTGAGAAGTACATGAAAAGAAATTGAGCATCATTAGCCATTTGGAGAATTCAAATTAGAACTAAATGGGATGCCACTATATACCTCAGACAGTATAAAATTTAAAAGACCAAGTGTCAGAGTGACGGCAGACTAAAGTGAATGGAGTCATTTGACAGTCAAATTGTTCTGAAGGAAATGTGGTTTTACTTTGATCTCAATGGACACTCAGCCGAGGAATTTAATGAGTTATCGCATCTTCTCTCCTTTGAACCCAGTTGAATCGGGACTGATGCTTATTAAAGGCGAGTAGGAATTTTGGAACTACTCATTAAAAAAAGAGTAATCCACCCAAATAGTTAAAGTTCAGACATTTTGTATTTCAGTTAAGATATGAGTGCCTGATTTCAGGCAGGTGCACTATAAATAGATTATATTTGTGGTTTTTATACATAAAGCCAATGTGTATTGATTATTCTTATGGTTATAAATATAATGGACTATTTCCAAAGCAATGTGCTTGGAAAAGGCATGAGAGGAAGGCAGGCCATCAGAGCGTACTGTCCCGGAGATCATCATCAAGACATCCATCCATCTGAGCTTTCCCAGATTTTACTCATGTCCAAGGGTGAAGATAAAAAAAAAAGAAATATGAAACAAAAGAAGCAAATGCAATAGCTTGGCATATGACTTAGGAAACAAAGACATCAAGACATAAAATTGATTTATTTCATAAAAATATTTAATCTACACTACAAAAAGGCAAAATATGCTGGCAAAAAGTAACTTAGGAAACAAACACATCAAGACATAAAATTGATTTATTTCGTGAAAATATTTAATCTACACTACAAAAGGCAAAATATGCTGGCAAAAAGTGACACACAAATTAGCTAACATGAAAGCCACAAACATTCAACATGCAATGTGGCTGAAGACAAACAATACAGAGAACAAATCACAGACATGAAGCTCGTCGTACCTGACTTTTATCCTGGCTGCAACATTTGCTTACTGTGCAACCTGAGCAAATTATTTAATCACTGATAATCAGTTTTATCATCTCTGAAATGGCATTTAAAAAGTGCCTATTTAATTTGGTCATTGGGCATTAAATGAGAAAATGCATGCAATACATTTAACTTAAAATAGCTCCTGGCACAGGGCAATAGCTAAAAATATATTGGGCATTATTATTTTACTAGAAGCCTGGTGCACAAAATTTATACATGAAGGAGGGAGGGTCCCTCAGCCCAGTCTGCACCCTCTCCAATCCGGGACCCCTCAGGGAATGTCTGACTACCAGTCAGACATGCCTCTCACAATCCAGGACCATTGGCTCCTAACTGCTCACCTGCTTATCTTCCAAATTGCCCCTAATTGCCCCTGCCTGTTGGCCTGATGCCCCTAACTGCTCCCCTGCTGGGCTGATTGCCCCCTAACTGCTCCCCTGCTGGCTTGATTGCTCCTAACTGCCCCCCGCCCTTGCTGGCTTGATCACCCCTAACAGCCTCTGCCTCAGTCCCCACCATGGTGGCTTTGTCCTGAAGATATCTGGTCTAATTAGTATATTACACTTTTATTAGTATAGATTATCATCATTATAGAAAAGACATATTGATATCCTTTCAAAATCCAAGCGTTAGGAAAGATGTATACTTTGGCCAAGTTCAGACCTCTACAAGAGCACATACAAATCATTGATTATAAAGTTTCTCAGGCTGGTTATCAAAGGGAAAGGTCTACTCTTCTAACATTGTACACAAAAGTCTGCCAAGGTAATTGGGTTTTTGGTTTGGCTTTGTCACCAGTAGTCTGAGTGACTTTGAAGTGGTCACCTCCCTTTCTGGACCTGTGTATGCTTGTGAATGGTTCCATTGACCCCAGTCCTCTCTCATGCCCTTTCCAGCATTCACATTTTATGGATATGCCTTGATGTGCCATGAGGTTTGTGTGGTCATGCTACCACCTACTAACCCATCTGTCATCATTATAGTCCAACCACATACATAACCTCGAAAGAGTGGGCTCGGTAGTTCAGGCACACTCTGGCTTTGTCCTCCTCAGTACAAAAACAGAGGACACCTGACATCTTGTGTCCCTGGATTAATGACACCCCTGGTGGCTGCTGGCGAGAGTCCTCCAGGTGCTCTGCTGGCTGGTCTTTTGTGCTGGTAATGCTCTTAGTATGACAATGTCTTTACTTTTGTTTCTGGCGAGAATTAATAAATTACTTATGATGTTTAATAAGAAGCAGATGTTCCCAATGAGAAAGGGGCCTGGCTGCCATTAATTCTGGTTGGATTTTTCTTGCCATAGTGAATAGAAGCAGACAGAGTAAGTGATCCACACAATATTTTGCAAGACCAATGTTGTCTGCAGACAGTAGAGCTGAGAACAATTGCTCTGTGTAATTCAAAATAGATGGAACAATGATATGATGTTTAAAATTAGAAAAAGAACTTGGTTTCTATAGTTAAAAGCTAATAAGTCCCATGGTCCTGAAACTGATCCAGATGCTAGGAAGTAACTTTCCATAAAAGAGATGGTATAGCTAATGAGTCAATAGTTAATAAAAAGCTGTTGTGAACAAGACCTTATCTTAGGATTGTAGATGGTACAAGGTGAAAAAAATAATATTTACTAGGCACAAACACTATGTAAAGCACACAGTTGAAAGCAAGAAATCTATAAATTCTGACTCATATGAAATAATTTGTAAAATATCACATGTGTAGTTCAGTTTGAGTCGAATGTTCAAATTCTAATAGTTCAATATCAGCAGGCTGTGTTTGTATATGTGTTTTCTTTTTGTTTTGTTGGTTTTGCTTTGGTCTATAAAACCTTAACCTTTCCAGATGTTGTCTCTTGTTAGACAAATGACACAGGTGAAAATTTACAATTGCTCCTACAACTGTTCCAATGGCATGTGGTTTATGGAAGCCACTGTGGTATATTAAATTATTATTTTTGAACGGTTGACCCTATCTCCACAATAGGAGCATATTTTCTTCTCCCATTGGGTATTAGCCACATGACATGGTTTGTCCTCCCTGTGGGTGCATTGTACTTTGCTGAGCCTTGACTTTAGTTCTACCTATGTGACTGGGTTAGCTAATGGGAGTTAAGCAGATGTGTTACCAGAAGAAAACTGAAATGAGCTTATGTTGGGCTTCTTCTCTTGCACGTCTGCTGTTTCCACCAGAAGAGATACCCCTGATACTTATGTGCTTTCAGCCTGAGCCCCAGAATGGGCACACAGGAAGCAGACTTGAGCCCAGTGACAGCAAGAAGACAAGCCCGGCTGAACTTGTCTTGAAAACAAAGCTTGAAAGAAAGATGTCCCTCTAACGTTATCATTGTTCCTCTAATACTGTCCCAAAGCTGATATTATCACTTAGTTTTGAGAAGAGCTGTCCCTTTCCAAAAGAAGAATTTTAAATCTCATCTCTTAGAAATATATATCCAGTTTTCCTTATAAGTATCAACATCAGGAGGCACCCACTTTATCCCTGTGTGGTGGATCCAAGGCTTGATTCCTGTGAGCTTCAGGGAAGAGTGTATTGTCAGCAGGATGACATGTGTGGCTAAGTGCCATTCAGGACCTTGAATTTTCCAGTCTTTAGTAAGACCTGGTCTCCCAGCAGACAGGTAGGTGGACCTGCCCTGAGAAAACCTGTGCAACAATTTTAGTGTTTGCCTTAGATGTTGTACATATTGTTTTATTTTTATTCATATTCTAAATCTAAAGGATCTCCCATTAATTTACAAATGACTTAATTTAAGCCCACTTTGGGTGCTACACTAACCCAGAGCAAGGCAATAGGGAATGGGCCTGGTCCCATTCAAATGTGTTTCCTGATATGTTTTTGCCAGGGTTTTCTTTTCTTTTTTTTTTTTTTAATATATTTTATTGATTTTTTTACAGAGCAGAAGGGAGAGGGATAGAAAGTCAGAAACATCGATGAGAGAGAGACATCGATCAGCTGCCTCCTGCACGCCCCCCACTGGGGATGTGCCCGCAGCCAAGGTACATGCCCTTGCCGGAATCGTACCCGGGACCCTTCAGTCCGCAGTCCAACGCTCTATCCACTGAGCCAAACCAGTCTCGGCTGCCAGGGTTTTCTTAATGTGTGGTTCATTTTTTCAGTCTTTTCTATAGATTAGGGTCTCCAGGACTTCTGTAGTTTCCATTAAATCCTGCAATGTCAGGCCTATATTCTAGGATATTTCTAAAGTGAACAATAGTCCATTCTTGCTTTGAATGCTGTAAGGAAGCCCATACCTAGGTATTATTTATTTGATTAGACGTTTTGCTACCTCAGTTGCCTTCTCAGTTCTAGTGCGATATGCCTCTACCAACCCAGAAAAAGTGTCTACAAAACAAAATAAATATTTAAAGTTTCTTATGGTTTCAGGCATCTTTATAACGTTAATTTGCCAGTCCGCACATGGGCATATTACTTTATATTGTACTCCCTTTCCTGTTGGGGAACATTCTGTTTCAGGATTGTTTTTGGTGCATATCTGACAATCTTGAGTAATCTTCTGAATGGCCCTTTGTAAATGAGAACTTTTACAGTTATGTGGCATAATTAATACTACAACTCTTTCCTGAAAATCTATGATGTAATTTTATATCTATTTCTTCCTCTTACCTTCATAAACGTGGGCATACATATAATTACATTCATCTTAGAGGTGTAAAAGCCAATATGAAATAAGATATTACTCAAGCTCTCTCAGCTAACTAGTAAGCGGTGAAGCTAACTAGTAAGTGGTATGCTGGAGTCAATTGTATGCATCTTTTTCCAACTCCACAGTCATCTATGCCACATTGGTGGCTAGAGTTTAGTCTCCAGGAAATACTTACATGTAGAAATGGGTGAGCAAATGCTACAAATCAAGGATTTTCACCTTTACGTCCCTATACTATACCAAATGCAGGTCACTAACCACATCACTAACTAGAACACCTGTCTTGTAGACAGGGCCTTCATGACCTGTCTATGTAAGAGCATCAATTTGCCAAACCTTCTCTTGGTATTATGCTTATATTCTCCTGATCCTCTGTATTATTAGTGGACAGACTAGTCACTTCTAGGCTCATCTCTAACTCTTTATAGAAATTTAGTGTTAACACTTTTCTGCCAATATTGTGAGGACATTACTTTGGGACAGAGAATAAAACATTTGGACTTCAGTAATTTAGTAAAAGTCAAATATTTTGTGCAATTATAATTTTAAATCATTGATGGACCTACTCTAGTCCTAGAGTCAATTATCAAATATTACAGCCAGGTAAGTAGATAAGCATATCATGCTTGGATATTGAGTAACTATAATCTTATTCACATATTCTTTTTAAAAATTCATTATTATTTTAAAGTATTACATATAATATTACATGTCTCCCTTTCTCCCTATTTATTAAAAAATATATTTTATTGATTTTTTACAGAGTGGAAGGGAGAGGGATAGAAAGTCAGAAACATCGATGACAGAGAGACATCTATCAGCTGCCTCTTGCACGCCCCCCACTGGGGATGTGCCCGCAGCCAAGGTATATGCCCTTGCCGGAATCGAACCCGGGACCCTTCAGTCTCCAGTCCAACGCTCTATCCACTGAGCCAAACTGGTCTCGGCCTTTTCCCCCTATTGACCTCTACCCGGTGACCCCAGTCCCCAACACATGCTCTTACACCCTGGTGTCTGTGTTCATTGGTTATTCACTTATTCTTACAGGGAGGTCACTGTATTTTTAATATTAGCATCAGTTTACTATAAAATAATGTTTCTCAAATATTTTGAAGTATTTTACTTTTGCTTACATTATTTTAAAAGCTATAGCATGAATACATTTTCACAGCGTAATTACCTCAAATGACCCATGGGGTAGTGATAATATAAAGAAGAACTAGTAAATCAAAGCTATACCCCTCTGATTCACAATCGCCCAATCTTTAATTGACTAAGTCTTTCTTCTATAAAGACATTATGTAGCCAAGAAGAGTCAACAAAAACACCAGTAGCGCGCGCGCGCGCGCGAACACGCACACACACACACACACACACACACACACACACACACACACAAGGAAGCCCGTTAGAAAAGCAGATTGCAGTAGAAATACAAAGATCTGGAAGTCACAATAATTACATTTTTACTTCAACTTGGTGCTAAGAAAACAGTTTTGCTTAGCCTGTATGCAAAGCTCACTATACTTTATACTGTAGTTGGAAGATAATAGATTTCCTTTTTAACCATTGATCAAAGGATTATGACAGGGCCTGATTAACTCTCAAAGAGGTTATAAGAAGGGTTTCATCAATTATATTTCCCTAAAGATAAGCTGAGTCTATACAAAAGGGAAAAGGATATATCTGTATGCAATTACTCAGTGAATGTTCTCTCAAGGCCTTAAATGATGCAGTATCTCTTTCTCTGTGGCATCATCACCTTTTTGCCCATTGGAGTTCAGCTACTTGTGAGGATGCACCCCATTCTAGAATGCCATACTTTAACTCATGAAATCTGTGTCAGGCAAAAGAGATTAAACCTAGGAGCTACTCTGCTATGCTAAATACAGCTAAATACAGCTTCAGGCCTTGTAAGATAAACCAAGGAAGATTTTAATAAGCCTCGGGTGAGATAGAAGGGAAATTAGTTTTGAGTTGTAGTGATTTAGATGATGGTTCACTGGCGTTGATTGCATTCCTTATGGCATGAGAGAAGGAAGTCAATGACTTAGATACGTGGTCAGCAAACTGCGGCTCACAAGCCACATTCGGCTCTTTGGCTCCCTGAGTGTGGCTCTTCCACAAAATACCACAGCCTGGGCAAGTCTATTTTGAAGAAATGACGTTAAAAGAAGTTTAACTTTAAAAATTTGGCTCTCAAAAAACTTTCAATCATTGTACTATTAATATCTGGCTCTGCTGACTAATGAGTTTACTGACCACTGACTTAGATATCTGATTGTTTTTTAATAAAATTGTACTGATTAGAGAGGAAAGGAGAGGTAGAGAAAGGCAGAAACATCAATGATGAGAGAGAATCATTGATTAGCTGCCTCCTGCACACAACCCAGGCACATGCCCAGACCAGGAATGGTACTGGGACTTCCTGGTTCATAGGTCAATGCTCAACCACTGAGCCATGTGGGCCAGGCAATGACTTAGATGTTTTAATCTTTAAAATGTCCTTCATTCTATGATTAGGTTGCCATTTAGATGATCAAGAATCCTAGTAGAACCAGTTCCTTTCCCCATGGGGAAGGACTAAGCAGAAAAAGGTGATGAAGAGGAGTAGGAAGAAAGGAAGAAGGGATAAAGGAAAGAGGGGAAGGTATGTTATGCTTTTTCACATGCCAGGCATATAATCCACACTTAACAAGGGAGAAGCTGGCTCAAATAAGATTTTCTTCCATTTGTTAGACCTGTCCTGACTATCTAAACCCTTTATACTTTTATGATGAATTATTGGCATCATTAACAAGGCACTTTTAGTTATAGGCATCATTTCATTGATTTGGGGGGGCAGTAATAAGGGGAGGTGTAGATTGCCTCCTGGAAAGATATATGGACCTTTCTTTAATTATTGTCAAGCTGAACTCAAGGTGACAGGCAGAGGCATGCCCTGGGAACAGGCTTCACCAAAAAGGCTGACCTGTTATCAGCTTGACCTTCTCATTTGCCCAGGTGTCAGGGAGTGGGACTTTTGATAGGTAAATCCAGCCTAGCACCAGGAATGCTCAGGGCCTACTCAAGATTGCAAATAATCTTCTTTTGTCTTGACCTTTTAGTGTAACTTCCTGGTATTTTGGTGGGGGGGGGGGGTAATAAAATAAACTTGCTGTTTGGGCTCTGGGTCCCTGATCCTGTCTGTCCATGAGCGAGAAGACAAGTTTCCACCCAGAACCCAGCTTTCTTCTATTTTCTCTTCATTTTTCTTAATCCCTGGCTGTCTCCATTCCGAACCGTTCCATCTCTCTTTCCATGCTGGATGTGGAAAAGGGAGATCCCCGCCATATTTGGCCCCCAGTGCCACACTTGGCGCCCCCGCAGGAGGGAGGGGTGCGTTCCAGTAGAAACTTTTACATTCTGTGCATAAGTGACCATAGGTGAGGTATAATCTGATTGCAGTTCAAAGTGAAATTTGAAGGCTATTTAAAAAATATATAATTTTATTGATTTCAGAGAGGAAAGGAAAGGGAGAGAGATAGAAACATCAATGATGAGAGAGAATCACTGATTGCCTGCCTCCTTCATGACCTCCACTGGAGATGGAGCCTACAACCTGGGCATGTGCCCTGACCAGGAATCAAATCTTGACCTCCTGGTTCATAGATTGATGCTCAACCACTGAGCCATACTGGCCATGCTTGGAGACTATTGTTCATTTTCCTCTTCAATTGAGAAGAGATAAGAGAGAGGTATTTTCTAACTTTGAAATTTATTTAGAGTTCCAACATGGAGAGGAAAGAAAGGTAATTTAGTTGAGCTCCAATAGAAAATTTATCTCAGAGACCACGAATGAAAAGGAGAGGAGAAAAAAGCTGGGGTTTTTTTTTTTATATATATAAAAGCTATAATTAATTTTACTGTGTTAAGTGATCTGTTTTCATTTAAGCTAGCTTGCTCTTGTAACTGAAGCTCAGTTAAAAAAAAAAAAAAACAAGAAAACAAAATGTACAACATTTATTGTGCATGCAGCAGCATATCCAGGATTCATGACTTGGAACTCCAAATCAGAATGAGAAATTTGGAACACAAAGTATAAAATGTGCAGCATGAAGCCCAGCAGCAAGAATGAAAGGAAGCAAGTATAGTTGACACTTTAGAATTATAAGTAGCATAACATTACAGCAGAAATACAGTGTTTTTAAATGTCTGTGACTCAATATGGAATGCTTTTGTTCATGATGTATAATTATTGCCACTAACAACTGGCTAGGTGCTGTATGTGTAATGAACACAGGCTGAGGACAGATTTTCCTAAGCAATATACAGACACAGCTAGCATGGCCAAGAAAGGCAAGATACTGTGATTTGGATTCAATTTGTATAGAAATACACACAGGCACATACATCAAATTTCATAAAGAAAGAAATGTGTGTGTGTTTAATTTAATATTTATTTTGAAATTTATAAGGAGTAAGGTAACTAAATAAATAGCAATCATTTTATCTACTGCCTTCTTTTCTATGTCTCCTCACTTCTTTTTATTCATACATTTTTATTAATGAAAATTAATACCCACACACACACTCAATGTATTGTCCACTTAGTTACTATAGATCTGTAAGTCAGAAATGGTCTCTTGGAGAGTTATTTCTTAACCCCAGCTGCATTCATAACAATTTAAGAATTTTGCAGTAAGTTATCTTGGCTTTTTAGGTATATTATTAAAAATGTTGCCTTTTACTCTTCTATTTTTATACATGTCCCATATTCAGAATTCAGAACAATGCTAAATAATAATGGTGATAGCAGACATCCTTATTTTAGAATAAGTGTTTCTAATATTTCAATGAAAATATGCTGACTTTAATATAAATGTTTTCTATCACAGTAGGCAAGTGTCTTTCCAATTCTAGCTGCTGAAGTTTTTGTTTTTTTTTCCCCCCAATCTGTGATGGGTATTTAGTTTTATTAAATGCCATGTAAGTGTCTGCTAAGATTATAACTATGGCTTTCCAAAGGTCCTAATTGGACCTTTGCTGAGCTACATTATATGAAGAGATGTTCAAATACTCAGCTTCCACTAAAATTGGTGGAGACAGATGTTTTCTTTTATTAGGTGTAGTTGATTTCCATTCACTAATATTAAATTTATTTATCCTTACCTGAAGATATGTTTTTATTGATTTTTAGAGAGAGGAAGGGAGAGAGAAAAAGAGAAACAGCAACTGATTGCCTCCCATATGGGCCCCAACCGGAATCAAACCCAAAACCTAGGTATGTGCCCGAACAGGAATCTGACCCGCACCCTCTTGGTGTACAGGACAAGGCTTCCTTTGAGCCACCCGGCCAGGGCCCACTGACACTGCGTTGTCTATAATACTTCTCTGCTGTTTCTGTCAGGACTTGTTTTCTTTTTAGTTTATAAAATGATGAATAGCTTTCCAATTCTTTCTATGTTCTGGAACAATTTATTAAGCCTGTCTCTTGAAGACTTGATCAACAATAATCTTTTGTAGAAATAATTATTTAGTAACTTTTATTTCTTCATTTTCCCATATATTCTGGTTTTCTAATTATTTGTGAGATAATCTCCCCTGCCCCTTGTGCTTTCTTTTAATAAATCATCATTTCTACTAAAATTCTCAAATTTGTAAGCATACTTCCTATCTAATAAAAGAGTAACGTGCAAATGTGACCATACCTTGGCTCCTAATTGGCTATGCTATCAGCCAATCAGGAGCAGGGGGTGGGGCCGAGAGGCCGGGCCCAGGGGTGGAGATGAAATGGCAGCTGCAAGCACCCAGTGCTCAGGCTCTGTGAGGGAAAGTGGTGGCAGGGAGAACCCAGGGGCCAGCCAATCAGGAGCAGGGGGCAGGTGCGAGGCAGGGGGCAGGGCTGCGGCAGGAGAAGGTGGGCCTGCAGTGGGAGAGGGCAGCCTTCAGCGCCCCTGGCCAGCATGGTGGGAGAGGGTGGGCTGTCTGTACTCCTGGCCTACCCATCACCCACCCTCCCCAAAGCCTGGAGGGAGAGAACAGGCCTGGGGCAGCAAATTTGCACTATGCCAGGCAGGGAAGCCAGATCTGAAAGCCCAAGCCCCCAAGTACCCGACAGGGCTTTGTGTGTCGGGGTCCTGAGGAGGCCCCAGGACAAGCATCTCCCCAGAGGCTGTGCGGGAGAAGGAGAGGAACCCCTGGATGAGGGATACCACCCCCCACACCAACCTCCCCCCAGTGCACAAATTTTGTACACCAAGCCTCTAGTAGATTATAACATATTATCCTTCATATTTTTAAGAATATTATCTGTCTTTTGCTTATGACCTATATCAATGAGGATTTTAAATATTTTAGCTCCATTTTGAAAATTAACCTTACTTAAAGCTTGTTCTTTTTTTCCTTTGTCCCACAGATGTATTGATTTTTGCTTTTATTATTCTTTTCCTCCCAATTAGTTTAATTTCTTGTCATTTCTCTGACTACTAGGGTTGACTGCTTAGTTCATTTATTTTCATTATTTTATGTTTAAGTAAGCATAATCAAGGCCACTGTGAACCTGAACAGGGTTTTATTATTTTTATTATCTTTCTATATAATTGTCATTCATTGAATGATTACTTATTTAGTACTTATCATATAAGCCAAGCATTCTATTCTTTAAAAAAAAAAACACATAGAATTAAACTTTTAATTTTTTCTTAGAACAATGGGTTTAAATTTTTTTTATTCCTTTAAAAGTGGTTAGATTTTTGTTGGTTTTGACTGTTTGAACTTGTGTTAGTGCTAGTCTTATTGCATTATACTCAGAGAGATCTGTATGCAAGTGACAAATAATCTAGTGTTGGAGACTGAGTTTTTACTTTGTGGCTTTAATATATGATGACTTTTGTAAGTATTTCACTGGAGACTAAAAAAGAAGGAAAAGTTCCTGAGATGTTCATCCAAATGTATTAGTTATAATAAATGGTCAGACTTTCTTAGTTGATTTTTCGAAGACTGAAAAATCTGTGTTAGAACGTAATTAATAATTATGAATCTGACCAATGTGTTCTTTTAAATATTTGCTGGTACATTTTAATGGATGCATACTTATAACTATTGCATTATAGTTTTAAATTATACTCAATAAAATAGAACAATAGTTTTCATTCCATATTTACTGGCTGTAAAACAATTTTTCTTAAAATTAACATTATCTCATACGTTTCCATTTTTTGAAAAGTCCATGCCTATCGAGTTATTTAACATATGATTAAATAATGCTTGAGAAATTATAAATAGAAATAGCACACTACCTCTGTAAGGAGTTCCAATGAGTTGTTTTCATTTCTGGCTTTTAATGAACTGGAATTCTGAGTTAGTGTAATGGGTAAAACTTTCTGCTTACATCTTTCTGGAAGGTAGAACTGTTCTATTTCATTACACAAAAACATAGGCAATTCACTAATTTTTTTCTCAACCCAGTTTCTTTGACCTTATTGATGGGGATTTATGTCCAGATTTTGGCATTAAGTGATTAGTTTTAAGTCTGGTGATATTTCAGTGTCTTCTGTGCTATTGCAATTGGATGTCAGCAAGAGTTGTATCAGGGACTGCCAGTCACATGCTATTTTAAAACTCAGTTATGGCCCTAGACAGTTTTGTTCAGTGGATAGAGCCTTGGCCTTCAGACTGAAGGTCCTGGGCTTGATTCCAGTCAAGGGCACTACCTTGGTTGCAGGCTTTTTTCCTCCCAGGTCCTTGTTGGAGGCAACCTATTAATGTGTTTCTCTCACATTGATAGTTCTCTCTGTCTTTCCTTCTCTTTTCCACTCTCTCTAGAAACCAATGAAGAAATATCCTCGAGTGAGGATTAAAACAAACAAACAAAACAAAATAAAAAACACACTCAGTTATGATTAAGCTCTGGTCTAGAATAAAAATTATATACCAGTAAGTGATATGAAAAATAATGTTATATCTCCTGGTTATATTTTTATAATGTAATTTCTCATGGCCTTGAAATAATCTGAGTTGCAATTTAAAGGTGATGGAGTCATTACAAAGTACCTTCACTGTATGTACTTTTCAATTCAAGAAACTTACTAGAATTAGAAACAATGACCATAAGGGTTTTCCACAAATTACTAAAAGAAATAATTACTAGTAGTGTGTAGAGAACACCTGGGAAGGCACATGAGCATTTCTTTAATTATTGTCAGCTGAATCCAGTGGCATTGGCAGAGCCATGTCCTTGCCAGAGGCAGGAGTGTTGTCAATTTGACCTTCAGTCCAGGTGCCAGAGAGTGGGTTTCATTATCTAAATCCAGTCAAGCATCAGGAATGCACATAATCTCCTTTGTATGGACCTTTAGTAAAACTTCCTATTTTTTGCTCTATAAAATAAATGCTCTGTATTGGCTCTGGGTCACTGTCTCTCCATCAGAGGACAGCTCTCCCACCCGGCCCCAGCTTTTTCCTTCTATCTCTGTGTCTGTCTCTTTCTTTCATTTTCTCAATCCCCAGCAACCCCTACTCAGGAACTGGACAACTCTCTAGCCACACTGAACATGGAAAAGAGAGAAATATTTACAGTAGTGCATCACTTAATTTTTTTAAACTTATAGAATATAAACTGGAAGAGATTTTAAGAATAATAATAACAGTAATAATAATCCTGTCCAATGGAACCAGAGATCTGGCACACTGTCCAGCATGACACTGGTAGTCTTGCCATTGGTTCATCATTTATTAGTGCTAAGTGCTATGTGTGGTCAAATTGAAATAAGATTATAAGTGCATTCATCTCAGGTAAAACTGCTGATCCTACCATTCTGGCTGCTGTTCACACTTGCTTGCTTAAAGCTATAGGGTAGTCTTCAGCTTCTAGCTTGAGACCTTGAGGTCAGACCAGAACTATAAAGGAGTGACCCAGTGACACCAGGAGTTGAGCTGTACTATCTGCTTTTGTGAGATAGGACTACATTCTCACGTCTTGTCTTGCAAGATACCTGGTTAGAGATAAGGAGCAGGCAACAGAGTCATTCATAGTCTGCTGTAATCTCCCTATCCCAGATATGACCCTGAGAGCTGTTCCCTGAATTTAAAACAATAAAAGCTTATAGTTAAAACCCTATAAAAGGACTGCCTGGACCCAGGACGGTGTGGTTGTGGGTGTTTGTTCTCCACTGGCATGGAGCCCTCCAGACTGTTCTGGCCAGTTCAATAAATCCTTGCTTGCTTATTACCAACTTAACCACCTCTGTGGTCTTTTGCAACTGGTTGTGGAAGTTGCCCCACAACAAAATAAGCCAGACTCTGGTCCTAAAACCGGTAAAATGGAACACAAAATACATTGCAATATTTTGGAGTGATGTGTCCTCTATTCTTTAAATAGTCCTAAATGGATCCTTTGTTTCACTTTTACAAGAATGTTAGAAAGACTTCTAGAAGTGTTATAGTAACCCTTAGCAGCAGTGTGGAACATGAGCTTTATTTTCCCCACATAGTCCTGGGAGCACTCTGAATGTTTTAGATAATATCCTAAACAGGGATGATGGCCCAGATATCACCAGAGCTCTATGCACTGATGCAAAATTTATTAGGTTTCTCTATTCTCCAGGAGATTTGAATATTTCAGAAATTAGGTAAATTGTGTGTAAGCAAAATCACAAGCCAGTGAACACTTGACTGGACTTTTGCTATATGTGACAAATATGTAGGAGCTGTGTATAAAAACAAGCCCCTCTCCATCTTCCTGGTCCTGCATACAGAAAAGGGAAGAAGAGGCAGAATAGTGGTAGAGAGAAAGTAGAACATGAAGTTGGGTAATTAGTGAGGTGGAAAATGCCAAGCATTGATACATGTGTGTATGAGCTCATGTGTTGGGGGCATACTGAGGGTAGTGATTAGTAAGGCAGTTTGTGTGGAAGGTTCACCCTAACCAGAATATCCAGAGCAGCCAATAGGCCAAACCCAAAGGCATTAAAATGGCCAGTTTGTTCTAAATGAGGTCAATCCTAAATCAAAACAATGAATAATTTCCAAAAGTTGCACTAGGGAGGGTTCTTAAGATAGAATCCAGGAGAAATGATGCCAGTTGCAAAGGACTGTCAAAATGTGGGTCGGACATCTGTCATTCAGCCAAAGATGCATGATCCTGGGAACATTTTTTTCAGGGCAGAACTCCTTCACATGAAGAAAGTGAACAAGATAACAAGTGGGGTCCTTCATACCAACATCACAATCACTTTTCTCTGTTGAGATAGTAAGACTGAACTCACAGAATTTTTTTGTGAAGATTCATTAAGAAACTTCCAAAAGTACTCACTTAATAGTGTGTGTGTGTGTATAAAATTACAAGTAAATCACTTGCTTTTAAGTTCTCAAACTGACTTAGAATTATAACTAATTATATGTTGACTTTAAAGCAATTTTTGAAACAGTTTTACTACTTACAAAGATAAAATGGCAGTTTTTAGAAAATTTAAAAATACATAAAGAAAAAAACAAGACTCTAACTACTTAAAGTCAGCTACTGTCAAAATTTGATGGACACCCTTTCAAGGCTTGCTTTATAATATATGGATATATATGTATGACCGACCATATATGTATATAATTTGCACATAAATGGAATCAAAATATACATGCTGTTTTACAAGCTGTTTTTTTCCAACAATATGCCAAAGAGATTTTTAAAGATAGTGTACTGACAGATACACACACACAATCTTGTTTAAGAGTCATGTAGTAATCCATTGTGTAAGATTTATCACATGCATTTAACCTAGTTGCATTTGATAAGCAACTAGATTTTATCCACCTTTCAGTATAAATACTACCATGATGACATCTCCATCTATGTGCATATTTACATACTTGTTTGAGTATCTCAATTGAAAAGATTTCTTGAAATGGGACTGCTAAATTAATAGCCATTACAGGGAAAATTTTGATATTGCCACATTTTAGCCTCCAAAGGTTTAACTGGTTTACACTCCCATGATTTCTGCATGTCCTCTCCTAAAGCAGAAAGCATTACATGGCCAGAATAAAAAAAATTGTACCTAGAATGACAATTACAGATGTGGAAGAATGCAATGATGATCTGAAATGGACACCACAGTTATAGAGACATCTCGAAGAGGAATTGCTATGGGGGATCCAAACTCACACACTGGCAATGAGGCAGCAATAGAGGAAAAATAACAAGATTATTAGATAGCTTCTACTACTATCATTTGCTTTGATTCAAATAATTTACAAGCTTCTGTTTACAGTTATGTTTAAGAATAAGAACTAATAAATATGTAAATAACAACCTTGTGTATGTAACCATATGACATGCTCCAAATGATTCACTCAAATTTTCGTATATCAGTATCCACTCCATTTAAAGACAAAGTGTTGAAGATACTGAAAGGTGGAACTAAAACCTCAGTGGCCTGGCTGAATTGGGCTTCCATTCTATATGCAAATATGTGTGTATGAATCTATCTATGTCTACACCTAGGTACAGATATCAATATATACATTAAACATACAAATCTAGATATCTACACTAATAAAATAGAAACATGCAAATTGACTGTTACTCTGCTACACCCAGCAGCCAATAAGGAGTAAGTATGCAAATTAATCCATCAAAGATGGTGGCAGCCATGGAGCCGGAGCAAGTGGGAGGCTTGCATTGCTCACAGTGATGGAGGAAACCAAGCTTCCAGCCTGCCCTGGCCACAGATGAAGGAAGGGCTGGGAGCCTGGGTCACCAGGGGGCATGGCCAGCCTGAAAACGGCCCTAAGCTCCTTACCCAGGCTGGTCACACCACCGTGGAGTAAGAGTCCCTGCTGGGAGGTGTAGCCAGCTTGCAAACAGCCATCAGCCCCTCACCCAGGCTTGCCAGGCACACCAGCGGGGACCCCCACTGTGAAGGGGGTGTGGCCAGCTTGAAAACAGCCTTCAGCCCTCACCCAGCCTGGCCATGCCCCCCCCAGGGGGACCCTCATCCCATGGGGGCATGGATGGCCTGCAAACTACCACAGGCCCCTTACCCAGGTTGCCCCACACTCCAAGGGAACCCCCACCCTGATCTGGGACACTCTTCAGAGCAAACCAGTTGGCCCCCACCCGTGCACTAGGCTTCTATCTATACTAATAAAAGGGTAATATGCTAATTAGACTGGGATACCTTCCAGGAGACCTTCTAGATGTTTTTCTGGACAAAGCTATGATGGCGGGGCCAAGGTAGAGGCAGTTAGAAGCCAAGAGGAGAGGGCAGTTGTGGGTGATCAGGCAAGTATGGGATGGCAGTTGGGGGTGAACAGGCCAGTGGGGAGGACAAGTGAGGCAAGCAGGCTAGCAAGGAGGGCAGTTGGGGGTGAGCACGCTGGCATGTGGAGCAGTTGGTGGTGATCAGGTGGCAAGGGGGCATTTGAGGGTGAACAGGCTGGCAGGCAGAGTGGATAGGGATAATCAGGCAGGCAGGTGAACAGTTAGGAGCCAGCAGTCCCGGATTGTGAGAGGCCCACTCTCTGTAAACTGGTAGTAAGACCTTCTTTGAGGGGTTCCAGATTGAAAAGGGTGCAGGCCAGGCTAAGGGACACTCCCCACCCCCCTGTGCATGAATTCTGTGCACCTTGCCACTAGTATAAATATAAATATTTAATTTAAAAAATCTTGATATTGCATGACAATCAACATTCAGTTCCATAGGCATTGACAAAAAATATTCCCTACAGTTGTTTAATAAAAATGATACTCAATTTAAGAAATACTCAGAGTAAGCCAAGTGATATTTTGCAAACTGTGACTCTTCAGAACAGAGAATAATAGTAAAATTACTAAAGATAACCTTGATAGGCTTTGCAGCTAAAATTGAGACAACCATTATCCAATAGTAGATTGTGTAGGCTAAATTGAAGAAGCTATGTTGATAACTACTAAGCAAATGTTTGTCTTAGGTGAGGTACCCCAGAAGCTGAGTGCTTATAAACTGAATGTGTTCTCCCCAAATTTATATATTGAAACTATTCCCCAATATGATGGTATTTGGTGGTGGAGCCTTTGGAAAGTGATTAGGTCATGAGGGTGGGACCCTTATGAATGAGATTAGTGTCTTTGTAAAACGCCCAAGAGTTCTTCATCACTGCTGCTTCCATGTGAGGTGAAAGCAAGAAAATAGCTATCTATGCACCTAGAGGCGAGCTCTCATCAGGCACCAAATCTTCTGATGCCTTGATATTGGATTTCTCAGCCTTCAGATATTACCCTCTAGATATGTCCATGCTGGGGCAAATGCTAAGACTTCATACTTTTTATGACTGAGTAATACTCCATTGTATGTATGGACAACAGCTATCTTTTAAAATCATCACCTGAGGATTTATTTTTATTAATTTTTAGGGAGAGAAAGGAACAGTGAGGGAGAGAGGGAAGGAGGAAGGGGGGGAGATAGAGACAGGGAGAAAGAGACATAGATGATAGAGAGAAACATCAATGTTTTGTCTCCTGTACGTGCCCCAACCAGGGATCAAACCCAACCTTTCTTTTTTTTTTGTATATGGGATGATACTCCAATCTACTGAGCCACCCAACCAGGGCTGTACAACAACTATTTTATCCAAATGTCTATAGATGTGCACTTGGGTTACTTTTATATCTTGGTTATTGAGAATAGTGCTGCAATGAACATACAGGTGCATACATATTTTTTCAAATTAGTGTTTCCATATGTTTACTGGCCATCTCTATGTCCTCTTTGAGTCATCTGTTCATTTTTTAATTGGATGTTTTTCTTTTCGTGTTAAGTTGTATATGTTCTTCTTAAAATTTGGATATTAACCATTTACCAGATGTATTATTGGTGAATATCTTCTCCTAATCAGTAGATTGCCTTTTCATTTTGTGATGGAGTCTTTGTTGTGCAAAATCTTTTTAATTTGATATAGTTTTCATTTGTCTCCCGATATTTTTTGGTTTTCTTAGTGTCATTGTTAACCTATTTATTGTTTAGTAGCATGTTATTTTACCTCTATGTGTTTATGTGGTTTTTTTTCAAGGAGTTTTTCTTGTGGTTGATTTCTAGTTTTATACCATTGTGTTTAGAGATGATGCTTGATATGCTTTCAGTGTTCTTAAAATTATTGAGCTTGTTTTGTGGCCTAACATGGTCTATTATGAAAGATGTTTTATATATATTTGAAAAGAATGTATGCTCTACTACTTGGTGTGAAATGTTCTATCAATACAAATTAAAATCCATCTGTCTAGTGTGTCATTTAAGGCCACTGTTTTCTTACTGATTTTTCTTTTTAATCTGGAAGGTCTATCCATTGATGTTAATGGGGTGTTAAATTCCCCTAATATGACTGTGTTACTGTTGAACTTTCTCTATAAGTCCTTCATTTTTAAATAAATATATTAAGTTTCCTCTATGTTGGGTGCATAAATGTTTACAAGTGTTGTATATTCTTTTTGGATTGATTCATTTTATCATTATGTAATGTTCTTCTTTTTCTCTTATAACAGACTTTGTTTTAAAATATTTTTTGTCTGATATAAATATTGCTATCCCAGCTTTTTCTTTCATTTCCATTTGCATAATATATCTTTTTCTATCTTTTTACTTTCTGCCTTTGTGTGCCTTTGGATCTGAAATGGGTCTCATATAGAAAGCATATAAAGGATGTCCTAAAAATGCATACAAACATTTTGAATAATTATAAAGGCAGTGTTTATTCAAATATATTTCATTTTCAAAATTTAGCTATCAATTGTTAAAGTGTGTATACATTTTTGAGAGAAACCCTGTATATGGGTCTTATTTATTTTTTATTCATTCAGCTACTCTATGTCTTTTCATTGGAGCATTTAATCCTTTTACATTTAAAGTGATTAGCGATAGGTATGTAGTTATTGACATTTTATTCTCTATAATTATGTTTTGTTTTCTTATTTTTAAAGAAGTCTCTACCATTTTTTTCATACTGATTTGCTCGTGATAAACTATTTTAGATTTTGTTGTTGTTGTTATTCTATTGGGGAAGCTTTTTATATGCTCTTTGATTCTAAATGATAGCTTTGAATCATTTAAAAGTGTACTTTTGGTTGTAGATCCTTGCTTATTATCACTTTGAATATATTGTGCCAATCCATTTGGGCCTACAAAATTTCTGTTGAGAGATCAGCTAGTAGTTAGGAGCTCCCTTGTAGGTAACTAACTGCTTTTCTCTTGCTGTTTTTAAGATTCAATCTTCGTCTTTAACATTTATCCATTTGATTATAATGTGTCTTGTTATAAGTCTATTTAGAGTTATCTTGTTTTGGACTCTCTACATTTCCTGAGCTTGTATATCTTTTTCCTTCAATAGGTTAGGGAAGTTTTGGTCATTATTTATTCAAATAGTCACCAATCCCTTGCTCTCTCTTTTCTTCTTCTGGTACCCTTATGCTTGATGTTGTCCCATGGGTCCCTTAAGTTATTATCATTTTTTAAATTATTTTTATCTTTATTTTCCTATCCTGATTAGGTGTATTCTGCTATCTTGTGCTCCAGATTGCTGATTTTTACACTCTATTTCATCTGTTGTTGAGTTATTTTAGTTTATTCTTTATTTCAGCAATTGTCTTCTTCATATCTAACTGCTTATTTTTTATGGGTTCTATGTCTTTCTTATGCTGTTGAATTATCCTCTACATTCCTTGGTCTTTCTTTTGACCATTGTTTTGAATTCTGTATCTGGTGGATTGCCTGCCTCCTTTTTTATTTAGTTCTTTTTCTGGATGTTTCTCCGACACTTTTCTTAGGGGGATGTTCTTTTCTCTCAATTTTGCCTATTTTTATGTGCTAGTTTCTGTGTATTATGTAGATCTGTTATGTCTCCCAGGGTTTGTAAGATGGCCTTATGTAGGAGGAGTCCTGTGGGGCCCAGGGCTTCGGTTTACCTGATCTCTGGAGCCCAGGACTTTGTCCCTTATTTGTAGTATGTGTTCCTTTCTGTTGTTTTGAGTCTTGGTTGCTGTTGGTATGTCCATGGGTAGAGTTGATCCTTAGGCTGGCTGGCTGTGAAAAGTGGCCACAGCCATAATGTATGAGCTGCTGTTTGGGGGCTTACTCCAGAAGTGGAATTTACCCCAGCAGTCTGTTGCTTGCTGAGACTTCCCTTTGCGTGTGCCATTTTTAGAGCTGAGTCATGCTCTGTTGTGGTCTAAAGCCAACTTTGTTTGTTCTGTGGTCTCTTGAGAGAGCCTTCCATGCAGGTCAATATCAGATGTTGCCTATTACTGGTCCTTAGCTACCTGTTAGGGGATACAACATGACCCACATTTGGTTGAACCCTGTACTACACTTGGGTGCATGTGAGAGGAACTAAACTACATAGCAAGGTCTAGGGCAGGTCAGAAAAAGGGCCAAAGCACCTCCAAGGCCTGTGTCAGCCTGCTGTCTTCCTGTTAGGCTCAGCTCATGAAAGTACCTTGGGCAACATAAAAGTTATATGAGGCAGGTTCTCAAGGAGTTACCACGTAATGGCAAGTGCTATTCACCAGGTTCATAAAGATTTAAACTTGGCGCCAGTGCTGGATCTCAGGCCACTCAGAAAAAGCCTCAGAGTGCACCAAGACAAGCCACCACCTGCCTGGGGACCATGGAACTTTGCAGTAGGGCAGAATCTCAGGGAGTCATCAGGGTGGAACCAGTAGAGCTCATTAGGCTAAAAGAGATGCAGATTTGGTTGTGTGCAGGTAGGGCTCAGCACAGAAAGGGTGGAACCTGTGTAGCACACTTAATATGGTCTTTGCCCTAAAGCCACAGAGCTCAGTTTCTAACTGTGTTTCTCTGGCACTCCCTACCCCAACAAAGCCCTGAATTCCTCAAAAGTTTTTCATAGAAGACTGTGAAGCAAGCCCCAGCTGCCTGCCTTTGGCAAAGCTCACACTACTGCCCAAGCTGGGTAGAATGAGGCTTCAGGGGGTTGCCAGGGTGGAGCTACTGAGACTCCCCAGGCTAATGTCATGTGGGGAGAGGGCCCAACACAGGAATGGTGACATTGGTTGGGCACACAGAAATCGCCTTGCCCTAAAGCCACATCGCTCAGTCTCTCCCTGCGTGTTTCCGGCACTCACTAAGCTTGCCTGGAATTCCTCGACAGTTTTCCAGAAAGACTGCAATACAGGCCCAGGCTGGCTGCTGCTGGCAAGCTCACAGCCATGAACAAGCTGGGTGCAGCAGGGCCTCACGAAGCCCCAGGGTGGAGCTAGTGCAGGTTACCTAGTGTATTTTTTAAATTATATTTTTAATATAGTGGAGATTTTATCATTCTTATAGGCTGGGGAAAGAATAGAATGGGTAGGGTGAGGTTGAAAAACCCCACAGAATGGGTAAAGTGAGGAATTGGGTGCAATGATGAGGTGAGATCTAATGTGTAAGCGGAGGGATTAGCTTTGTAAAGGAGGAGTGGTGACTATTTCTGTGAGAGGAAGGAAGAGGGTCAAGGTGGGTCCTGTTCTAGTTTTGTCTAGAAGGGAAGTAGAAATTGAGTTAATTTATCACAAACAACATTAGTTTCCTGGAAATTGATGCTGTCATAGACCTGAATTGAACAGACCAATAGATGACAATCATGTTTTTCTTCCATATTTTGAAGTGACTGCTACTGCTTCCAAAAAAAATGAAGACCTATATTTCCATTATGCGGTGGTAGTTCAATTGGACTCTGAACCTATAGGCGATATATATCACATAAACATTTAAATAGACGTTTCACCAGCCCAAGAAATACAAAATTGTGTAAAATTAAAAATTCACCTCCATTGCCACCACTTTTTAGGTGAGAGAACATAACAAAATCCCTTGGCCTCTAATTCCATAATTATTCCAAACTTATTTCATATCTCTGCAGTCGGTCACATCTGAATGGACAGTACACCATCTGCTCCAATCCTCAATCTAGATAATGATGAGGTTGGCAGATAGCCATTCCATCAACAAGAACAAGTCTGAGCATAATTCTGCTACATGGATGGATAACCACTTGAGCAGCTGTTTGTGATGTCATGGTTATGGGAACTTTAAGCAGAAAATAAGTAAAGTAAAAGCATTTATAGGATTTTATGGAAAAACACTTTCCACCAAATGGCTCCCTGTAATGGGAAACAAAGATCCATCAATCTCTTAATCAGCCCACCATCCAACCAAAATTTATGTGCACTCACTATTTGCTAGGCACATTGTGTGTAAGAGCTGTTATAGTTATTCACATGAGCCAGGCACAGTACTAGGTACTGGGAAATCAGTGGCAACAAGGTGAATGCACAGTTCTTGGAGCAGGTAAGATGCTAATTAGTAGTCACACAGAGTGAGATGTAATAAAGACTCCTGGATACTATGAAAGTATAGAACAGAGGGATTTAAATAGGATGTGGCACTTGGAATCCAGAGAATAGACAGTAGTTAATTAGATTACAAGAAGAAAGAAGCATTCCAGAAATACGGAAGAACCAATCGAAACTCAGAAGTGTCAACAAGAACTGAGTTAAATAAACCTAAGTGAAGAAAAAAAATACCCCCAAAAAAACAAACAAACAAAACCCCCAGCTGCATTAAAGAGAAAACTGAAGCAGAAAAAGTTGGTAATGGCCAGGTCAAGAATAACTTTATAACTCAAATTAAGGTATTTGAGCCATCCTACAGATGGTGAGATATTATAGAAGAATGTGCATGTAGTGTGTGTGTGTGTGTGTGTGTGTGTTTGTGTGTGTGTGTGTGTGTGTGTGTGTGTGATAGGGGCAATAAGGGACGTGATACAATTAGATTTGCATGACATAATTAGAGCTCTATTTTTGAAACATCATCTACCCACAGTATTCAGGATGAATTAAAATTGAGGAGACCAGCCCTCAATGGAGAGAGATGGTGATGTAGGATTATGATGGAAGTACTCAGAACAGAAATTTTTTCTTATTTGAGTTATGTGGATTAAGGTTCAACACCAACACAGGTGAAGTTTTCTAGATGTATGGCTCTTCTCCTAGGATCTTACTCCTAGGGTCTTACTGGCTCATGGACAGTGTGGGAAGAGGAATCTGTAACTCCAAGACATCTAAATGATCTATCTTTGCCTTTTGCATTGTGTGGTTTGGGCGGTTGTCTGTTTTCTTTTTCTTTTGCAAATGTTAAAATCTGTTTTGTGATACAGAGGAACTTAATCTGACTTGTAGAGATTGACTCAAAAGCAGAGCTTGAAGACCACCAAGCTTAACCTACCCTTTGCTGCAGTGCCAAGCCATCACTAACTGGACCAGCCAATGGGAGGAAATGCATGACCAGGGGCCTGGTTCCAAGCTGGAATCTTGCTGAAGCAGAGATGACAGATGTCACTGCTTTCTGCCAAACACCCATTCCAACCCCATTAGTGCATCCTGTAAAAATGAGTGTGCAAAAATCGTGCTGAAAACAAAAATAGTCTGGAGGATTTGCCTGCAGGCTGATGTGCTGCTGCGCCTGCTGAGGACTGGGCTTGGGCAGCCTGGTCTGGCCTGGAGTGCCCTCACATGCCTTGTGTCCCTCTTCATTGAGGTGTGCAATAACAGGGGACCTGCAGCGAGCATGCCTCTCATGGAGAAGAGTCTGTGAAGATCAGGAATGTGGCCTTAGAAACAGAAGCTCTGCAGACAAGCATACCATAGACATGGGGCAAATAGAGCTGTTGCAGTTATTTCCATGAGCCTGGAAAAGGCCAGTTCAACTCAATCTGCAAGTGTTTAAATAGAGATACTGAGTGCATCAGGTTGCCATAATAAAATGGATATTACAAGCAACCTTATATTTGCTCACTTGGAAATGTCATACAGAATATCACTAAGGCTCATGTGCTGGTGGCCCAGGAGGGTGGCTTCCCCATGAGGTTTATTCCCCAAAATCTGGGTTTGGGAGTTATTAGAAGCTTTCATCTTCAATAACTGCATATTAGCATACGGTTAGCACTCTGTAGTCCTCTTGCCTGAGCTTTCTGGTCACAAAAGGAGGGCTGCTGACATGCCACTGCTGAAAAGATCTATAGGCTTTACCTCTTTCGGCTTCATTCCACTGAACTCAGGTCAAGAGGTGAAAGGAGTGTCCTGGGCATGATGACATTTCCAAAGGACGTGTGGGGAAGTAGTTGTGGAATTCCTACAGATCAACCTATTGAGGAGTTGGGTCTTGACCCACATAGGCTCTCCCTGGAAGGAACTGATATTCCAGGTATACTATCTCCATGGGTCCCCAAAGTTGGCTTTGGTGTCGGGAACCAGTTGCATGGATGCCTGTGCTCAGCAATGGGGTAGGAGGTGGGGGGTTTCTGCAGGCCAGAGCTGGGCCTTCGGAAAGAGCCTGTGAGCCAGAGGATGCCCACTGCCTGGCACACCACTGGCCCAGAAAGCATTCCTTAGCTCCACTAAGCTCTATCCTTCTTTTTACTGGCAGCACTGCTTTGCAGTAGCAGATATCAGAGAGAGGGCAATCGGTGCCCTGATAGCAAAGCATGGACAGTCTGGAGGTTTGCCTGCAGGCTGGTGTGACCCTCATGGGTCATTGGCAATTACTCAGAGGCAGAGGTGCGATAGCATGACCTGGGGAAGAGGCTGAAGGTGGAGCAGATAGCAACAGCTGGAGTGAACTTAACCCAAAGGCAGCAGCCGGGGCAAGGTTCAAACCACAGGACTCTGGAGGACAACCCCTCGCCACAGTGTGGCTGGGCAGGGGCTGGGGAGATGGCGGGGGGGGGGGGGGGGGGGGCGGGAGGGGAGGATGTTTCAGCAGGGCAGGGCCTTGAAGAATACTGATAAGGGGATTATCACCTAGTGACCAGGAGAATCATTTAGTCTAGGCTTCAGATTTAGACTTTCAATTTTGTCTCCAAATGAACTTATTTATTTAGTCACTGAGATACAGAATTAAAAGATGTTCTTTAAAACTCACCCGATTAACAGACTATACGTGTCTCCTCTAGTACATGAAAAGTCAATATTTTCATAAGTCTTGGCCCAACTTGCGAATAGCATAATATACTTCATTTTATTTTTGTAATTGCTAATTTGCTAAATGTAAGCAAATAACAATGTATTACGACACTCTTTTAGTGTACTTTCATGTTTTCATATACCCAGAGTTTCAACAAAGTGGAAGTCACTGATGTCTCTTAAACTCTGAGATATCCTGGTAATCCCTCCCTCTCATTCCCCACCCCACCCAAATAAATTAGACATTTCTCATTGTATTAAAAATTAAGGCGCTATGCATTCATTGTAGAATCTGAAAACATTAACTTGTGACTAACTTAGCATAAAGCTGAGCCTAACCCTGCATTCTGGCCTTGGCTATGCCAAACACCCAGGCGTTTATCTAGATGGCGTCATTATGTGTCCCTGAGCCCAGTTTTTGTTTGTTTGTTTGTTTTGTTTGTTTTGTTTTGTTTTACCTCTGAGATGATGCTACAAGTATACCATAAAGAAGGATTAAATTGATTGTGAAATTCCTTGTATAGGGCTTACTTCACAGATGTTTTCATTTTCTCCCTCTTTTCTATTTCTGGAGCTCAGTTTTCTTTTCTGTAAAAATAAGTTCTTTCAAACTTTAACACCTTTCTATTTTCCCTGAAAATAGAATATATCTATTTTGATTAATACTAGAAATTTAAAAAAGAAAAACTTTTGCTGCATTGATTGCAGTGACTTTTTAAAAATCTGTGCCATATGCCGAGACCGGTTTGGCTCAGAGGATAGAGCGTCAGACTCTGGGAACTGAAGAGTCCTGGGTTCGATTTCGGCAAGGGCATGTACCTTGGCTGCGGGCACATCCCCAGTAGGGGGCGTGCAAGAGGCAGCTGATCGATGTCTCTCTCATCGATGTTTCTGACTTTGTATCCTTCTCCCTTCTGCTCTGTAAAAAATCACTAAAAAATCTTTAAAACATTTATTTTTAAATCTGTGCCATAGATGTCGTTAACCATTTTTGTTCTGAAAAGGCAAGGAATTTTCAGAGGAGATCCTAAACTATTAAATTAGAGCCATAGTCTTTACAAAAATATAGAAACTGCCTTTTCATAAAGGGCATCCTGCCAGAAAACACATTTTTCTCAAGTCCTGAATTTACCTAGCAAAATCCTCAAGGTCTCTACCCAATAAGTTTCATTTCATTATTGGCCTTTGTGCTCACCCTGTTAAGAAGTAAAGACCCTCCCCTTCAAACAGGTAGCACATTAATGGGGTACAAGTGGTTTGTAGCAATGAGTCCCCTTTGTGCTCAGGTTGGTGTAGATGGGTGCCTTGGAGAAGGGATCAGGACTCACCTTTGTTTCTGTGACACCTTGTCCTTGCTTCTCTTCTAAAGCACAGACTGCTTCCCCTCCCACGTTCCCTTCTCCAAGAGTTAGGTGCCTCTTGCAGTGAAGATCAGGAGAAATGGCATATTAGACACAAATGAGAAATGCATATGAATTTCTTTCAGTTTTATTGAGGTACAATTGAAAACTAAAATTCTAAGGTGATTTGATATATGTATACATTGTGGAAAAGTTCCCACATCCATTAGCTCACCTATTTAGCTCATTATTATTTTTGTAAAAACATTTAAATTCTGCTCTTTTATTATATCATTTTAATCATATCATAGTGTTATTAATTATAGCAACCTGTTTTTCTTTTAGGACTTGAGACCTTAGACATTCTGTAGCTGAAGTTTTGCATGCTTTACCAGCCTCTCCCCACTTCCCCCATGCCTCACCTCATCCCTTGGCAACCAAATTTTTTTCCTGTTTCTGTGAATTTGATGATTTTAGATTGCACATATAAGTGATAACATGTAGCACTTATCTTTGTCTACCTGAAAATACATGTAATTTTATTTTCTTTTTTAAAATTTAGTATTAAGTTTATTGGTGTTACATCCTATCTCATAAAAGAATAATATGCAAATTAACCATCACTCCATTACACCCACAATCTATACCCACCAGCCAATCAGGAGCGAGTATGCAAATTAACCCAACCAAGATGACTGTCGTCACAGAGAGCAGGAAGGAGGCTTGGGTTTCACTGGCGATGGAGGAAGCTAAACTTTCTGAAAACCCTGGCCAGCCAGGCATCCACTCTTGGCTACAAAGTTTTAATTATAGAAGATAAATAAATCCCAACAAAAATGGCGACAGCCATTGAGCTGGAGAGAGCAGGAGACTAGGGTTGGCCCTGGCGATGGAGGAAGCCAAGCTTTCCACACACTCTAGCCTGATTTGGCCTCTGTTTGAGGCTACAAAGTTTCAATTATAGAAGATAAATAAATACCAACAGAAATGGCTGCTGCCACAGAGTGAGCAGAAGGCTGGGCTCCACTCCAGGCTACAAAATTTCAATTGTAGAAGATAAATAAATTCCAGATACCAGGGCCTCCACTTGGGTCACAGGAGGGCATGGCCAGCCTGCAAACCACCACAGGCCCCTCTCCTAGGTTGCCCCATGCCCCAAGGGAAACCCATCCTGACTCAGGACACCCTTCAGGGCAAATCAGCTGGCCCCCACCAATGCACTAGGCCTCTATCCTATCTAATAAAAGAGTAATATGCAGATTGACCATCACTGCAACACAGAGGATGGCTGCCCCCATGTGGACACAAGTTTGTCATCAGGGGAGGGCATTTGGGAGGGACCAGGCCTGCAAGGGAGGACAGTTGGGGGCGTTCAAGCCTGCATGGGAGGGCAGTTAAGGGTGACCAGGCTGGCAGAGGAAGGAAGTTGGAGGTGACCAGGCCTGTAGGAAAGGGCAGTTGCGGGGGGACCTAGGCCTGCAGGGTAGAGCAGTTGGGGGATATCAGACCTGCAAGGAAGGGCAGTTAGGGGTGACCAGACCTATAGGGGAGGGCAGTTAGGGGCAAACAGGCTGGTAGGGGAGCAGTTAGGCATCAATCAGGCTGGTAGGGGCATGGTTAGGGGATGATCAGGCTGGCAGGCAGAAGCAGTTAGGGGCAATCAGGAAGGCAGTTGGGAGCCAGCAGTCCTGGATTGTGAGAGGGATGTCCAACTGCCCATTTAGGTCTGATCCCACCAGGCAGTCGAACATCCCTCGAGGGGTCCCAGATTGGAGAGGGTGCAGGCTGGGCTGAGGGACACCCCCCCTCATGCATGAATTTTGTGCACCAGGCCTCTAGTTGGTTAATAAAATTATATAGGTTTCAGATATACAGTTCTACAAGACATAATTTGTGTAGTGTGTTGTGTGTTCACCAGCCCAAGTCAAGTCTCCTTCCATCACCAAATTTTTCCCCTTTACCCTCTTTTACCATTCTCAACCCCTCTTCTCTCTAGCAATCACCATACTGTTGTCTGTGTCTATAAGGTTTTTCACTTCGTTTGTTTGCTTGTTTTAGTTTCTGCATGTTTTTAATTTATATTTTCTTTATTAACTTACTTTTTTAATGATGACAGTATTACAGATGTCCCCAACTTTTTCCTCCATTGATCCACTTCACCCATCCCTAAACCAATCCTAGGCATTTGCCACATCACTGTCTATTTCCATGAGCTATGTATATATATTCATTGGTTAATCTTTTCCTACCCCCCAATTCCCCCTTCCTCTGTCATTTGTCAGTCTATTCCATTATCCATGCCTCTGGATGCATTTTGTTCATCAGATTATTTTGTTCATTAGAGTCCACATGTAACTGAGATCATGTAATATTTCTCTTTCTCTGACCAGATTATTTTGCTTAGAATAATAATCTCCAAGTCCATCCATGATGTTGCAAAGGGTAAGAGATTCTATTTTCTTTTTTTTTTACAGCCACATAGTATTCCATTATGTAAATGTCCCACTTTTTTTTTTTTATCTACTCATCTACTGATGAGCACTTGGGCTGTTTCCAGATTTTTTAACTATCATAAATAATGCTGCTAAAAACATAAAGTACACATATTCTTTGTGAATGGTGTTTCTGCACTCTTAGGATATATTCCAAGAATTGGGATCTCTTGGTCAAATGGTTGTTACATTGTTTAATTTTTTGAGGAAACTCCATACTGTTTCCCACAGTGGCTGCACTAATCTATCAGCAGTATACTAAGGTTCTCTTTTCTCCACTTCCTTGCCAGCAGTTGCTGTTTGCTGATTTATTGATGTTAGCCATTCTGGCATATGTGAAGTGATACCTAATTGTGGTTTAAATTTGCATCACTCTGATTATTAGTGATGATGAGCATTTTTATATGTCTATTGGCCATCTGTATGTCCTTTTTGGAGGAATTTCTATTCAGGCCCTTTGCCCACTTTTTAATTGAATTATTTGTCTTCCTGATGTTGAGTTGTATAGGTTATTTATATATTTTGGAAGTTAATCCTTTATCAAATATATCAATATATCATTGGCGAATATGTTCTCCCATAGAATGGTATCGCATTTCATTTTGTTGATGGTTTCTTTTGGTGTACAGAAGTTTTTTAGGTTGATGTAGTTTCATTTATTCATTTTTTCCTTTGTTTTCCTTGCCTAAGGATATATATTTGCAAAAAAATGCTATAAGGAATGTCTCAGATTTAATGCCCATATTTTCTTCTAGGATTTTTATTACTTACATTTAAGTATTCTATCCATTTGGAGTTTATTCTTATATATGGTATAAGTTGGTGGTATATTTTTATATTTTTTGCATGCACCTGTCCATTTTTCCCAATACAATTTATTGAAGAGACTGTTTTTACTCCATTGTATGCTCTTGCCTCTTTTTTCAAATATTAATTGACCATAAAGGCATGGATTTATTTCTAGGCTCTTTTTTTTTTAAAAATATATTTTATTGATTTTTCACAGAGAAGAAGGGAGAGGGATAGAAAGTCAGAAACATCGATGGGAGAGAAACATCGATCAGCTGCCTCTTGCACACCTCCAACTGGGGATGTGCCCGCAGCCAAGGTACATGCCCCTTGACCGGAATCGAACCTGGGACCTTTCAGTCCGCAGGCCGACGCTCTATCCACTGAGCCAAACCGGTTCGGCTATTTCTAGGCTCTTCATTGTGTTCCATCGGTCTATATGCTTACTCTTGTGCCAGTACTAGGCTCTTTTGATTACAGTAGCTTTGTGCTATAGTTTGATATCCAGTATTATGGTCCCTTCAATTATTTTCCTTCTTTATCAAGAGTTCCTAGCCTATTTGGGGGTCTTTTTTTTAGTTCCATATAAATTTTGAAACATTTTTTCTACATCTGTGAAATATACTGTTGGTATTTTAATAAGGATTGTGTTGAATATAGATTGCTTTGAGTAGTATGGACATTTTAATGATGTTAATGTTTTTCAATCCATGAACATGATATATGCTTCCATTTGTTTGTATCTTCCTCTCTTTCTTTTTTCAATGTGATATAGTTTTCTTAGTGAAGGAGTTCTACCTCCTTGGTTAAGCTTATTACAAAGTGACTTATTTTTTGTTTGTTGCAATAGTAAATGATTTTTGTGTTGTCGCTTTTTAGTTTTGATTTCTAAGAGTTCATTATTAATGTATAAAAATGCCATTGATTTCTCAATGTTACTTTTTGTCTTGCTACTTTGCTTAATTTATTTATTAAGTCTATTAGTTTTTGGTGGTGTCTTTAGGGTTTTATATGGACAATATAATGTCATCAGTGAGTAATGACAGTTTTACTTCCTCCTTTTTAATTTAAATGCCTTTTATTTTTTCTTAGCTGATCACTGTGGCTAGGACTTCCAGTATTATGTTGAGTAAATGTAGTAAAAACTACAAGTCCAGTATAGTGTTGGAAACAAGTGGATGGAGCTTCCAGCTATTTTGCAACCATCTTGGAATCAATCTTACATCAATTTTGTTTGATGAGGATCATTTAAAATTTTGAAAACAAAACAAAAACAAAAACTGACCTTATAGAATCTAAGGAAATTTGGCCCAAATGACCCTGCTTGCTAAATGTTATACATATACAGTGTCATGTCTTTATTTGTATAGAGAATAAATAGGATGCCATAAACTTTCTTTCGATAATATACAAATAAAAGAGAAATAATATTTTTGTTTGTAGGTTTAACATACTAATGAGGCCAAGATATAAACTATATATATGGTGTACAATGTGTTAATTCAAAGCATTATTGAGTAAATGGTTAGAATAAATGAGACATTTCAAGTATGGAAGATATATAAGTTAAGAAAAAAAAGAATGAGATTGCAAAAGGAGACATATATAATTTACTGACATAAAGAATACTCACTGAATAAAGCCAAATCTTCCCACTTTTGTGTTTATAAATGAGGGCAGATGCCAGAAATGGACATATGGTGTCCCCAAGGAGAAAAGGAGACAGATGCAAAATAAGTTATGTTCTTGTCACAACAGGTGATCAAGAAATCTATAATTTTTGAATTAATAACTAAGACCCCTCCAAGGCCAGAAAGAAAGAAGTCACAGTATTTTGAAGGCAGTGGCAAAAGAAAAAGGAATATCAACAATTATGAGAAAAAGTCAAAGTTCAACACCTGGTAAAAGCATCATCCCCTTAACCCTCAAGGCTCAGCTGACTTTGTAGAAAGAGCTCCTTTGGGGTGCAGAGCCTTATAACCCTCCCTCTATTTTCTCAAGTCAGGAGAACAGAGGCAATTCTTTAGGGATTTGAAGACCTGTCAAACTGTCATTTGACCACAGTGAGAGGGAACAAAGGAGGGCTGGATGGAGTCATGGAGTAGGAGACTGTTCCAGGCTTTAAAAAAGATTGAAAATACAAGCTAAATGGGAGGTAGAGAGGGGAGTTGGGAGAGAGAGAAGCAAGCCCTTGGAAAGAACAGGATATATCCAGAAATTAGTATACTTTGCTCTGGGACTCCCCAGGAATTCAGGATATTAAATTAAGTATAATAAGTATTTAGATAAAAATGTATCATATTATATCAACCAATTAACTAAAATGCATGCCACAACCATTTTAGGAAACATTTGTTTTAAAAATATTCTAAGGCTGTTGAAAGGTCAAAAGCCTGAGTACTGAGGGCTTGGCCCATCTAAACTTCAAACTAGCTCCATGAGCAAGGAGTCTTTTTTGCCCCCATTCTCCAGATGCAAAGTAAGTTTTGTTCTTACCAGAGAAGACCATCAATAATGACAAGGAAAAAATTCTGAATTTTCCCTCTCTGGCATTTGCAGGTAAATGGACATTCATTCAAATCCCCGGAATCACTGTGAGGGGGACCAGCCCACCTTCAAAATCTGTGGACATGGTATGTTGCTGTGCATAGGCTACTTACAGATACACCCTGGCTGTTGCATAAGAGAGGTTACACCCCCTTAAGAATTTTTAGGTAAAATACCCACCCATTTTAAGCAGAGGGAGGTCCAGATGATGCCTAAACTTACTTGCCCTGGTTTCTTCCTGAGTTTCTGGCTTTACTGAGAGAACAGTGATAAGTAAGCACTTTCTTCCTTGTACAGAAGTCATTCTCCGCCTGGCAATCAATAGAATCACCCAATGAACTATAAAACCCAGATTCTCAGGCCCTCATGCAGAACTTCAGAAGGACTCAGTCAAGAAGGTTAAGGCAAGGATGTGTATTCTGAAGAGCACCCTGGGTGATTCTGACACTGAGCCTCATTAGTAAACCAAATCACGGGCCTGAGGACAAGCTAAAAATAATGTTTACTTCACTGAAATGAAACAACAACAACAAAGTTTTTTGTTTTTTTTTCAACTTAACATGACCAGCAGTATGAAAGAGGAAGGCAGGAATATCTCAGCTGCCTGCTTTGTTCCAGGCACTGAGCTAAGCACTTTTAAGTAGATGGGCTATTTTAATCACAATGATAAATTTATGAGGTACTACACATGTTATCCCTTTTTTACAAATTAGGAAACCAAGGCTTAGGGAAGGTTAGTGATTTAGCCAAGCTTAACCATTCATTACATTAAAAACATTCATGGAAATATAAATAAAATCTGAAAAGGACTAAGAAAAGTATTAATGATAATGAGACTAATTCTTCACTGTCTCTTAATTTTTGAGGCATAGTCCTGAACTCCAGTGATTGACTCTAACCTCAATTTGGATTTGTCCATTTGTAACATGGGTATAGACTGAGCTCCTTTTCTGAAATAGGTTGCTTACTTGAGATAGTTCAGAAGTGGGAGAATGTCCTTTGTGGTATTTAGATGGCATTTATGCAAAACCCTGGTCTAAAGTCAAGTAAATTTCATCTGAGCATAACCACATTTTAAGTTAAACAAAAGAGCAAAAGACGGACCTTATTTGAAGGACTTGTTAGATAACCACACTTTGGAAATGGTGTTTTGATGACTTTAAAAACATAGCAAAACCAATCTATAGTTGACCAAGTGCATGTTTTTTACATCAGATTCAAGTGGGTTCTAAAGCCTTGAAAACAAATATTTCCTAGTCCAAAACAGTCCTTGGAAAGGGTCATCTTGTCAATGGGAAGATTTCCTAATGTAACTCAAATCTGTAAAGTTGTAAAACAAGCATGCCTTAATACCACCAAGCTTTTGAAAAGGGCTAACTAGATGCTACTTACTGAGGACCAAATTCCTAAGCACTGACAAATGGAATAGTGGCTCCTCCAAACGTATGTAGCAGCTCCTTAAGAACTCCAGGATCCTCGTCTCCCAGACCCTAAACCACATGCTAAGAAAGCCAACCTCCAGGGGAGGGTTTTGGCACCCTGAACAGAATTATTGAATACTTGTCTATTTCAGAGAGCAGATAAAAGCTAAAATTAGTGGAAGCTTCCTAGGGATAGACAAAGCCTTTAAAAAGGTAAAATTAGCACAATAAAATATAAAATCATCAATCATACTACTTTGAACCAATGTCATCCTAATGAAGTTAATAAAAATAAATAAATAAAAGTAATCTAAATATATAAAAAGCTAAGTGATCGGCCATCTGACTGACTGACTGACCAGCCGGTACATATGATGTGCACTGGCAACTTAAAAATAAATGTTGTCTCATGCATGTGCAATATATATTAAGCTCTCACTGCTGCCAATTGCATGCATGTTTTAATTTTAAAATACTATAGTTAAAATACTTTAATTTTAAAATACTATATATATATATATACACACTATTTTGACATGTAATTCTTTGCAGTAATGTAATTACTACATGAATCTTCTAATTAATTTTTTCTTTTAATATGCACAAATCTGTGCCCTGGGCCACTAGTAATAAAATAAAAATAAATTACACTGCTTTGGTTAAGCTAAGGTGGATTGTCTGATGATTTTTCAAAAGAGATAAGCCCCAGGATGAATCCCTTGCTATGACATTTATTTTTATTTAAATACAATAAATACACCATTTTTTCATCCTCAAGTTACCAACAGAAATGCTAAAGACATTTGATGTTAGAAATAGTTTTGCAGCATCGTGGCAGAGAAACATGAACTCTGAGGTTAAACATGTGTGTTTTTTAATATTTCTAGATTCTACTCCTTACTATGTGTAAGTTTATGACTTCCCCAATCACCAATAATTTGATCTATGAAAGTGGAGAAAATATACAACATTGAGGGTTCTGATATGGCAATGTCTGTGATGTGGCTAATATTTGCTGGCAATTAGTAGATGCTCATTTAATACCTATTGCCTTCCTTGGTTTCTTGAAAGGCTTCTTCCAGTTTGAAGATGCTGCTGTCTACCACCTCACCTGAGGTATTCAGAAGGAAAAAATTGCATGTGTTTCTGAGGCTTCAGGGTTATGGAAATAGCAATAGAGTTAAATGAGGTGACAAATTTGAACTGGGCCTGAGCCAAAATATTCTCTTTCAAAAGCTTTCATTTCATCTTTCTCCCCTCTCAAATTACTAAAAAATTTGCCTTTGGTTAAAATATAACAGCTGGGATATTTCTTTAACATTTAATGTTTAATGTTGATATTCAGCAATTGTAAAGTTATCTCTGGGATACATATGTATATTTTCAAGTGTTTTTAAGTAAGTGTGATATCTTTGCTTCTCACAACAACTTTTAAATGTTATTCAACTTTGCTTTCACAATTCAGTTTCCTCTGAAAAAGAGAATAAAAAATTACTTTAAGATTGAGACAAGACAGGGAAAACTTCCATTCTAGGAAAATAATGTTAGATTTGACATAAATTAGATGCTTGCCAGTAACTCAGCTACACCTGTCAAATAAGACATTAAAATATGTAATAGAATATTAACAAAAGTCAATTTTGCTAATAATTAAGCCTAAGATTTAACTGTGCTGTTACCAAAAGGGAGGGGAGTCTGAAAGCAGTACCGTTTAGCAGGAAAAACAAATATTTGTCCTGTAAAGAGATTTACACACTCCCTAATTTTCACTGTACTTCGTTCCCAACTAGCCTTTAGAAATAAAGATATAAAGGAGTTCATTCTCTGCAAAAAGAGTAGTTAGTTTATATTTATTCTTATTTAGCAATGCCATTCAAAAATTATTGTATACAAGACAAATAAAAATACAAACAAGAAAACAATCCCCTGCAGAATGTGGCGAGGGCTCACCTCAGTCCTCTATGGGATTTGCACAGAGGGACACCTGATCCAGATCAAAGTGAAACCTTGAACATTCCAGGTCATTTCCAACATGTTTCTGTGGCTCCTGAACTTGGGTTAATTCCTGTTGGACATATAAACTTGTGTTTCTCAAACATTAATATACATATGAATCACCTGAGAATCTTATTTATAGGGGAGAGGGAGTGAGGCTGGGTGAAAAAGTGAAACTCAGAGAACAGAACAGAAGCATCCCTCTGGAGTCACCATCTGTGACAGTTGTAATAGGAGGTGGCCATGCTACCGTTCCTCTTCTCTATATCTTGAGCGTTTAGCAAGTATCCTAGTTATCCTTCCAGTGGTATAAAATGTAGGACTCAGTAGTAATTCGAAGTTTAGTATGAGTGTGTATGAATATTAAAATCAGGGACTGTGTGAGTTCTCTGAGGGTAGTCATGCTACTAGGAGGGCTGAGACCAAGAACAATGGGTTTCTTGGGGAGTACTATTTCTGTGAGGGACCTGTTTGTATTTTCATTTGTCTTGTACTCAGTAACTGTGAAATGAGAAAAACTGTAGCATATTTTCAGTAGCTCACAGGAAACCTGTCCAAGAAAGAACCAAGAAAGAGGACTAAATGCAAGTGAAAGAAAGGGAAAGCACTAGAATAAGGGGACCTGGAGACCATTTGGGTCTACCCACTATAACACTGGAGGACTCTGAGCTGATAGTCATTCTGCTGATCTGAGTCCAAGTTTTCTCATCTGCAGAGAAGATTCAGTCATCTATAAATTCAATTTTAGTTTCACTGTTTTGTCACATTTGCCTTTCTGGAACTTGTTCTGTAGTATTGTCAAAAGATCAATAAAAAGTATCTGGAGCATAGTTGGGAAAGCTTATGTGCTGATTGTGAGAGCTTTCTACCACCAATGACATGTCTATCACTAGTTAGTTGTATGGGAGAAGCTGTAGACTCACTTTTCTCTTGTAGAATATTGTGAAGATCCAATGATCTCTAGGAATCAGCAGATCCACCAACTCCAAGCAAACTGTCTTGGACCAGAGACCTAATGCAACAGAATGGATAGTCAGGTGTTCCAGGTCCTTAAATAGAAGTAGATTTTAAGAAAGAATAAATAAAGCAAGGAATTATGTTGACCAGGGTGAGGAATCAGGATCAGAAAGGATTTTATACAGTGGAGAAGCCCTGTCCATATAGAAGGTAAGGAAGCAAGATTAAGTGCTTTTTTGTTTATACAGGAAGAGGTGGAAGTCTAAGCTTCCTGAGGGCAGGATTTTTTAAAATTTTTATTTTACTTTTGTCCTTCATGACTTCCCAGAGTCAGAGAGACTGCACCACAGCAGACATCCTTAAGTACTATCTTGGAGAATGAAGGTGGTCAAGAGGGCACCTTAGGCATTCAATATAAATGTAACTCCTTAAAAACTATTTTAATGTAATTATGTCAAGATAGTTACAGAAATATAGAAAAAGACATTATGAGTAGTATGGAGGGAAATCATAGCATCTTAAAAAGACAGGCAAGGTAAACAAAATAAGTTATCTAAGAGCAGGAAGACCATGGGCAGAAGTCAAAGGTAAGTCCCTTCCTTTTCCTTGATTGATTATTTAGATATGTATCTCTTTACTGTTTGGAAGAAGCAGAAACCTGTGGTAGAACAGAAGACAAAGTCCTATTGAAAATATTGCACTATGCTGCCTCCATCAGACCAGATAACACTGAGCCTCCACAAGCCTGCCTCTGTTTGAGAGTCTGAGCACTGTATCATTTTGGCAGGGTCTCAGGAAGTGCAGAAAGGGGGCACAGAGTGCTTCCAGAAGACTTGTTAGAACTATGGGAACTTAAGAGTGAGCCCACTTCTCTCCATCTCAAAGACCAAGTCATGAATGTCTCAGTCTCTTGAATGATCTTACCTATATTGTACTATAGTTTCTTATTAGTTGGCCAGCAAGATAAATCGCTTATCATATCAGATGCTTATTTTCAAGTTGCTTTTATAATTACAATATTACCACAAAATTTTCCTAATACTTTTTACTTAAAAGGTTAAGCAAAATATTCTTAACAAAGGATTTCTTAAACATTTTTTTAAAAACATCTTGTGATATTTCCTCTTATTGACTGAAATGACTTAAATAAATCTTTTAAAATTTTAATTTAATTTGTAAACCTGAATTCAAACCTGGAATTTGGCACATCTTTGCATGCTATTAACACATAGGTATGTAATTCAAAATTCAATTTTATTTTCTTTTTATCAGATATATATATTCTTTAAAAAAAAATACCAGAAAATTTACTCAAGTCCATAACTCTGCTCTTCTGACTACTAAATTTAGCTGCCAGTTTTAGAAAAATTTGCATACTCTTGAATAAATGCCACTGAAGGGGGAGGTGGTTTCGTAAAACTACTTATATGTAGATCCCTCCTAAAGTGCCCTGTGAATAGCTTTTATTAAAGCAGGTTAAAATTGCTCATTATCTGAAAATAACTTTGGTGCATGTGATGTTTTAAAAAAAGCATACACCGTAATCAGTTTGACATTTTCTAGAATTTCAAAAGGTAACTAGGAAAAAAAATCTGCCATTGTGAGCATTTCTAGTGAAGGATAATCCTCGTTTTCATAGATCTTTAAATTAAGGCTGCATTAGCTTACCTCTAATTACTGATGTTAGTACATGGCCAAGTGCAGGGCAATTCACCTTTAAAGGAAAGGTTGGTGACACACACTAGAAAGATATTTGAAGACTAGAGGCCCGGTACATAAAATTTGTACCCTGGGGTGTATGTGTCCCTCAGTCCAGTCTGCACCCTTTCCTATCTGGGACACCTCCAGAGATATCTGACTGCTGGGATCGGACCTAAACAGGCAGTTGGATATCCCTCTCACAATCCAGAACTGCCTGCTTGTCTGATTGTCCCAAACCACTCCCCTGACAGCCTGACTGATGCTTAACTGCTCCCCTGCTGGTGCGATTGCCTCTAACTTGCCTCCCCTGCCAGCCTGGTTATCTCCAACTCCCTCCTCTGCTGGCCTGGTCCCTTCCAACTGCCCTCCCTTGGTGGCCCAGTCACCACTAACTGCCCTCCCCTGCCAACCTGGTCCCCCCCAACTGCCCTCCCTTGCAGCCTGGTTGCTCCCAATGACCCTCCCTTGCAGGCCCGATGCCCCAAACTGCCCACCCCTGCCAGCCCAGTCACCCCCAACTGCCCTCCCCTGCAGGCCTGGTCCTCCCACACTGCCCTCTCTTGCAGGCCTGGGTCCTCCCCAACTATCCTCCTCTGCAGGCCTGGTTGCTCCCAACTGGCCTCCTCTGCCAGTCCATTCACCCCTAACTACCCTCCCTTGCATGTCTGATCCCTCCCAACTGCCCTCCCCTGCTGGCTTGATTGCCCACAACTCCCCTCCCCAGCTGGTTATCTGGTGGCGGCTATCTTGGGTCCACATGGGGGCAGCCATCTTGTGTGTTGAAGTGACAGTCAATTTGCATATCACTCTTTTATTAGATAGGGTAGACCTTTGGGAAGGTAATCATAGGTTCCACCACTGATCTATCCCAGCATGTTGTGATTAAATGCTAGACTTTGGAGTTCAACATTCCTTGAGTCAAATGGTTTCCACATACTGTAGCCGCAGGAAAGCTACTTTGCTTCTCATGTCTCCATTTTCTCCTTTGTAGAAGGATGATAACTAGAGACCATATATCCCAGTGTGCCCCTGAGAATCTCTATTTATGCTTTTTGTCCATTCTAATTATTAATGAGTCTTTCCATTCTCAAAAGTGTCCCCATTTGCCTGATAAATGACTAACTCTAATGCAAACCTTGGTAGGGTTGTTGGGAGGATTTACTCAACACAATACCTGGCACAGAATTCGCATTAAACATATCCTGCAAAATAGGAGCTGCTGGTACTAAAACTATAATGAAAACAAAAAAGGTATTTCATACAAAGTACTAGGCATGTGGCACATTATAAGTGCTTAATAAATATTAGTTACTGTTACTCATTTCGTGGTATTTTACTCATCCTGAAATAACTGAGTTTGGAGTTAACATGTAGCTAAAAACTTGGAATTAGTCAAAAAGGCTGAGAGATGATCTTCTAGATGACCTGTGCGAAAATATCTAGGGCCAGCAGGTTTGTCACAGATTGACCTGAACCAAATGTTCAAAGATATCTTACATCCACAAAAATAAAGAAACCTTAATCTGCTCAAAGTTACTTTAGCAGACCTGAAGGATGAGGTGGTTGGACCCAATGACTCCCAGCCTCAGGCGGAAGATGACAGAGAGCAAAGTCCAGTTTTTTTGGATCTTAACTGAAGTGTTCTTCTCACTGGTCATCATTATGGCAAATGAGTTCAACATTTTTAAATAAAATTGTTTTTAAAAATTGCAATTTAAAAATATCACATTCAGCCGAGACCAGTTTGGCTCAGTGGATAGAGCATCGGACTGCGGACTGAAGGGTCCCGGGTTCGATTCCGGCAAGGGCATGTACCTTGGCTGCGGGCACATCCCCAGTAGGGGGCGTGCAAGAGGCAGCTGATCGATGTCTCTCTCTCATTGATGTTTCTGACTTTCTATCCCTCTCCCTTCTGCTCTGTAAAAATTCAATAAAAATATATTTTAAAAATAAATAAATAAATAAATAAAATAAAATAAAAATATCACATTCAGTCCTTGCCAGTGTGGCTCAGTTGGTTGTAGCATCATCCCATACCCTGAAAGGGCATATATCTAAAGTGCAGTCCCAGCTGGGGCACGTAAGGGAAGACAAATGATCAATATTAGTCCCTCGCATCAATGGTTTTCTTTCTCTCTCATATCACTAAGCATGTCATTGGGTAAGGATTAAAAAAAAAACACACACACACACAACACATTCAGTCTTTTATTTGTTTTCTTGTTGTTTTTCAATCCTCATCTGAGGATTTTTTTTCATTCATTGATTTTCAGAGAGAGAAAAATAACAGAGAGAAACACCCATGTGAGAGAAACACATCAATTGGTTGCCTCCTGTAAGAGCTCTGACCAGGGCCTGGGCCAGGGAGGATCCTGCAACCGAGGTATGTACCCTTAGCCAGAATTGAACCGGACTGAGAATTTGGGACCCTTCAGTCCACAGGCCGAAGTTCTATCCACTGAGCCAAATCAGCTAGGGCACATTCAGTCTTTTAATTTCTGGTCCAGTCATGTAAGGAGCTTGGAAGTTACCACTTTAACCTAACAACAGATAAGAAAGTGAACAAACAAAAAAAATCAACAGATCTTTTAAGACCTGTAAAAGGGCAAACTACTGCCCCTTTCCCCTCCCTCTGCAATGGAGACAGGGGGATAGAGAGAATTATAGTTGATGGAAATGGAAACACATGAGTAGCAACCTCCATATGAACCACTATTGGGGTAGGAGGACCTGACTTATAATTGAGAAATGGCTGGAGATTCGGGGTGAACGTTTATGAGAATTTTGAACAACAGTGGGAGTAGAGATGGAAAGGAAAACTATAAAGGTCCAAGAAGATAACAGGAGGAAATCTTTGGGTCTGGCGATTACTATGATGGAGGACACAAAAGACATGATCCATGAAAAAAACAATTTGTAAGCTAGACATTATTAAAAGTAACAACTTCTACCCTGCTAAATACAATCTCAAGAGAATGAAAAGACAAGACGTAGACTGGGGGAAAATATTTTCAAAACACATATATTATAGCTCTGGCCCATTTGGTTTAGTGGATAGAGTATCAGCCTGCAGACTGAGGGGTCCTGGGTTTGATTCTGGTAGGGGGAACATGCCCTGGTTTGCAGGCTCTATCTCCAGCTGAAGGCAGCCAATTGGTGATTTTCTTTCATAATTGATGTTTCTATCTCCTTCTCTTTCCTTCTCCATTCCTCTCTGAAATCAATTACACACACACACATACACACACACACACGTCATTTCCTATCTCTTATAAGAAATTATGTTCACATTTCTTGCAACACAGATGTACTGGCAACAAATTCCCTCAGTTTTTGTTGGTTTGAGAAAGTCTTTATTTTTCCTTTACTTTTGAATGATAATTTCTCAGTTTAAAAACAAAAATTAGGTTGTTTTTTCTGCCTTTACTGCCTCCTCTGTCTCAACACTTTATTTCACTCCACTCTGTCCTTGCTTATACCAATTTTGAGAAGAAGTCAAATGTAATTCTTATGTTGCTCTTTGATAAATAAAGTGTTTTCTTCTCTGACTTCTTTCAAGGTTTTTTTTCTTTATTTTTGATTTTCTGAACTTTGAATATGATATGGCTACATTTAGTGTTTTTGTTTTTGTTTGTTTTTTGGTGTCCTTTGAGCTTACTAGATCTGTGGTTTGATGTCTAACATTAATTTGAGGCAATTCTTAGTCATTATTGCTTCAAATATTTCTTCTGACACTTTTTTTCTGCTACTTAGACTCATATTACACATATGTTGTTACTCCTTTGGTAGTTGTGCCACAGTTCTTAGGTATTCTGTTTCCTCTTTTAGTCTTTTTTACCTTTGCTTTTCCAACTTCCAGCCCAGATGCAACTGTGTAATTACAGAGTGAGTAAGAGAGTAAAGTTTCCAAGTTTGGAATCACTCACCTGAAGGTGTGGGCCAAAGCTCCAGGGCATAAGACAAAGGAGTCTGGATGAATTCTTCCATTGATGGAGACGGTAATGACAGACAATAGAAGTACACAATTCAGAGCACAAAGATCAATGAGCACTATCTAATCACTCCCATTCCTCTTCACCCCCAAGCTCTCATGTATTTTTCAAAATCAACTTTTGTCAAAATAGGTGTAAACATGTGTGCTCACATTAATACAACTCTCATCAACACATCTGCTTAAGTCTCTTCAGATATAAAATCTAAATGCACCAGTGTGCAATTATTCTTTAAAAAAATTTTTTTTTAGTTTAGACTAGAACAATCTGAATTTTTAGGAGTATGAAATAAAAAATCAAAGTCTCTTGTTTAGAGACAAGGAAGTCAAATCGCCAAGGTTAAGTTTCATGCATAGGTCATAAGGCTGGTTGGTTACAGTTGGAACTAAAACCAATTCCTTGACCATTATTTCAGACTTCTTTTTTCTTCATGCAAAATTGTTTTTTCTTCACACCACACATTGAATATTGACACAGCTGAAAACACCGCACATTGTATTATCATTTAGATAATTAGATGCTGATGTTCTCAGAAAACCTCACTCAACAGCCAATATTTTAAAGTCACAGTGACTGTGATTTGTAATTAGCTAATGAGTCTGAGCCTATAATTCTTCTGTCAGGCCCTCAGTTGAGCTGTTTGTGTTTTTAAGTCTTACTACACAAATTTGTTCTGCAGAAATGTTTTATGGGAGAAATGAGTTTTGGTTTTATATATTTTTTTAAAAACTAGATTTATTTTGTCTCTCAGCAACCCAGAAATAGATGTGTGCTGCCAGGTGGGGCGAAGAGAGAGCAAAGCATCAAGACCACTGAAGGCACCAGGCTACAGAAGGCAAAACTGAAGAGCTTGGAGAGATTCCATTTACTCTCAGAAAACCTATGACTTGCATTTCTGCATGATTTTTAATTGTGCAAATACTCTGAATTGACTTTCTCCTGCTTCTAGTAAATTGCCAATTAATTTCAGTAAGCTATTAATTGAAACTATCAGCATAATGTTTTTTAGAAAGAAAGATGTGCTCTAAGCCATCTATTTTCTAGTGACTAGCTCAAGTTATAAAATGGGAAAAGTAAGTGATCCTTGTTGTATGTCTGCACTCAACTTTGATGTTATGATTTCTTTACAAATGTTTCAGAGGCATCTAAGTGTCAGACATCTCAGGGCAGTGGAACATTATACACATCACAAAGACCAAAATCAAAATTAACAGTATTTCTTTCCAAATCTGTTTCTTGCCCATGCTTGGTATTTTAGTAATAGGTATTTGCTTGTTACCTATTTCCTAAACCAGAAACTTTCACTTAATCCTTGACTCTCATTTCTCTAATTAATTACCAAGTCCCCTTAGTTCTATCAATTAAATATTCCTCCATTCCATCAATTTCTTTCGTTCTCCACTGCCTCATCTTCTCTATAGGCCAACATCCTGTCTTTCTAGTGTTGCAAAATGACCAAGACTAATGTCATTTATAACTTTCAATCGTGACAATGTTGAACATTACTTGAGCCCTGTGCTCCTAGAATATAAGGGTGGTGAAGAAATTACTCCAATTCTTTTATTTTTGACCTTTTACCACTCTTTTGTCTTCCAAGAAACATCAAAGTATCATTCTGCTCTGCATAGTCCAAGATAAGTCTAGTCTCCAAACTTCTTCAAGAATTCCTTAAGTTCACTCTGCCTCTATAAAATCCAGGCCTTCGCCCTAACTGGTTTGGTTCAGTGGATAGAGTTGTCGGCCTGTGGACTCAAGGGTCCCAGGTTCAATTCCAGTCAAGGACCTATACCATGGTTGCGGGCACATCCCCAATAGGGGGTGTGCAGGAGGCATCTGATTGATGTTTCTCTCTCATCAATGTTTCTAGCTCTCTCTCCCTCTCCCTTTCTCTCTGTAAAAAAATAAATAAAACATATTAAAAATAAAAATAAAACCCAGGCCTTCTTCCTTTTCTTTGATAATTTCCTCATTAATAAAAGTTCTCCCTAATGCAATAGCCCAAATAAAATCACCTCCTTAATTGTCCAGTGCATTTTGCCTTTCACAATGGTTAAAAGTAGGGGAGCACATAATCTCATTAAGAGAGCTGTAACTATGAAAGCTAGTCTTATTCTGAATGCAGACTCATATGAAAGCATTTATTAGCACTTGGGAACATGAAACTATCCTTTCACCTGCCTGTGGGTTGGTGGAGCCCCATTTTGTTTCTGAGACTCCCTAAATTTGCTTTAATGAGAGGTCTCCAGAGGTAGAGGTACTAGTACTCTGGTGCCAGGACCTAGTCTGGTAACCCAAGAAAATCCTCAAGGAATTCCAAGAATACTGAGTCATCACATAGGGGCTCTTCTCTGAAGGATTCCAAGGAGGCATTTTCTGCATTCCTCAATGCTTCAAGAAGGCCAACTATTTAGAGCATAACTCATTTCAAGAAATCTACATTTGTTTATAGCATTCCCTTATGCTAATCATAAAATCCTCAGGCTAGTTTAGGCATAAAGGGAAGAGTTTATAGTGACTGGTGTCAACCAATGGCTGCTGGTTTCAATTCAACACGTACAGGAACCCTCAATTTGGGGAATGGTGAAGAACACTTTATTTAGTGCAAACAGCTTGCCAGTAACACAACATGCCTATGAAAACAGTACTGCTGTGAAATAACTAGATAGTGCGGCTGTGAAAATAACACAGCCTGTTTTGGAACAGGCAGCCCTGAGGCCCAAGCACCTCTTCAGCTAGGCAGCTCCGCTACATGATGGTTGGCTCCACCATGGTGTGCTCTTCTCTACCCTGCTCCAGCCTGGTCTGCTCTGCTCCAGCCGAGAGAGGCCTTTTTTCAGACTTCTGTGAAAAGTGTGCTTCTTAAACTAGAAAAGCTGGTTTATATATGCAGAAGTATCTACCCTTGACCTCTGATTGGTCAGAATAGAGCAACTCTAATTGGTCAGAGCTGCAGGCAGTTTTGATTGGTTGGGGAAAGCCTCAGTTCTATAGGTTGAAATAAGATTCCAAGATTTCTTTTACAATGGCTGGCTCAGTGGCCAAAATACAGTGTGGCACCCAGATAAGCAGTCTACTAGTAGCACAGAGGCTTCTCCCAGACCTCAGCAAGTGCAGTTTGCATGTGAGTTCTTTGTACAGAAGTGGCCGCTAGGCTCTGCCTTTTTTAGTCCAGTTAGCCACAAGGAGCCCTTTTTAGTTCACACTGGTCTTTACATTATTCATCCTGTAGCTAGAGTAATTTTTATAAGTCATACACCTCATCAGTTTTCAGTGAATCCTGAATGAGAATTCCAAACTGTACAAATATGGCTTTTTATGAGTAATTTAGCCCCTATTTATCTTTTTAAGCTAACTTCTGACAGCCTTCCTTTTCTTGGCCTCTTTCCACACTGCTTCCTGGCTCCAAAACTTATTTAGTCCCTTCATTCACCCAGCCATGCTGTTTGCCCCCAGATCCACTTCATGCCCTTCCCCTGCTCTGCTCTATAATGCAATAGATTCCCTGTCCCTTGGACCTCCACAGGCTGTGGTTCTAGGTGGGTTTCCATCTGGGTTCAGCCAATAAGAGCACTGCTGAAAGATTTAAAAGGCTGAGGGATATCTCCCCTTCTGTTTTTGCCAGAAGACCCCCTCTTCCTTAGCTGAAGCTCCTATAGGAAAGCCTGGTCTGGTTCCGCTTTTCCTGGTGACTCAAGCTCTTGGATCCCAGGAACACTGCTTCTTCCCTTTCGGGTGGGAAAGTGGCTTCCTGCTGTGGCTAATCTTTGGGGTATCTCACTCTCCCTTGGGTGGCTTCTCAGGCCTCTCCCACCTCCTGGGAGCTAATTTTCCATATTAAATTCCATCTGCTGATACACATACACATAAGCAAATGTTTCCTATGTTTCTTACTGGCTTTGCAAGTGCCCAACGATAATTTGGTTCTTTGATAAGCATCCCAAACTTTCTTTCTTGAAGGACTTGGATATAAATAAGACAAAGTCTGTGGAACTCAAACAATGTGGCTACTTATACAGGTTAGCCCTTTCAAAGGTCCAGCTGTGCTAAACTTCTTTTAGTTACTCAAACATGCAAGAATATTATTTGTCTCTTCCTTCCTTCCTTCCTTCCTTCCTTCCTTCCTTCCTTCCTTCCTTCCTTCCTTCCTTCCTTTCTTTCTTTCTTTCTTTCTTTCTTTCTTTCTTTCTTTCTTTCTTTCTTTTTTATCTACCACTCTGGTCCAAGCCACCATCCTTTCTCTTTGGATTACCTCACTAATCCCAAGACGTCCCTCTATATGCCTATCCATCTCCCCACACATAATTCAAAATGGTAACTTAACTATACATAACTCTGCTGCTTAATACCTCTGGCTAACTTTGTCCTCAGAATAAAATCCCAATCCTCATAACTTTGATCTTATTTTCTACTGTGATCCTTGGTGCTCCACAGTTTCTGTGCCTGGAAAGCCCTTCTTCCTCACATCTGCTCATAGTTTGTTTCTTGTCACAACTGAAATCTCAGCCCAATGTGACCTCTTCCAAGAGTTTTTCTCTGACTACCCTAATGAGGGTAGCTCCCTTCCAATCACCTACCATGTTCCCTATTTGTCTTTATGGCACATATTATTAACCAACATGATTTCTTTCTTCATAGACACTAAAGGTGAGCACGAAACAGATCTTCATTACCTAATCTATTGCTCTATCTCCAGCAGGCAGCAATGTCCCTAGCTCAGAGTAAAAACTTTATATATAGTTGTTGAACAAATGAGAAAACAGTTTAGTCAGCATTGTAAAAAAAAAAAAAAAAAAGGCTTTACATAGATTAACTCATTGTCATCTTCACAGTGACCCAATGAGGTAGCTATTCCATTTCTCCGTTTTAGAGGGAGCAAGCACATGGCCATCTCACAGGCCCAATGAGGGTTGGGCCTAGGCTCTGATTCTGGAAATCTAATTGCAGAAACAGGGTGATAACCTGTGTGTTATACTGCCTCTTATCCCAATGCAATCTCTTAGAAAATACTTGCAATGACAATGAGTAATAAAAGTATAAATTAGAATCCAACAGGTTGTTCTAATAATACAACTAATCCCACCATGGTTGCAGTCAGGTGATCAGAGCTATCTCTTCTCAAACAAATTTGAACATGATCAGACAATGCCAACCACTTCCTTTGACTGGGGCCAGACGGCTTCTTTTGTCAGCCTTTGAATGTTGTCCCCTAATTTTAGAAAAGTAGAAATGTGGGGCAAAAAAACACATACACTTTAGAGGCATAGAAATATAGGCCTCAACAATGTTTTGTAAAATACAAGGTATGACAAAGGTAGGTCTACAGTTGTTCATATGGAAAATAATAAAGTATGAATAAATAACAATAGAAGAATAAACTGTTTTGTGTAAAACAGTTTTGTGTAAACTGAAAACCTACTTTCCCCCCCTTTGTATAAAGTGCAATGCCATGTAAAGGATTCAAAACATCATTTAAAATAACAGTGTAGGTAGGACAATAGATTACAACTACTGTTATATAATATTATCTCATTATGCATTATCGCCTATGCATTTGACTTTATTGAAAGGGTAAAATGTAAAACACTATCTTAGTGCTTTCCTCTTAGTCCCTGACTATCTGAGGAATAGTTCATAGATATGTACATTTTCTACAAGGTCACAACTCTTCAGTTATGTGACTGAAGAAACATTAATTGGTCTTTCATTATTTGCCTATCTCTCCAATGCTTTATTTGTCACACCCTTTTTCTTTTCTCAAACTTGTTTTGCATTTAATACGTTCCACATTATCTATAAATTACATGAGTATTTCAACAATTAAAGTAAAGCTAGATAGGAAAAAATATTTCCCGTTTAAGAATACAGAGTAAATTTTTAGAAATGGTTCTGAAGATGTTTTACAACATATATTCTGTTAACAATCGTCCATAGGAATAATTCTAATGATCTTCCTCTTTGATCTTAATGAAATGTTTTTTCCCACCATTTCTTCTCACACACACCATTGCCCAGTCAAAACTGCTTGAAATGAATATGAAGCAACACTAAGAATTCCAGAAGACAAAGGGTCCAGAAACTCAGTTCTGACAAAATAATTGTCCCTAATGTTCTTTGTCCACTGAGGCAGCTATAACAAAATACCACAGACTGGGAAGTGTGTAAAAAACAGAAATTTATTTCCTATAGTCTGGGAGCTGAGAAGTCCAAGATCAATGTGCCAGCCTGATTGTGCTTCAGAGAAGTACTCTTCCTGGTAAGCAGGTACCTTATTGCTTGGTCCTCAAATGGTGGTATGGGAAAGGGTGTCTCTATGGAATCATTAATCCAATTCATAAGGCCTCCATGCTCAAGACCTAAGCACTTCACCAAGGTCTCAAATACCTTCACATTGGGCATTAAGATTTCAACATTTGAATAACTGGGGATGCAAATAGACCACAGTAGTCCTCCAGACAAAGATAAAAGGTGTGGTTTGAACATGATCTGGCAATGCCAGCTACTTCCTTTCCCTGAGGGCACTTACTCAAAGTGCTTAAGACTCATCTTAATAGTGAATAGGTAGGTTCCTCAGTAACAAATTTTCTGTATTCTAAACATTGTACATTAGTGTTAATGTTGGCATGTAGAGACATGTACTTTCGTTCTTAAAACTTTTAAAGCAAATGTTAAACACAGAAATTAAGAAAGCTTATTTTGCTTAGACCACTTCAATGCTCAGGGTTTCTGTTTCCCTAGTTCACGTCCTTTTCTGGACTGTAAATGAAAAAGACCACAAGCAGATCTTTGAAAAAATTTGTCCATCTGCCACAGCTGACCTTATTCCTTGAGCATACTCCCTTTCCAATATGCCTTCTTATCTTCTGACATAGTTATAACCCTTTCCAGTGCCCTCAATTTTTCTAGATAGCAAGTCACTACCTGCTAACATTTGAACATAAGATTTTTTTTAAGTAATTTTAGTATTCCCTACAAAACAGATTCACCAATCAGTCCTCAGAATAATTGTCCAAGACCCACTTTGCCCTGCGATATCAACATTAGGCTTTTCTTTTATGAATAGGAAAAGAAGTGGAATGTAAAGTACAGCAGAGTAAAGTTCAGGAAGCTTCCATTCTACTATTTGCAAATTTAAAACAAAAGTTTTAGCAGTCAGTTCCTTGAACAAACAATTTATCTTCCCTGCAGCGTTATGGGATTATCAGGATTTATCCGCTTTATACTTCTCTTCTCTACTACAGCAAGCCACTGTGAGTCATATTTATAAGGATAATGTAACAGAGACACATAGGTATTATATGTATGTGTGTGTGTTGGGGTGTACACAAAGTTTTCATTGTCTAAGAGTACGTTTTAGAAAAACATAGGCTAAAAATGCACTGTGTCTAGAATGAGTAAGTCATATCTTTAAGCAAAACAAAACACACATTTTTTAACCTCACTGGGTGTGAGACACTCAAGTGAACACAAAACACTCTGTCTATGGAGAAGAACTCAAGTTATTGTTTGTAAAAACCAAGGAATTTGGGAGTGAGAGGGGTTATTTGGTTGTCCTTATACTTTGGTCAGAACACCTAAAACTACCAAAACAGGGCCATTCTCCATGATAAAACATCCAAGAGGTTATGCCCCATGGCGCATCAACAGTGTGGATGGAGTAAGATCCATCTACCAAAATGGTTCTCAGAATCCTGTTCTCCAGTGAGGGGCTGAGGCCACATTCAGCTATTTTAAGGAAGGATGTGAAATGTCATTACTAATGTTTCTAGCTGCAAATGACTTTTACACTCACAATTTTTTAATGTACATTTTATAAATAATTTACTGCAAAATTGTGGGTCGATTAAAATAATGTAAATGTACAGTTTGAATGTCAATAGTTGTGTAGAAAAAAGGAAACAATGGACAAATCCAGTCTTTTTAAAAGCAACTTTTTTTTTTTTCAAGTCGTAAATACCACTTGTAGGAAGGGACAAACAGCCCCCTATGAATTGTACCATAAAAATAAATTGTGAAAGGTGGAGGCAGAGTTCCTTTGTGACTACATGTTCTAATTTTGTCTAAGTAAAAAAAAAATTGCTGTTAATAATCATTCTCTTTTAATTCTTACATAATTCTTGAAGTTGGTAATTGTTAATCTTTACAGATGGAGATATTTAACATAAGACAAAGTATATCATTTGCCCTAGATTATATTGGTAGTCAAATCCCTATAGTTTTGCAGTTATATCACATGCATCTACTAATACTCTACCAAGATTGCTTCTGAGATTACTTGTCATGCACTTTCATATGTTTGTAGTCTACAAATGAGTTGAAAAGATAATTGAAAATCTTAAGGAAGAAATCCATGCAAAATATTTTATTTTTTATTTATTAACTTTTCAGTGCTTTCTGGAGGTACCTGTTCAAAGAGTTGAGAATTATAATAGAAATGTAAGATTTAGGGTACATAGCAGCTCAATTTTGCTCTCTTCTTTCATTATTTCCATACAGAACTTCAGATAAATAGAAACTATTGAAAAATGATAAAAGGGCAGAGTTGATCAAACTAATAATCTCTTAAATCTACATAATGACCAAAAATGGTGGAAGATGGGAATTAAGTCACAAGTATTAAAACAATGTTTCCACAGACTCTTACTGGAGTGCATCTACTCTTAAGGCCCCACTAGCCTTAGTAACCTTTCTCATCTATACTGTGGACATCACTTTAGGGAATGCAATTACCATACAAGTATGGGACTCTGCTAGGATGAAGTTGTCTTTGTATCAGAAGGAAGTTCTTCATTTACTGAAGAGTATGGGAAGAGGTATACCTTGTATCCCACTGCCCATCAGACCTTTAACTTTACTTCATGTTGATCTGGTAAAGAGAAAGTAAAGGTGGTTGTAGCCTAGAGTAACAAGTACTATATTGAACAATGTGTGTGTGTGTGTGTGTGAAATCCTAAGCTCCAAGGTTCCATCACTGTACTTTCATTTTATTTTTTTTAAATACTTATTACCTTATTTTCTAAATCAGCCCTTCATTAAACTATTAACACCAGAAGTGGGAATTATGTCATGGTTTATCTCTGAATCTTTAGGCCTAGCATAAATACTTGTTAGAAGAAAAAAAGGGAGGTAGGAAGAAGGTAAAAGGAGTTGTTAGGAAATATACATTAATGACAGAGGTGACAAAGTATATAGCAAAGAACTGTTATAAGATCACAATATAGGAATTTCAAACGTTATTTGTTGGTATGATAATTACTTCATCACCATTTCATGCTGAAGTAGTAATGGGTCTGAGACAGAGTTTATTAATTCACAACTTATTTAAGTGTGTCTGCAATGTCCCAGACACTGTTGTAAGTACTGGGATTAAAATGGCGAACAAAATAGTCTAAATCCCTGCTCTGACTGAGACTTAACAATTTAGTAAAATGGCATATATAATAAAAAAAGAAAACATACCAACAAGCAATGGTGATAAGTGTCCAAAAGGCAATCCAATGGTGATGAGATAATGGGTGACTTGTTGAGAGGTGAAGGAGCAGGGACCACTTTAGATCAGGTAACTAGGTAGACCTCAAGAGTTAGTGTGTCTTAAGCAAATCTCAAAGACGGAAAAGAAACAATAGTACTATCTGGGGAAGAGCTTCATGAGTAAAAACTAAAAACTTAAGGGGGCAATGTTGAGGCATCTGAAATAGGGCAAGAGAATGGAAGCAGGATGGATGAAAGAGAAGAAAAATAGGAGCTAGGGCCAGATCATAGAGGGCCATGGAAGTTATAAAAATAAGTTTACACATTCATATTCTCCTTGATATTCTTTATTATTTAATTATGGCTTCTCTGATCTTATAAGAAGTTGTCCTTGTACATTCATAAAGTACTCAATTTATGTTTTCTTTTCTCTCTTGGGGACACACAGTTGGGAAAGTCCATAGATTGAGATCCTTGACAGTCATACCAACATTTTAGTAAATATATTCTCACTACCCCAATTAAATTTTTCATCTTTGAATGTCACTCTTTATCCTGTAACAGCTGCACATGAAACTATAAAGTAATATGCAATCAAACACTTCCTTAGATAGTGCTTCATTTATATATTTGTTGAAAATATATAAATATTAAATGAATGAGAGGGATCATAGAAATTACCTTAATCCCTAGCTCTCATATTATCAATAGAAAAAAGTTACCCATGTAAGTTGAGACATCCTGAATTATTTGGAGAAGATATTCTATGGGATGCTGAAAGTAATAATCTTCCATCACAATGGAATCACTTAGAGAGACTACAAAGCGAGTGACATTTTAAGAATAAAGTTTATTTGCTAAAATATGTTTTGAAATGTCTATTGTAAGTTTCCGACAGAAAACTCTTGAGACAGCAAACTATGCAGAAATACTTTTAGCTGCTGCTTGCTCAGTCTGACTCCTTTATGCTGCTTTTTCTAAGAGAGTTGCTCTTTTGGCTGCTGTTACCTAATCATCACATGGACTCTATTTGAAAGCTTGGCTGGGACAATCATCATGAGTAAAAAGGACAGGGCACACAAGGGCCAGTTGGAAAAGTCAAGAGGAGGTGCTGGGTGTGGGAATGGAAAACAGGATGGTAGAATGGTCTGACTTTTTTCAAATCAGACCACAGTAGGCAGTGACACAGATGTGTAAAATATTGTCAAAATAAATAAAACAAGAGAGGATGGAGCTCCTATGAGAATGACCTCCTTTCAAAAAATTATAGAACATAGTTTTGTTGATTTTACGGAATTAGAAACACACCATACATAGAACTTTGCTACTGCTTAATACTTAATTATATAGTATGATCATTTTCCCCATAATTAAATCTTTATCAATATTATTTGAATGATTTTATGAAGTTCTACTTATAGACATATATTTATCTAATTTCTCATGGTTAAATATTTAGAGGTTTGGTTGTTCTTTTCTAATTTTGCCATCATATATTATACTATGTTGAGAATCTTGCCAAATATCTGATCATTTCATTAAAACCAATTTTCAAGTATTGAATTTCTGGTCAGAATTCAGTAGAGTTCATTGTGAGATTTGTCTTCCTAAGTGCACACTATTTAGTAAGTCTCATTTGATTATAGCATTAATGTTTCAGTCTGAGCAATAGACCCATAGAGCAGCATTGAAAAAGCAGGTGAGAAGACAGCCTGAGTCCTGCTCCGCTTCCTCCTTAGTAATGTGACATAGATAGTCAGCAAAGACACACATCAGCAACAAGGTAATATCAGATGGATAAAGGTGTCCTAAAGCCAATAGAAAGGGTAATATTTATAATAAACCCCTAAACTGGTTTCAACACATATTTATCACAGTGGATACAAAGATGCTAATCTCCTCACACCTCTGCCCAAAACATTTACCCTCTTCACATACTATTTTAATTTATATTTACTTGATCAATAATGAGAATATATATATATATATATATATATATATATATATATATATATGGATGTGTGTGTGTAGTGTGTAGTATTTGGGTTCCTTTCTCTGTCAAGTACCTGGTTGTATGCTTACACATTTTTCTATTGTCTTGATTTCATTTTCTTATTGATTAGAACTCTATTATGTTGAAAATATATTTCTAATTTTCTTTTTACTTTTTTTTTTAATCTTTATTGTTCAGTTTATTAATTACATTGTTCCCTTTTTTTCCCCCTATAGTTCCCCTCCACCTGGTACGCATCCCACCCTCCACCCTCACCCCCCTCCACTCTCCTCTCCCATAGTTGCATGATTTTTGTCCAGTCTCTTGCTGCATTTCCCACACCCCCTTTCTCCCCAAGAGTTGTCAGTCCATTCCCTCTCAATGTCCGTGACTCTGTTACATTCACCAGTTTATCCTGTTCATCAGCTTATTAATTCACTTGATTTTTAGATTCATTTGTTGATAGATGTGTATTTGTTGTTCCTAATTTACACTTTTATCTCTTTCTTCTTCCTCTTCTTAAAGAATATCTTTCAGCATTTCATATAATATTGGTTTGGTGGTGATGAACTCGTTTAGCTTTTTCTTATCTGAGAAGCACTTTATCTGACCTTCAATTCTGAATGATAGCTTTGCTGGATAGAGTAATCTTGGTTGTAGATTCTTGCTGTTCATCACTTTGAATACTTCTTGCCACTCCCGTCTGGCCTGCATCATTTCTGTTGAGAAATCCGCTGACAATCGTATGGGTGCTCCCTTATAGGTAACCAACTGTTTCTCTCTTGCTGCTTTTAATATTCTCTCTTTGTCTTTTGCTCTTGGCATTTTAATTATGATGTGCCTTGGTGTGGTCCTCTTAGGGTTCCTATATATTGGGGTTCGGTGCGCTTCTTGGACTCCTAAGTCAATTTCTTTCACCAGGTGTGGGAAGTTTTCGGTCACTATTTCTTCAAATAGGTTTTCATTGTCTTGCTCTCTCTCTTTTTCTGGCACTCCTATAATTCGGATGTTGGTATGCTTGAGGTTGTCCCAGAGGCCCCTTACACTATCTTCAATTTTTTGGATTCTTTTGGTTTCTTGCTTTTTCAGCTGAGTGGATTTTACATCTTTGTATTTCAAATCTTTAACTTGGTTCTTGGGGTGCTCCAGAGCACTTTTAGGTCTTTGTATAAAATTTTTTATTTCAGTCAGTGTATGCTTAATTTCTGGTTGGTCCTTTTTCATATCCTTGAGAGTCTCCTTTATATCCTTGAGGGTCTCCTTCATTTCCATGTTGGTCCTGATCATTTCCTTGCAGGTCGTGTTCATATCCTTGAGGGTCTTGTTCATATCCTTGTAGGACTCATTCATTTCCTTTGTGGTCTCGCTTATTTCCTTATAGGGCTCGACCTTTTGTTGGAGCCTCTTGAAAAACCCTATAACCGTGGTTTTGAATTCCATGTCCAGTCGTTTTTTTTCCTCCATTTCTTTCACATTTGATTTCTTTCCATGTCTCTGCATGGTGGCTGCTTCCCTGAGTTGGTCAATTAGCTTTGTGTGGTAGACTTCCTACTAGGGACAGTGGCTCGGCCTCCCCAGTTACGTGAGGTGGATATGGGTTCCACAGTCTTGCTGAAGTTAAGCTCAGGTTAATCGTTGTTAGCATTTGGAGGGGCTGACCTCCAGGCCAATTGTCTGTGAAGCTCAGCTGTGTTCAGGTTGGATGGGCGGAGTCTCCGGGCCAAGCAGACAGCATCAGCTCCGCCCTATGCGGCCCCAGGGACTCTGTGCCGGGGGCAATGTCTGCCAGCACCTCTGAGAGAGAGCCGCTGTGGAGCTCCACCAGCTGCTGGGGAATTCAGACTCTCCCCAAATGAGACTGCACACCCAGTGTCTCACCCAGGGTCGTAAAACTAAGCAGACTGACAGTTTTCCGAATGAGATAGCGAGTCGCAGAGCGCTCTCTGCGTGGTCACGCAGCTGAGCTGTTCGCACAAGCTGCCTTCTCCACAAGCCGGCAGACCTGGCAGCACCCGAGCTTCCGCGTGCCCTCCCACTGTCCAGTTTTCACACCGTATGATAGTGGGTTCCCTGGACTTCGCCCAAAGCTGGAGAATCAGTCCAGTGGGATGACTTTGTCTCCCCGTTCGAGAAAACTGGCCGGTTTTCAGCCACCCACCCTCTCCACTGACGCGCAGTCCAAACCTCTCTCCACGCGAATCTTTCAATGCTGTTTGCCGCCGCTCCTCCAAGTCACAGTGTCTTATCTTCACTTTTATTTGTGGAATTTTCACTCGGCGAGCTTTCTGGTGATTCTGGAAGGTGTTTGTTCTTTCGTTAAGTTGTAGTATTAAAATTGTTGAGTATGAGGGCAAGATAGGTGTTTTACCTATGACGCCATCTTGGTTCTCTCTTTCCTTTTACTTTTTTATGAAATGTTTTGTTATGCAAAAATGTATTTATTTAGCCAAATGCATCATTTTTTATAGTTTTCTAATTTTCCAAATTACTAACCAATTGTTCCGCCCCTATTTACTGTGAGAGTTTCCCTGCTGTTTTGAAACACTGCTTTATCACTATCATATTTTAATTCAGGATGTATAATTTGGACTCTCTGGAATTCCTATGCTGCTCTATTGATTTTCTGTCCATTCTGACCAGAACCATACCTGAAGCTACTTTTGGTTTGGTCTAATTTCTGTTTGGATAAATAGCGTTCTAGAAGTGAGTCTTTCAAACTGACTTCCTTATCTACCATCATTTTCTGCCTTCTAATCTGTAGAATGGATCATAAAGTGCTTACTGACTGTTCAGGGAGGGAGAAATAGGTAAAGTATGAGAAGATATGGGAAGGAATGAACACTTTTTGAATATTCACTTCATGCTTTGCACCATTTTAACCTTTATAACAATCTGAATAACATCGTCACTGTTTTGCTGATAAGGAAACTGCCTATTAGAGGCGATAATTAAATTATTCAGGGTCACACAACAAATGAGAGGTGGAATCAGGATTCAAACTAAAAATTGACTTCAACTTTCATGCAATCCACAGGGGTCTCATGAAAAAAGTGGAAGACCAGATCAATGTCCCTGATGCTAGTGCATGGACTGTGAGGATGGAGTCTTTGCCAACTCTAGCATCATTACAAGGAAAGGACTCGGAGCAATGACATTATCTCTGAATGCCCTTTACCCTTTCTATGTCAGTGTCTTGCCACTGCATTACACTAAGATACCATGTATACCCACAGATCTTGTCTCAGTGTAATACAATGGCAAGACACTGACATAGAGGATGTAGCCACAGAGCCCTAGCAGGTTTGGCTCAGTGGATAGAGCATCAGCCTGCGGACTGAAGGGTTCCAGGTTCAATTCTGGTCAATGGCACATGCCTAGGTTGTGGGCTCAATCCCCAAGGGGAGCATGCAGGAGGCAGTCAATTGATGGTTGTCTCACATCATTGATGTTTATATCTCTCTCTCCTTCTCCCATTCTTTTCTGAAATAAATAAAAATATATTTTTTAAAAAGATGTATACCCACAGAGTAAAATTAAAGGTCATTTCCAGCAGCCTTTCCCTGTATGCCATGTCTCTTTAATAAATATGGGTGACTTTTCTTAAGCTCCTAGATCTAGCCTAAGGATGATGTGCTTATACCCTTCAGAATGAACACTTTTTACTGGCAAGCTAGAGTGAGCATTGAATGATTTTCTGAGAAGCTCGAAATTATGAAAAATAGTCAACTCACCTAAGAACTGTTGAACTACATTTATAGTATATTGTCCCATTCTTAGCACAGAGTTTTAGGCAGAGAATTTTCTACTTCATTTATGTTCTTGTCTTAGTAAAGTATATAAATTTCAGGAATAGTTATAATTGTGTTGTTTGATGTTGCTAAAATATTTTATTTTGCTATACTTTTGATCATATGATATATTCAGTGTATGCAGTAAAGTGTCTGATTAGGTTGGATTTTATTTTAATTTTTTTCCTGGTGGAGGAGGGAGTAATGTAAGCATTTACTATTGATATAAAGAAATTTTAAAAAGCTAGACTTTCTGATTTGGTAAAAAACATGATTCCTAATCTCTGCCTCCTGATTCTAAGTAATTGGAAAATGCAAGGAAGAAAAATTAAAATCCTAAATGAAATTACAAAAGGGATAGAGTCCTAGATACAACGTGACCTCTGCCTGGGTCTTATGGCCAAAATAGCAGTCATTCATGTTTTCAAAGAGTGGATTTGGAAACTGATCATGATACCATGTTCCTTGGGGGCTGTCATGGCCCAGGGAAGAGCTGCAGGACAGAATCTGAAGTACTATATCCAAGGGGCCCAGGCTATATTTGCTATGAGAATCCCTGGGCTGAATGGAGGCTCACCTACCCTCACATGTGCAAGAGCCACTGTGGTCTTGAGAGGGAGCAACTCTGACTGACTGACTGACTGACAGCAACAGATACCAGAAACTCAGCTCCTGATACAGAGACTCAGAAATGCCCATGTTACAATGGTGTAACAAACAGCAATTGAGGACTTTTGCTTCATATGGAAGCAAGTGTGAATGACTTGCAGGTTCACCTAAGTGGTAAGAAGTTTCTTGGTATTCTAAAATACCAAGGGTATTCTTTCTTAATAATCAGAGTGGAGAAACAATAAGAAGAGAAAATGAGAACAAATGAGCTTGTGTTGCTGCTAATCTGGTCAGCAGGAGCTTTCTGATATTTATTTGGGTCATCATGGGGAGGCCATATTTTGTATCCCACAGCATAACAAGAGGCATCCCGTCTAACAGGTTGCAAATAAACATTGATGATGTGCACTAAAAACCCATCACACTGTGCCTCAATATTCCTGGGAACCCAGAAAGATAAACTCACCAGAAGTCTAAACAAACAAAAATATGATGATGTCAATGGAGTTAATTGAATAAACTATATGATGGGAAAACAAGAAGTATGAACCAAGATTTCCTGAAGGTATTACAAAGTTTTATTGCATTCTTAGGACATTGAGATTATTTCTCAAACAACCCTAAGTATTACAAATCTGTCTTCTTGCATGCTTGCATGCAATGCTAGAATTTTCCTAGGAGTCAGATCCTATGATTTTCAGCCCTCTCAGTCTATCCTTGGGGCCCCTCACTGTCCACAGATAGTCTTACCCCCTACTTTGTTGAAAAGTAGAAGTTCTCAGTTTGGAACTCTTATCAGCTTCCTTCTCTTCTTATGCGTGTACTACTAGCCTGTGGAAGGATAGTCATTCTTTGTGATGACAACATTTTGGTCAATAGTACTCAGAGCCATGATCTCTTTCTTTGTTTTCCAGGTGCTCTTACTGCCATTTCTGCTGCTCCTTATACCATCTAGCTATTCTCTCCCAGCAATTCCAGTAGAAGTGCTTTCCAGGATTCCTTTACTGAACAGTTTTTCTTCTCATCAACACACTTTGGCTGGGTTATTTAATCTCCCATAATAACAAATTACCATTTTAATGCTGATGATTTCCATATTTATATTTAAGGCCTACATCTCTCCATCCCACACCCCTTATGCCACAATTTGCTCCAATGGTACCAAATTACTGTAACAGGGGGCCCAAGATCTGCACATGCTGCTTTCTTCAACTAGCATCTCTTGTTCTCTTCCTTCTGTTTCCCTCCCTTTACCTACATAACTCTTACTTCTAAGATTTCTTCAACCTCACACCTATGGGTCACCTGCCTCTTCTATTAGCATTCTTAGAACACTGTGAGAGGACTCATCTGTATCCCTCACCAGGGGCTAAGCTTGTAGGGGACTAGCATATATCCAGTAACTAGACAATGTCTCATTCACAGGTGACATTTTATATATATATATATATATATATATATATATATATATATATATATTATATATTAATACAAAAGTCAATAAACAAACTTATTAGTTATAAGACTTTTGCTCAGCCCAAGGTTCATGTATGTATAAAACAGGGAAAATAATACTTTCTGATCCTAAAGATATTATTGTGCATAGACATGGAGTAAAATATGGCAAAGCTATTATTTCCCTTCATAGATGAGTTTTTCTCATATTATCATGGTTTGTGATGACACCATCATTTTCAAATGTCTCAATTTTGAGGCCAAGCAGCCAAGTAGTGCAAAATTAGATCACAGAATTATTCAATAATAAACTTTTAATTTACGTTTTTCTAGGATATTAATTGATTTGTAATATGAAGTGCTGTGCACTATAAGTCATGGTAGAAACAATCCTACATGTGAATAATTATTGGTTATTTTTCTTTAATAAGTGATTGTAAAAGTGATATTAGGTTTTATTAGAGAAAATCAATTTTGTTTAAAGAAAATCTAAATCTATTAGAATTGAAACTCCGGAAAGAATAAATTTTATGTTTACCAAATTATATGTGTTTTATGATGTGGTTATCTTGAGAAACTTTTTAATTTTTTGCAGTTTAAATTTAATAGTCTATGAATCTTGGTTCATAAACTTTACTACTTATTCTTTTGACCTTTCTAGGAATTAGTTGTTTGCACATGTTGCAATCTTTATGTGTTATGTTTTCATTTTTTCCACTAAAATATTTTATGAAAGGAGAATATTTAAAACTAAAATCATATATTTAAAAAATTGGATTAGTGTTGTATTATTTGTTAGAAAATAGCAAAATGTAAATGTATTCTTATAAGTTAATTCTTTTATTGAGCAGTTAAGATTATTGAGCAAGATATGGCTCCTTTCCTGCTAGCATTTACTAAGAAAAATTGACTTTGGTGATCTAATGGAGTTCACAGTTTATCAAGAGAAACAAACCTATTTTTAACCAACTATAAGTCAAATTACATTATAGAAAAGCTGTAATAAAATAAAGTAATTTGGAGAGAAAAAGTATTATTTAGTTCTTCCTGGGAGAATTGGAGAATTTTTAAGAAGCAGCCATTTTTTAAATGATTTCTGAAGGAAGACTCTGTGAGTTGGAAACAGGAAAAAGAGCACTTCAGATATAGCATATTTCTAGAACTAAGGTATGACGGTTTAAATGGTGAAGTTTGTAATAATGACAAACAGAGCAGCAGTTATCAAACTTTAGAGTGCATGAGGATCACATGACTGGCTTGTTAAACCCCAGATAGCTAATTAACTAGGTGTGGGGTAGGGCCTCAAAATTTGCATTTCTAACAACTTCCCAAGTGATGAGGATGTGACTGTTCTGGTTAGATATTCACTGCACTTGATGAAAATTGGCATTGTCTAGTGAATTTTAGAAGACCAGATTAAAAGAAAAAAAGATTCAAGCCAAATTATAAAGATAGTGGATATCTAGGCTCAGGGATTTTTAGCTTGTTTTAGCTAAAGTGGAAAGGCAGAGTTGACTGTATATTTCACACAAGATTAGTGTTGGAGAACCTGGATTAAATTGGAAAGCCATCAAGAATACACAGCTTACATGGGATACCTGATGATTTATTGACTTTGGAAACTATGTCACCTGTGAGCCTAGCCATTGGGAGTTGCCTGGGGGTGTGGCCATTCACCGAATCAGGCAAATCAGAAGCAGACACACATCTGGACTATAGTATACAGCAAGGGAAGGGGACTGAGAAAGTGCTAGGATTGATTTTAATATGCTGCTGCTGAACTTCCAAGGATGAGTTCAGAAAATTATTAGGAAACCTAGCTTTAAATATCAGAAAAGTTGGATGAGAGGACCGATGGGTACTGATATCAGGAATAAGAGAAGTCAGAAATAGGGTGAAATTTCTCAGAAAAATACCTGAGCATGAAGAGGGGAGAACTGCAAAATTAAAAGTTTCACAGTCTGGAACTTTTAAAATGTTGATAAAACATATCAACACAACATTTAGAAATAAAACAAACTTTCCTGTGCTTGCTATTCATAAAATGTGGGACATTCTCCTGAAATATGGCATCAATATATTTCTTCCCCTATTGAATGCAAATGTATTATTCTGAGTGTCAGTGGACTTGCTATAATGTATTCTAGAGCTAAGGTACACAAGTAAAATATTTTAGCTGAGGTTAGAGAGGTTAGGAGGCCATTCATGAGAGGTTTTTGTTGTTGTTTTTTAATCCTCACCCAAAAATGTATTTATTTGAGAGAAAGAGAGGAAGGGGGGAGAGAGAAACATTGATGTACAAGAGAAACATTGCTCGGTTGCCTCCCAGATATGCTGTGACCAGGGATTGAATCTGAAACCTAGGTATGTGCCCTGACTAGGGATAGAATCCACAACCTTTTAGTGTACAAGATAATACTCTAACCAGCTGAGCCACATGGCAAGGGTTCATGAGGGTTTTTATAAGTTATTCCAAGGCATAAGACTTGAAATGGTTTAAAGGTGAGGGTGACATCTTGAAACATTTGTTTGACAAGATCACCTTTGCTCAAGAAGAGAAGAATGGACCTGGGATGTCCAGTTGGATCCAGGGAGATATATCTGGCCTAGCCTGCATTAGTGAAAGTAGAGATGGAATGAATTCAAGAGGTTCTAAAGATGTCTGTACCTGACTACCTAGCATCTGAATGCATTTGAGATGTGAAGAAAGTGAGATGTTAGAAATAGCTTCTGAGTTTCTTATTTAAAGGGTCAGATGGAGAAGGTCTGCTCATTTCAGTGGGTATAGGGACAGAACTGAGAATTAATATGAAATGTTCAATCTATCTTCTAAATCTCAATGGAAAGAATTCACATTAAATCACTATTATAAAATAAAATGGGAAAATTAAAAAACACACAGGGAAACTCAGATATAGACTTAAGTGTGTATTTTTATTTTAATCTATTTCAATGAAAAATAAAATAAAAAAATTACTTGCCCTCTTTTACCTACTTCATTTTTTAGGAATTGTGGGGGAACATGGTGGTTTTGATTAATCTGAGAACTTTTGCATCTAGTCTACATATGCATAGTATAAGTAAAAAGAAAAAAAAGTTAAAACTAAAGCTAAAATCAAATCCTAGGATTTGTTTAGTTTTAATCGATGATTTGAAAATGTCCAAATGAATGACCATCTGATCCCTTCAGGAAGCCTGATAATAACACAGGGGAATTATTCACTCAGAACGAAAGCTCCAGAATGCATTCAGAGCAGTTGGAAGCAGATACAATTACATCACGTGAAGTTCTTTTATGACTGCTGGAGTTGCTCTGAGGTAAAAGAGAAAATGCAGTAACTTGGGACTCCAGATGGCAGGAGATCTATTTTTAGACCAATAGAAACTTATATTTGGTTGGGGCACTTAATAGGATGAGTAGCAGAAATGTGTTGAAAAGTTATTTATACCTGCATTTAAAAGAGTTCAGCATGGAGCAGATGGGAGCAGGTGCCACAGAAACACCCTAGGTCAGCCAACAAGCAGAATAAAAAGGGGACAAGAACAAATATTTTAGCGACACTTACTTTGAAATGTTGGCTTTCTCCAATCCTTGCTGAGATATTTAAAAGTAAAAAAAGTGGAAACAACTAATATATAGGACCTTTTATTCTGTGCTGGAAAAGAAATACATTTTAATATAAGTCAATTACTTAGAATTTAAGACATTTCCCAAGGGGAATTTCTTTTAAAGTTATAATGATGATTAGAGTTTCAGGCTATTCAAAAAAGGCACCTTTAAGAACAGCTGATCTACTTTACTATAAGACCAAAATGAGGTTCCTAGAAGCAAGAGATCTTGGGGGAGATGAGGAGGAGAAAGAGGAAGAGGAAGAGCCCTTTTGCTTTCCTCCATGCGATTTTTTTTGAAAAAGGAAAACTTAGAACCGTTTCAGCTTCCAGAACCACTCTCCATAACCCATGAGAGTAGCCCTCAAACAGCCTCAAGACTCTGTGACCCCCACTCAAGTCTGCCCTTTTTACCTATCCAGCAAGTTTAGGCATCACTTCTCTCTATCATTGTCTGTGCAACAAGAGACAGCTCTCCACTGGGACACAGTGATAATGCTGAGAACACCTGGGATTTGAAATCATATCTGGGTTCAGCTCTTGGATGTAATTCATACTAAATTTAGCATCTTGGTTCCAAATCAAGCTCTTTGATTATGTTTAGACATCCAAAACAATGTTGTGACTAATTTTAACAACACAGAATTAGGCTGAAATTGGGGAAAAAGATGCAAAAGTGCATTGTGAACTTGAAATGGCAGGATGCGAAACTTCATAATGTTGTTAGTGTTAGCTCATTATATATTTTTAAAAAGTTAAATGAGCTAAATTACTTAATTGTGTAAATTTCTAAAAATACCTCCTATAAAGGCTTAAAAGCATGGATTTGCTTGATTAAAAAAAATTAAGGCAGAGTAAATATCTAATTAATAAAACTTTAGGAAATAAAATTAAGTTAAAAAAAAGTTAGAAGGTATTTTTAGCTAGCAAGAATCTGCCAGGCACCATGGATCTGTCTCTCAACCAATGGCGTGAGCTGGGCCCTCTCTGGAGAAGAAACCTGGGTCACCCAAAATATGTGATCAGTACCGGGACCCCGACAGCAGGCGAGGGGATCCCAAGGCAGGTGCTGGACGTGGAGGCCACGGGGGCATAGACTACAAAGGAGACAGGACTGAGCCTCACATCACCCGGTTTGGCCCCAGAGGATGGCTGGTTAGCCAGAGACGGGTAAGATTCCTCAGGGAAGGAACAATCTAAGACAGGCACAGTCGCAGAGGGGCCAACAGGAGAGAACTAAAAGGTCAACAGAGGTGGGGCACAGACCCTCATCCACAAACCTTGCAGGGGCTTGAATTCTCACCCTCCTGAGGAAGGTCTCCTACCCCCACGGCTGCTATGCCTCCCAAGCACAACTCACACTGGGACCCAGGTGGCAGACAGAGACTCGGCCAGCAATAGGTGCCCTATATCTAAATTTAGTTTATTACCAGGAATGCTGAGGACCTACTCAAAAATGCAAATATTCCTTTCCACAAGTATTTACTGGGTAAACTAAGATTTCTGCTTGAGTATTAAAATTGACAGTAAAATAGTAATCAAGTTTTCAGATTAAGTTAAATTGGCCAAGTGAAATAAGTAAATACTCAAGAAAATCTAAGTGTACTGGACAAAAAGCTTTTCCTAAAACATTAACTAAAATATCTATTAGTAGTTCATCTCACTGCAAAATTGCCTAACATCCAAAGAACCTAAAGCAGTAATATTTGTGTGCAAAAATTAAAATCTAAAATTACCAAGACTGCAAGATAAAATTTCCAAAAGCCCCTATTAACCAAAAAAAGGGGAGGGGGAGACAGTGGGGTAATATCATGTAAGGAAAAATATCCTATAAGTAAAATACATGTAGAAAATTCTTACTCCAGAAAAGAAAATTCCATTTGTAAAACCAACTGCAGGACACCCATGAAAAAACACACATGGTGTCAAAATAAGCCAAAGGAAAATCATTTAGGTAAAAATAAAAAGAATCCCAAGTCTATTTTGCAGAGAGGACCCCTTTGTTAACATTTGGTCGAGAATGTGTTTGTGTGTTTGCAGAGAACAACTCCAAGACTATATGGGTTTCTGTGACAGTGAGGAACTGACGGGTCTGTTCCAGCCAGGAGGACAGTCCAGAGATGGTGGACGCTGACGACACCTTGCCATGCTAGCAGTCGGGTGCTGTGCATGGCTGCAGGCAGCCCAGGATCATACCAGAGAGGATGGATCTTGCATTGCCACGATGTGTCCACCATCTGGATACCATTGCTGACATGTACACATGAAGAACTATTTGACATTGAAACTGGGACTCAGAACAATTGGACATTGAAACTGACACTGAAACTTTTTTTTTTTTTTTTTTTTGCTCTTATACGTTTGTTTCTAGTATGCAGAGGCAAGATATTTTTGAAGAAAAGAAACAGGGGGAAGTGATTGATATAGAGGCAGGGTGGCCTCGAACATGCTGTCAAGCTACAGGGGGAAGGCTGGAGTGGATGGGAGGCAGATGCACGGGAAGATCAACCGAAGGACTTGTATGCATACATATGAGCATAACCAATGAATGAAAGACACTGGGGCGGGGAGGGGGGCAGGTGGGGACATGTGCTAGGGGGTAAGAGAGGCTGGGGGAAGGATATTGGGGGGGGAAGGAAAACATATGTACTACTATTAAATATAAGTTATATTGTAAATAAATTTTAAAAAAGAAATGTGAAGAAAAAAAAAAGAATCTGCCAGGAACTATAACACTGTAATTACTAAATTTCTCCATACATAAACTTGGACTGACTGTACCTGCTCCCTGCTTACCTGCCAAAATCATGAGGAACAGTTTGTAAATGTTTGTGGAAGTACTTGGCACCCTTCAGAGTAGCTGTGCTGTGTGATTGTTACTGTTCAAGTTCATATGACTTCCCATTTAAAATCAGCTGTCTAAGAAATCAAACAAAACAGAAAATAATTTATTCTACTTTAGGTATTATAAAATTTTATATTTTCAGTCTGAAAGTATATATTACTACAAAGTGTTTCTGATAGTTAAACATTTATTTTTATGTCTTAATACTATAACCAGGGGCAGGGTTGTCATCACGCTGGGCATGCACACATTATGCTTCTACTCAGTAGAGAACTTCAAGTCCCATCTCACCCCACCATGGACACTTTACTTCCATTCTTTCTGATATCTTTCGTTATCTTAAGAGAAAAAGAAATGGAAACATGATGGCATGCTTAGGAAAACCTGGTTTCTCATGAAAAAAACAGAAAATCCAAACTGATTTGTGAGCTAATGGAACCAAAAAATGAAAAGAGAGAGTAATTTTCCAAGATCACTCCAAGTCTGTTTTAAAGCTAAGTTGAAACAGGAAGGAAGCTGCAATCTCAAACAGGGCTTTAAAGTGAAGGCTCCAATCCAAACTCTATTACTAAGCAGATCCTATTGTGATGGTAATGACATGTTGCATGGGAAGTAGTGGTTTTACTTGGAATGGAGAAAGAAAGAAACTTGCCATGATTGATGTACCATATGAGGATCAAACCACAAAATCACTAACTTGCTGACTGTCCAACTGAGTGAAATTGGATTGCTTATTTTCCTAAGAATTCCAAGTTTTGTATATATGTGTGTTTTTGTGGCACTGCTTCATAAACTGAACAATTTTCTTTGGGAGGAGGGTTGTTATAGTTACCATTAGATTCCATTTCTGTGGGGTTTCGGTGGGTCGCTAATCTGAATTAGAATTGTCCACTCACCAAGCCCAATGTAAGACCACCCAGGTGGCCTTCCGTGGTTTGCACTAAATTTGAGCAATAGGCTATTGAAGATAGCTAATGGGAGATTATATGTCACCAATCCAAGTGTTTCACAATTTGGCTCGGGATCCAAAAGAAATAAACTTGAGCCTCCATTATTTTCAGAGATTTTAAAAGAATCATCAAGAGAATTGAATATCTTTTTTATATATTTTATGTCCATTTTAACCTTTCCAAGCAAATTAAAGTGTATGAACACATTTGAATGTGAGCCATAGCAGTAGCGAATACTTTTGCAGGATGCTCCCAGACATCCTTTCTTAGTGAAATGGGGCTAAAAGGTGCCAGTGTTTTTCAAAAGAACCATCACCACCACCAGTTTGCTGCTTTTCAGTGGGATTAGGAGAAAAGTGGAAACTCAGGTTTCTCAAACCAGTTGGGTTGAATTTTACCAGATACCTTAAGTTTCTGGTAAAATTAAAGAGCCTTCAGAGAGAAAAAAAATGTCAAGATTACATTTTATACTTTCTGAGAAAAATGGCTAGACTTTAACTGAAAATAAAAATTACTAAATATAAAACAGCTTCTCTTTCCAAAAGAGGGACTTAAAATCAGATCTAAGACTCTTTTAACTTTTTCCAAAATTCTTAGGAATTCACTTTTCTTCATCAGCTCTGAAAGAAGTTTTGTTTTGTTTTTCTTTTTCCAGAGTTCACTGGTCTAGACTTTTCTGATACACCATAACAATTTATTTCAAAATAATTAAAAGCGGTTAGACACCAATATAATGGATTATAGTGGAATAAAAAATTAAGAAGTCTTTGAAAACCTAACATGTCTTTGCTTTTAATTATTTTACAGGATGATAAAACAGTTACTAGAGAGCTTGCTATTTAGTATTTAATGAAACAAAGCAATCATCTTGAATTTTTCAATTTCCTGTTAATACATTTTGAATTTTGAAAAACTTGAAAAATGCTTCATAGTTTAGATTATCCTTCACAACCAATGATCCTCATTTGAATCACAGAACACATAAATTGAATTTACTGACAATCCTCTCAATTTTATCAAAGATGGTACATATTATTACTGTTCTCTATCATAGGAGAGAAGTTAATTTATTACATACATGCATGACTTTTAGGACTTAATGTTTAATTTTCTCTTGGTGAAAACAATATGCTATCATAAAATCTTGAGGACCCGTTATTATTGACTATGTTCTTCTCTTCTCTGCCTTTTTTTATAGTAAAACACTTCATCTTTACATTTAGAACCTATGACAGAAGAAAGGAGTGACATGTTTGGGAGCACTTTAGTCATTGTACCCTACCACCTCTCCTACCCTCAGTGTAAAACTTTCCTCTCCCTGAAAAAAATTTTAAAATATCAAAATTCTTTTATATAAACTATTTTTGGGGCCATTTTCATGTGAAGTTCCTATGATCCACCGGTCACTTCTAATGACTAGATAATTTCACCTCAAGCAACCAACTTTGCCAAGTTGCAAGAAACTAAAATCCTGTCTCTCTATAATCGGCAAATTGTGAGAAAAAATGATTCATTAGTCATGGTTTTCTGACATTGTAGTTAAGTCAGGCCAATCACAAATAATTCATTGTTGTTTATTTTTCTATAATATTAATAGTCAGTTAACCACAAGAGAAAACTTTCATACTACTGACAGATTGTATTCCTATAAAACATTTCTTGGTTGATGAATGTCAGTCTTGGCCATTAGAGTTTCTTTTGGGAAAGAAATCTGAGGAAGCTTTAACTTGAAATATGTATAACAAGAAGTCTATTGATCCTTGAACTATGGATCCAATAAAACATATTTGCTTAAGAACCAAAATGTGAAGAGGAAATATTGGAAGGGGATGGAACGAAGGATACAGAAGATGGTGTTTACATCAGAGGAATATTATGGTAAGTGAAATAAGCCAGTCAGAGAAAGACAAATACCATATGATTTCATTCATATGTGGAATTTAATGAATGTACTGAACTAATAAGCAAAATAGAAACAGACTCATAGATAAAGAAAAGGCGCTCGCTCAGCTCTGATGGGTGGAGGATATTGGGGGGATGTGGAGGGATTGAGTAAAAAAGAAAAAAAAAGAGAACTCATGGATACAGACAACAGTGTGGTGATTGCAGGGAGTAGTAGGGTGGGTGGAGGTGAAAGGGGGTATGGAAGGATAAATGGTGATAGCAAAAATTTAAGAAAAAAGAGTAAAATAGATAAATCAGAAGTATATTTTTATTTAATATTCTATTGTGATTAGGTTTGTCTATAGATGAACAGAAGTATTTGTCATGTAGTTGATTTAGGGATATACATAACAAAAGAAAATATTCTAAGGGAAATTCTAACTTGGCTTCTGTTTCATAGGACATTGGTTTATAGAGAAGATAGAGCAAACCTACAGGCATGGGGGTAAGGTGGGAGGTGGAAAACAATTAAATCTGGAGTAAGAGAAAGGCTATGAATTACAATTTTATAATATCTGAGGACATTGTTCCAAGAATGTCTGTGTTCTCCTTGAAAACTAACCCCTAAGTCAATTTGAAAAGAGCTAGGAAATCCACAGGTTAAAATCCCAACTTCATTTCCATGCAGATTCTATTGGAAAAACTTTGTGGATTTTCCACAGCAATGAATTTCATAATCTTCCCTGTAATCACAAAGGGGAAATCTCAACAAGTTCAGAAGTTTGGGTCACCTGAGTTTATCAAAGATTTGACTACTTTACAAAGTTGCCAAATCTTCTCTTCCTATCAGATTAAATAATTGGGAAAGGAGCCAATAATATGCACTTTTCCAAGTAAAATTCTCTCTTCTTACAAAGGCAAAACTCTTCCTATACTATGAAAAGAGTTAAGTGAAAGACTTTAACTGCAGGTAAGCTCCCAATTCTGTGTACCAAAGAATTTCTGTCATGAAGATCTGTTGCTGTCCTACAAATGCAGTCCTATATTACACATGGAAGAAAATAAGATACCTAATAAACTATTCTCAGGGATTCAGATTCAAATCTTTGTATAGTTGAACTTTCTGATTTAAGACAAAATAATAGAGACATGAAGAGAGAATTGAGGAGGCCTCTAGACAAATGACTTAACTTTCTAAGACACAATGTAAATAACACATTCTTTCCATTCGGGAATGAGCCAGGCTAAGCAGAAGCTGTAGATGACTTCATGTCATTGAGAGGTCAAAAGAGAAAAAAAGGTATGAAGGAGGTAGTGAAAGAAGAGAGATTAAGATGCAAACAAATAAGATGATGATTATATAAGCACTACTTCAATTGTACTTTCATTTTACATAGAAATGTATAGTTAAAACTTAAGCAAACAGATTTAAAAATTAGTTTCATAAGCTTGTTTTACTTCATTTCTTTTAAAAGATTTTGGCAAATAAATAAATAAATAAATAAAGGCATCTAATTGGATAACTGTGCTTATCCTATATAATAAATGCAAACTAACCCTCATGCCATCACAAGATGGCTGTGCCCACAGTGGAGGCAGGGTTCCCTTAATGAGTGACCAGCAGGGGCCTGAGGCTGGGTGGCACTGAGCCAGGACAGTGGACCTGAGGCTGTACCCCACACCCTGTGGGGTTTGACTAGGAAACACAGGCCACACAAACCACCCAGGGGGCCTTGACAGGGGACCTCAAGGCCCACCCACCACCCCCAACCTGGACCGAGGAACCTCAGGCAGTGCCCTCTGCCAGGCAAGGGACCTCAGATGGTGCCCCTCACCCAGCTGGGCTTGATGGGGGACCTCAGGCCATGCCCCCCAACCCTAGTGCCAGGGGACCTGAGGCTGTGCCCCCAATCCGGGAGGGCTTGATATGGGTGGGGATGGCTGGGTCTGAATATCGCCCAATGGGTGTTGGGCTGGCAGGTCTGGGTTTCGCGCAATTTTGAGGTGCCCATGAACGGGCGGGGACTTGACTCTGGGTCCTGTGGCACGCCCTAGACTCTGAAAGGAAGAAGATTTTCATATACATTTTACTAATTTTCTTTCATCTCTGACACTTCTATTATTGAGAAAGGGCAAATAGCAGTATTAAAATATTCCCTCTAATTAATTCCCCTCCCCCCTTTTTTCTTTTTTTTCAGATAGATTTCTTCTTGTGTCCTGATTCTTCTGGCCACCATTCCCCAGGGTAGGTACACAGCATTGTTAGAACCCTGGAGAGAAGGGCTTTTTATTAAACCAATGACAACTGCTTTACACATCTTCACTGCCCGTCCTCACTTGAGCATGTCATGGAAAACTCATATTCCTGGATATCCAGAGAAGTGGTGTTAAAATGTTAAAGAATAACACATGATTCAAATATTGACCATCCTTTCACTTGTTTTGGTCTTTGGACATGTCACAAGGATCATATGGTGTGCTGGTAAATGTTTTAATTACCAGTTCTCTGAGTATAGGTCTGACATGAATGTTGTTTAGTATTTTAGTTTACATTAATGGGTAAGATAAAAACAAGAAAAAGAAAACAACAACAAAAAAAAACCCAAAGACATATATTGTAACCTCACTTATTTGTCAATAAGGTGAGTGACGTATTTGCTGAATCACATAATAGCTTTCAAATGCTGGAAGAATATTTCCTCAATTTTTGCTGTGTTTTTTTACAATGTAATTGCTCTAGATACAACATAATTTTTAAAAATATTTTTATTGATTTCAGAGAGGAAGGGAAAGATCCTATAAAACCCAACACTGGGGCTCCAATCTGTAACCCAGGCATGTGCCTTGATTGGGAATTAGACTGTGACCTTCTGGTTCAGAGGCTGATGCTCAATCACTGGGCCACATGGCCAGGCTAGATGCAACATAACTGTAAATTTAATCTGCATTATTAACATTTGCTCTATCATTTTCTTAAATCTAAATAATTAACAAAACAAGCCCTGGTATGTAGCATTTGCCAATTTCTGTGATATAAATGTTCCACTATGGCCACTTTCACAATTTTAAAATTTTTGCCGAATCCAAATTTTCTACTTTTTTCTTTATTTGCTTGTACTTTTGGTGTCATATTTAAGAAATTGTCATGTTATCTAAGGTCACAAAGGTTTATTCCAACTGAGCTCTGCTTCCCACTAGAGTCCATGTTCATTTTTTCTTGCAAGGTTATATGTGAACAATATGCTTCTTTTACAAAGGTCGGTACAGGAGAGTTAACAGTCAATAGCTAACATAACAATAACAATGAGGGAAGCTGTGGACTGAGCCCTGGTGCCATCCGTTGTGTCCTAAGGGGTCCAGAAAAGGGAAGTTACAAGGTACCCTGACATTCCACAGCTATGTTATCTTAAATGCAAAAAAAACAATAGGCTCAGTAAAGATTAAAATTGATCTTTGTCAGGGAAAATACTGCCTGGGACATGACTACCCATGATAAGCTGCTTTTTCATTAAAAGGTTTTAATTGCAAACCATCCTATGTAGTTACTTTAGGACTGAGTTTGTAAGGCTGCCACACAGGCCTTCCCTGAGCCAGTCAGGTTAGCCTGTGGGCCCTTTCCGTACACATCTCTCATCATTGATGTTTCCATCTCTCCCTCTCCCACTCCCTGAAATCAATAAAAATATATATATTTTTAAAATTGGAGTTCAGGATCCATCAAAGAGTAGGCACTCTGGTATTTTTCTAAGGCTTTTGGTTAGGAGCCCTTTGGAGTAAGGAGTAACTTACAGAAAAATTCACATGGTACATTTTCCAAACTAGACCACACATTGGATCATAAAACAAGCCTCAATTAATTTAAAAGAATTGATATCACACAGAGTATATTCTTTTCCACAGTCAGAAATCAATAACTATAAAATATCTAAGAAAACATTAAATGTTGAAAATTAAATAACAGTTCTAAATAACCCATGGAAAAATAATAAATAACAAGAGAAATTAGAAATATTTTGAAGTGAATGATGATGATAATAAAAAGATAGCATATTAAAATTTCTGGAATGCATATAAAAACTAAGATTTATTTTTGTTTGCTTTTTTATTGCTTTCAATTGGTTTAAATGTTGATATTGGAAAAGAAAAAGTTTAAAATCAATGATCTAAGGTTTTCCTTTAAGAAGTTAGAAAAAGCCTGGCCAGTGTGGCTCAGTGGTTGAGCATTGCTCTATGAACCAGGAGTTCAGAGATCAAAGGGCATATGCCCGGGTTGCCTGCTGAATCCCCATTAGGGGACATGCAGGAGGCAGCCAATCAGTGATTCCCTTTCAACATTGATGTTTGTCTTTCTTCCTTCATATCTGAAATCAAGAAAGAAAAAAAAAGAAATACATTTTTATGATAAATAAAGACACAGAAGGACATGGGAAGGAATAAAAGGTAGTAAGGGTGGAAGGAAGTGAAGAAGAAAAGGAAAGAAATGTGCATAGAATTATTTAGGAAACATTTTTGTTTAAGATCTCGCTAGCTTTTTTTTTTTTTTTTTTTTTTAATCTATGCTCTCTGATCTCCAAATCACTTCCAGAAAGAAGCCAGCATTGTTTTTTGAATAACAGAGCTCTGCCTCCAGGGCATTTTTCCTGTCTGGCTAATCAGTGCCCTTTCTTTCCCTACTCCAAGGCCATACTTAGTATGTACATAGTCACTCCCCAATCTGTAATTGACCAGGAATTCTTCCTTGTTCTCCAAGTACTTCTCAGCACAGCACTGGGCAGTCATCACTCTTCCGATGTGGCTTGTGAGATAAACCAAAGACACTACCACTGGTTTCCTACCTTGATGTAGGCATTGCTATCCCAGCAATCCTTTCTTTCCTCTGCACTTCTCTAATAGCTTTTAGGTATTACACACTTTGGGGAAATGGTCCATGATTCTTCTTGAACATTTGGCCAAACCAGAGTATGGCTGGCCTGGGGTTGAAGTGCATGTATCACCTGGAAGTGGATTCTCAAATATAGTGAATTAAATGTTATATAACTTACATATTCACACTTAGCTTCTTGCCACAGTATATTCAAGGATGTTGGCCAGTTAATACTAATAAAGCTTTGGAATTAAAACACTATTTCCTCCAAATAAACATACTTATAATTTTTTACCTTTGAAAAGGGAAGTATGGGAATGAAGAAAGTAAAATTCACTAATAAAAATAAAGTGATTGATCATCCTGACATATTTCAGATTGAATACTCCATGTGGCTTTGGGGCCACCAATACCAGTAGCCCCAGGTAGGGTTGGGGTAAAGGCTGCTTGATTTTAGGAGCCAGCCAGTGAGCATCACAACTAGGCATGCTCTGACGATAGCAGCTAACATTTAGGGCTGCAGAGATGAGCCAGAGGATTCAGGTGCAACTTTCCTCAATCTGCGTGATTTTATCCAGTCATTTAATCTTTCCACTTCAGGATCTTCTTTTCTGTAAAAGAAGGAAGATATTCAAAGAGATCACTAAAAAAACCTTCCTTTCTGTGATTTGACCCTTGTAAATTCCTCATTACAATTGAATAATTATCTGTTAAATTGATTGACATTTTTTAAAGAGATACTTGAAACTTTTTCTGAACACCTCTTCCCTTAATTTATAACTCCGCAACAGCTTTAACTCTAAGAATAGAACATGGCATTGAAATGAGCTGCATTTACATGGGAAAATTTTCATAGTGTCTTTGTTTGCCTGTGTGGCTAGGTCGGTAGCCCTTTAATTTCAATGCCCTAATCACCCATTATATTAAACGATCAGACAAGTGTGCATCTGATTTTTAAAAAATTACAATCACAAGAGACACCATTCCAACTGAGCTTTGCTTCCCACTGAGAGTCCATGTTCATTTTTTTTTTTTTTGCAAGGTTATATGTGAACAATAGTTACTGAAATAAGTGAATTTACAGAGTCTCTTAAAATAGACACAGGTATTTTTCTTTCTACTTGCATTTCGTCTATACTGTAGCAAGTCTTCTTACAGGCACTAACTCAGTGTGGTATTTGATCCTTTGAAGGGGTTCTTGATTTGGTTCTCCTTTCAAATTATTCTCAGGAAAAAAATACCAGAGATACCTGAAAGCCACAAAATTATCTTGAGCACTGTATCTCTCTGTCTCCTTTAACTGCCATTTGCTAACTTCCCAGTTAGTGCTTCACACCCGCCCTCCACCCACTTACACCCTCGCATACTACCTGTATCTTACTCATTTGACACTATCTACTAGAATCAGCATACTAGCACCTTGATTAGTATTCACAGCAATTGCAATTTCACAGATCCTTAGTAAAATGTGCTTATTTTCTTCCAACAAATTTTCAGGTTGCTTAAGGTCAAGCACATTTCAATCTCATTTAAGTTAAATAACCTATTACTGTGTCAAGGTTTTATTTAATTTCTCAAAATACCTTCTATTTGGAAGGAGATAAGATGAGTTGGTAAAAAAAAAAAAAGCTGGGTGGGAGTTTATACTTTCTGACCCAGCAGCAAAGAATTTCTGAAATATGAAAATGCTTCTCCACTGGAAAGGTCTAATTCTCCATTAGTGAATCGCAAGAGATTTGGGAGGAACTAATTTTGCTAGGAGGATCCAGTTCCTAAACTTCGACATGGAATATTAAAAAAAAAAAAAAAAGCATATACATTCATAAGTGCATATATGGCAATAACTCAGAACTACAGCAAATATTTCCATGGAATAACTCTATGTTTTGACATATTAGGCAGCAAGCATTTTAAAGAAAGGGACAATGCCTTATTTAACTTTATATTCCTGGCCTCTTTCATGGTGTCTGGAAATGATAGTCAATGAATACACAGTACTAACCAAGTAAATAGTAATAGCAATAAGTAAGCATTATAATCACATGCATTATTTTATTCAATAGTCATTGAAATGCTGTAAGGTATGTAATTTTGGTATCCCTATTTTGTAGAAAAGGAAACTGGGGTTTAAAATAATAATTTGCTTGTCTGGGTTTGTCCCCAGAGCCCATGATCACTTAGATCAATAAAACTACTTTTCAAAGTGCTTTCTATTTGGAAAAAGATAAGATGAGTTGGTGGAAAAATAAAACAAAAAACACACACCAAACCTGGGCTTTAATGAAAACAGTAAAAAACAAATCATTCACACTTTCCAAAAGTTACAGAGGGAAAAGAGTAACAAAATCAATTTTATGTTCAAGAAACAAGGAATAGATGGAGAAGAATATCACTTTAGAATGTTTTGTCTCGATGCTCATCCCACAGGATTTAAATGGAAATAGCTGTTTCAGCCTTGTACTGACTCGTTTATTAATAATTGCTGTGATCTAAATTGGATTATTGTCCTTGTCAGTTTGGGATCTCATCCTGTCTTCACTGGCCGTACTTTTAAGCCTTGGTCACTTCTCAATATGATTTCAATTGATCAGACAGTACTTTGCTGTCTTTTGGGAAAATTACACAAAAGGCAATATTAAGGATGATTTTTCACAGAGTGGGGACTACAGCTGTCTTCTTATCTTCTATATTAACAACCTTATTATATTCCCTGTGTTGACATTTAAAAACCCAAAAGGGTAATCTTTTACAAACATGTGTTTATAGTTTATTAGTCTCAGAAACTTATAAAAATAGATATTGTTTAATAATTAACTTAAAACCTTAAAACCTAAGCAAAACTTAGGGTCATAAGCTGTCTGATCTGTTTATATAATGCATAGAGAAAACAAACCAATTATCTTCACTTTATAAGTCATTTCTTTACCTTGCAGAAATAAAAATCTTCCTATAAAATGTTCCTGCTAGGAAATCTATAGACTTGTGCCATTTAAAAATAATACTCTGTCTCATTTGCAGAGACTTGCAAGTTGCTCTTTAAATTTCTGGTTAGAAATTCATATTTGTGAATGAAATGTGAGTTGGCCTTTGAATTTCATTTTAATTAAATATATTTTTCTATCTATACATATAAAGAGGTAATATGCTAATTGTCCGTTACAGTGTCCCAGTGATGACCAATTTGCATGCTGACAGACCAGCAGGAGGCTGTGCATGCAGCAGAGGGTGGGCGGCCAGAACCAAGTTCCCTGGGGTCTGAGGAGACTGCCTGAGAGAAGTCCGGACTGCAAAGAAGGAAGAGGGAGCGACTAGGGGAGCTCTTCTAATCCTTCTTCATGGATACCCTACCTCAGCCCCCACACCAGGGGGATGGACAGGTCCTATCCTACCCACTGAACCCCTGGGGGGACAGGGAGGCTGACCGGATGGGGAGAAGACCCAGCCTCGGGGGTAGCTGCAGTCCACACCTCTGACTCCCGATCTCTTCCCCCGCCACCCCTGCCAGGGGTGCCCACAACAATAACACGCCTGCAACCACCTGTCAGAGCCCCCGCTGCACCCGGGCCCAGAGCCCACCACTGCCGGGCCCCCTCCACTGGAGCTGAGCATGCCTCTTCTCCCTACAACTCCAGATCTGGGTGGAGGCAGGCCTGAGCGGCCCCCCAGAGTCAGACTCTTCCCCCGACAAAAACAGAGTGTCTCCACATAGGAAGTGTGCTGAACCTCACTGGCAGTGCAGCTAAACCCGCTCTCCTGGCCCTCCTGGCTCCACCCTGGCCCAGCCCCCACCCCGCTCCAGGAGATGGAGCTCCGCCCTGAGCAAGTACAGAATGGTGCCAAGCGGGAAGATTTGACAATTACTCCGCCTTCAGCCTTGCCATCGCCCCCGCTAGTGCCTCCAGGGATGACCACCGCTACAGGGCTGCTGGCCAGAGCCCACCCCGCCGAGGCCTGCAGAACCCTCTGTAAAGCTTCCATAGCTTCAGTCCCAGGAAACAATCATTGCTGCCTCCTCTAATCAGCACCTGCTACCTGCCTGCGAGGGTACCCAGGAGCTTAAAAATAACAATCTCTTCCAGTTTAGACATCATTTACTTGATGAAACATTTCTAGGTTTATTAGCTCAGAATCGCCTCATGACAACCCAGTGAGGAAGGCGGAGAAGAGATTACAGTTCCCATGGTATATGCATATGTATTCAGAAATGAAGCTCAGAGAGGAAAAGTGTCAAGTCCAGTGGTTCCCAAGGTGCAGCACAGGCCCCACAGGTTGGGGGTGGGGGGCAATTTGATTTTGCAATTCGAAAATGAGTTAACAGTGATTTTTTTGCATTTCTTATGGTTCTAGGAGGCCTCATCTACAGTGTATCCTACATAATAAAAGGCTAATATGCAAATGACCGAATGGTGGAATGACTGGTCATTATGATGTGCACTGACCACAAGGGGGGCAGACACTCAAAGCAGGAGTTGCCGCCTGGTGTTCAGCGTGCTCCCACAAGGGAAACACCACTCAGCCAGAAGCCGGGCTCACAGCTAGTGAGCACAGCACTAGTGGTGGGAGCCTCTCTGGCCTCTGTGGCAGTGCTAAGGATGTCCGGCTGATGGGTTAGGCCCACTAAGCCATCAGTCGGACATTCCCCCAGGACTCCTAGACTGAGAGAGAGCACAGGCCAGGCTGAGAAACCCACCCCCTTCAAGTGCAAAATTTCATGCACCGGGCCTCTAGTTCATAAATAATTGCATTCTCATTTGAAAAATATGAAAGTTCAAAAAAAGAATTAAAATGTAGGAAAAGAAACAGATTATAATTCTTTCAATTTGTTGGGTTATTTTTGTATTTGTTTACTTTATATATGTTTTTATTGATTTTAGAGAGAGAGGAAAAAAGAGGGAGAAAGACAGAAACATCCATCTGTTGCCTACCATATGCATTTGGACCAGGGAACAGAGCCACAACCTGGGCATGTGCCTTCACCTGAAATCCAACCAGCAACCTTTTAGTGCATGGAATGACTCTAAACCAACTAAGAAACACCAACCAGGGTTTAATTTATTGGATTATTTAAAATTAAATCTCAGATTGCTTCAATGGGAAAGGAGGAATGCTGGTATTAAAGAAGTAGAGGAAGGAACCAAATAAGTACAGTCGAACCTTGGTTTTTGTATGTCTCCCATCTCAAACAATTGGCTTCTCAACTCGAGAACCCTTTCATGCCGATACCTCTATGGTCAGTTCCACATCTCTCAAGCTACAAAGGAGAAAATGCAGAAGTATGAGTCAATTTACCACTAAACTTCACGTTGTTAACATGTCAAGAAATTGTGCTGTGAATATTTTCATGTTCCTTTGCTTTTGTTGCTATTTATTGTTATTAAATTATTTTTATTGTGCATTTCATTTCTTTTTTGTTACATTTTTATTTATAATTCATGTTCTTTTTTAAAGTATGTATTTATTGATTAAACCGTATCTTAGACATGTACTGTATGTAAGAAAGGTTAAAACAGGGAATTATCAGTGTGCTCAGTGGTTAGAATGTTGGTCCACACACTGAATTGTCATGGGTTTTCTTCCTAGTCATGGGCATGTACCTGGGTTGCAGGTTCAAATCCCCAGTTGAGGCAACCAATTCATGTGTCTTTCTCAAATCAGTGTTTGTCTTTCTCTTTCTCTCCACTCATGTCCTGCCTAAATCAATGGGGAAAAAAAATATTCTCTGGTGAGGATTAGCAAGAAACAAACAAACATAAAATCAAACATGGAGTCTAGAATGGAATTATTCAATTTACTTTGTTTCTAATAAGGAAAAATGATTCCGTTTTCAAACAACCTTCCAGAATAAATTAGAGAATCGAAGTTCTATTCTAAATTAAAGAAGTCTATATCACACATGAAATCAAAGTTGGAGGGGTGAGGGACATAAACATCTTTACATACAATAGAGTTATCTGGGGTTTGAAGATTCCAGGACTTCTTCTTAATTACCAGCAACAATAATGACCAAAGAGATGCTTAGATTAACTGGTATAGCACTTTGAAATCCACATGTTACTTATCTCTTCTCATCCTCAGAGCAATGCTGTAAAGTGAAATTTATCTTTCTTCTAGAGGTAAGGATATTGAATCTCAAAGAGATTAAAAGGCTTCACCAAAGCCATAAAACTGATAAATAATAAAGTCAGACAAACTATGTCTTCTGACCCTGAACTAGTGCTTATTCTATTAGATTGGCTTCCATATAATGATAATGCTGATGATCACAATCATGATAAAGCTAGCATTTATTGAGCTCTTACTATATGCTTAGCACTGTTCTAAATACTTTCAATGCATTCATTTAACAAGGTGATGTAATAATTAGCCTGAAAGTTCACAGAATAAATTTTTTTCTGCATTGACAAATATGGAATTCCCTTTGGCATTGTGCAAAGTTATCACCTTCACGGTCTGGAATCCAGAGAATTTATGATAGATTGTGTTAAATGCTAGACAGAAGCACGGAAGAAACAGATGGCCACCCTCAGGCCTAGAGAGGAGAAAATGGACCCTGACTAGGGAGAAAAATCAGTATTATTTTGTAAAATAAAAAGGTAATATTGTTTCCCTGACTCAAACATTGTAAACAAAGTAAATCTAAGACTTTTCTCATCATTTTCTAATTTGGTGCTATCAAGAAGTATAGTTGTCTTTTAACTTGATTATATAAAGTCAGGTTGCAGATTAGTGATATTAAATTTATTCAATTATTTCTATTCAAAACATTTACTGAGGAAATAATGTGTGTTTCATTTTAGCAAAAGGCCAAAAACCTTAGTTTTAGTAATGCCTAATAGATTTATGTAAAAAATCAAAACCCACTCTATAAAATATATGTGGAAATTTTCTCACATTTTTTCTCCTTTTGTTCCTGGCCCAGAGATTCTTACATAACTTAAAAAAAAAAAAAGTGTGTTCCTACCTGTATTGGACCTGTTGTTCCCAGCTTCACATCCTTTCAGCCCACTTTTCTCTACACCTCCATATGGAAACCAGCTACAAACAGGTGTAACCTGACTGCATCTGCCCCCCACTACATCACAGATCCCTCACTTTTGCCCTAGGACTTTTGATCAGAGCACAGATGCCTGTGGGAACCTGCCCAGTACCCACATATCAGCAGCCTGGATATGCAAGGGAGTCAATGTTCCTGACCAGCGGGTAAAAGGTGTGGATAAATGCTGTTCTCTCCTATCATTCAGGTGGGCACTTCTGAGGCAAATTCCACAAGGCTTCTCTGAGGGTCCTGATGGAAGGGAGCCCTCATGGCCCTCAGGGTGATCAATAGGAAAATACTTTCACACTGGCTTGAATCTTTTCCTGGATTCACTCGCCTCAGCCCTCATTCCTTTTCCCTAGAATTACCTTTAACCTGTACATAATCTCTGGCTCCCACTCTGCTTTCTGGGGGAACCTAGAATGATATAGCTCATTTTAGTAAGTGGCCTTAGAAAACCTACCCTCAGGATCGGGTTTAGATTGGGAATCTCTTCCTAACTAGATGGTGATAAGGGCTGTATTATTAATGTAGGCCTCCAGAGGTTACTCAATTCCTAAGCAGTGACACAATTCCTAAGACTCTCCAGTGTTGAGAGGGTGAGAAGGTAAAATAACAGGTAAAGCCTTGGCCTATGGCACTTGAAATAGAATTGTGAATTTGGCTAGCTTCCAGTAAGTGTTATTAAAACCTTAAAAAATATAAATAAAATGACTCAAGATAGTCAACAATCAACTCAAAACACACTATCAAATCATAAGGCCTCGGTGGTAGCATATTAAGAGATCTTAATTTTTATAGCAGCAAGGCAGGCTGCTAAAAATCAGGGTAAAGGTTTAATTATAAGGGTAGCAGAACCAAAAGGGACTGACTATAATTTATCAGTAGGTTGCCTATGGAAAATCAGAACTTATGAACCCTGAGAGCAAAAACATGGAATCCTAAGACCCAAGATAAAACTCATAGGTGGATTAACCTGGATAAATTGAACTTCAAGACATTCCTGAGTCCTCGAAGTAAGCCAGCAGAAGCAGCTTTCTTCTCCCCAGAGAACAGCAGACTTCTCCTTCCCAAAAGGCCCTGCAGAGACTCATCTGGGACAGTAGCTTGCCCTTCCTACAATTTCTTGATTCCCCTCTTTGGTTCTTGTAGATTGCCAGCACAGCCCTGGCAGAGAAATACAGTTCCTTCTCTGGTAGGAACTTGCATACCCAAAGAATTGCAAGATCCAATTAATATTTAACAAGTGAAGCCAGGGAAACACATATAGGAGTGGGTATTTAGGGAATTGGCATAGGGAAGGGTCAACTATAATACTATCCCAGGAAATAATTAGGACATGAGCACATTCTCCTGTCACTTGGAGTTTAATATCCTAACAAGGACATGCAGTTATTATGTGAGACAGAGAAGCCACACTTGGGTTCTTTCAGAAGCTCAGTGGTGGCAGTTTGTAGGTCCAGTGTTGATAGTAGGTTATCCTAATATCAATGAAGATGTCAGGATTCTAGAAAGGCAGAGGGCAGTTGGTGGTGCATGCCAAAATGGATAAGATGGGCATTATCATCACAGTGTTCACCAAGACATTCATCTAGAAAATGGTGATTCTTGGACCATGGTGTTCTGAGAGGCAAGACAAATGACTTGACTAGTATTACTAGAAAGAAAAAAGAGAGAGAGAGAGAGTTAGTGGGCAGAGAGCTGATGTCATCCACTGCAGTGGAATTGCTTATCTTGCCCAGTTCCCAGAACCTTGCCTTAAGGGAAAGTTAGGTTCCCTTGAGAAAAGACAACTGCCATTACCACACAAGTATATATAATAAACATAGTGTCAATCTTTCATAAAGGGACTGTACCCAAAGAATAAACAATTTGGGGCTCAAGAGGTAGGAAGGATGGGTCCTTCTCACCATGACGCCTATACCCACTCACCTGGGACCCACCTGCACAATATGTGCTCCATATGTACTACTTTAGGCTCTTTGGAATCAGGAAGGAATATTTTCACCTGGGCATATAGTATGAAGCCCACTCCCCTAAATCTGTGATCATTGCCTCTTCATATTAGGCTCATTAGGTCAACAGAACAGCAGATCAAGAAAAAAAAATGGCCATACCGGAGGCTTAAGTGACCATTAGTACCATAACGAGAGAGAGCTTCTGTGGCCCTTATTACCATGAAGAACGAGAGCTGCTGAAGGCACAAAGTAATTCATCTAGAACCACGGGTTTATTCTAGTGCCTCCTACTGCCTCCAGGCCTAACCATAATTGTAGCAACCATGGTCAGGCAAGGTGCATGGTGAAAGACTAAATGTTTTAGATACAGAAGTATACGTCTCCCCATTTGGGAAAAACAAAACAAAACAAAACAAAACAAACAAACAAAAAAAAAACTTAGACCAGCTGAACTGTGAGGCCAGAAGGAGTAAAACCTAGAATGAGCATTAGTTTAGGAAGACAATAATTACTAATTAACATTTTAGGATTAGTTACAGCACATTAGGTGTACCTTGTTGCATGAGCTTTCCGTTTTAAGACATTTTACAGAATGTGCCTGGCTGCCAATGTGAAGACTTGATGATAAGTTGAGCTTAATGGAGAGCACAAATGGCACCAAACAGTACAAAGCATAGCAATCATTAGCCTTGTGGGTCCCAGGGCCTCTTATCTTCAAGGTTGATAGCAGTGATGACATTGCTACAGCTCTCTACTTCACATAGACATAACCTGAGAACAGCCAACCTCAGCTGCACCTTGTACTTCTAGCTTTATGCTTGGAGCTGCTGTGATACTGTGAGGTGGGACTCCTGTGCTATCTGTTTGGCAAGGATACATAAACAGTCTAAAACTGTAAAGGAGTTAATGCCACACAGAGAAATCCTTGATCATTGGGAAGAACAAGCAGTGGGTAAATGTTCCACCCTTCCCTCTCTTGAAAACACAGTTCTAAGCCATCTTTCAATAACCCCCTCAGAAAGTCCTGACATGGTCAAACCCTGCTACCCAATCTGAGAACAGTCCCTTGTATTAGTCTTACTTTCTTCCTTATTTTACTCTTCCCTGTGCCTCAATTCTTAATCCCTGGGATCACTTTCCCCAAAACAAACCACCTGCACACAAATCCTTGTCTAGTCTCTTTTAGGGGAAGCCAAGCTAAGACATCATTTAATATATCGCTTTGTCCTGTGTCAAGTGATACCAAGTACAGAGGCAACAGAAATATGCTTATGTCAAACTCGGTTTTCCTGGTAGTGGGCACCCACCCATCTACACTGTCTTTGGATCACTCCTAAGTTATCTTTGCAGATTTTCTACTTTTAGCTATAAATGGAAATTTTTTTAGATGGGTTTTTATGGGTGAAAGAGCCAAAGATTAAAATGGTCCCTGTTGGTCACAGACAGAATCTTATGTTTGAATTATTGACAGGTATTAGATAACTAGGTATCCAGGCTGCCTTTTATTTGCTATCTATTGTCCCTAGCTCTCCTTTGTGAAATAGACAACTGGGGTTTGATGATTAAACCTGGCATGACTTAAATACATTTATTTTCTTTTTGACATAATTTACCAAGAAAGCAAAACAAATATTTTGCTTGAAATCTTCCCTCTTAATTCAGAACTGTCATGACTGCCACCTTTTATCATCTCCTAGAATGTTTTGGAGTTGTTAATATGGATTAAATGGCATCAAATAATGCAATTTATGACCAGTTATTTGTATTTACAGTAGGTTACCTGAGATAAGGTTCCTTGAGACAGGATGGTAATAAGTGATTGAGTAATCAAGAGGGAGACTTTGCCATGAAATTGAACTTGTCCATCATAAAACACACACACACACACACACACACACACACACACGCACACACTACGATCAAAATGTATGAGCTGAAATATTAGTGGCTATTTTATTAACTTTCTAGGGCTACTATAACAAAGTATCACAGACTGTGTGGCTGAAAACAGCAGAAATGCATTCTCTCATAGTTCTGGAGGCCAGAAGTTCGAAATCAAGGTGTTGGCAGGACCATGTTCTCTTTGAAGGCTCCAGGGGAGATACTTCCTTGACTCTTTCAGGCATTCTTTGGCTATGGCAGCAACATTCCAATATTTGACTTAGTTATCACTTGGCCATCTTTGCCCTATGTGTCTCTCTCCATCATCTTCCCCCTGTGCATGTCTGTCTCTGAGCCCAAATTTTCTTTTGTTATAAGGACACCAGTGACATTGGCTTAGCACCCCTTAATGACATCATTTTAACTAATAGTATCTGCAATGACCCTATTTGTAAATTAAGTCACACTCTGAGCTATTGTTAGGGTTGCATCATATGTTTTGGAGGTACACAATTCTAACCCATAACAGCTATAATCTTCATAAGAATCTTATAAACAATCCTTCCAGCTTGAAGTTCTCACAATTAACTCCTCTCAACTTGTGGGGATTTCACTGTTCACATCAGAGGCTCTATGTGAGAATATTCTGAAAGGCCATGAGAAGGCAAGGAATTCGGGTTCCACTACTATCTTTCATCTTCAGTCCATGTGTTGTCTGGAATCTCTACCCAATGACACAAAGACAATCTGTTAATACAATAATTTGTACTTATTACTACAGAACAGATATCACTAAAACTTTACCTTTAAGTACTCACTTTATATATCATGTGTGGTTTGTTTGTTTGTTTATATACTAGAGGTCCAGTACATGAATTCATGCATGGGTGGGGTCCTTCTGGGTGGCCTGCAGGGATTGGGCTGAAGTCCAATGCCACCTGCAGTTCCTACCTGTGGCTCCTGCTCCCACTCATCCCAGCCCCACTGTGCCTGCCACAGGCTTGTGCCCAATCAGTTCTGAACAGGAGAGGCTCCTGCTGCCACAGCAGTGCTTGTCAGCCATGAGCTCTGTGTTAGTGTCCTCCCAAGGGGTGTGACCTAGGGGATCAGGCTGAAACCAGCTCTCTGTCACCCCCTGAGAGGTCCCAGATTGAGAGAGGGCACAGACCAGGATGAGTTACCCCACCAGTAAACAATCTGACGGTGAGGGACTGCAGGATGGCTTCAGGGCATGTCCAGCCCATCATACTCAGTCCTAAGCTACTGGACCCCAGCAGCAAGCTAACCTACCAGTTAGAGCATCTGCTCCATGGTGGTCAGTGCATGTCATAGCAAATGGTTGAGCAGCCTTAGCATAGCATTAGCATTATTACGCTTTGATTGGTTGTTTAGTTGTTCAGCTATTTGGCCTATTTGCATATTATTTTATTAAATAGGATTCTTTATTGATTAAGGTATTACATAGTGTTCTTATCCTCCCATTGCCTCCCTACCCTACTCTCACTCATGCTTTCACCGCCCTGGTGTCTGTGTCCATTGGTAAGGCTTACGTGCATGCACATAAATCCTTTGATTTATCCTGCCCCCCCTTACTTCCATTCTACCCTACCTTCCCTTTGAGTTTTGATCGTCTGATCGATGCTTCTCTATCTCTGGATCTGTTTTTCTTCATCAGTTTATGCTGTTCATTATATTCCACAAATGAGTGAGATCATGTGATATTTATCTCTCTCTATCTAACTGGCTTATTTCGCTCAGCATAATGCTCTCTAGTTCCATCCACACTGTTGCAAATGGTAAGAATTCCTTTTTTTTTAACCACAGCTTAGTATTCCATTGTGTAGATGTGCCACAGTTTTTTAATCCACTCATCTGCTGATGGGCACTTAGGCTGTTTCCAAATATTAGTTATGGTGAATTGTGCTGCTATGAACATAGGGGTGAATATAACCTTTCTTATTGGTGTGTCTATTTTTTTTTAAGATATATTCCTAGAAGTAGGATCACTGGGTCAAATAGGAATTCCATTTTTAGTTTTTTTGAGGAAACTTCATACTGTTCTGCATAGTGGCTGCACCAATCTGCATTGCCAACAGCAGTGCACGAGGGTTCTTTTTTTTCTGCATCTCTCCAGCACTTGTCATATGTTGATTTACTAAAGAATAATTGGAACTACTGCAATGCACCAAGAAACACTAAGTATGAACTGTTATGAGATGTTGCCACATATACTGATTCAACTTACTAGAGAAGCAGTGTGAAAATTGTGATTATACTCCCCAGGGCAGTTTGCTTTAGGGCAGTCCAAGTTTATGCTTGTCCTGGTAACTTAACAATAGCACAGTTTTATTTCTCAAAGTGTCCTGGGCTGGTCAATAAATTATGTTAACAAGTACCTACAGAATCTGAAGACAAATTTCTAGAGTTAAGATTTCACCTCATCTATGCATCAACTAGGTCAATTAAACTCAAAATCTGTTTCCTCCTCTGTAAAATAGAAATATTTGTATTAATGATACTTATATCCTGGAGTTGTTGTAAGGCATCGATTAATTTATAAAGTACTTATCACTCTGTTCGGTTCACAGCTATGGCTCAATAATCAAATTTTATTTTCATGGTATGATGTCTTTATGATTTAAAACAGGTAGCACCACAGCCTAGCTTCTGTTCCAAAGCCACGTCTTGGAAGCCATATCTTGGAGATGTGCCTTTACTCATCCTCTCCACATGCAGCCACCATTCTCAGTCCCTCTTAAGAGTGTCCCCAAAGGATTTATTTCCTAGGTCTCTTTTCTTTGTCACTTGGCTTCTCTTCTAGTTCTAATTCCAAGCAAGTCACTTTGGGAACAAAACTAATCATTGCCCACTAATTTTACACTGAATTTTTGAAAATAGGTTAGAAAGTTTTCGCAGGAAGTCATATCCATCACTCTTGGATTGCCAAAAAGGAGGGGTGCTAAAACTATTCCGAATTTGTTTCTCTTCTTTTCTGAGTGGGCATTTCATGCCTGTACAGCCTGCATTTTGGGCAGATAGGCTTACTTCCTTAGGTGGAAAAGCAGTGAAATTGTAGCTGGCAGTGTATGTCAGTGTGTTGGTGGCACAATGATCCTGTAATATCAGAGTTCCCACCGAGAGAGATGGTGATGGAAATGATGCTTTAATTGTCCTCGACACTGCAGCTCAGTTCATGGAGAACAAAAAACTATTATTCAAACAGATGGCAAACCTGCCCATCCATAACCAGGCATTTAATGAGATAAAACACAGCAGCCAGAGCTATAGGTGTGTGAGTCCAGGCCATTTTGGAATAAATCAATTTAATTGCTCTTCTATTTTTATGAAAGTTTTCCCAAATGCCCATCTTTTCCTCTATGCTACCTTTCTGCTTTCTCTTTATTTTTCTCTTGCCTTTCTAGAGTTTGGATCACAGTAAGATGGATGGTTTCCTTCTATGATTCCCAGAGTCAGGTTTAAACTTGCAAATATAATTGAGGCAGCCTGGTGAAGCTGAAGACATATGGACTCTGACTCTCTGGTCAGCTATTGAGTGAAAGTTTCCTCTTCCATAAAATAAATGGTCACAACCTTTAGTTAATAGCACTTCTTTGAACTATAAGACATGTAATATGTAGTTTCTAACCCTTAATGGGTGCTCAATTTTTTTAAAGGCTACTATTACTATTGATGCCCAACTTTGCTAACATGATGTTGAATTAAGACTCTGCTAAGTTGACCTTAATTCATTTTAGATCTTTAGCATGATGTCCAGAGTCATGCTGAAGGAAATGAAATTACATGGTAGTCATGACCACCTATTATTTTACTCTTGTCCCCATCTGTCCCCTATAAAAAAAAAATTGCTCTTTGTACTGTCTCAGACCTTAGAAGACCTCCTAGTTGATCCAAATTGGTGAATAAGTCCTATATATTCAATTCAAGCCAATTAGGCTCAATTCTGAGACAGTGAGAACAAAGAAACAAGTTTACAACACAGGCACAATATCAGCACCTGTGGTTTGGACAGTGGTTCCTATGAGGGGTGCGGGGGTCCTTTTTGAACACCCGTTCACTGACCTGCAGGTGTGCCTCTGCTGGTCTTCATTTAGGTGCTATCATGCTGGCCTACACAGAAAGAGCTCCATGGCTCACTCCTGGTGAGTGTGGCCTCTCACCTCCCTAGTTTGTATCATCTCTTTGACTAGCAAAGCAGAACCCTATCACAGGGTTGTTATTTAAGAAATGACTTCATTTTAGCAGTAGTGAGTGTAATAGAAAAATACTGATTTCAAAGCCTTATGGTTTTAGTAACATCTTAAGAGTTCAAGGAATGATAGATGTTAATATCCAGTTTTTTCTCCTTTATGTTTTATTATAGGGAAGGAATTTGTGTATGTTGGATCTTTCCAAATCCTTATCCACTAGTAAACCAAACCAGAGAACTCTCCTCATTCTGCTAAGCTATAGTGTTTTATTTTTTATTTGTTTCTAATCTTCACTCAAGGATATATTTTTATTGATTTTGAGAGAGAGAGAGGAAGAGAGAGAGAGAGAGACATTGGTGTGAGAAAGAAACATCAAGCAGTTGCCTCCCATATGCACCCTGACCAGGGATTTAACCTGCAACCTGGGTATGTACCCCGACTGGGAATCCAACCTTTTGGTGCATGGGGAGGTGCTCCACTCAACTGAGCCACCTGGACAGAGGTAAGCCATGATTTTATATTACAGTTTCAGGCTAATGCTAAGTTCTCTGTGACATTGGACAGCTTTTTGCTCTAAGACAGGGAAGAACTTATAAGGCATTGGACCAAAATAAAATTCTTTTAGGGAGCATACACCAACATAAATGGCAAAGTGTAAGGGCAATAGAGAATGGCAGAATTGATGACTAAAAAGGGAAAGGAGGCTCTACTTAAGAGATTCAGATGCAATTCCTTTTTTATTTAATGTGAAAAATTAAACTCCTGAAATTAAATTTGATCAAAGGCTTTCATTTTCAACCATTGCTTAAATGATTCAATAGACTGCTTAAATCTAAATTTTTACTGTTAGGCATTTTTAATCTTCATTTATAAAATATGTATCTTTTTCAAGTTTTTTTAATTCAGTAGATCTAACTTAACTTTCATAAATTTAGAATTATTTTTTGCAAACTTCTATCTCTTTTGTTTCTACTTTTTCTCGCCTAAAGGCTGGGTATAGGCTACTGAGCAGTACCTAGCACATGATAGGTATTTATCAATAATTGCTTAATTACTAAGTGACTAGATCATTGAAGGTTCAGTTAAGAAGACTGGAGGGCTTACATTGGACACAGAAATCCCCTGGGAAATACACTGGACAGTTCTCATAGTATCTGATAGGCATCTCTGAACTCAGGGGACTGTTTTAGCTCTATAATCATGTGACTACGGTAGGCAGTTGGTCACTAACACAAGTTAGGAGTAGGGGGGTGTCATTTTGCCTTTTCAATAACCTAAGTGTTTAATATTATGAGCTTAAACTAGATTATTGGAATTAGATTTTTAGTATACCCCAGAATAGTCATTCTGAGTACAATGTCATTCTGAGTACAATAGTCATTCTGAATTCAAGTTTTAGAGCGGTAGGGCTGATTTAGTTACCTAGTGTTTGTATTTGAACTTAAGTTTACAACATCCATGCTTTCCAAATTTCTTTTCTTAAAAAGAATATATGGCTTATCCCAGTATTAAACAAACAGTAATTGGTAATTACTAATAGTAACAGATATATGATAGCCACCAAGTTAGATGTTATAACTCAAAAGCATATAATATGGATCCTAGGCAATTAGGAGACCATTTGGATTTTAAATATTCTGTCCTGACCTCAAAATTAAGATTTACTATCACCTATTAAGCATTATCCTTTGTGAAGGCCATTTGTATTGTCTCTGGTTTTAAAGATGGCTGTTGTTATACACATATTAAAATGATTAACTGATGTACAAAGAGAAGAGTGACTTGCCCCAAATCACACACAAAGTGTCAAAGTCCTTGTGGACATTTGTACCACATTGATTTTGTGGTTTGGTTTTAAGTCTAGAAAGTGTGGTACCCTGCACTTCACTTACTAAGATGTACTTTATTAAACAGTTATAGCTATATAAAAAGTATAAAAATAAAACAGACTTTAAGCAAAAATCACAACAATAAAATAACAGTCTTTTCCTAGTATTTACACTTACATGCACAAGGGACTTCTGTCAATTATGTCCATAAAAATATTATTACCAATTTCATACATGTTATTTCCTCTGTCTGGAGTGCAGTTCCTAAATCACCATCATCTTTCAATGGAACCTCAATCTAAATTAGGCCACCCTCTTATTTTTTCTTGGCACCCTGTTCTTTTTCTTTACAGCACTTTCTACAGTTTTATTTTGTATTTAATTTGGTATGTATTTTATTAAAATCTATTTCTACCAAAGGCAGGAACCACATTTGTTCATGTCTTAGTCAGCTTGGGCTATTACAACAAAATACTACCATTGACTAGGTGGCTCAAACAAGAAACATTTATCTTTCACAGTTCTTAAGGCTGGAAAATATGAGATGAGGGTACCTTTTTCCTGTTGCTTGTAAATGATCGGAAATTGTTTCCTGAGCAACATCTAATATTTCTGCAAGTTGTTTTTGAGTTTGACATGCATTATTGACAATAATGCTTATAATTGTTGGTTGTCAAACTTCTCGGTTGACCTGGACATTATTTATCTTTCACATTGAAATCATCACTTTTAAAGCAGTTAAACCAGCATTCACAAGTATCTTGAGATGGAGTATGTTCACCATAAGCTTTTCAAAATATATGATAACTTTTTCTTCAAAATAAAATAATGAATTAAAACTTCCCACAAATGCTCTTTTTTTGGCATAAAATTCGACATTTTTAAGCATAAAAATGTCTATGATGTTAACACCTTCAGCAAATTCGACATGAAATTTTGAAGCTTACTGTCAATACAACAAAATAGCATACATATCAAATCACATATACATCAACATATGTGTAACTCCATCTATTGAAAAAAAATACGCATTATTAACCAGTACACCTAGTCACTTGCCTACTCCTAAGACAATATCAGAGTAGCAGCCGGCCGGTGTTGCTCAGTGGTTGAGCATCGACCTATGAATCAAGAGGTCACAGTTCGATCCCCGGTCAGGGCATATGCCCTGGTTGCAGCTCGATGCCCAGGATGGGATGTGCAGGAATCAGCCAACCAATTATTCTTTCTCATCATTGATGTTTCTATCTCTCTCTCCCTCTCTGAAATCAATGAAAAAAATAGAGAGAAACAAGAAACCTGAAGTGTCCCTCTGCTGGGTCCCTCTCCCACACCACCCACAGCTGACATCTTTTCCTGGCCAACCACCCCGTTCCATAAAATATTAGTTTAGGGAGTAGCAATGGCAGACACTGCTCTGCAGGAATGACCCCTGGGTAGACTTCAGCCCAGCCCAAGGTGCAATACTTAGACACTCTGGACGAAGTTCAGGCAGGCTTGAACAGCGCTGGAATTACAGGGGAAGAAACTGAGTTGTGGGCCTGGTGGTTATGGGCAGCTGAGCAGATGTCTAAATTCTTGTGCAGAGCCTTCCCTCCATGCAGTCAAATATTGGTCTGTTTTAGCCAGGTGAACTCTGCTGCCCTCATCCACACAACTCCCTGAGACCCTGTCCCACCACAAAGGTCTCTGAATCTCTGACAGGTGTTGGGCAGTGCTGGTGTATCCTGAGACATTTGCTGAGCAACCCCAGACACAGCACAAGTACCAAAATTTAATCTGTATCAACCTGGTGGACATTATTTGCCCCTACCTGGTGACACTCTAAGATCTATCTCATACAACTTGTGAACTTCCAGAGGCTCTTTCAGAGACAGAGCTTGGCAGGTAGCCAGCAGGTATGTGCCATGACTGGGAACTATATCCTATATTCTGATATACGCTGAGTGGCCAATTAAAAAGTGTGCAGAAGACCTGAATGGACACTTATTTAAGGAGGCCACAGAGATTGGCTCTAGACATATGAAAATTTGTTCAACATCACTAGCCATTAGAGAAATGCAAATGAAAACCACAATGAGATATCACCATTCATCTCTCAGAATAGCTTTCATCAATAAATTAATGAACAGCATGTGTTATTGAGGATATAGAGAAAAGGAAACCCTCATGCGCTGTTGGGTTGGAATACAGATTGGCACAACCACTATGGAAAACAGTATGGAGGTCCCCCAAAATACAAAAAAAAAATGAAACTGCCCAGTGATTCCACTTCCAATTATATATAGTAAGAAATCCAAAACACAATTTTGAAAGAATATATGCACTCCTATTGCAGGATGTTTCCAATAGCCAAGATTTTGAAACAGCCCCAATGCTTATCAATAGACAAGTAGATGAAAAAGTGGTAGTACAATGGAATATTACTCAACCATAAAGAACAATGAAATTTCACCTTTTGTGATATCATGGATAAACATAGAGAGTGTTATGCTAAGTGAACTAAGTCAGTCAGAGAAAAACGAATACCACACTATTTCACTTATATGTGGACCCTAACCAACAAAATAAGCAAACAAAATAGAAATAACTCATAGATACGGAGAACAGACGATGGTTGCCAGAGAAGAGGAAGGATGTTGGGGGGCTGGGTAACAAAGATGATGAGATTAAGAAGTCCAAATTTGTAGTTACAAAATAACCACAAGGGTATAAATTATAGCATAGGGAATATAGCTAATAATATTGTAATAATGATGTATGATCCCAGGTGGGCATTGAAAATATTGACCTCTGAACCAGGAGGTCATAGTTCAATTCCTGATCAGGGCACATGCCAAGATTACAAGCTCAATCCCCAGTAAGGGGAGTCAAATCAATGATTCTTTCTCATCATTGATGTTTCTATCAAGGTGAACATTTTGTAAAGTATAAGATTATCTAACTACTATGTTGTACAGCTGAATACTGAATAATATTGAATGTATACTATAATTTTTTAAAAATGCAAAAAAGCTCTTATAATTAACACCCTGTAAGAAAAAAATCTAAATTAAAGATACATGGTTAAAAAGTTACCTGTGCCCTGTAAATAATAATCTTTGATAATTATTCTTTCACAGAAACTAAAGAATTGGCATGTTTCCCTGCACAAACATTTATATGTAGTCGATTTGCGCAATAGCATTACACAGCAGAAATACTTTCATTATTTAAATATTATCTTAAGAAAATCATTTTTAAAAAAAGGATTCCACTACACTTTGTATCACATATAAATGTGAGGTGGCATGCATGAACTGTTTAAAGAGCTTGTTAAAGATTCTTGTTATAAGAAAGGCTGGGAAAGTAGTCATATCTTATCCAAACAATCTAAGAAATCTTAAGAATGCTGCTTTTCTAATAATACATAAATATACATGAATGTGAGCAAGAATCCAAGTAAAGAAAGTTCTTATTCATAGGATTGACAGCTTTATTATTACACCAGCCTGAAATAACATATAATGGTGTGTGAGTGTGCACTGGAATTTCTAAAAGCGACTTTTAAGATAGGCTTAATGTGAGAAGAGTTCAATTGACTTATTTGAATTCTGGAGGATTGGGTCTCCTGGGGATAAAAGAAAAAAGTGAAGATAAACTTTTAATGCCATCTCTCTATGTGACATGATTTGTCGTATTTATTTATTCATCTATACTAATTGTATAGCCACCATATGCCAGGTTCTGTGGATATGGCAAGGGCCCCTACAAATACACACTCTGCCTTCAGGAAGCTCAGAGAACAAGCAATAAGCAACATTCACAAAGAGAATGTCAGAGGGAAGGTAAAAGTATTTAGCAACCCTTTATAGATGAACCTAACAACACCAAGGGTGGGGCATCAGAGAAATCTTCCAAGAGGAAGAGAGAGTAGAACTAAGAGACTAGGGACAAGTAAGACAAAACCAGGCCTGGAGTGCGAAGATAGGAATCCTGAGAAATTCCTTTTGGACACGGTTTCCCCCATTTTTATTAACATGAGCTGAGCTGCCTTTTATACGATTAGCAAAAGATTGACTAAATTAAAATTTGATGGACTAAAAGTGTTCAGTGCTTGTTCAGATATTGTGTGTGTTTGAAACTTGAATATGCATAAATAATGGATGAGGTTGAATCAGAGAGGAAAACCAGCTAGGACTGCATTGTGGGGACCAATAGGAATGACAGCCACTCCCAGTTAGCTAGTTAGTCAGCTTCAGGAAAAGAGAGTACACTGCCTCTTTTCTGGGACATGCCTTCTGGCTCCAGGAAACTCCCTTCCCTTTGGGTGAGAGAATTGGCAATAAATGAAGCTTATGAATTGAATCTGAATGAGTGTGTGTGTGTGTTTTGTTGTTATGTACAACTAAAGCAACCTAAGGCACTTCTGTATTGAGGCCTATGACTCTATTATTCAGGGTTCTCCAGAAAAAGAGTAAATATGTATATTAAATATTGGAATTGGCTCAGTCAATGACATAAACTGAGTTCCATGATATGCCATCTAAAACCTAGAGTCACTCAGTCTGGATCTGAGGGCCTGAGAAGCAGGGGAACTGATGGTATAAGTCCCAGTCCTAGTTCAAAGGCCTCAGAACCAGCGGTGCCAATTTGTGAGGGCAAGAGAAGATGGATATTCTGACAAAACAAGAAGCAGAGCCACCCTTTCTTAGTTTTCTTATTCTGTCAGGCTCTCACCCAACTGAATGTTCCCCATATACATTGGAGAGGATGGTGTTCTGAATGAATGGTTTTACCATATTGTGCACACCTCTCATTAAATGTATTACTAGATATTTTACTAATTTGTTGCCTAATACAAATATTTCCTTTTATTATAATTTTAAACTGGTTATTGTTGCTAAATGAGAAAGCTAATTATTTATTTTGTTGGCATGCAATTACTTAGAAGGAATGTATTACTTTGTAAATCCTTCATGACTAAGACTGTTTCTGTTGCTTTCATACATGAATGACGATTTTAATGGATATAGTAGTCTATGTTCAAAATATTTTACTTTCATTGAAACTATAGGTATGACTCCAACTGTCTAATCACAGTTATGTTACTGAGATGTCTAATGCTAAGCTGTTTTCTCCTTTGGTTTAGTAACTTGACTTTCTCTTAGATACTTAATAGAATACTGGACGCCCAATGTACAAAGGTTCGTGCAGAATGGGCCTTCCTTACCCTGGCTATCAGCACAGCCTTTGCTCCATCCAGGAGGCACCTTTCCACCTTCCCACGCTGCACAGAGGCCCGGAGTGGGTGCCTGTGTATGCAAATTAACCTGTCATCTTTGTTGGGTTGATTTGCATACTCACTTCTGATTGGCTGGTGGACAATCGCAAAGGCATGGTCAATTGGCATCTTTCTCATTTATTAGTGTAGATGTTGCATTATCGAAAATTAAAATATTTCACCCAAGTATTTTTATGTCCATTTGTAGTCATTATTTTTTTCTATCTGGTATTCCCCAAAAATCAAAATTTTAAATTAGGGAGTTTTTTTTTTTCCATTGATTTAATATATTTTTAAAAATATTTTTATTGATTTCAGAGAGGAAGGGAGAGGGAGAGAAAGATAGAACCATCAATGAAGAAAGAGAATCATTGATGGGCTGCCTCCTGCACACCCCACACTGGAGATCGAGCCCCCAACTCCAGCATGTGCCCTTACTGGGAATCAAACTGTTACCTCCTGGTTCTGAGGTCGATGCTCAACCACTGAGCAATGCTACTCAGGCTGATTTAATAATGTTTGCTCCATTTTCATGTGCTTTGTGAATAATGTAAATTTCTATTGTAAACATGTTTATTTCCTTCTTATCTCTTATTCTTCCATCAGAGTTATCTTACCAATATACTGGTAATTCTGATGGAAGAACACCTATACTGATAATAGAGCTGCCTTTCTATTTTACTAATTTATTTTTCTAATGTGTTGAATCTACTCTTCACTGCCTCTGTTGAATTTTAATTGAGAAAATTTTAAAAATTTGGAAGCAAGTTTCATTTTATAAGATTGATATAGTGTCAATTAAAAAAACAATTAAATATGTGTATTGTTAAAAACAAACACTTTCTTGTTAATCTTTTGGCAGGTTTATTCTTTATTTCCTGGGGATATTCAGTAGTGAGGAAACTATAGCAGAAGGTTCCCTTGCTGAGACTTATTTATGATGGGGATACAGAGATCACTGGGCACCACTCACTCCCTTACCTGGTTTTACTTCTCGTAAGTAGTTAACCCCCACTTTACTCAATAGGACTCCTTGACCAAATGAAAGACAGAGCTTCTACTTCCTAAAGTTCTGACTAACAGAAAGCTAATACTAATATATATATAGTATCATGCACCACTAGAGGCCTGGTGCATGAAATTGGTGCACGGGGGGCGCGGGATGATCCCGGTAGGATCGGGCCTAAACGGACAGTCGGACATCCTTCTCACAATCCAGGACTGCTGGCTCCAAACTGCTCACCTGCCTGCCTCCCTAATTGCCCCTAACCGCTTCTGCCTGCCAGCCTGATCACCCGCTAACCACTCCCCTGCCAGCCTAATTGATGTCTAACTGCTTCCCTGCCAGCCTGTTTGCCCCCAACTTGCCTCCCTTGCAGGCCTTGTCCCTCCCAACTGCCTTCCCCTGCTGACCTGATCACCCACAACTACCCTCCCTTGTAGGGCCTGGAAACTCCCAATGGCCCTCCCCTGCTGGCCATCTTGTGGTGGCCATCTTGTGTCCACATGGGGGCAGGATCTTTGACCACATGGGGGCAGCCCTCTTGTGTGTTGAGCTGATGGTCAATCTGTGTAGTACTCTTTTATTAGATAGGATATTGTGTGTGTGTGTGTATATATATATATATATATATATATATATATATATATATATATATACTGTATATCTCCTATATAATAAAGAGGTAAAATGCAAATTAATCCTCACACCCTCACAAGATGGCTGCCTATAGCCAGGCCATCAGAAGGGTTAGTGAGAGATGACCAAGCCACTGAATAAGCAGGCTGCATGGGGTGACCAGGCCGGCAGGGGGGTTAGTGAAGGATGACCAAATGACTGAACAGCAGGCTGTGTGGGGCAACCTGGCTGGCAGGGGAGGAAATTGGGGGTGACTAGGCTGGCAGGGGTGGTAGTAAAGGGCAACTAGGCCAGTGGAGGGAGCAGGTAGGAGTGACCAGGCCAGCAGGGAGGGGGGCAGTTGGGGGCAACCTGGTTGGTAGCAGGGGGCAGTTAGAGGCCACCAGGCTGGCAGGAGGGCAGTTATGGGCTATCAGGCTGGCATGCAGAGGCAGTGAGGGGCAATCAGGGCAGCAGTGGTGGCAATTAAGGGCAACCAGGTAGGCAGGCAGGGGAGCAATTAGGAGCCAGCAGTTCAGGATTGTGAGAGGGAGGTCTGATGACTGGCAGTCGTATGTATGCATATATATATACATGAATTTGTGCATGGGTGGGGTCCAGCTAGCCTGGCCAGGGCGAAGGGACATGGGCGGTTGGCTGGCCTGCCTGCTGGTCGAACTCCTGGTTGAGGGGACAATTTGCATATTAGTCTTTTATTATATAGGGTATACACTGAGTGGCCAGATTATTATGTGTTCAAAGATCATAATAATCTGGCCACTCAGTGTAGACATACATATATTAAATGGACCTCACTGTCTTAATGCCAGTTAGGACACCATTCAGGCAAAGTGGAGGCAGGCTGAGAGCTGCAGTCTGCAGTTTTGAGTATGGCAATTGTAAAGTTAGAAGTTCCCCTCTGGCCTTCCCTTACTTACTGCCATTTCCACCTCCCTTCTCTCTTATCCTAGCAGTGTCTATGAGTTTCTGTCCTTTTAAGTCCCACATAGGCTTTTCCTTTGTACAAGATAAAAATCAGGCTGATTGATTTTCACTTAGGTTAAGGCTCACCTGGATTCCACATTCCTGAAATCCCACCACATTTCTCCTTTGTAAGTAGTGGATGCCCTTTCTGTTCTTCTTTTCTCCCTCCCTTTCTTCATTCCTTCCTTTCTCTTTTTTCTTTTCTTTTTTTCCCTTTTGAGTGTTTAAGGCAATCTTTATTTATTTTTGTCATTTCAATGGAGACATTAGAGAAGAGAAGAGAAAGCTTATGGGGACATCAAACTATAATCTTAACCAGAATTCTACATTTTAATTTTAACTTTTATTTTAGTCTTATTAGCTTTAAATAAAAGAATGATTTTCTGCCGAGACCGGTTTGGCTCAGTGGATAGAGCATCGGACTGCGGACTGAAGGGTCCCAGGTTCGATTCCGGTCGGGGGCATGTGCCTTGGCTGTGGGCACATCCCCAGTAGGGGGCGTGCAGGAGGCAGCTGATCGATGTTTCTCTCTCATCGATGTTTCTGACTTTCTATCCCTCTCCCTTCCGCTCTGTAAAAAATCAATAAAATATATTTTTTAAAAATAAAAATAAAAAAATCAAAGAATGATTTTGTACTGGGAACCTAAACAAAATAAAGAAAAAGGGAAGAAAGGAAGGGAAGGAGGAATGGAAAAAGTAGCCAGACAACAAAATTATAAAAACACCAGTGGCTGGCAAATTTACTATGATTAACTTTTTCTAGCTGACAATAGTTTGCTAGCCAATATAAGCAGTGTATACCTTGTAATAGTAAAATATTTTGAAGGAAAGTTAAAATAAAAAGAAATGTACAGATGTATGCCTAATTTCACTATCCAAGATAAATTCTTCAATCCACCAAATACACCCCCTTGTTTTATAACAAATCAAAGTCAACACTGACCTTTGAGTAATCTTATGCTGATGTCATTGGTCTTTGGGGGAAAAACCTGAGAAACACATAAACAAACAAGAAGGAATAGCTTTAATTTAAAAGTTTCTCTTTCCACAGCATGACAGGTTGTTAAGGTGTTGCAGACCAAGTCAATTCCTCCAGCTTTCTAATATAATTTTTATCATAAAACTGCATTTAATAATGGATGGCACCACAGAACAGACAGAGGTGTGAGGGGAGGGAATGCGGGAAGTTGAAGGAAAGAAGATGAAGAGATTAGCAAAGAACATATATGCATAACCCATGGACACAGGCAACAGTGTGGTGATGAGTGGCCAGAGGGAGAGTAGGAGTGAAGAACTAGTGGAGATGGGCAAAGGGAAAGAAAATTGGGAACATCTGTAATTGTGTCAGATTATAATAAAAATAATAACAAAATATCATTTTAATATTTAAAAAATGGATCGAGCAATTCCAGATACTCTTCCTCAGCTCCATGGCCTGTTGGCAGGAGAACTCTTGGAAGACAGGTTGGTGTCCTGCAGCAGTTCACCGTGTTGGATGGACTCACATGCTCCCCGACATGGCTCCAGCTGTCCTCCTTCACACATGGCTACCTGGCCCTCCATTACCAATGAAATAAATCCTCTTGAAGTTTACTTGTAAGCAAACAACACCATTAAACATTTAAGTTCCAAGTAGTTTACTAAAATTATGGTATACTATGATGTAGCCATTAAAAATATTTATGAAGAGATTTTCAAGACAAAATTCTAATTATATAGAAAAGTTCTATGACACAAAAAATAAAGGTGACACAGGGGAGATTAATATAGCAACTTTGGAAAGAAAAATATATTATAAAAGAGTGAAAAAGTATATACTAAAATGCTAATAGTTATTGCCTAAGGAAGGTGACTATCCATAATAGTTTATTTGTCTTTATGAATATGTCTAAATTTCTAGACAATGCATTTTTGGACAATTTATATTTTTTTTTAGTGACTGAATAACTTCAAGTTTTTAGTAACATGAAATGTGAAGTAGATAACAGCACATTGTAAAATTGGCTACATAGTATGATTTCAACTAAAAATTATGTATAAATAAGACATGACTAAAATATGAGGAAAAGAAATTGTCTTCTCTAGGTGAGATAATGTATAATGTTTTAATTTTATGTTAGATAACAATGCCTGAATAAGACAGAGGAGAAGCAACAAAACCACTATGCTCCTAATACTCCTAATAAACTGTATGCTTCAAATACTTTGGATAATATTTTTACTTAAAATATTTCAAGGTAACATATTTTATATGAATGCACAAGTGGCAAAAAGTTTCTCAGAGCCCTGGCTGGTTTGGCGCAGTGGATAGAGCATCAGCCTAGAGACTAAAGGGTCCCAGGTTTGATCTAAGCAAGGGCACATATCTAGGTTGTGGGCTCGATCCCCAGTGTGGGGTGTGCAGGCAGCAGCCAATCAATTCTATCTCATTATTGATGTTTCTATCTCTCTCCCCCTCTACCTTCCTCTCTGAAACCAATAAAAATATATTTTAAAAAATTCTTACACTAAAATGGAGTTAGCCCAAAGGAAATGAAATCCTGTGAGAAAAGAGAAAACAAAATAGGTCTAGCTAAAAAGCATCAATAAAATAAGGATCCTGGTAGAACTCTGGGATGCAATGCATAAGTATGTGAATATACAATTGAGAGGATGGCAGAGGAAGAGCCCCTCTGCCTTTCTCTTTCACTTACAAAATTGTGGGGGGTTGTTTTCCAGTTTTTGGAAAGACAATGTCATGCACAGAGGTAGATGAATAGCTGGATCATCTTCTAATTCTCTCAGAAATGCAGTCAGGTTTGTTTTTGGATTCCACGGTCCAGGGAGTTCATTGTTAACAAAGTGTGCATTTGTAGTTCCCCTGGATAAGTATGGTGGTGTGTGCTCAGGTTAGTGAGGGAATAAGATCAGGAAATTGCCTAAATTAGGAAATATTACTGCTTTTGTCAAAAGAAGGAAGTGAAAACATCTTCTGATAAGAGTCACCAGATTTGGTTCACAGAGTAGCCTCTTCCAAGTGCCTCCAAGTTTGACAAAAGTGGCAACCAATTATAGATCAGTTTGTAGCTCTTACCAAGTGGCCTCAAGCTTAGCATAAGCAGCAGCTGACTTGGCCTGCCTTGAAGTACCTCCCAGAAATCACCAGAACTAACACACTCAGTGATCACCTGTAGGCCCCACCGGAGCTGCACTTAATCATTTCCATAAATGACACACATGAAGGGAGGACTCACCTGGCCTCAGGGCCCTGCTAAAGTGTCTCCCAATTTGTGAGATCAGTCCCTGCACAATAGCTCATCTGCTGTGGTCATGGCCAGTCCTCAGAGCCAGTCAGTCTGAGGGTCAACCCCACCCACCGACATGCCAGGAGAAACTGAGTCTTGACTACAACACAAGGGCACAGACAGTACATACACACAGGAGATACACCTGAATAACCTGGCTCAGGGGACCAGAGACTGATGACATGGAAACTACAGGACACAGTCTACATAAGGTCATTCTGTCAAGATCAAGAGACTTAAAAATTCTAACTAACACAAAGAAACAAATAGAAGAATCAACCAAATAAAAGAATTGTCCCAAATAAAAGAATTGGACTAAACTACAGGGAAATAACTAAATGAATTGGAGGTAACCAAGGTATCAAATATAGACTTCAAAAAGCTGGTTATAAAGATGCTTAATAAACATAAGGAAAGAATATAGAAACTCAGTGAGATTTCAACAAAGAGATAATTTTTTTAAGAATATAGAAATCTTGTTTATAAATGTGTCAAAACTGTATAATTAACTGAAATGAAGGAATGCATTAGATGGAGTCACCAGCAGATTAGATGAAGCACAGGATCACATCCATGATTTGAAAGATAAGATAACAGAAAACACACAAGCTGTACAGCATAAAGAAAAGAGAATTTTTAAAAATTAAGATAGTTGAAGGGACTTCTGAGATAACATCATATATTTGCATCATAAGATTTCCAAAACAAGAAGAGAGATAGAAAAGGATTGAAAACTAATTTGAATAATGACTAATGATTATATAATTTACAAAGTGTTAGCCTGAATAATACAAGTACCCACCTGGAAACATACACAGTTTTTACAATGTTATTGACTATATTCCCTATGCTGAACTTTACATCCTAATTAATATTTTATGTCAACTTTTATTTCTTTAATTTTTTTTATTCATCCCCTTCACCCTCCTACTCTCTGGCAAACATCAATTTGTTCTCTGCATTTATGAGTCTATTTCTGTTTTGTTTGTTTATTTTGTTCTTTAGATTGAACATATAAGTGAAATCATATGGTATTTGTCTTTTGTACACCTGAAACTAATATAAAATATTATTGAATGTCAACTACAGTTGAAAATAAAAAATTTTCAAAATGACTGAAAACTTCTCTAATTTGATGTAATAAACAAAATAGATCCAGAGACATAGAACTATGGAACAGACTGATGAATTTCAGAGGGAAGGTTAGAAAGGTGGCGGGGAAGAAAGATTAACCAGGGAACTTATATACATATATGCATAGCCCATGGACACAGACAATAATGTAGTGATGGCTTGAGAGGGGCAGCTGCAGGGAGGAGAGGAGAGGGTCAACAGAAAGAAACAAAATAAATAAATAAATAAAGAGGCCTTAGCCTATTTGGCTCAGTGGATAGACTCTCAGCCTGTAGACCAAAAGGTCCTGGGTTCAATTCTGGTCAAAGGCATGTACCTTGGTTTCAGGTTCCACCTAGCCAGGGCCCTAGTTGGGGTGTATACAGGAGGCAATCAATTGATGTGTTTCTCTCACATGGATGTTTCTGTCTTTCCCTCTCTCTTCCATTCTTTCTAAAAAAAACAAACAAACAAACAAAAAAAAAACAATGAAAAAAATTCTTGGTTGAGGATTAACAATAACATCTATATATATAAAAGCCTAAGTGACCGTCTGACCATATGACCATCCAACCAGTAGCTATAATGCCCAATGACCACGAGGGAGCAGAAACTCAATTCAGGAGCTGCAGAGCGACAGCAACTTTGCAGAGTGCCCTCTCCCACTCCAGTACCCCTCAAGGGATGTCAGACTACTGATTTCAGGCCAATCCCTGCAGGTCAGACTGAGGAACTCCACATGCCAGAGGAACCCAGCTCACTCTGCAGACATACTTGGAGCCACAGGGCCACCCCAGGTGGGGCTGGCTGGGAAGGAACCACAGGAGGTTGGCTCTAGAGAGTGTCTGGCCCATCTTGCCTAGTCCCATTCTGCAGGCCACTTTCTAATTAATTTCCATTCAGTGTGCATGAATCCATGTACTGGGCCTCTTGTAAATAAATAAATTAGTGAATGAATGGATATTTATAATACTTTCAACAATAAAGATAAATTTAAAAAACATAACAAATAAAAGAAATAGACTTATAAGTCCAGGAAGTACAGAATCCCAAACAAAATAAACTCAGAGAGACTCACAACAAGACATAAGACACATCATAATTAAAATACCAAAGGTAAAATACAGAAGAGAATTTTTAAAAGTGGCAAGAGAAAAGCAGTTAGTTATATACAAGGGAGCTGCAATAGGCTATTAGCTGATTTTTCAAACTATACATAACAGAAATAAATGGCATGAAATATTCAAAGTAGTAAAAGACATAAACCTATAACCAAAATTAGTTTACCCACTAAGGCTATTATTTAGAATCAAAAGAGAGAGATTTTCAGATAAGAAAAAATGAAAGAAGTTAATCACCAATATGCCAACATTGCAAAAAACATTAAAGGGTCACCTTTTAAAAAAAATGTTTTTTGTATTTCTATTTATTTATTTATTTATTTATTTATTACAATTTAATAACAAGAAATTTTATTGAATTACAAATTTTAAAATGCATCACTTAATTTAAAAGTGGAACTATTTTCATTGTTTCTTTTTCTTAAAACTCATTTTTTAAAAAATGCACTTTACTTTTCAAATGCTAAAACAAAAAGTTAATCTGTGAACTGACAAAGTAAAGATGGAATGATACCAGGGACCAATTCTTATATATGGAGTCTTAACAAGAACCTTTAATGTTGTTTTCTGTATTATATCAAATTGATTTCCAATAAGAAATGAGAAATGGGAGCAAAAGGGAGTGAAAGTATATACTGAGATCTTCCTGTAGGTATCTGATAGAATATAGACTTAGCATGATAAGTGTGGACTTTATTAACAGTGGCCTTTAAGATGTGCTAGAGCAAGCATACACTAAGGAATTTATATGAAAACCAATTTTTCTCATTCCTAATGGAATAAATAGTAAACACTTAAACAAAAAATAAAACCTAATATAATACCTGTACTATAAAATGAGTTGCATGATAGCCCATATATTCAGTTTGTTCAACAACCTCATTAATTAACAGAAAAGGTTAACTTACTAGACTCAGAACAAAAATATTTTCTATCAACCTCAAGATGGAAAGATTTATATAATCTTTATACTTAATCCTTGGCCTGTAGATATTTCCAAATCAAAATCTAGTTATGAGCTATTTATAATAACTACACTATACTAAAATGCTAACATTTCCTTCTAAGTAAATCTTCCTATGAGGGGAAAATAGACACTTCCACCATTCTTTGCTATTGCAGTGTTTTGCAAAACTAAAATACTACAAATTCAAATAGGTACATAAAACAAAATGGAACTGATTCCAACAAAGCCAAGTCGTATTTCCAAAAGTAAAATTTATTAAGAACAATAAACATGTACAAAAAATTACAAGAAATCATGATCATGGTTAATTACAAATGCAAAATAATATCTAATTATCCTAGACTTGTGGATAAAATAATTAAAACTATTTCATATGCTAGTTCAAATATTATGTATAATTTAGATAAGCTGGTCAAGTATACACTACATTTAATAAACTTATAATTATATTACCTCTCTCCTCGTTTAATATTTGAAGGTACATGCCAATGAGGGGAAAAATGTAAATTTCATTTATGTATTAACTGAGGAAAATAACATTTCTACTGTGTTTGTTTCAGACTGTGAAAATGTTAAGGTAATTTTCCTTTAAAAAGGAAAAACGGTAAAAATAAATGGCCAAAAATTTAATTGATAAAAGTTTCATTTCAGTTACTTATAAAAATGAAAAAAATTGAAATAGATACCATATAATTATTATGTAGTCTCCCTACTGATCTGAAACTACAGGCATCCTATTAAGATAGGATGACACTATGTCAAAAGCAAAGATTAACCCAAGGGATGCGTTTTCTTTAAAAATCTGACTTGCAGAAAAACTATTTCCTTGGCCTAGTTTTAAAGGCAGTTACAAAATCCATTTTCTCGACGGTCCAGACATTTTCCCAATTCTTCTAACTCAACAGAACTTTCATCGGATTTCCACATTCATTGCAGACAACAAATGTTGTCATTGGTTCATCAGCACTGCGAGTTTGGGCCTGTGTGTAAGTACAGTTCTTCTTTTTACATTTGCCACATGTGAATAAGCCAGTCTGGGTTCCGCCCGCCTTGGCCATCTGATGCTCTCTGATGGCTTCTTTGGTCAAGTTTTTCCTCCTCTCTTTGAGCTCATCACTAGCCATTTCCTCTGCCGTCATTCTAGCAAATAGGTCAGGAGAGATGTTACCACACAGCACATTTCCCCTTAAATTTGGATTCTTTGCATCCTTAAGATTTGATATTCTACTTCGTACTCTATTTTTGCATGTCTGTATTCCTTATTTCTTGACATATAGCTTCCTCAATTGGAGGTCCCAATTCTTCTCCATCAGCTCCAACAACAATGTAGTCATCTCCTGTCCGAAGAGCTGCAGCCAGCATCTCCCTACACTTGAACCCTACAGAGTCGGAAGTGCTTGGTGCCCGAGGAAATGATGATACGTAATTATCTCGAGCATTCGCCTCATCCTTTCTGCTGCTTACATTGCCGCTGGAGCTACTTTCTTCTCTTGCTTCAGGGCTATTCTGTGATGGAACTGCAGCATCCTTCTTCTGTTCCTCAGGGTCTTTGTCACTTGAGGGTCCATCTAATAACTTTTTCCAAGACTTGATGAGAGACTTTGCTAAAGATGTAACTTCTTCGTCTGAACTCTGCTTTGCGAATAGTGTTTACTGACATTCCAATTCTTGTGGACTGTAATAATCCCAGGGTCGTGGGAATATTCTTAAGCCCCTTCAGCAAACCCAATGCTCCAGCCGCGTTCTTCTTCTGCACCATCTTGTCCATCTTCTCGGCAATGTGGACCACCTCGTCCTCCATGGCTCCGGCCGGTCTTCCCCGTGCCCGGCCCGTTTGGGACAGGGAGCGGGTGGAACTGAGGCAGAGACCTCGTCCAGACGCGAGCTCGGGCGCTCGGCGAGCCCAATGAGGCAGGCCTGGCCTAGGTCTGTTTTTTTTTTTTTTTTTGTATTTTTAAAACTTTTTAAATTCTTGCCCAAGGATTTTTTTTTTCTCCATTGTTTTTTTAGAGAGAACGGAAGGGAGGGAGCAGAGGGAAAGAGAAAGAGAGAGAAACATTGACTTGAGAGAGAGAGAGACGTTGATTGCCTGCCTCACCCTGGCTTCCTGACAAGGACTTAAGTACATGCTCTTGACCAGGAATCAAACCCATGACCATTTGGTCTATGGGCCAATGTTCTAAACATTACCTAGAACCTGCCAGGGCTAAAGGTCTTGAAGTAGAAAAGAAAGATAACATAGTTAAATTAAAAATATATAGAAAAGAAAAAAAATCTCACTTACTTATAAAGCAATGAATCAATCCTATCTAATAAAAGAGTGATATGCAAACTGACCATCACCCCAACACACAAGATGGCCACCCCCATGTGGTCAAAGATGGCTGCCCCCATGTGGACACAAGATTGCTGCCACCAGATGGCCAGCAGGGGTGGGCAGTTGTGGGCAATTAGGCCAGCAGGGGAGGGCAGTAGGGAGAGATAAGGCCTGCAGTGGAGGGTAGTTGAGAGCAACTGGGCCTGCAGGGGAGGGCAGTTGGGGGGCAACCAGGCTGGCAGGGGAGGGCAGTTAGGGGCAATCGCACCAGTAGAGGAGCAGTTAGGCGTCGATCAGGCTGGCTGGGGAGTGGTTTGGGTGATCAGGTTGGCAGGCAGAAGCGGTTAGGGGCAATCAGGCAGTCAAGTGGTTGGGAGCCAACAGTCCTGGATTTGTGATAGGGTTGTCCAACTGCCCATTTAGGTCCAATCCCAGCAGTCGGACATCCCTAGAGGGTTCCCAGATAGGACAGGGTGCAGGCTGGGCTGAGGGACACACACACCCCCATGCACGAATTTTGGACACCAGGCCTCTAGTCAATTATGAAACTAGTACAAAGTTTAAAGACAAAGGTAAAAAGATGATGTGTAATTATTACAATGAACTAAGGGATACACAAACACATATATACAAAAGAAGAAAAAAATAATTACAGAAACATAAACATGGAGAGTGGTGAGTAAAAATTGTAGTGATTTTAGGATATATTTGAGTTTAAGCAACCATCAACTTAAAATAGACTGCTATAAACATCACTTGGTATATATGAAGCACGTTGTAATCACAAACCAAAATGTATACAGATACAAGAAATAAAAAGAAAGGAATGCAAACATAACACTGTAGAAAGTCATCAAGATATAGGAGAAAAAGGAGCAAGAGACTAAGAAACAAGGGATTAAAAATCATAATTACATACCTATCAATAATTAATTGTAAATGGAATAAATGCTCCAATAAAAAGACATAGGGTAACTGAATGAATTAAAAACAAATAAACCAAACATGTGCTGCCTACAAGAGAGCCATTTCAGATAAAAAAAACAAAACAAACAAACAAACAAAAAAAACAGCACACGCATACACAGACCGAAAGTAAGGGAATGGAAAAAGATATTTCATGCAAATGAAAACAAAAAACATTGGCATTGCAATACTTATCACAGATAAAACAGACTTTAAAAACATATACTAACAAGAACCAAAGAAGAGCATTTTGTAATGATAAAAGGATGAATCCAAAAGAGTACATTATGTAAATGTCTGTGTAGCCAATATATGTGCCCCTAAAGCAAATACTGAAAAGGAGAAGTAGAGAATTTTAAAACCCCAAACAGAAATCAATAAAGAAACAGCTGTCTTAAATGATATTTTATATCAATTTGAGTTCATCAATATTCTTATTGCATTTCACACAAAAGCAACAGAATGTACATTTTGTTCAAGTGCACATGTCACATTTTTTAGGATAGACCACGTGTTATGAAACAAAACAAGTCTCAACAAGTTTAAAAATATTGAATAAAATTAAGAACTAGTAAAAGTAAGAAGATGACCTCTTTCACCATTTTTATTCAATAGTATTGGAATTCCTGACCACAATAACCAGAAAAGAATAAGAAATAAAAGATATCTGAATTGGAAAAGAAGTAAAATTGTCATTATTTATAGTGGACATGACAGAGTAAATAGAGAATTCTAAAGATTCCATACAAAAAACAAACAAAAAAGTACAAACATTCCACTTCTAGAACTGATAAATGAATTCAGCAAAATAACAGGATACAAAATAAATATTCAGAAATTAGTTGCATTTTATGTACCAATAGCAAACTATCAGAAAGAGAAATTAATAATACAATATTTTATAATTGAACCAAAAGAATAAAATACCTAGAAATAAATTTAACCAAAGATAAAATGCCTGTATTCAGAAAATTATAAGACATTGAAAAAAATTAAAGAAGACATAAGTAAATGAAAGGATATGCCTTTTCAATATATAGGAATAATTAATATCATTAAAATGTTCGTATTCCACACAGAAATCTATAGACTCAATGCAATTCCTTCTAAATACCAATGACACTTTCCCCAGAACTAAAACAAATAATTCTAAAATTTATATGGAATAACAAAAGACACTAATAGCTAATGGAATATTGAGAAAGTACAAAGTTGGAGGTATAACATTATGTAATATCAAACTATACTACAAAAACATAGTAACCAAAATAGCATGATACAGGAACAAAAACAAACACATACATCGATGGAACAAAATAGAGAGCCCCAAAGTAAATCCATGCTTAAATGGTCAATTAATGTAGGACCAAGAAGGAAAAAATATAAAAGGGGAAAACATCTCTTCAATAAATTGTGTCGGGAAAACTAAACAAATACGTGCAAAAGAAATAAATCTAGACCACTTTATCACAGCATATACTAAAATGAACTCAAAATGGATAAAAAATTAAAAGACTCAAAAACCATAAAATTTCCAGAGAAAAACGTAGATAGTAAACAATGTGAAGTCCATCAACCTAAAAGGTTTTTGCACAGTGAAGGCATCAACAAAACAAAAAGACAGCCAACTGCACACACAAAAAAAAGACATTCACCAAACATACATCAGATAAAGAGTTAATAGTCAAATATATAAGGAATTCATACAACTTAACACCAAGAAAAATAATCAAACTAATAATGGACAGGGGACCTGAATAAACATTTTTCCAAAGAGAATATATAGATGGCCAATAGACTTATGAAAAGAGCTGAATATCACTAATCATCAAGGAAAAGCAAATTTAAACTCAATAAGATATTATCTCACACATGTCGGAATGGCTATCATCAATAAATTAATGAATAATTGTTGGTGAGACTGTAGAGGAAAAAGAACACTCATGCACTGTATGTAAGATTGTAAATTAGTGCAGCCACTATGGGAAACAGTATGGAAATTCCTCAAAAAATTAAAAATAGAACTAGCATGTGAATCAGCAATTTCACTCCTGGGTATTTATCAATAGAAATCCATAATACTGATTTGAAAAGATATATTCAGCACAATATTCATTGCAGCATTATTTACAAGAGCCAAAATTTGGAAGCAATCTAAATGTCAATCAATACCTGAGTGAATAAAGAAGTGTTACATATATACAATGGATTATTACTTAGCTATGAAGAAGAATAAAATCTTACTGTTTGCAAAAATATTGTAACAGCTTTCATTATGACTTTATATTTGTTTAGTAAACTTTCCAACAGTAAAATGGATTAATGGGGAAGGAGAAGAAAGAGATAATCATAATTATCTCTTTTAGCGGTTAGATTAAAGAAATTATACTTATTTAAAACAAAAATTCAAATTTAATACATTTCAAAATCCCAATGAGGAATTTTTAATATATTGTTTATTTTTTTAATTTGTTTTTATTTTTTAATTACAGTGGACATTCAATATTATCTAGATTTCATGTGTGTAGCATAGTGATTAAACATGCATACAACATTAGAGGCCAGTACATGAAATATGTGCACTGGAGAAAGGGATCCTTCAGTCTGGCCCACGCCCTCTCGCAGTCTGGGACCCCTCGCTCCTTACCTGCCACCTGCTCGCTATACCTTAGCGCTGCCGCAGAGGCATGAGAGGCTCCTGCTAACACTGCTGTGCTCCCCAGCCATGAGCCCAGCTTCTGGCTGAGTGGTGCTCCCACCAGGGGACAGCTCTTGCCCCCAGTGGTCAGTGTGCATCATAACAACCAGTCATTGTGGTCTTTCTGCCATAATGGTCGCTTAGGCTTTTATTATATAGATAAAGTAATCCAACAACAAATTTAGTATCCATCTGACAGCATACATAATTATTACAATATTATTGACTATATACCTTATGCTGTACTTTACTTCCTCATGACTATTTTGTAATTGACAATTTGTAGTTCTTAATCCTTTACCTTTTTCATCCAGCTCTTCCCATCTGGTGATCTTTTATTTGTTCTCTGTATCTAAGTCTGTTTCTGTTTTGTTAATTTGTTTTGTTTTTTAGATTCTACATATAAGTGAAATCATATGGTATTTGTCTTTGTCTGACTTACTTTATTTAGCATAATACCCTCTAAATCCATCCATGTTGTCACAAATTGTAATAATTTATCATGCTGGTTTAGGTTATGCTTTGGCCTTGTGGATTGCAGGCTTATACATGAATTGTGGTACCATCAGACACCTGGGAAGTCAGCCCTATCACTACAGCTACACAATTCATCTTCTCCCTGTGTATCTCCAGTAGCCCTGAGCCTACAGCCACATATAAGTTGGCCAGGCCTCAGAGTTATTAGGGTGGCACTAATACAGCTTACAAGGCTAATGACAAGTCTGAAGTAGGCCCAACACAGGAACCATGGTGGCAGTTTGCCACATGGCAAAAACAATCTTTACCCCAAAGCAACAAAACTCAGTCTCTCTGTGTGTGTCTCTGGCACCTCCTAACTTGCCCAGAATTCCTTAAGTCAAAAAAGACTGAAATTCCAGTCCAGGCTGGCCACCACTGACAAAGCTTAAAATTGTGTGTGAGGTTGCTAGGTTGGGGCCCTCCAAAGATTGTCAAGGTGGGGCTGGTGTAGCTCCCCAGGCTAATGCCCCTATAGAGGGAGTGGTTGACTTATGGGTGGTGTGAGAGAGGAACTCAACACAGGTACATTAGCTACTATCCCTCCAGCTATCTCTCTCTGAAGCCAAACAATTCAGTCTCTCCCTGTAACCCAGCATCCTTTCTGCTATCTTCCCTCAGCTGGAGCCCAGGGTGAGTATCAGGGAGCAAGATATTGTGAGTTGTTCCTTTTAGAAGATGCCTCAGTTTCCAGATGCCTTCCATCTCACTCAGTTGGATGGAATCTCTGATTCAAACAGATACATGTCATGTGGGATCCTCTTCCTGGCACTGGTGTGGGTTTGAGATCCCTTTGCTCCTTAGAAGTGACCTGTGTAGCTGAGATGTCTCTCTAGATTCTTAATTACCACATATAAGTGCAGGACCAGCTTGTTTCACAGTCTCAAAGTGGCTTCTTCTGTAGGTTCTTAGTTATAAGACTTCTGTTCAGCTAGTCTTCATATGGTTATTCCAGTTGCTGTTCTACATTTTAGTTTTAATTTTGATGTGATCATGGGAGGAGTGGAATGCAACTTCCACCTACTCTGCCATCATGGATCTCTAAAAGGTATTCAATTTTAAATAGTATCTGTTCGGACTGTTAATATTATAACTTTTAGGTAATAAACTTAAGCATGTGTTACTTGAGATAGTATTTGTTAATTTTCTTTCATTAAAATCAATAATTCAGCATGTTAAAATGACTTCTTGCTTTCTTCCTCTTCCTCTTTGTCTTCATTTTACTTCTTATGTTATTAAATATCATAACTTTTTATTCTGTTTGTTTTTATCATAATTAAGTCTTTCTTCCCTGACCAGTATAAAGGTTTGCTAAGATCCCACAGGCAGGTCGATGGCATCCATGAGAATATGACTGTGGATGGATCATTTGTTGTAGAGCCATCTTATGCTATGCTCCCCTTGAGACGATAATGCAGTCGTGCGTGCATGCCTATAATTTCCCAAATATTGAGGTCCAAGGGACTCTTCTCTAAATTTATTTCAGTTTAAAAAGCTTAGTGCAGTTTTTTATAGAAATATGATGAAGTGTTCTGATTGAAATGTTGACCCAGGTCGACAGGTCAGAAGCTGTGTGGCCCACATCCAGCCCCTTCCATTTTCTGGGCCTCATTCTTCTTATTTGTAGACAGAGAGAAACTTGTCTGTCTTTGCTAGTTTCAATATTCTAAATTATTGGATATCACAAAGACATGTGTTTCGGGTACAATAGCAGCAGACCTAGAATTTGAGTTCTAACACATATTTCTAATTCCATTTTTCTACGTGACCCTGAGTGACTGCTAAAGACGTATTCTCATTGTTTATCATTTTTGGTACTTGGAGATATTTTAAAATCATGAGGCAACCACCATTAATGGCTTTATTAGTTATTTTTATTCCTGAAAATAAGAATTCTGTTACTAATCATATCATATGCATTTTAAAATATAAAATTATCATTTAAGCCTCTCCACAATAGTTCAGGGCTAACATTTGGATCCAGCTGGATATAATAATATGTTATACTAAATAAAGCAAGTATTTTATTCTGCACTTTTCCATTTAGGACCTATTTCATTTTCATTTTCTCTTTTTCCTAGTGGTTGTGGGATTAGTACTGGAAATGGAGATTATGATTCAAAATGCTGGATTGAGACATGCAAAGCAAAACATTACTTGTAACTCAATAAAGGCTTGTAAGCAGATGTCAAGGCTTTCCACAAAGTCAAGAATCATTTCTGGTAGCTCTATCTCAACACTTCCCTCTCATTTTCTTTATAAGAGGGGTCTGACCTAACACTTGGCCTTATCAGCCCCCACAGATGCTACTCAGTGTCTCTTCCTGCCAATTTTGGCTCAGCATGGTGTCTTCCCAACCCACTGATTGTTGGTTGCCATAGCAACATTAGGCAGAGGAGGGAGTTATGGTGGTGCAGTGGTTGGGCCAGGTGGAGTGGAGGAGGTAGAACAGAGAGCTAAGCCACACCAAGTCCCTAGTTCTGCTGAGGACAGGATGATCAGAAGAAAGGTGGCCATAGAAAATGGAGAAGCCACTGAGAGGATAAAGTCATATGGAAGAAGTAGAATCAGTTATTGCAAATTAGTAGAGGCTCACCTCATATGCCCTGAAGTTAGGGAGGGATGAAGAAGCTGGTGAGGAAAGTGAAAGGAAAAAATAAAAAGATTTAAAAAATTACAAAGAAGAATAAAAAAATGGATACCAAAAAGAGACATTTCTGCAAGTGGAAAAATGTTAGATATTGTGAATATACTAAAAGCATTCTTTTCTGTGGTTCATTTGTGCTTGGACTAATGTTGTTTTAATAGGAAATTAGAGGAAAGGAAGAGACAACTCTAGGACATAAATGATACCCAACAGTCTTGGTTAAGACAGATTACTTGTTCAGGCTTTCTTAAATTTGCAAACTATGGTTGAGAATTCCTAATTTGTCTTCCTCCCTAATTGCTAATAATGTCAATGACTTTTTGAATATTCAAATGCTTGGTGAACTCTAAAGCATTCTACCAATACAAGAGCTCATTACCCTATCTTGATTTTTATCATTATCAATATTGAATACTCTTTTATCCTCCCATTCTCTTTTAAATTATCTTTGGAAGATTTATTTTATTTTTTCATTAATTATAAGATATTTGGACTCATAGATGTTTCTCAGAGGAATAATTGAGATTTAAATAAAATAAGCCCAGATAATTTTCATCTGCCATAGTTGCTATCACTAGAAAGGTAAAAAGTTGCTGACTAATTTAATTCAATTATCCATATCTCCATTCTCTCAAAAGTTCCCTTATGCTGTATATTTTTGATGACTTTTTTATTGTCTGGATCAAATTTCCCAGGAAAAAGGAAAGCAAAATGAGGAAAGATAAACTACATATTGTATAAATGTATGGAAAAACACAATACTATATCTAAAAGTGATGTTAGAGATCAGCAAGTAAATATGCCTTAAACTTTAATTGGATGTGGGTTATCAGTGAGCTTTTAAAACATATATTCTGATTTGGAAGGTCCAGATGGAGCAAGACCGCAGTTCTAACAAGTTCCTGGATGTGCTGATACTGTAGGTCCTTGAGAAGCAAGGATCTATTATCATGGTATTCAAAGATTTTAAGTTGCAGAATACTTTCTTTTTATAAAATCTGACAGAACAAGTAAAAGCACACCTGTGAACTGAGGTGATGGTGGGGGACCCAGAGACCTAGCTGTCCTCTTCCAGTCCCCAAGGTCTTTTGAGTCATTTTCTAGGCGCTTTCTATGGAAAATCTTGGAATCTGTGGAACACTCTATAAAATGTTCAGATTGTTATAAAACTGTATTTTAATCACAAGGGACTCAGGAGAGTTTAAATATCAACAAATGAGTTCATAATATTGTATATTCATACAAATATATACCCAATATACATAAATTTAAAACATTTACATGAAGACATCTGCATATGCATTGTAGAGAACAGGTGCTGTTTTTCAGCATCTGGACTCTGGGCAGAAGCCAACTAGAAGGTTAAAGCTGACAAACAGTCCTTCTTTCCATCCCTTGGTGACTGGAGAGCAAGAGACCTAGGCTTACCCAATCAAAGGCTCATTCCAGGTATTTCAGACCTAAAATTTAGAGAGCTAGATATCATTTATGATGATGATGTGGTAAGTACATGTGCAAGAATGATGGTTTGAGTGACCAACATGACAAAAGTAAAGAAACACGCCAAGTAAAGCAAATATAAGGCAAAAAAATAATAATAATGACAAAATAAAAATGTGAGAAGAAGAGCTTAAGATAATTGGAGAAAAGGTTTCCTATGAATAACTACACAGAAACCAGGTACACATTGAATTGTGTGGGCTACCAGCTGATTACAGGGGCTTAAATGATAACTTGGCACATTTCTTCAGATAGTCTCTAAATTTCATGAGGCTGAGATTTATTCCCAATTCTAGGCAATAGGTAAACCTTTAGAATTTGCCAAATGGTTGGCTGGTAGATACATATTACTCAAGCAAGTATATATTAATATTTCTTATTGGTGGCTTTTAGAAACAAGTAAGACAAGTAGAAATTTACAAAATGAGTTCAGGACACTGACTAAACAAATATCATGAACTTAAAAAGGAAAAAAAAAAAAGAAAGTTAGAAAAATCCTTCCTAAAACACCTATCACTTTTTGACTGCCTGCTGTTAATATTGAGGGTAATGGAATTAGAATTATGGAGAACTATGGAATGTAAATGTATTTCTGTTTGCTTTGAGAAGCTTTCTAAATCCTATATAATCCTATATAATAAAGAGGTAATATCCAAATTAACCATCACTTCAACACGTAAGATGGCTGCCCCCTTGTGGACACAAAATGGCCACCATATGATGGCCTGCAGGGCAGAGCAGTTGGGGCAACCAGGCCTGCAGGGGAGGACAGTTAGGGGTGACCAGGCCAGCAGGGGAAAGCAGTTAGAAGCATTTGGGCCTACAGGGAAGGGCAGTTGGAGATGACCAGGCCAGCAGGGGAGAGCAATTGGGGGCAATCAGGCCTGTAGGAGAGGGCACTTAGGGGTGACCAGGCCTGCAAGGGAGGGCAGTTGAGGGCAACTGGGCCTGCAGGGGAGGACAGTTGGGGGGGAACAAGCCTGCAGGGGAGGGCAGTTGGGGGCAAGCAGACCTACAGGGAAAGGCAGTTGTTTATGACTAGGCCAGCAGGAAAGAGCAGTTAGGGTTGATCAGGCCGGCAGGGGAGGGCAATTAAGGGTGACAAGGCTGCCAGGGGAGGGCAGTTAGGGGCAATTGGGACAGCAGGAGAGCAGTTAGGTGTCGATCTGGCTGGCAGTGGAGTGTTTAGTGGCAATCAGGCAGGCAGGCAGGCAAGTGGTTGGAAGCAAGCAGTCCTGGATTGTGAGAGGGCTGTCCCAGATTGGAGAGGGTGCAGGATGGGCTGAGGGCACCTCCCCCTCCCATGCACAAATTCCATGCACCAGGTTTCTAGTGTAACATACAGCTGTCACATTTGAAAAAGACAAATAACTCCTAAGGTAATAAGAGAAGGTAATCATTGTGTTTAACTTTTGGTAAATGGAGTGAGTTGGTGTCAGGAGAAAAAAATTCATCAACTTGTCATATTTATCTACTTATAATTTTCAGTTTTATATTAATGATTTTGTTTTTGTTTTTCTTCCATGTTATTTTACTTGTATTTTTTCAGGATTATTTTTATGTATCCTAGTTTTCTTTGTTTCTTTTAGATTTTATAATTTGAAAATGATTTTTCTCACTAATGGTTATTTATATGTAAAATATCTTTATATATTTTCTACTTATCACTTTAAAAAAATACATATCATAGAGAACCCCCATACACTCACACATAAAATGAAACAGTTTGCAAACAGTTATCCACATTTCTACTCTAATATTTTGTTAGTATAATTTGGTATTTCATATCCTGAACATTATCATTTTTAAAACATTTAACCTTTTTTGTAAGAATTCCTTAAATTTTTATCTATATTTAACTTCTCACTAAATTAACACAGTGATTTAAATATTGATTCTTTGCTTGGTTTTAATTACTCACTACCCTTTATTTTTTACAATTCAGTTTAATCCCTAGTGATTTTAATTACTCAACATATTTTCTTTTATAACATGTAATCCTTATTATTTAGTGTTTTAGTTTGATTCATTCTTCAGTCAGCTCAAATGTTTTTTTAAGTAGTTTCTAATTTTTTCCAGAAAAGGATTTTGGGTAAAAACATTGAGTCATTTTATGTCTATTAATTTCTCTCTACTGCTCTCAAATATGAATAATAGCTTGTCTGGCTATAACATTCTTGAGTTTCAATATATTTCTCTCAAGAGCATTGTGTTTGTTTCTCTTCCATATGTTTCAAATTGTAGAGAGTGTAAATTCAACTTGAAATATTTTTCCTTTTATAAATAAAATTTTCCCCTGTCATCTTGATGCTTTTTTTGTAAATTTACAAATTTGATTATCATATTTTAGGTAAGCAATATTTCCTGAGTTTTAAATCCTCACCATCCAAAATATTTTTCAGCTATTTCTTTGGGAATTTCTTGGTCTGTAACTGTTCTCTTTAATCCTATATGTACTGAGACTTCTTATGGTTGACATGGATGCCCTTTACATTTTTTATTAGTATATTTATTTTCTTAATTCTTTTACTATAAATTCTGGGACAATTTACCAACCTGGTATAGTAATTAACTGGTTCATTTTCTGGATATACAACATATATTTTCTGCCTATGACATTATCACCATTTGTTAATCATCCTTTTCACATGAAAGCTATCTTTTCTGATAGGTGCAGCTGGTTTGGAGACAAAATGGTTACTTGAATCAGAGAAATTTTAAAATATTTTTCTTTAATTTCTTGTAGTAAATCTGCTCCATACATTTGCAGATGCATCTATTCTTCCACAGATTTTCTGCTTTTGAATTACTGGCTATTTCATGTATCTGCTCACATTTCTCTGTTCATCTTTACAGTTGATAAGTTTATATATATATATATATATATATATATATATATATATATATATATATTAGTAGTATGAAGAGAGTATATGGTAACTATAAAGTACACAGTGTTACTATCTTACACTAAATAAGCAAATCCTTATTCTTCAGCAAATAAGGAAATTCTTACTCTCCAGACAAATTTTTCTATTGCATTTGTTGATTAGTCTTACCTCAATCCTATTTTTTCTATAACTATGTTTTATGAAAATTCATCCAAGTATCTGACATAAAAATATCATCCTTCCCTCACTTTTAGTGCACTGTAAGTTTTGCTGAATTTAAATATATTTTTAGTCATCTTAATGGTAAATGAATTAATTACAAAGTGAATGAGGATTGCTTTCTTAATTCTGAGTTAACACATCTCTTAACTTTTATTGCACAGTTCTGACAATATGAAAACAACCTAATACTGTTTTATAAAGCTGACTAATTACTTTTAAATATAAAACTATGAATCTTCTAGATTAGCTCTGATAGAACTTTCTGCAGTGCAACTTGTTTAACTGAGGGACTAAATTTCAAATTAAATTTAAATTTAAATAGCTACATTCACCTAGCAGTTAGCATTTTGGACAGCACAGTCTTTCTTAAACATTGTTTAAGTTTCAACATCTTTGAAAATGAAGTCCCTCAGGCTCACACTAAATGAACAAAACCATATCTTGTTTGTTTTGGCATGGGGAGCTGAAATTTTAAAAATTGCTCTCTGTGATTCTTAGTGTGCACTGAGCTGGTCTTAGATGGTTACTTTGATTCCAGAAATAATGAAAATAAGACTTGGCAAAATAATGATCTTGTGTTCTACGAACCCTTAATGAAAACTTAGACATTAGATTATACATTAGAATAAGTTTGACCAGAAAATGATGAATCGGTACTACTATCCCCCTGCCTTGTCTCAGAGAGACACAGCCTGACAAACACTGTGGACTTTTATACCCAACCCATAAGTAGAATCCTTTTCAAAAAGGGTTTTAGTAACCCCTGTGGGTCAATCCTAGAGAGGAAACATATTTGCCATCTAGATCAGGGGTCTACAAATATTTTCTATAAAGGCCAGATAGTAAATATTTTAATTGTGGTGCTCTATATGCTCATTGTCACAACTACTCAGTCTACCATTGGAATATGAAAGCTGTTATAAACAACACAAACATAATGGATATGGCTATCTATATATATAAAACCCTAATATGCAAATAGACCAAACAGCAGAACAACCAAACAACCGGTTGCTATGACATGTGCTGACCACCAGGGCCATGCATGGAGTAGGGCAGGCATTGGCCACAGTGGGAGGGTAGAGCAAGTGAGTGGGTGTGCCAGATCAAGGCAGGGCACTGGTCGCTGTCATCAGGGTGAGCCTCTGGTAGTTATTGGAAATTCTTTGCTTCAGAGTGCCATGGTTCCACCTAGCACTTGCACCTGATGCCAGAACCATCACTTGCACCTGCTATCAGCACCCACTGCCGGCCTCAATCACTCAATACCATCAGCAGGTGTGAGCAGTGGCTGCTGGCCCCAATAGCCCCAGAGGGCTTCTCCATCTCCCCCTGTTTCTGAGTGGTAATTGGGGAAGCAGCTGCTGCTCGCACCCACTGATGGTGCCAGCCCCAATTGCTCTGTGCCATCAGCACATGGGAGCAGCACTGGCAGGAGCAAGGCTGCAAACAGAGAGGGGACCAGGGGCCACAGTGAGAAGGACCAGGTAGGGGCATGGAGAAAGGGCCGAGATCCACTCCTGTACCCACTGAAGCCTAGTGGCCCACATTTTCTTTCAAGGTGAATGAATTCATGCACTGGGCCACTAGTTTTCTAATAAAATTTTATGCACTGTGAAATTCAAATTTTATGTAATTTTCTCATACAATGAAATATTATCCTCATTTTTATCTTTTCAACCATTTTAAAATACAAAAAATGTCTTAACTCTTGGTAACATAAACAAATAGGCATTGGCCTGGATTCTGTCCCAGGTGGTAGTTTGCCAACCATCATCTAGAATACAGCTATAAGGTTACTTCTATTTCTGATGTTTAATGAGTCAAAGAATTTTTGCTATGCATTTCTAGGAGTAGATTACTAAAATATGCCTTGGTTCTTTTTATCTTCTTATAATGTCAGCATCTGCACTATTCAATATATATCTCACAGACATAATAGAGATAACTTCTTAAGGTAAAATCTCTACAATATGAAGAGATTTTTAAGTTTTTACTGAATTTTATGTCAAAACTCAGATTTTTATTTCAACAATACAAACCAACAAAGTTTTTATTTGAAAATTTTTAGTCATACTATCTTTTTTTAAAAATTCTATTTACATCTAAATTGCAATTATGGAGAGAGAAAATGGTGGCAGAATAGACAGATGTATCCTGAGTCTTGTCCTAGAGCAAATAGAGGGAGCACCGGAAATGAGTGGAATCCAGCCTGAATTGGTAAAGGAGACATAGTTGGTGAAATAGTTTGCAGCCGGGAAGGACAGAGATTCCCATGGATAAAGGTAAAATAAAAAATCTAGGCAGTAGAATCTGCCAGACCTCTATACTCAGAAGATCAGGAAGAAACTATAGGGCTTCAAGCCGCACCCCTGACGACAGGCAAAGCATCTGTCTATGAAAAAAGGGTCCATGGGACTGTGGGAGGTAGAGGATTTGGGGATCTAACCTTAGAGGCAGCCCTAAAAACTGCTGGAATGCACAGTGCCAGCAAGAGAGGAGCTTGCAGAGATGCAGTCCCTCCTTGCACTGGGGCCTGAGTCTTTCTCCACTGAACCCAGTTCTGCTCCTTTCTCCACTGAATCTAGTTCGTAGGACCTTTCAGATATGGACACTTACCTGTGGCTGAGATGCAAGAGAAAGGGTGGAGTTGTGGAATCTGGGGAGAGTAAGTGGTGGGCGGTCAAAGAAAGGTGGTATAGCGAGTCTGGTGCTGAGTCATATCTAAGCCACCTCGCCATTTTCTCCTGAGGGATAGCCCTTCCCACTAGTCAACCAATATAGTCACACCCAGATTTCACCCTGAATAACACCAGGGAATCTGAATACTCCCTGAGGCCATAGGAAAAGTGTGCCTTGGATTTGTCAAAGTGGAGGGTGCTGCACTTGAAAGAACCAGCAGGGTTATCTTTTGCCTCTTGGCATTTTTAAAGAATTAGTTTCTTCCCATAAGAATACAGCAAAAATTGGGACACTCCCCTCCACAGCTGCTGACTTCTAGACACCACAGTTATGCCTCTCAAGCTCGCAGGCCTATATCAAGAGAACCCAAATAGTCAAGTAGAGAGCTACACTAGATTACCAAGCCCAGGAGGACTGAAAGAATACACCAGTAGTACCATCACCAAAAGAACCTGGGTAGCAAAACAATTGGATCTACAATGAAACATTACAGGAAAACATGGGGAGACAAAAAAGCAATTCCCAAAGGAAAGTAAAAGAGGAATCACTAGAAAGATAGTTAAATGAAACTGAAGCTAGCAGTTTATCAGAGAAAGAATTCAGAGTAATGGTTATAAGGATGTTTAAATGGATGGATGACAAATACACACAACTCAATGAGAACTACAAGGAGCTGAATGAGAATGTCACCAACATGAAAAGAAACCAAGAGGAGATGAAGAACAACATAGCTGCAATAAAGAACACATTGGAAGGCTTAAACAGTAGACTAGAAGAGGTTGAGGACCGCATCAGCGAATTAGAAGACAAGGTAGGAAAAACACACAAACACAGCAGCAACTGGAAAGAAGACTTAAAAAGCAAGAGGAGAGCCTAAGGGAGCTCTTTGGGACAACACAAAACAAAACAACTTTCGCTTAATTGGGATACCAGAAGGAGAGGATGAGAAACAAGGAATAGAAAACCTGTTTGAAGAAATAATGACTGAAAACTTCCCTGATATTGGCAAGAAAAAAATTATGCAAGTTCAAGAAGTACATAGAGTACCATACAAGTTGAACCCCAAAAGACGGACACCAAGACACATCATAATTAAATTGGCGAACACCAGCGACAAAGAAAGAATCTTAAAGGCTGCCAGAGAGAGACAGAAAGTTACCTACAAGGGATGTCCTATTAGACTATCAACTGATTTCTCAACAGAAACATACCAGGCCAGAAGAGAATGGAATGATATATACAAAGTGATGCAAAGCAAAGGGCTGTATCCAAGAATTTATCCAGCAAGGCTATCATTCAAAATTGAAGGTGGAATCAGGAGCTTCACAACAAAAAAGGGCTAAAAGAGTTTATCACTACCAAGCCAGCAATGCAGCAAATGCTAAAGAGGCTGCTGTTAAAAGAAGAAAGAGGAAGGCAAAAAGAAACACAAACACTAAGGAAACATATGACAACAAACATGTACTTGTCAATAATAACATTAAACATAAATGGATTAAATGCACCAATCAAAAGATACCCCATTCAGGGTAGCTGAATGGATAAGGAAATATGACCCATATATTTGCTGTCTACAAGAGACCCACCTCAGGGCAAAGGAACTGAAAGTGAAAGGATGGAAAAACATTTTTCAGGCAAATGGAAATGAGGAAAAAGCTGGGGTTGTGATACTAATATTTGATAAACTAGACCTCAAAGTAAAGGCCATAACAAGAGATAAGGAAGGGCACTACATAATACTAAATGAAGCAATTCAATAAGAAGATATAGCTCTGGTAAACATATATGCACCAAATGCAGGAGCACCCAAATATATAAAACAAACAAACAAACAAAAAACTCCTGGAAGATATCAAGGGAGAGATCAACAACATTATATAGTAGGGGATTTTAATACACCACTGACATCACTGGAAAAATCCTCTAGACAAAAAGTCAGCAAAAAAACAGCAATTATAAATGACTCACTAGGTAAGATGGACCCAATGGATATCTTCAGAACATTTCACCCCCAAAGCCACAGAATATATGTTCTTCTTAAGTGCACATGGGACATTTTCAAAAATAGACCACATATTGGGTCACAAACAAAGTATCCCCAAATTCAAAAAAGATTGAAATCATATCAAGCATTTTCTCAGACCACAATGGCATAATATTAGAAATAAACTACAATAAAAACACTCCGAAAAATTCAAATACTTGGAAGCTGAATAGCATGCTATTAATCAATGACTGGGTTATCAATGAGATCAAAGAAGAAATTAAAAACATCCTGGAGACTAATGACAAGAAACAACAACAATGAAATTGCTATGGGACACAATGAAAGCAGTCTTGAAAGGGAAGTTTATAGCTCTACAGGCCTATCTCAAAAACAAGAAAAAATGGTAATAAATCATCTAACTGAACAACTCAAAGAATTAGAAACAGAGCAACAAAAAAAGCCCACAGTGAGCAGAAGGAAGGGAATAATAAAGATCAGAGCAGAAATGAATGATATAGAGACCAAAAAAACAATACAAAAGATCAACAAAACCAAGAGATGGTTCTTTGAAAGGATAAACAAAATTGATGAACCTCTAGGCAGGCTCATCAAGAAGCAAAGAGAGAGGACTCAAATAAACAAAATCAGAAATGAAAGAGATGAAATAACAACAGACCCCACAGAAATACAAAGTATTGTTAAAAAATACTATGAACAACTATATTTTAACAAATTACACAACCTGGAGGAAATAGACACATTCCTAGAAAAATATAACGTCCCAAAACTCAATCAGGAAGAATCTAAAAATCTCAATAGGCATGTAACTATGGAAGAAATTGAAGCAGTCATCAAAAAGCTTCCAGCAAATAAAATCCTGGGGCCAGACAGATTCACAGGGGAGTTCCACCAAACATTCAAGGAAGAACTAACACCTATCTTCCTCAGACTATTCCAGAAAATTCAAGATGAAGGAACACTTCCAAGTTCCTCCTATGAAGCCAGCATCACCCTAATACCAAAACCAGACAAAGATAACACAATGAAAGATAATTACAGGCAAATATCCCTCATGAACATAGATGCCAAAATCCTCAACAAAATTTTAGCAAATAGAATCCAGCAGTACATTAGAAAGACATACACCATGACCAAGTATGATTTATCCTGGGGATGCAAGGATGGTACAATATCTACAAATCAATAAACGTGATACATCACATAAACAAATTGAGAGATAAAAATCACATAGTCATAGCAATTGATGCAGAAAAAGCATTTGACAAAATCCAATACCCTTTCTTGATGAAAACTTTCAGCAAGGTGGGAATAGAGAGATTATACCTCAACATAATAAAAGCCATATATGACAAACCCACAGCCAACATCATACTCAATGAGCAAAAACTACAACCATTTCTCCTAAGAACAGGAACAAGACAAGGATGCCCAATCTCACCACTCCTATTCAATATAGTGCTGGAAGTACTAGCCATTGCGTTCAGACAAGAAGAAGAAATAAAAGGCATCCAAATTGGAAAAGAAGAAGTAAAACTGTCCTTATTTGCAGATGACATGATACTGTACATAGAAAACCCTAAAGATTCCATCAAAAAATTACTAGACTTAACAAATTAATTTGGCAATGTAGCAGGATACAAAATTAATGCCAAGAAATATATGGCATTTCTATACTCCAATAATGAACTTACAGAAAGAAAGACTAGAAAATCAATCTCATTTACCATTGCACCAAAAAAATTAAGATACCAAGGAAAAAACATAACTAAGAAGGTAAAAGATCTATACGTGGAAAACTACATGGCACTGAAAAAAGAGATAGAGGAAGTCATAAATAGATGGAATACCATGTTCATGCATTGGGAGAATCAACATCAATAAAATGTCCATACTACCTAAAGCAATCTGTAAATTCAATGCACTCCCCATTAAAATACCAACAGCATATTTCAAAGACTTAGAACGAACTTTCCAAAAATTCATCTGGAATAAAAAAAAAGTCTCTGAATAGCTGTAGCAATCCTTGTAAAAGAAGAACTAAGTAGGTGGGATCTCAATACCAGATATCAAGGTGTTTTACAAAGCCACTGTTCTTAAAACAGCCTGGTTTTGGCACAAGAAACAGACAAATAGATCAATGGAATAGAATAGAGAACCCAGAAATGGACCCAAAACACTATGCTCAATTAATATTTGACAAAGGAGGCATGAACATACAATGGAGTTAAGACAGTCTCTTCAACAAATGGTGCTGGAACAATTGGACAGATACATGCAAATAAATGAATCTAGATTACCAACTTACACCATTCACAAAAATAAACTCAAAATGGATAAAGGACTTAAACATAAGGTGGGAAACCATAAAAATGCTAGAGGAAGCCACAGGCAGCAAAATCTCAGACATATGTTGAAGGAACTTCTTCAATGATACTGCTCCTAGGGCAATGGAAACTAAGAGAAAATAAACAAATGAGACTACAACAAAATAAAAAGCTTTTGCACAGCAAAGGAAGTCATTAATAAAGCAACAGAAAACATCACTGCATGGGAAAACATATTTGCCAATGACATCAACGATAAGGGTTTAATCGCCAACAGTTACAGGGAACTCATACAACTTCACAAAAAGAAGATAAACAACCCAATCAAAAAATGGGCAACAATTCTAAACAGACACTTTTTGAAAGAAGGCAGAAGGAAGGCCAAGACACATGAAAACCTGCTCAAAGTCACTAATCATCAGAGAGATGCAAATGAAAACAACAATGCAGTACCATCTCAAACCTGTCAGTTTGGCTAACATCAACAAATCAACAAACAACAAGTGTTGGTGAGGATGTGGAGAAAAAGGAACGCTTTGGTATTGCTGGTGGGAATGCAGACTGGTGCAGCCTCTGTGGAGCACAGTATGGAGCTTCCTTAAAAAACTAAAAATGGAACTCCCATTTGACCCAGAGATCCCACTTCTAAGAATATATCCCAAGAAACTAGAAAGACAAATTAGGAAGGATATATGCACTCCTATGTTGATAGCAGCACAATTCATCATAGCTAATATTTGGAAACAGCCTAAGTGCCCATCAGAAGATGAGTGGATTAAAAAACTGTGATACATCTACAGAATGGAATACTATGCTGCGGTACAAAAGAAGGAGCTCCTACCATTCGCAACAACATGGATGGAGCTGGAAAGCATGATTCTAGGTGAAATTAGCCAGGCAGATAAAGATAAATATCACATGATCGCACTCATTTGTGGAATATAATGAACGGCATAGATAGATAAATAAGAACTGATCCAGAGACTGAGAAATATCCATCAGAATGTCAAACCTCAGGGTAAGTGGGGGGTGGCGGGAGTAAGGGGGAAAGTCTATATATTTGACCTCTTAAACTAAGGTAAGTAATTTGTGCTTTTACCTCCCTTACAAAGTTTCTATAAAGCTATAAAAAAATTGGCATCTAGTTTGAAATAGAATTGACATGGCCTAGAGCTTGTCATCTCCTCTGGACACCAGTCCTTAGGCTAGGCCCCCCTTAACCACCTGTGATACCTTAATACCCTTACATGATATTATTCTACAATGTCATTATAATTTTTGATATTTGACAGCAGCATATTGTAAAATTATCCCAAAGACACTTACAAACTAATTCTTTAAATGTTTGGCAGCAATTTAAAAAAAAGACAGGAAAGGAATCGATCCCTTTCAGATGGAATTAAGGCACTGGGAAGGCACTCGAGCATTCTATATTGGCTCCTCTTGCCCTTTTTGCCAAGAGGGACCCTCTTTTCACATTCCAAGTGCACACAGCTGTTGCCTGAGCTTTCAGTTCAAGCTGTGGCTGAAGCCTCTGGGTGGCTGGCACCATGGATTTGTCTATCACCCAATGGTGTGAGCTGGGCACTCCCTGGAGAAGAAACCTGAGTTCCCCCAGATATGTGATCAGTAATGAGACCCCACCAGCAGCTGAGGGGATCCCAAGGCAGGTGCTGGGCGTGGAGGCCACGGAGGCATAGGCTACTTAAGAGACAGAACTAAACCTCACATCACCCTGTTTGGCCTCAGAGGATGGCTGGTTAGCCAGAGATGGGTAAGATTCCTCAGGGAAGGAACAACCTAAGACAGGCTCAGTCACAGAGGGGCCATCAGGAGAGAACTTGAAGGTCAACAGAGGTGTGCCACAAACCCTCACCCACTAACCTTGCAGGGGCCTGAACTCTCACCCCTTCTGAGGGAGGTCTTCTATCTCCATGGCTGTGTCTCCTCCCATGCCCAGCTCAGATCTGGACCCAGGTTACAGACAGATACTTGGCCAGCAACAGCAGCCCTATATCTAAATTCAATCTAGCACCAGGAATGCTCAAGGTCTACTCAAGAATGCAAATAATCCTTTCCACTAATATTTACAGGGTAAATTAAGATTATCATTAGAATATTAAATTTGACAGTAAAATAGTAATCAAGTTTTCAGATTAATTTAAATTGACCAATTGAAAGAAGGGAATATTTAAGAAAACTTAAGTGTACTGGACAAAAAGCTGTTCCTAAAATATTAACTAAAATTTCTATTTGTAGTTAATTTCATCATAAAGTTGCCTAACATGCAAAGAACCTAAGGCAGTCATATTTTTGTGCAAAAATTAAAATTTAAAGTTACCAAGACTGCAACATAAAATTTCCAAAAGCCTCCATTAATAAAAAAAGAGGGGGGGGGTAGTGAGGTAATATCATGTAATTAAAAATATCCTGTAAGTAAATTACATCCAGAAAATCCTTACTTCAGAAGATCAATTTCCATTTTTAATGCTAATAGCAGGACACCCATGAAAAACACATATGGTGTCAAAATAAGCCAAAGGAAAATTATTTGGGCAAAAATAAAAAGAATCCCAAGTCTAATTTACAGAAAAGATTCCTTTATTAACTTTTGGTTGAGAATATGTTTGTGTATTTTCAGAAAACAACTCCAAGACCATATGGATTCCTGCAACAGAGAGGAACTGACAGGTCTGTTCCAATCACGAACAAAGTCCAGAAATGGAGGACGCTGAGGACACCTTGCCATGCTAGCAGTAAGCAGTTGTGCATTGCTGCAGGTTGCCCAGGACCAAACCAGAGAGGGTGGGACATGCATTGCTACCATTTGTCCACCATCCAGATATCATTGCTGACATGTACACACAAGGAACTATTAGACATTTAAATTGGGACTCAGAACTGTTGGACATTGAAACTAAGACTCAAATATTTTTTGTCCTTAAATGTTTACTTCTAGTATGTGGATGCAAGATTTTTTAAAGAAAAGAAATAGGGGGGAGAGAGAACCAAGATGGCGGCATAGGTAAAACACCTATCTTGCCGCCATACACAAAAATTTTAAAACTACAAGTTAACCAAAGAACAAACACCATCCAGAATCACCGGAAAGCTAGCTGAGTGAAAATTCCACAAATAAAAGTGAAGATAAGACATTGTGACTTGGAGGAGCGGCTGAGGACAGCATTGAAGATACGTGTGGAGAGAGGTTTGGAGGAGTGCACGTGCCAGCGGATAGGGCAGGGGGATGAAAACCAGCCAGTTTTCTCGAATGGTGGAGACAAAGACATCCCACTGGACTGATTCTCCAGCTCTGGGTGAAGTCCAGGGAACCCACTATCATACAGGGTAAAAACTGGACAGTGGGAGGGCACGCCGAAGGTCGGGTGCTGCAGGAGTCTGCAGGCTTGTGAAGAAGGTGAGCTTGTGCAGAGTGTGTGTGAACTTGGGAACAGTGCAGGTGCCTGACCACGCAGAAAACACTCGTGACTTGCTCTTTCATTTGGGAAACCATCAAACTGCATTGTTTTGCGACCCTGGGTGAGACGTTGGGTGTGTAGACTCATTTGGGGAGAGTCTGAATTCGCTGGCCGGTGCAGCAGATGCTCTCTCTCAGAGGTGCTGGCAGCCATTGCCACCAGCACAGAGTCTCTGGGGCCACTTAGGGCGGAGCTAATGCTGTCTGCTTGGCCCGGAGACTCTGCCCATCCAACCTGAGTACAGCTGAACTTCACAGACAATTGGCCTGGAGGTCAACCCCTCCAAGTGCTAACAACAATTAACCTGAGCTTAACTTCAGCAAGACTGTGCAACCCATATCCACGTCAGGTAACAGGGGAGGCTGAGCCACTGTTCCTTGTAGGACATCTACCACGCAAAGCTAATTGACCAACTCAGGGAAGCAGCCACCATGCAGAGACATGGAAAGAAATCAGGTGTGAAAAAAAATGGAGGGAAAAAAATGACTGGACATGGAATTCAAAACCACGGTTATAGGGCTTTTCAAGAGGCTCCTAGAAAAGGTCGAGACCTATAAGGAAATAAGCAAGACCTACAAGGAACTGAATGAGACCCTCTAGGATATGAACGAGACCTGCAAAGAAATGCACAAGACCAACGTGGAAATGATTGAGTCCTACAAGGAAATGAATGAGACCTATAAGGATATGAATGAGACTCTCAAGGATATGAAAAAACGACCAACCAGAAATTAACCACACACTGACTGAAATAAAAAATATTAGACAAAGACCTAAAAGTACTCTAGAGCACCCCTAGAAACAAGTTAAGGATTTGAAATACCAAGAGGTAAAATCCACTTGGCTGAAAAAGCAAGAAACCAAAAGAATCCAAAAAATTGAAGATAGTGTAAGGGGCCTCTGGGACAACCTCAAGCATACCAACATCCGAATTATAAGGGTGCCAGAAAAAGAGAGAGAGCAAGACAACGAAAACCTATTTGAAGATATAATGACTGAAAACTTCCCACACCTGGTGAAAGAAATTGACTTAGGAGTCCAAGAAGCGCACCAAACCCCAATATATAGGAACCCTAAGAGGGCCACACCAAGGCACATCATAATTAAAATGCCAAGAGCAAAAGACAAAGAGAGAATATTAAAAGCAGCAAGAGAGAAACAGTTGGTTACCTATAAGGGAGCACCCATACGATTGTCAGCGGATTTCTCATCAGAAATGATGCAGGCCAGACAGGAGTGGCAAGAAATATTCAAAGTAATGAATATCAAGAATCTACAATCAAGATTACCCCATCCAGCAGAACTATCATTCAGAATTGAAGGTCAGATAAAGTGCTTCGCAGATAAGAAAAAGCTAAACGAGTTCATCACCACCAAACCAATATTATATGAAATGCTGAAAGATATTCTTTAAGAAGAGATAGAAGAAAAAGATAAAAGTGTAAATTATGAACAACAAATACACATCTATCAACAAATGAATCTAAAATTCAAGTGAATTAATAATCTGATGAACAGGATAAACTGGTGAATGTAACAGAATCATGGACATAGAGAGGGAATGGACTGACAATTCTTGGAGAGAAAAGGGGTGTGGGAAGTGCAGCAAGAGACTGGACAGGAATTATGCAACTATTGGAGAGGACAGTGGAGGGGGGTGAGGGCGGAGGGTGGGATGGGTACCAGGTGGAGGAGAGCTATAGGGGGGAAAAAGGGAACAATGTAATTAATAAACTGAACAATAAAGATGAAAAAATGAAAGTTATATAAGTAAAAAAAAATGAAAAGAAATGGGGGGAAAATAGATACAGAGGCAAAGAAACATTGAATAGACTCTCAAACTACAGTGGGGAGGCAGGGGAGGGTGGAGAGCAGGGGCTGTGGGAGATCAACCGAAGGACTTGTATTCATGCATCTAAGCATAACCAATGGATATAAGACATTGCGGGGGGTGGGGGGGCATGTGAGGACATGTGCTGGGAAGTAGGAGAAGCCGGGGGGAGGTCAATGGAGGAAAAAAGGAAACATATACTACTGTTTATAATACTTTAAACTATAAAAAATATTTAAAAATAAATAAATTGCAATTATGTTTCAAATGTGAACACTACTTATTTCTAAAACTCTACTACTAATTTTGCTTACCATTTAAATTCAGTGCATATTAAAGTGGATGAATGAGAAACAAAAGTAAAAGCTTCTTATAGACTTGCTGAGAGATCATTGTGGGGATACCCCCACACATTAGGTGCTATCATCCAATAAACCCACTCTCCACTTTGCTCTCCCACATCACTCATGTTTCTAAATCAGAACATATTATTGTGACTAAGGCTCTGAGGCTGGGAATAACATACACTTCACATTTCTAAAACAACTACTTTATGCTTTGGTTGTTGACTTATCATTGTTATTTCAGCCTCCACCATTTTATACTTTTTTTCAAATTTAATTTATTACAGAATTAAGATAAGAGAAGACAGTTAAAGCTAGCCTGTTTGGATCAGTGGATAGAACATTGGCCTGAGGACTGAAGGGTTCCGGGTTTGATTCTGGTCAAGAGCTAGTACCTTGGTTGCAGGCTCCTTCCCGGGCTGAAACCTGGTCAAGGCATGTGCAGAAAGAAACCAAACGATGTTTCTCTCACATGAATATTTCTCTCTGTCTTTCCCTCTCTCTTCCACTCTCTCTAAAACTCAATGGAAAAATACCCTCATATGAAGATTTAAAAATGAAAATAAAGAAGAGAAGACAATGAAATATCAATATATAATTCTTATGCATTCAATTTTTGTAAAAGAGACATTATAGTCCTTTTCATTCTTATTATGAATTTAAATTTTTTTATTTGTTTTGATTTGTTTTTCTTTTAGTTAATGACATAAAACATATTCATAAACATTTTAGGAGGTCAAAATAGTCTTTTCTATAAAAATTGTCTTCTTTTTAAAACTCCTAATTATAACTTCTAGACTTGAATTTTATTTTGCTCATTTCCTTTATATATATATTACTATATTGAACACAATTTCAAAAATCTTTTCTTTCTAATACTCAGTATTCCAATTTAGTTAATAAAAGTCTTCTTTCCAAATAAAATTAGTAGCATCATCTGACTGGGTTGTTAATTATTAACCTGGGGCCAAGTTGATATAGCATAGTCAACATAACTAAAAAAATAAAACCAAAAATAGAAAGCAAATTTACCTGCAGATTTTAAAGTAAATATACCAAAGCTATTTCTTTTTCAAAAAAGAAAACATTTTATGTATAGTTATGACTCAGCATTTTTCTTAAGTAAAATTTTCTAAAGGACTAAAAATGAAGAAGCAGTACTCTCTCCTTTCCCATAAATTCCAAACCCTAAAATACTTAAGCATTATATAAGAGAAAGAAACCAACATTATATTTTAAATAAAAATGCTTAATGTCTTGCCTTATCTTGTTTAATCTACAAGATATTTATGAGCCTGATACAAATTTTACATCTAAAATAGACTTCTCTAAAAACATTTTATTCCATAGGTAGGCAATTGGTATTCATTAGTAATAGAATCAGAACAGAAACACTTACTTGGTAGTTCCTTAACCTGCCTGTAGTGATCAATGAGTTATGTTAAGTGATTTGAGTAGAGGTAGTTCTTTTGGATCAATAATGAGTTATATCAAATAACTCATACTTATGGTACATCTGCAATTCATATTACTTCTGGGCTGAGATGACCAAAATGTCAATATTTCACCCTAAAGCCCAAAATATAAGTGGTCACACTCAAATAAAATTATTCACCTATTTGAGCCTTCCACTGGGTTGAGAAATATTAACAAATGACAATCACTCATCATCATCATTATCTTCAATTAAAAACACACACAAAACAAAACAGAAAATACAGTTTTCTGCCAATGAGTATGCCTAATACAGAAGTGACCATGACTATAAGAATATTTTCACTGGGGTAATAGGTGTGGTAAGGCAATATTGAGCAAAACAAGAAAAGAGCTCAGACTTCATCCATGTCTAAATGAAAGCTTTCCAATGCAGTCTAAGGGCTCATGAACCCATTTTCTCATGGGTCAAACAAATTTATAATAAAAAAGTAGTAGAGTACTGTTTGCGAGATGAGTATGATTGCATGTAAAATACCTCATAGAATATCTGAAGTTATATTCCCTCAATGATAATATTCTTTCTCTTTGCCTATTACTCTCTGCAGGAGTTTCTATAATAATTTGCTAAATGTTACCACTTTGGTCTGACAGAATTATTACAACTTTGCATAACTAACTACACAGTTACTTAAGCAAGGATGATATATAATGGCTGAATTGTAAAATCACTAGCCCAAGAGATTAAAAACCATTAGGAGAAACTCAAATGTCTTATCCCTTATGATCAGTGAACCAAAAGTGAAGTGAGTGATTTCCCTTCTGTATTTTATGAGAGGTACAGAAATAGAAATTTGGAAGAGTCAGACTTCAGACTTCTGCAGAAATGAAACTAGTAGGCTACTGTTATTTTTGTTTGTTTGTTTGTTTCCTTTTTAGAAAGAATAGAAGTTGGGATTTATGTTCTAACAGCTCATTCAATGACCCTCCAGAAAGTGGTGGGAAAGAACTGAAGGCTTTAAACTTCAAAAGGGAATAACATGAACATACATCCATCCAATAAATAAGTAGCCTAGCTTTACAGGCCAGCCCTGACAGCTATTACTAGACCCCACTGGTTAATTAGACAAACATATTTGGTTAATTTTCCTTCAATTCACCATCAATGTCAACAATTTGGATAATCCTAAAAGGCTGGGAATTTACGAGTCATAAACATTTAACAAAATAGCTAAGCTTCTTAAAATACTTTCCCCATCTGTGTTAAACCACAGTAAATCTAACCGGAATAGCATTATATCCCCCATGCACTTAAGTTTTTATGAGAGATAGTAAGTCACTTAGAGCTTTGTGCTCTAAGTGTAGGGGAGAAACACAACACAAAACAACACTGCAAAAAATCCAGAATTTGCTCACGTTAATAACCTATTATTAGTAGGAAAAAGTAGTTATTTACTTGTAGTTATGTAGTCATTTCTCACCAGGCAAAATATATATACTTACCCCTAACACCTCAGTATTCACCCGATGACCTAATAAGGAATCATGTGTCAACAAGGCTTTGTATAGCCTGGTTCCAACTATCTTCCTCTTCCTATGGGCTAAAGCCACCCTTAGGATTTCTTTAAATTCACTAGCTCTTTCCTTCCCTCAGGACCTTACATATTCCTGGAAGACTTTGTCTAACTGTTTCTTTTTTGATCAGTTCTCTGCTTAGATGCCTAGAACTCAGAGGCCTTCTCTGATTAGCCTTTCCTAGTAGGTTCCTTCTCTCTGGGGATTATCTTTTCAGTACTCTTTATTGCACAACTAATAATTTATTAATTTGTTCTCCTTTAAGATTGCAAACATTCATGTCTTCTCTGAGCATGAGCTGATTATATAGAATCTATTACAACCCTTTATCATGATTTTTTGACTTATCTTTTTGCTTTCATTGAGTTTTCAGCTTACTCATTTTTCTAATGACCCTGCCCCTAATTCTACTTGTCTGGTTGCAGTTCCCTGGTTAATCAACTTATATTAACCTCACTGAATTTTTTGTTACACCCTTTTTGCTTTCTCTGCTTTGCTTGGCTTTGTTTGTTTGTTTGCTTTGCATATGTGTAGCCAAAGAAGGGCATAAATGTGCATAATTCTGAATGATTCAGCTCATAGAATCAGATTTTAAAATGGAACAATTATTTCTTGTGGTTAGAATAATAAACTAGGTAAATATTCAAGAAAGCCTAGTATTTTGAAATCCATCTCCTGGGACTAGAGAGAAGGCCCAGTTCATATTTTTTTTGAAATATATTTTTATTGATTTCAGAGGAAGGGAGAGTGAGAGAAAATTAGGACCATCAATGATGAGAGAGAATCATTGATTAGCTGCCTCCTGCATGCCCCACACTGGGGATCAAGTCCAGAACCCAGGCATGTGTTCTTGATTGAAACTGAACCTAGGACCCTTCAGTCCTCAGGCTGACACTCTATCCACTGAGCCAAACTGGCTAGGCCCAATTCATATAGATACAAACCTAAAATGCAAAGAAGTTTGTGATATACCTGCCTCCATTTATTTATTTACTATTTATGATTCTCCCTGTTCAAATAGTCTCTAAATAACTGTTTCCTCTTGCTAGCTTATTTGACTTTGGTGTACAATTGTGAGCAATGAAGAAAGTAATTTAACAAACAAAAGAGAAACAGAAACATAAGTACATGGAACAGGTTAATTGCTGTCTGTGTGGATGGGGCTTGGGGGCTGAGTGTAACAAAGATGAAGGGACTAATCAAAATAATAACAATAAATTAATTTAAGTATATATATATATATAACACATAGACACAGACAACAGTGTGGTAACAGCTAGAGTGAAAGGGGGGTGGGGACGTAAGAGGGCAAAGCAGGCATATATGGGGCAGAAGGAGTCTTTTCTTTGAGTGATGGGCGCATGATGAAGTGTGCAGATATTTTGTTGGGTTGTACACTTGAAACCTGAATGGTTTGCTCAACCAATGTCACCTCAATAAGCTGAATGAAAAACTTAGTGCTGAGAAATTTTTCACATTTTATTTCGCAAAAATATTAATAATTGTTTATTTGAATTTTTGTCGGGTCAACAATTAATAATATCAAATAAGATATCAAATCATGTAGAAAAAAATACATGAACTATTCAATGATATTTAATAGCATAGGTGTTTCTGTTAAGACACATTTGGGACAGTTTCTGGTTTTGTCCTGTTCTTCATTTTAAGTTTCCTCAGTGTCATTGTTTATGTTATTTATGCCCCAAACCTCCTGATTCAGAAAATGAGTAAGAGATAGGGCAAGTTGTAATTCTCAGAAAAAAGTCCTGCATTGTTCCTCAGATGAAAACCATGTCTATCCTTGGACATCTTCAATAATTTAAAACGTGCACTCCACTAGTTGAGGAAAATAATGTAAATGATGGCCCCAAGCATGTTTAGACATTGGAACATGAGGCAAGTTTTAAGGAATTGCAAAATAGCTCTTAAATTTTATTTTTACAAAGCCCCACCACCACCACCAATTAAATACTCCCTGTCCTCGAGCCCATTCAAACTCATTTGTAGAATGTTCTCTTGTGACAGTTAGTAGTGCACTTAAATACGAACAAGAGGCTAACAAAAATATTCCATTGGGGTTTTGGGAGCTTAATTTGTGGTATAAATCTCTCTTTTCAACCATCCTCTCTCAGGCCCCACTAGGCTTTCAGGTGGTGCATAAGGGCAATAGGATTTAGTTATAAGTTTTAACTTTTATAGTATTCACATGACTCTAGGACAGTTGTTTTCCACTGGTTTTCAGATGAAGCTTTTAGTTTCGCAAGACTTCCCTATCTGGGTTTCCATTAATCTTGGTAGCAGGCTCAAATCTTTTCACACTCAGATGCTTTGTCTGCATCTATTGCTGGGCAATCGTAGATGGAACAAATTACTATCTTACTGTACTCTGCTATCTTCACTCATTACCACATCTTCCATAAAAGACGCTACCCTGAGGAGAAGGTTTGGAAAAAGGGTAAAATAGTAAGAGCTTAAAGAGATTAAAACATAAACATTCAATTTTGTATTTAAGTAATTTTTTCTGAACAGATCTTTGTGCATATGTAGTGGTATGTGTAAACATTCTATATAATAAAAACCCTAATATGCAAATCGACCTAATGGCAGAATGACTGGTCCCTATGACGTGCACTGATCACCAAGGGGCAGAGCCTTAATGCAGGAGCTCTCCCCTGGTGGTCAGCGTGCTCCTATACGGGGAGCGCTACTCAGCCAGAACAGGGCTCATGGCTGGTGAGTGCAGCGGAAGCGGAGGGAGCCTCTCCTGCTGGCTTAGGCCCTGCTCCCTAGGTAGAGTAGGCCTAAGTCAGGAGTCAACATCTCTGGCAGGGTCCCAGACTGCAAGAGGATGCAAGCCAGGCTGAGGGACACCCCCCACCACCAGTGCATGAATGCCGTGTACCGGGCCTCTAGTGTTTTATAAAAAACAGAAGATTGTTTCCATTTTCTTTTAAGTGTATTTCATTCCTCTCTTTGTTCTTACCTCTCCTATAATTAGTGACCACTGCCATGATTCTGGTTCTAGACCTCATCATCTATTGGTAGACATTCCTATGCACCTCCTCCCCCCCTTATAGATACCTTTAATCTGACAAGATGCCTTTCATGGTTCTTGCTTTCAAAATAGTTATGATTTTCTTGTTATTAAATCTATGACCCTTCAATAGCTACATTAATTTTTCCAATGAATTTTTCAATTTAAGTATATGAAAATAATTCACAACTCTTTGAGTATGTTCCTAGGCTACTTTGTTTTGTGAGTTCAACACTAACATTTCCAAATGCCTTAGAACTACTTTTTTTTAATGGATGTCTCTTGTAAACACTTCAAAATCAAAATGCTCCAGATTAAATTAATTATTTTTGTTATTTTATCCTTATAAAACATTCCTCTAAAAGTTAGTAAATGATAGCCCTGTTGCAAAAAATAGGCACAGATAACTTATTAGTGAGCACATAAACAGAGTTTGCTTTCTTTCTAATGGTCCAGGAATGAATAGTTGTGAGAACTGAAGATACTTCTGATATTATTGACTAGAATATTTTTTGTTGGATCTTTTTCTTATTGTTGCTAATCCTCACCCAAGGGTATTTTTAGAGAGAGAGTGTAAGGGAGTGATGGAGAGAGAAAGAGAGAGAGAGAGAGAGAGAGAGAGAGAGAGAGAGAGAGAGAGAGACATATGAGAGAGAGAGACATATGAGAGAGACACATCAATTGGTTGCCTCCAATACTCAACCTGATCAGAGCTCGGGATCAAACCTGCAACTCAAGTATCTGCTCTTTTTTTTATTTTTTTAAATCTTTATTGTTCAGTTTATTAATTACATTGTTCCCTTTTTTCCCCCTATAGTTCCCCTCCACCTGGTACCCATCCCACCCTCCAACCTCATCCCCCTCCACTGTCCTCTACCATAGTTGCATGATTTTTGTCCAGTCTCTTGCTGCACTTCCCACACCCCCTTTCTCTCCAAGAATTGTCAGTCCATTCCTTCTCTATGTCCGGGATTCTGTTACATTCACCAGTTTATCCTGTTCATCAGCTTATTAATTCACTTGATTTTTAGATTCATTTGTTGATAGATGTGTATTTGTTGTTCCTAGTTTACACTTTTATCTTTTTCTTCTTCCTCTTCTTAAAGAATATCTTTCAGCATTTCATATAATATTGGTTTGGTGGTGATGAACTCCTTTAGCTTTTTCTTATCTGAGAAGCACTTTATCTGGCCTTCAATTCTGAATGATAGCTTTGCTGGATAGAGTAATCTTGGTTGTAGATTCTTGCTGTTCATCACTTTGAATATTTCTTTCCACTCCCGTCTGGCTTGCTTCGTTTCTGTTGAGAAATCCACTGACAATCGTATGGGTGCTCCCTTATAGGTAACCAACTGTTTCTCTCTTGCTGCTTTTAATATTCTCTCTTTGTCTTTTGCTCTTGGCATTTTAATTATGATGTGCCTTGGTGTGGTCCTCTTAGGGTTCCTATACATTGGGGTTCAGTGCACTTCTTGGATTCCTAAGTCAATTTTTTTCACCAGGTGTGGGAAGTTTTCAGTCACTATTTCTTCAAATAGGTTTTCATTGTCTTGCTCTCTCTCTTTCTCTGGCACCTCTATAATTCAGATGTTGGTATGCTTGAGGTTGTCCCAGAGGCCCCTTACACTATCTTCAATTTTTTGGATTCTTTTGGTTTCTTGCTTTTTCAGCTGAGTGGATTTTCCCTCTTTGTATTTCAAATCTTTAACTTGGTTCTTGGGTGCTCCAGAGCACTTTTAGGTCTTTGTCTAATATTTTTCATTTCAGTCAGTGTATGCTTAATTTCTGGTTGGTCCTTTTTCATATCCTTGAGAGTCTCCTTTATATCCTTGAGAGTCTCTTTCAATTCCATGTTGGTCTTGATCATTTCCTTGCAGGTCTCATTCATATCCTTCAGGGTCTGCTTCATTTCCTTGTAGGACTCATTGATTTCCTTGTTGGTCTTGCTTATTTCCTTATAGGCCTCAACCTTTTGTTGGAGCCTCTTGAAAAACCCTATAACCATGGTTTTGAATTCCATGTCCAGTCGTTTTTTTCCCTCCATTTCTTTCACATCTGATTTCTTTCCATGTCTCTGCATGGTGGCTGCTTCCCTGAGTTGGTCAATTAGCTTTGTGTGGTAGACTTCCTACTAGAAACAGTGGCTCAGCCTCTCCAGTTACCTGAGGTGGATATGGGTTGCACAGTCTTGCTGAAGTTAAGCTCAGTTAATCGTTGTTAGCAGTTGGAGGGGTTGACCTCAGGCCAATTGTCTATGAAGCTCAGCTGTGCTCAGGTTGGATGGGCGGAGTCTCCGGGCCAAGCAGACAGCGTTAGCTTGCCCTACGTGGCCCCAGGGACTTTGTGCTGGGGGCAATGGCCGCCAGCACCTCTGAGAGAGAAACACTGTGGAGCTCCACCGGCTGCCTGGGAATTCAGACTCTCCCCAAATGAATCTACACTCCCAATGTCTCACCCAGGCTCGTAAAACAAAGCAGACTGACGGTTTTCCGAATGAGAAAGCAAGTCGCAGACCGCTCTCTTCGCAGTCACGCAGCCGAGCTGTTCGCGCAAGCTGCCTTCTCCACAAGCCAGCAGACCTGGCAGCACCTGAGCTCCAGCGTGCCCTCCCACTGTCCAGTTTTCACCCCGTATGATAGTGGGTTCCCTGGACTTCGCCCAGAGCTGGAGAATCAGTCCAGTGTGATGTCTTTGTCTCCCCGTTCAAGAAAACTGGCCGGTTTTCAGCCGCCCGCCCTCTCCGCGGCTTGCGCTCCAAACCTCTCTCCACGCGAATCTTTCAACGCTATCCACCGCCGCTCCTCCGGGTCACAGTGTCTTATCTTCACTTTTATTTGTGGAATTTTCACTTGGTGAGCTTTTTGGTGATTCTGGAAGGTGTTTGTTCTTTCGTTAAGTTGTAGAATTAAAATTGTTGAGTATGACGGCAAGATAGGCATTTTACCTATGCTGCCATCTTGATTCTCCTTTTTTTTTCTCAAGTATCTGCTCTTAACCAGGAATCAAACCTGTGACCCTTTGGTCTGTAGGTCAATAATCTAATCACTTGGCAACACTGTCCAGTGTGTTTTGTAGGATCTTGCATATTTTAGGGTGGGAAATGCAATCTGGTTAAGCATACCTTAAATTTTTATTATTGATTGAACTAAGGGCCCTATGCATGAATTCATGTACCTTGAAAGGAACTGTGGGCTGCAAGACTGCAGTGGGCATAGGGACAAGTCTCTGTCCATCCTCCTTGCCTCCACCCTGCCGCTCCCACCACAGCCCTGGTTTCCTGTCTGCTGGCAGCTCTGTTCCCGCTGCCACAGCTCCTATGATATGACCGTGCTGGTTCTGCTCTCACCTGCTGCTGGCACTGAGCCATTAGGGCCTGGGCTGTCAGCGGTTGTGGGGGTGGCTGCTGTCCTGATTTCCCCTCAGGAACAAGGGGAAGTAGAGAAACCCTCTGGGTGATTGGGTCCGGCAGCCACCACTCACACCTCCGGACACAGCTGAGAGATCAGGATTGACAATGGGCGCCAGCAGTGGGTACAAGCAGCAGCTCTGGCACCAGCTTTGGGTGCAAGCAGGTCAAACACCAGCAGTGGGGGCAAGAGGTGGCTGCCAGACCTGATCGCCCCTCAGGAACAGGGGTGGTAGAAAAGCCCTGAGGGGTGATCATGGCTGGCAGCTGCCGCTCACACCCACTGGTGGCACCAAGCGTGTACAAGTAGCCACTCCAGCACTGGCAGCAGGTGAGAGTGGGGCTGGCAGGACCACAGCACATGGGAGCAAAAAAATTTCAGGAACCAACAGATGCTGGCCCTAATGACAGCAACCAGCTCTCCACCTTGGTCTAGCACCCTCACTCACTTGCTCCATCATCCCACCACAGCCGACGCCCATCATGTTTCACACTATGCTGCCTGCTGCCAATGCCCGCCATGTTCCGTGCACCTCCCCCAGTGGTCAGCACACATCATAGCAACTAGTTGTTTGGTTGTTCAGTTGTTCTGCCATTCAGTCTATTTGCATATTAGTGTTTTATATATATAGACTAGAGGCCCGATGCACAAAATTAGTGCAAGAGTTGCCTTCCTCCCTCAGTTGCCAGTACTGGCTTCCCTCTAGCACCTGGGACCCAGGCTTCTCTTGCAGCCATGGCTTCATCTGGAAGGTCATCTGGAAGGATGTCCAGTCTAATTAGCATATTATACTTTTATTATTATAAGACTAGAGGCCTGGTGCATGAAATGTGTGCACTGGGGGAGGGTCCCTCGGCCCAGCCTGCACCTTCTCAAATCTGGGACCCACAGGGATCAGGCCTACACCTATAGTCAGACATCCCTCTCACAATCCGGGACTGCTGGCTCCTAACCACTTGCTTGCCAGCCTGCCTTACTGCCCTTAACCACTCTGCCTGCCAGCCTGATAGCCCACTAACTGCTCCCCTGTGGGCATGATCAACCACTAACCACTTCCCTCCTGGCCTTATTGACCCTGAACTGCTCCCCTGCCAGCCTGATCACCCCCAACTACCCTCCCCTACAAACCTGGTCCCCCCCTAACTACTCTCCTTTGCAGGCCTGGTTGCCCCCAACTGTCCTCCCTTGCCAGACATCTTGTGACAATGTGGGGGTGACCATCTTGTGATATGAGGGTGTGAGGGTCAATTTGTATATTATCTTTTTGTTATATAGGATGATTGATTTGATTAGTGAGTGAGTAAGTGAGAGTGTGAGTGAATGAAACTGACATATAATTTGCCAGTTAATGCTAGGGCTAAGTTGGGAGTATCACTTGAGTGATTCTTGCTAAACTAAGAGACTGACAAGCAAGTCATTATGCCTGGCTTTAATATACAGATGTTGTAACTTGGCAAAAGGATACTTCTCAATATTTCATTTATGCAGAGCTAGTTGATGGGAAGAGGACAGTATGAGTTTGCATAGGAATCAAAAGATTTTTAGGGATCAAATGGATTAAGACCACTATTCATTATATTTTAAGCTTTTATATTATTAAATAGTAGAGGCCTGGTGCACGAAATTTGTGCACGGGGTGGGAGGGTTGTCCCTCATCCAAGCCTATACCTTTTCCAATCTGTAACTCCTCAGGGGATGTCCAACTGCCAGTATGAATATCTAAACCGGCAGTCAGACATCCCTCTCATAATCCAGGACTGCTGGTTCCTAACTACTCACCTGTCTGCCTGCCTAATTGCCCTAACTACTCTGCCTGACAACCTGATAGCCCCCTAACTCTTCCCTGCTAACTTGATTGATGCCTAACTGCTTTCCTGCTGACATGATCATCCCCAACTGGTCTCTCCTACTGGCCCAATCACCTCCAACTGCCCTCCCCTATGGGCCTGAGGGGACTGAGGGACTGAGGATTAATGAGGCAGGGCTCATTGAAACTGGGGAACTCCAGCTAGATGAGGTGATGCTGAGGGAACTGGGCGCTGCCTTCTTGTGGCTATGGGTTCCACCATCTTGTGGCTGTGGGTGCCACCATCTTGTGAGGGTGTGACAGTCAATTAGCATATTCCCTCTTTATTAGATAAGATTTGAGGCCTAGTGCATGGATTTGTACACCAGTGGGGATCCCCCAGTCTGGCCTGCACCCTCTCAAAATCCTGGACTCTTTGGGGGATGTCGGAGAGCCAATATCGACCTGATCCCCGCAGGCCTGATCCAGACAGGAGAGAGGCCTGGTCCTGAGTGTTGCATGTCTGAACTGGTGATAGGTGCACATCAAAGTGATGGGTTGATTGGTCGTTCAGTTGTTCGGTCATTTGGATGCTTAGGCTTTTATAGATACAGATCTTCTGAATGATTTCTTCATATGCAAATGAAATTTACTGACAGGAAATGAATGCTTTCCTATGTGTATCACCCCATCTCAAAAGAATGACAAAGTGGATTTAATGATGAAAAGAGAAAAGTGTGGACTGACGACTGGACTCAAAACCAGAGCCTGCCTTGTATGTTGCTTGAAGAGATTGGTCTGAATGTAGCATGTTGAGTCCTGACTTCCCTTGTGACCCTGTGAGGCTGGCTTGGTGGGTGGGTTTGGCAACAGTGGCTTAGCCCATGGGATTGTAAATTTATAAGGCAACGTACATTACTTATTGGTTAAGTGCATAGAGTCTGCAGCCAGATTGCTTACTTCAAAACCCATTTGGGGCAAACTACTTGTCCATGGTTCAATTAACCTATATATAATATGAAGATACTAACATATATTTATCCAGATTGTTAATGAGGATTAAATGAGTTAATATTTATAAAGTGCTTAGAATAATCTCTTATATACATAGTAAGTGCTATGCAAGTATTTGTTAAATAAAATGAAATATCAGGAAGCTAGTAGCATAGCAACCTTGATCAGTATGTCAGTGGTTGACGTGTCTTCTCCCCAGGAACTAGACTTATTTTGTAGAAATTAAAATATATAATACTTCTGTTGCCTAATAAATAATATATTGTTCTCCTAAAATATAATTTCATTTCAATTTTGTTTATGTGTGTATTTGTGGATATTTTGAAGGTCTAATACATAATTGCTCTGATGTTTTATTTAAAAATCCATAATTGAGTATCCTCTGATAATATAAACAATTTTCTCAATAATGGCTTTTAAAAGAATTATACAAATGTAAATGCAGATGTTTTGAGAGTGTTACATAAGGCCTTGTCTTTTGGCTCATGTGTCGTGGTAGTCAGATATAAGTAAATCTGGCAAAATGTAATCCCAGTTTATAATCATCACCAAAATAGAAAAGTGGACTGTTTACCAGAGCCCTGCCCCATTAGAAATGGCATATCACATGTATTCCTCTGTGTTGTTTTGTGGCCTAAAACTGGTCAGCATCTCATCTCATTAACTTCAGAGATTCTATCAGACATCTAGTCATCTCTTTTCACTAAAATTAAAAGCCACTTTTCATTTAAAACAAATGCATTATTGACCCCTCCCTGTAAGGATGATGAAATAGCAATCCCAAAGAAATAAACAGCATTAGCAAATTCAAACACAGTGTTTCCTTTAATTGCTCCAGGCATCTAAAAGACTAGGGAAGGATTATATTCCTAGACAAGATCGGCCTCTGTAGGAAAACCAGAGACTTTTAAGTTTATGAGGTTTCTGTTGTTGGCAATCATTCCTAGCAGATCATTGTTATAAAATAAAATAAGCTATCTTCTATACCTGAAATATCAATGAAATGACACGTTTCTTTTGCAAAAGATGAGTGCTTTATCTAAGTTATAGCAAAAACTTCTTCAATTATCTCATTTATCCATGAGTCACTTATTTAACAGTTCATGTCTTTGGAATATGACCACAAATCTGCAATTAAACAGAAAGGTAGCCAATGACAACCACAAAGTTCATATACCTTTCAAGTCCCCACTTAGCATCTATCTAGTCTTATCTTTAATCCAATTCCAGGTTTATATACCTGGTTTTTCAACCCACACAGATTAGAGTTTGTGTATTTTAGGAGGGTAGTGTCAGAAGACTTGTGTAGTCAGGTCCTCATCTGATTAGGCTTCATGGATTAAAAAAAACAAAAAAACACCACCCCCCCGAAAAACAACAACAATAATAAAACACGTGCACACACACAAATATAGATATAGTATCTCACAAAAAGCATAAAGTCATTGAGTTAAGAACAAGTAACCACATTTACTTCAAAAACAATAAAGAATATTCTATATAATACTAAACATTTTTTCTAAATCATTTAAAGTAGGTTAAATTGTGTTTAATATAATTTTAACACATTATATAAATTTTTCATTAACATATTTAGGAAGGGAGTGATTTATAGTGGCAAACTAATGTAAGTTAAAAAAAATACTTATATTTAATAGCTCATTCTCTGTAGTTATATGGTATTTGTGGTTTTAACCTAAAAGCACTATAAAATATATTCATCCAATGTTTCCTAATACTTTATCCCTTTTGTTTTAAGTCAGAAAATTTAGGAATAATAGCTATACCATATAGGTTATTTTGATAGGAACAGTGGAATTATTTTATTTAAAAGTTACCTATTTTTAATGTCACAAAAAGAGCAAGGAAATGAAAAATGATTCCCCTTCTCCTTTACCAATTGTAACTAATCCATATTTGAGAGGCTATCTGTAGTGTTTTATTCTTCCTCTAAATCCATCCTCAGTTGATAGAACAGCAACACTTGAAAATGCATAGCTTAAGTGCAGAAACAGCTAGAAACATGGGGACTGAAAAGGAAGTCAATTGTCCTTGCTAGAATGTATCAGAAGGAAAGATGTCAATAAAATTGTGACAAATGTAGGACATTCGACAATTAAAACCAGATTTCAAAGATAGCATATGAATAGATGCTGGGATGCCTAATTTTGTATGGTTAAGGAAAACTCCAGAAATTCTGTTGTCAGTCTATCACAAACTAATACAAACTAATACTGTATTTTGCCTCTACTAGTATGTTGTAGCAAATAGCCCTCCAAAAAGTTCAAGGGCAAGACAATATAAACTAGTGATACATTCAGATATGCCATCAGCCTTATCATTGCTCTTGCTTCCTTATTACATCTAGGTAGTATATTCTTTCCTAGGGTCAGTTATGGCATTTATTTATTTATTTGTTTGTTTGTTCCTTTGTTTATTTTAATCTTTATTCTTGAAAGTATTACATATGTCACCTGTTTTCTCCCATTGACATCTTCTAGCCTGCCTACACCCCCCACCCAAGCTTTTACCACCTTATTGTCTGTGTCCATGGGTTAAGCATATATCCATATAAGTTCTTTGATTAATCTGTTCCCACCCACCCTCCCCCACCTTCCCTCTGAGATTCCACAGTCTGTGGCCTTTTAGAACACAAATGAACATTAATAGACAGAGTAAACTAATTTTGTTTTGTAAAACTTAAATTGTTGTTCTTTCAAGATATGGAAATATCTTGTACAAAATACTTGATTTCTCACTGGTCTTATTTATAGTTATTAATATCATCCTACATCCAAATTACTTGCTCCTTTATAAGAATTTTCAATCTAACCCTTTACTTTTATAAGCATGATAATCACATGTTCTTTCCCCATTGTCATTTTTAATGAACTTGGAGAAAACACAAAAAATAATTTGAATTGTGGGGAGAATTATGGTATATAGTCTTATATTCACTTGCATTATGAAAAATAATTATGACTAGAATTCTCATTATTTTGTTGTTTCTTGTTTATGGGAGTTTTCTTTTTTGAGGACTAAACTTGAGGATTTTTTAGGCACTTAGAACTGATTTGTTGGAGATGGTTTAAATTTGATTGCAGGATGATTGAATAAAATTTTATTATAATTCTTATAAAGTTCATATTTGATTATAATTTTAATTTCTTTAACCTTTAACAGCACAAGCTGCCAGCATAAGAAGCATGTGGGTCATTTTGCATCACAGGGTCACTGTGTAGAGTTTCATTAGCACAAGCCTTGGGTAAAACTGGCATAGGTGACATTTGGCTTTGCTATTCATAACCTCATCCTTTTTTTCCCCCTTCTTTTTCTGGAACTTGATACAGCTGGTATTCCTTCTGGCCTCAAGGACCCCTGTGTGCTTCCTTTGCTTCTATCAATCCATACTTGCTGCCTTAGGAAATGTCTGATTTCAGTTTTCATTTCTCTGTATGAATTTAGATCTAGGTGTTACTCATATTGTGGAGGCAAAATTGATTGATTGGTCTCCTACTTAAAGTATTTCAGGCATCACTGAAGGTGGGAGAGGGGGGAGAGGGCCTTTCCAATGACCTAAGTGTAAGGTCAGTCTTGATGACAGGAGCTCAAATACTCCAAGTGTGTGTGTGTGTGGGGGGAAACATAGAAAAGGAAAGAAATCTGAACCAAACATCAAATGTGAATAAGTTGGGTAGAATTGATTTTTTTCTTGTTAATCCTCACCTGACAATATTTTCTCCATTGCTTTTTTAGAAAGAGTGGAAGGGAGGGAAAGAGGGAGAGAGAGGGACAGAGACATACACACACAGAGGGAGAGAAAGAGAGAGAGAGAGAGAGAGAGAGAGAGAGAGAGAGAGAGAGAGAGAGAGAGAGAGAGAGAGAGACATCAGTGTGATCCATTGATTGGTTGCCTCATGCATGCACCTTGACTGGGGCCAGGGATCGAACCTGCAATCCAGGTACCTGGCCTTTACTGGGAATCACACCTGAATCCCTTTGGTCGAACTGAGCCATATCAGCCAGTGTTAGAATTGACTTTTTTCATAGAATTTATTGCACTAAAATTGGCAAGCAGAAAGTCAAATTCTGATGTATGGATTTCCTGTTACAGACATTAATTAGATCCAGGCAAACTCTTTTGCAAAACCATCTAGCATTCCTGTAATTTCAAAGTGATGTTAATCCTTTCCACCTGCCCATCATAAGGCCTAAGGACATAAGTTAAGTAAGAAGTGCTTTTAGATCCCGGAGTCAGATATGTGTGAAAGCAATAGAAAGATTAGTGAGAAAAAAATTAGGGGATGGAAAGGAAAAAGCATCTTCATCAGGAAAATGTTGGTCAAACAGTCTATTTACTTTTTATATTACTAACTGCTTTGTATGATTAGATTATATTTTAAAACATATTACATGAAGGGATCATTTTGATAAATTTATAAAAATATAAGTCTGATCTTATTAACTCAGTGATCTGAATTCTTCATAAAATAAGTTCAGCTTTTATTTTCAGTGTTATATTTAGACAAGGTTTACCTATACATATATATTTGAGTCCATGCTTCTCAAATTAAATAGAATGGCATAAAGTCTGGAGTAGTAATTCACTAGATAGCAAAGGCATACACAAAGTTTATGAGGTAACTAGAGGCCCGGTGCATGAAATTTGTGCATCAGAGTGGGGTTCCCTCAGCCTGGCCTGCACCCTCTCCTATTCGGGCCCCCTTGGAGGATGTCCTATAGCTTCTTGCAATCCAGGACAGCTGGCTCCTAACCACTGGCCTGCCTGCCTGCCTGATAGCCCCTAACCTCCTCTGCCTGCCTGCCTGATTGCCCCTATTGCTCACCTGCTGGCCTGATTGCCCCTAACCATCTCTGACTTGTCCTGCACCCAGGACCCAAGATTCCATACTTTGGCTGGTCATAGGTACCCAGGATCCAGGCTGGCTTCACCCAGGCCAGCCACAGCTACAGGGGACTGTGGGAGGGTGTCTTTGCCCAGGATGTAGCTGCAATTGCTGGTACCTGGGATTGTGGGGCCACAGGCACAGATGCTAGTGCCTAGAACCATGGAGTGTGCAGCTTGTCCTTCTCCCAGGCTGCAGGCACAGACACAGCTACTGGCACCCAGGACTGTGGCGCAGGAGGCTTGTCCCTCTCCCAGACCACAATCTGGGTGGTCCCCATTCCTCTTTCATAAGTTCATTTGTGCTTGGTGGGTCCCCATTCCTCTTTTACAAGCTCATTTGTGCCTAGCAGGTCCCCATTCCCCTCTCCCCAGTGTTGAGTATCTGAGCGATTATGGCGTGAGGGAGTGATGACCATATGCATCTTAGCTCTTTATTATATAGACTAGTTGCCTGGTGCTCAAAATTTGTGCACAGAGGGCGCGGGGCGGGGGGTGTCTCTCAGCCCAGCCTGCACCCTCTTCAATCTGGGATGCCTTGAGAGATGTCTGACTGTCTGTTTAGGACGATCCCTTTTTAGGCCCAATCTTATTAGGATCAGGCCTAAACGGGCAGTTGAAAATCCCTCTCACAATCCAGGACTGCTGGCTCCCAACTGCTTGCCTGTCTGTCTTTCTGATTGCCCCTAAACACTTCTGCCTGCCAGCCTGATCATCCCTAACCACTCCCCTGCCAGCCTGATTGATACCTAACTGCTCCCCTGCCAGCCTGTTTGTCCTTAACTGCCCTCCCCTGCAGGCCTGGTCTCCCCCAACTGCTCTCCCCTGCCCCTGCAGGCTTGATCGCCCCCAACTGCCCTCCCTTGCAGGCCTGGTCCCTCCCAACTGCCCTCCCCTGCTGGCCATGTTGTGGTGCCATCTTGTGTCCACATGGGGGCAAGATCTTTGACTACATGGGGGAAACCATCTTGTGTGTTGGAGTGATGGTCAGTCTGCATATTACTTTTTTATTAGATAGGATAGAGGCCTGGTACATGGGTGGGAGCCAGCTGGTTTGCCCTGAAGAATGTCTCGGATCAGGGTGGGGATTCCCTTGGATGTGGGGTGGCTTGGGCAAGAGGCCTGGGGCAGTTTTCAGGCTGACCACGCCCCCTGGTGACCCAAATGGAGGCCTTAGTATCTGGGATTGATTAATCTTCTAAATTGAAATTTGTAACCTGAAGCGGAGGCCGAGGGAGGCCAGGGCTGCAGAAAGTTTGGCTTTCTCTATCACAGGGGCAACCCTAACCTTCTGCTCTTTCCAGGTCTGTTGCTGCTGCCATTTTTTGTTGGGATTGATTTATCTTCCAAAATTGAAACTTTTAGCATTAAGTAGAGGCCTGGGTTGGCCAGGGTGTACAGAAAGCTTGGCTTCCTCCAGGGAAACCCAAGCCTTCCTCCTGCTCTCTCTGTGGACACAGCCATCTTGGTGGGGTTAATTTGCATACTTACTCCTAATTGACTGGTGGGCGTGACTTGTGGGTATAGTGGAGGTATGGTCAATTTGCATATTACCCTTTAATTAGATAGGATAAGGACATACATGAAGCCACAGGATGCACTTAGTACATCTTCCCGAGGCTTCAAATATTCCTCAAAAATACATTAATTAAAATGGAAGCAATTTTAAAATATTATTTATGATAAATACAGGTATAAATTGGAATAGAATTCCAGATAGTAATTTTTAAGAGAAAGCAAAAATCTTGAAAGAAATTCTACTTGGATAAGTTCCATTCTCACCTCAATCTTTCATAAAAACTTCTACTTTACTCTAAGGGCTATTTAGGAACAGATATCTGAGAAGTGCTTCCTTAGCTATACCACATTATTCATGGGTTCTGGTATTAGGGGGTTAACTTTTTTTGGAGCAGCTTTCATTGACCTCAGAAAGGATAGGCCTGTTAAAGCTCTGGAGATATTTAGAAATGTATCCAAAAATACACCCCCAGCCCAGCCATCTATGGCTCAGTGGTTGAATACTGTACCAGGGACCAAGATGTTATCAGTTCTATTCCTCATTGGGTTGCATATGCTGGGGTTGTGGGTTTGATCTCTAGTAGGGGACATGCAGGAGGCAGCTGATTAATGATTCTTTCTCATCATTGATGTTTCTATCTCTCTTACCCTCTCCATTTCTATCTGAAATCAGTCTACACTAAGAAAGATGCAAATTGACCATACCTCCACTTTGACGACCAGCCAATCAGGAGCAAATTAAACCAACAAAGACGGTGGCAGCCATGGAACTGGAGTGAGCAGGAGGCTTGTGTTGCCCCTGGTGATGAAGGAAGTCAAACTTCCTGCCCGCCCTGGCCTGCCCTAGCCTCTGCTCAAGGCTAGAAAGTTTCAATTATAGAAGATAAATAAATCCCAGATACCTGCTTCCAGCCAGCCCTGGCCTCCACTCAAGAAGAAGCTAGAAAAAAGAAAAGAAAGAAAAAAATGAGAGCCTGGGTAACCAAAGGGCATGGATAGCCTGAAAATGGCCCTCAGCCTCTCACCCATGCTGGCCAGGCACCCTGGTGGGACTCCCACCCTGAAGGGGGTGTTGCCAGCTTGAAAACAGCCCTCACCCTCTCTCTCAGTCTGGCCACACCCCCCATGGGGTGAGGGTCCCCTCTGAGGGCCTTGACCAACCTGCAAACAGCCATCAGCCCCTCACCCAGGTTGGCCAAGCACTTTGGTGGCACCCCCTGAAGGGGCTGTGGCCAGCCTGAAAACAATCCTTAGACCCTCACCCAGACTATCCAGGCACACTGGCAGGACCCCCACCCTGAAGATACTGTGGCCAACCTGCAAACAGCCATTAGACCCTCACCCAGGCTAGCCAGGCACCCCAGTGGGACCCTCATCCTGAAGGAGCTATGACCAGCCTGAAAACAGCCCTCAGCCCCTCACCCAGGCTAGCCACATCCCCCGCAGTGGGGACCCTCACCCCATGGGGGCATGGCCAGACTGCAAACCACCACAGGCCCTTCGACCAGGCTGTACCATGCCCTTAAGAAATCCCGACCCTGATCCAGGATACCCTTCAGGGTAAACCAGCTGGCCTCCACCTATGCACCAGGCCTCTATCTATACTAATAAAAGGGTAATAATTAGGCTGGGAGACCTTCCAGGAGACCTTCTGGATGTTCTTCTGGACAAAGCCATGGTGGCGGGCCAAGGTAGAGGTGGTTAGAGGCCAAGAGGGGATCAGGCCAGGATGGAATGGCAGTTGTGGGTGATCAAACTGGCAGGGTCCAGGGCCATTGGAGATAAGCAGACCAGCAGGAGGACCAGTTGGGGGCAAGCAGGCCATCACTGGGGGTCAGGTGGAGGTGATCAGGATAGCAGGGGTTAGGGCGGAGTTTGGAGTGAGCAGGCCAACAGGGGGGTATTTGGGGGTGAGCAGGCCTGTGGTAGGGGACAGTTGGGGGTGAGCAGGATGGCAGGCAGAGTGGTTAGTGGCAATTAGGCAGGCAGGCAGGAACTGTTAGGAGCCAGCAGTCCCAGATTGCGAGAGGGATGTCCGACAGCCAGTTTAGGCCCCATCCCTGTAAAGTGGCAGTAGACATCCTTTGAGGGGTCTCAGATTGGAAAGCGTGCAGGCCGGGTTGAGGGACAGCCCTGGCCCCTGTGTACAAATTTCATGCACTAGGCCACTAGTCTTAATATATAAAGAGGTAATATGCAAATTAGGCTGCGGCGCCATAACAGGACAACTGGACAGGAGGAGGTTGTGCACGCAGGTGAGGCCCAGAGTGGAGACAGAGACAGAGATGAGGGCTTGCCTGAGCCAATGTGGCAGCTCCAGCAGCCCAGAGCAGACATAGGCAGGGGGGCTGGAACGGGGGGCCTTGGGGCTGGCCAAGCCACTGCACCGACTCAGGCAGTCCCAGACTCTACACAGGCAAGGGGGCAGGAGGGGCCTGGGGCGGAAGTCAGGCATGGGTCCTTGCCACCCACGGTGCCATCAGGCACAGGTCCTGGCTGCCCATGGCAATGGTCCAGCCTGACTCCTGCAGTGGCCTGTGAGGTGCCTCCTCACACAGTGGGGCACCTCCTCGCCCACTGGGCCTCTAGTAAAAATATATTTTAGAAATACATCTCCAAAGCTTTAAATCTTTGCCCATCATATCCTGTTTGGGTGATTTATGGAGACATTTGTGTATTGATTTATCAGAATTAGTAAAATGTGCTTTAAGAGCAACCCAGCATTTGATCAAAGATCCATATAAAATGTAAAATATGATAGCAACATCTACACTCAATCAAGCAGAAAGCGGGTACCTGCTGGAATAAGAAAGAAAACAGGCGAATTTGAGAGAAAAGTTGGTTAGTAATTCAAAATGAGACATTTCTTAGGGTGGGAACAGTGAGCCCTAAGCTACAATAAATTCCTGGAAAAATTAAAAAGAGAAGAATGTGGACTTACACAACAGAAGGCAGATACTGGAAAAACACATTTGCCCAGGCTCTTTCCGCTTATGAGGCCCCTGTGAGATAGGGAGGCTCTGCTTGGACCCCAATCCACCATTCATTTGGTTGAAAATAAGAAATAGTTCATCAACTCAGTGGAAATAGATTAAAAGAAAATTCCAAGAGAGTTTCTGAAGGATAATCCCTCCATGTTCCTGTCCTTTTTCTTACACTTGTGAAGATAAGCTCAAATTGTAGGCAGTTTGGTGTAATCCTATATCTGCACTTCTCTCTGCTCTTTTCATTCTCCTTTTCTCTCCTTCCCTCTCCCTCTGCTCCACAGCACTGACATACCAACAATGCAGCAGGATGAAGCTGTGTTCTTTTCCAACTATCAAGTCAGGTCAAGTCGGGAAATGGAATGTAGACAAATTAGTTCCCTTTTCTAACTACCCATTTTCCTAACTCTACACTCAGAATTCCTGTGTATTGTTTCCCCATCTTCACTGACCCTGGTGGTTTTAAAAGGTTTACTAGCATCTATTTAAATGTCTCTCCTTGAAAATGCGTTACATCTGTATTAATATAAAATAATCAATCTAAAGCTCACAGGCACCATTTTAAACTAGATACTAACATTAGTCAACAGAATGAGGACAAATTTATTTACTAACCACCATTTCTCCCAGTAAAATCTCACGTGGAGTCTCTTTACCTGATGCATTGCTTTGGTTTAAGGTAGAGGTGCTTTAAGGTAATGTGTTGCTCTGAGGAGGACTAGTTACCTACCCATAAGAATTAAGAACAATATAGCATGTCTTTGCTACGGTCACAAAACTAAGTCAGAGCAAGCGTCAATAAAACTAAATAATTCTGTTTGGCTTTTACCTACCACTATAACTGGCATCACATTTGTGGTCATCTTAAGAAAATGTAGTCATTCCAAACAGGCAAAAAACAAAATAAAGTACTTGAGAATTAAGTAGCAATGTAATTCAATAAGATACATGTCTTCAAAACACATTTGCTGAAAAACCCCATCATGGTACATAGAATTTAGTAATAACGTGATGCAGTTTTAAATAATCCCTGACTTACTGATTTCAAAGACTTTATGGGGGGTCATCTAATTCAACTCCTTCTCATCAAACATAGAAGTGCCCAAGATAGATCGTTTTCTTTTATTCTGCTAAACATATATTTGCGACCAGAGATCCTGCAGCTTCCTTCAGTAACACAGTGTGAGGTAGCTGAGTCATTCCTTGATTTTATTGAATAGCAGGGGATCTGCACTGCAGAGGTTGGTACTGGTCTGCTCCATTCTTGCTGGAAAAAATAGCAGGGAGGAAGAGAATGGACTATAGGAAGGAGAGGGAGAGGGATGGCTGTCCCCTGCAGAAAGGCTGAGTTTTGCTCGAGTTACTGAAGTTTATTATTTGGAAAAGTGAAGACCGTGCTTGGCATTTATCAGGAATAACTTGATTTGATTTAAATATATGAGCACTGCCACCCACTGTTACTACTACCCACTGTCATTGGGGGATGTCGTTCCACACCCAGGCAGATCATGCTCCTTGTGTATAATGAATGTCATGAAATTACTGATACATGCAAAACTGCAATTTGGAGCAGTGGGAATTTACTGGTAGCTTGAAATTCTTCCTGCCATGGGATCTTGGTTCAGTCCATGTGACTGTGACCTCTGAGTGTCCCATGATAGCCTTGATATTCCATGACAAGAGTTCTTCCTCTTTTTTTGGCGCTTAGCCTCCTTGAATGTTAATGAACATATATACATAATACACAGGCAACTATGCTGACAGTTAAGGAGGTGTGCAGAACCCCTGGTGCCATCAGTTAATGTCTGAGTCACCTTCGCCCACTGACATTACAGAAAGTAGTAAGTGTAGCTGGCTGGACTCAAGGCCACACATTTTCATTTTCTTTGCTTTTTCTTTCTGTCTCTCATTTTAAAAGCAGCACCACCAGGAGCAGGGGCTTTTGCATATACAGTAAAAATGTACAGTATCTTCAACGCAAAGCTGGATGGGTGCCGACCCCCTTCCCCTCCCCACCCAGAAGCATCTTTATTTGAATTTAAAGGGGTGGATGAGTGACAGCAAGACTCTGTTCTCCTTCTGACAGGGCTTTGGCAGATCATTGGTTGTCATCAAACCTATTCCATTTTGTGCTCCCTGCCAGGAATTCCACCTACATGCCTGATGGCAATTAGTCCCTTGTAGGTGCTAATGAATAAAGCGCAGCAGGAGGATAAAAAAGCCTATAATCCAGACCCAGAGAGTCACTCCAAGCCTTAGTTCCCTACCCCAGTCCCCTCTTAAAGAGATATCTCACCCTGTCCAGCACTTTCTGGGACCAGCCAGCTCGCCCTTCTCCTATGTGAACTAGGGTATGAGAAATAGAAAAGAGGTAGCTGACGAGGGCGTAGTAGAAATTACAATTTGAGATGCTGAAGTGTTACTGGTTTTTCTGTTACTGTCACAGGCCGTCATGCAGTTTAGGACAGTCTGTGATCAGCCATGTGAATGGAATCTCTAAACCCAAATGTGCTTTGGAAGATGTGCTTAGAGACCTTGTTAGAGAGCAAAGTAAGGGCCTGTATTATCAGTGGTTCCCAAGACTTGCTGATAATCAGAGGTCCCTAAGCAACCTTTAAAAGTACAGATTCCTTGGCCCTGTGCCTAGAGATTCCTGATCAGGAGGCCAAGAGTAAAACCTGAAAATCTAAATTAAAAAAAAAAAAGCCCAAATGAACCTGATACTCATGTCAGGTTTGGTACTGAAGGATCGGATGAGCTCCTGTATGCCATTCAACTCGAACACACCAGGTCTAGGTGTCAATTCAAAGATTTTCAATGATTATGCTCACTATTCATCTGTTTTATTAAGTTTTGAGCATTTAAAACAAGAAAACAATCCTCCTTTGTAATTGTACCTCCTATCAGAGGTCACTCAACATTCAAAGATTCTTTTGAAATATGCTATAAGTGATTTTAAATGTTTTCTTCATACTATCTAAATTTTATGCCTTTATTGAATAATGAGCATGCATTTTATCACAAAAAGGAAGCAATATTACTTTTAAAGATCTTTCTGCATCCCAAAAGAAACTAATTTGCTCACAGGAAAAAAACACACACATTTCAATATGATTGCTCTGCTTTAAATCCTATTTGTTTTAACTTATGCACTTACAAACATTACTCAGAAAACACAGACCTCACCAGACTGTCACTTTGACAGTTCACCGAGGTAAAATAAATGTATAAAACCCCCTAGTATACCGAAACTCAGGCTATTTTGCATGTACATTTATTCACATTTTGCATGTACACAAACACGGTCTTTCTAGGATCTCCAAACATGCTATGAAACAATAGCAGCCAAAGCCTGGAAGTGACATGTGCCTGCAGTTTGCTCTCCTCTGATAACAGCAAACCAAAGAAAGTCGCAAGAAAGACATTTTTTCTTTCAATTTTCACAGACTACAAAAGTTGGGATAGTTTGAATAAGATTCCATGGAACATTCAAACTTCATCAATGTTTATCAGAAAGAGAACTTAATCCACACCCTTTGAGGTTTGTCCTTCTCCAGTAAATATCTATTACGGCAAAACGATCATGGTTCTAAGGAATAACGGTGAAGCAAGAAAGAAAAGAGATTTTTCTTTCCGATAGGGAAATGGGCAGGTGCAATTAAGACTGGAAGGCCATAATTAAAACATTGTTCTGCTGAGGCACTGTAGAAGTTCATGCAAGACTGCGCAAATCCTCCCCCTGCCCCACACTCCCAAATTCAAGGTTTTGGCAGGAAAGGAAGCCAAAGGTGCATTGCCATTCAAGAAACAGAGCCCTGGTACAGTACCCTTGAGGGACACATGGACGAAATTCTACACTGCTGGGCCAGCAAAATTGGCTTGTTGAAACCCATACATTTTAAACCACATAAGAAAGAAAAGGAAAAGAAACACCTTTTAATTGAACATATAGTCATGTGGCAGGCATATATTAGATTTCTAAAGATCTAAAGCAATAAGTATTATCACTTCTACTATACAGATGAGAAATTAAGCCGAGAATGTTACATTACTTTTCCAATGTCAGACTGTAATGTATTTTATTTTAACTGGATGAATGCTCAGATGGACACTGACTACATCTGTAAATTATCATATTATAACATGTTAAAACATGCAGATTAGGAAGCGAGAGGAGATGCCTGGGACATCCTATAGCCCATACGTGTGGCAGACTTCATAAACTGAGGACTGTACTTGTTTACCTTTCCAACCGAGAAATCTGGCTAATGAAACATCCAGGGAAATCACTACAGATCAACTGAAGTGAACACACAGGAGATCCTTAGTGCTAGGGCAGCTGGAAGCAGTGGGCAGAGCGGAACTCCAGAGGCAGGTAGGCACGTGGGGGCTGATTGATGGAGAGCAGTAGCCTCTTGGGCTCTCTCCTAGGCTCTGTATAAAGGGCAATACTACCGGAAGTCTTTTATAGCCTTTGGTAGATCACCTAAATAATTGAGAAGATACTATCCTCTGATAACAGTTCATTGTTAAGTGTTCCAGAGAATCATTTACAGGCTCTGGATTCAAAAGAAAAAGGTTGCTTTTAACCCAGGGATTTAATCTCTGTGGAAAAAAATAACTTACTCTCTAACAAGAGGTTAAGGCAGCTTTCTTTCTCTCCTTTTATTTATTTATTTTTAATTTGGTAGAGCTTCCCACATCCCTTTGTGGGCTGCCTCCTCCTTTGTGTATGTGTAAACCAGCTGTCCTTCAGAATGACACAGGCCCCCACAGTGTCATGGGGTACGACTGGAGGGAACTGACTGAGAACCTTGAACGAGGACGGTGATGGTGGAGTACTAGCAGTTACAGGCCAGGTAATACTTTACTAGGGTTCACTATCAGAAGGCCGAGACCTTTGACCTGGACCACCATCTCTCAGGCTACAGGCCAAGGCTTGCTGAGGCCTAATATAGGCAGGGAGTCAATCAGAAGAACTTAAGAGGGGAAAAAAAAGACTGCCTTTGCTTAGTTCTCCAGATTGGCTCTCCAGATGGCCCTCGTTTCTCTGGTAAATTATGCAACAAGCTGCTTCAGCTGAGTTTTGCAGACCTGGATGATCTTGAACTGATTTCAACAAACAGGCGGACTCATGGGGTTGCAGGGCTTCCTCCTAGTCCTCTCATCCGAGGAAGTACACTGGGAAAAGAAGACCAAATTATTCCTAGTACCTGTCTTAGAAACAGAGCACTACACACGCAAAAAGCACTGTACACTCACCTTCTTAAAATAAATGATTTTGAAGAAGCCAAGCAGCTGTCTTATTGGGAAAGGTTAGAGTTCATCACTACCCCAAAAGAAGGAATTTGACCTTGGATATTTTTACTAATTAAGTACCTGAGTCATTCTCTAGTAATACTGCTGTGATTGAAAGAGGAAAAGGGTTGCTTTTCAGCATAAAGATGCAAGAGGGTCTCGCTCTCTGCTCTGCTGTTATTAACATTTCCTGGAACCAAAATCAACAGTGCATACAAATGAGTCTCTGGTTATTTCTTTGATTTGCAGAATGTCTCCTCCCCTGTACTCTCCTGGTTGAGAGGAAATGGATTAGTTCATCAAGCCCCAGGACTGTGCTTAATGCTGAGGAAAACAAAGTAGGGGGTCAGTGGGTGACAGGATCACTGTGTGCCTTCCTACCCCAAGATACATAGAAGATCATAGTCCTGACACAGCTTCTTCCTGCTACTTCAGAAAGTAGTGGCAATGGGGCCATATTTGCCACTGAGCAGGGAGGAAAGCAGAGTCAACAGATGAGGTGGCAGGGGGAGCACATGGGTTGGTGGTAGCTTATCTCAAAGCTAAAAAAAAAAGAAAGGTTTTAGGAAAGGGAAGCAACACACTAAGAAGTGCAATTTGGAAACTAAAAGGAAAGAGAAAACAAATAGAGGTTTCTGTGGCACATTTTTTGAGATGGCAAAAGAGAACAAAAAGCCAAATTATAATTCATCCGAGCATCCATTAAACATTAGCTTATGAAGTACCTTTTAGACCATGCACTGTGTTAGAATGCAAATAGGAACAATTTATGGCTCCTGCTCATAGTCAAGTACAAGAGTGAGACCTTTAAAAGAAAATTAAAGTATGATGTGATCAATTGCCTAAAGGGAAATACTGGATGGTAGCAGGACACACAGAGAGAATTGACTCCGTGGGTAAAATTTAGGAAAGCTGAACAGAATGGGAGGTACTTTTGTTAGATCATGGAATGGATCAAGGTTTCTCAGATGGCAAGGGAAAGAGAGCCTTTCCAGTGATGGGAGCAGGAAAGCAATGGTAAGGATAAAGGGGGAGAGGGGTAAAGCTCACTTATGTGTGTAATGGAAATGGATACTGCCTGAGAAGAGGTGTTGGGGTCAGAACATATAAAAAGGCTGGCAGCTGCTTTATATGTCATGCTAAGAACTTTGGATTCTTCTTTGGAAAATAGAGCACATTTGAATAAACTGGAGGAAAAAAAGTATATATCTAATTGAGGTAGTAGAAAGTGTTTGTAAGGGCTCAGTGACTTTAAATTTCGGTTTTCCACAACGGAGCTTTCTTAGTTTTCTTGCAAGCATAATAAAGCCAATAACTAGCTAGTGGAGTGGGTCTGGATCCATTTGGTGATTCTGAACATACTTTGCAGTTCATTTGGTTAATAGTTATGCCTCTGAGATGGACTATTGTAGCCTAAAAGTAAAGACAATGCTAATGTGAATTAATCACTATTCAGTTATTCAAAAATTATCTCTAGGTAACATTCTACAAGTCTACCATTGTGCCTGGCACTGGTTAAATGGTGAAAAACATTACAATTAAAGCTTTTTGTTGAAAAGAAAAAATAGTAAGTATATAAGTAAATATGTAATTGTAAATCATAATACATAACATGAAGGACTAGACCAGAAAACCAAAAGAAAAATAACAGAGTAGAGGGAGAGAAACAATTTTAAATGGCATGTGAGTAGGATTTCTACGAAAAAGGTAAGGTTGTAGGAGGTTGGGGGAGAAAGGTATGGGATAGAATGAGTGAGATGATGTTGGAGAAATAGTGAGAAGTCAAATACTCATGATCTCTATAGGCAGCTTAAGGAGTTAGTCTATAATTTAACCTAGAATTGAAAAACATTAAAGGAGTGCTTTAAGTTTTAAAAGATCATTCTGGCAATTGTGTGAATGCATCAAAGGAAGGAAAGATTAGAAGGGGTGAACACTAACTAGAAGGCTGTGGTCCAGGAAAGAGGTAATGGCAGCTTAGAAAATAGTAGTTCATAAAGAGTTGAACAAAAGATGAATATGAGTATTTCTAACAGATCTCAACTTAAAGTAAAGGAGATTTAATCTGTGGAGTTGCTAGTCAAGTAGTGAAAGAACTAAGCCAAGAGAGGAGGATGAGATGACTTTGAGATTAAGCAACATTTTTATCCTTCTGGGATTGAGGAATCAGGAGAGAAGGTGGAATCACTAGAGCTCCAGAGCTAGAGTCACTTGATTGAAAGCTGGAGTCGCTGCAAAGATATCACCTGGAAATGGAGTGGAGGAAGAAATAACTTTTCTCTCCTTTCTTCTTATTCTTTATTATCCTATCAATGGTTTCTACTCATGGAATACAACCAGAAGCCAACTAGTATGGCAGCATGGAAACATAACTTTCATGGACATATTCCCTGTATCACAGAATATAGAAGATAAAAAGTGAATTATGAATCTGAGTGCAGGATTACTATGATAACTCTATTTCAATGTAGAATTTAAATGACTTGATAGGTAGGATGTGGAGAAATGAGCAGGGAAGAAATGTCAAGAATGATCACTAAATTCTTGGCTTAAGCAACTGATACCTTTTAAAGAATAGGGAAGGTGTGAACCAGAAATAGAGTTGGTGAGGAAAAGTATCAAAAATTCAATTTGGGCCCTCTTATGTCTGAAATGTCCATTTAAGAAGGCACCTGAATCAGAAAGTTGCATTTACAGATCTTGACCTCAAAAGAGAAGTCAGAGCTTTTGGTTTGGAAGTTGTCAAAATTTAGATTGTATTTACAACCCTGAGTCAATGTAGTTAACAAGGAAGATAATTTAGACTAACAAGAGGGCTAGGATTTATCTCTGAAGAAGCCAAACATTTAGAGTACAGACAAAGGAAGAGGAGTTGAAAAGGAGATGTGGAAGCCCATTTTACCAAAACAAAAAAACAAAACCTATCACTATTGACTGACAGACTTTATCCTCCGGCTACCATCTACTTTTCTGTTCTCTTTTAAAGCAGAACTTCTTGATTCAGTTGTTTTTATTCATTGTTTCTAATTTCTTTATGCATTCTATTCTGAGTCCTCTCTGCTGGGGCTATTACCCCATTCTCTCCACCACAATTTATTATGTCAAAGTTATTAATGGCATTCACATTTTAAATATAACAATCGATTCTCAGTTGACCTCATTTGACCTATTGTTGACTTATTTCTTATGAGAATAAAAGGAGGTATGATTAATAACTATGATGACAAAAAATATAACTACATGTGGTGATAGATACTAACTAGACTTATTGTGGTTATTATTTTGTGGTACAAATACCAATTATTATGCTGTACACCTGAAACTGTCTTAATTTATGTAATTTATACATCCACTATATCTCAATACAATTAGCATCTAAAATTGAAACAAAAATGATACTGGGCCTGACCAGTGTGGCCCAATGGTTGAGCATCGACCCAGGAACCAAGAGGTTACGGTTTGATGACCAGTTAGCTCACATGCCTGGGTTGTAGGCTTGATCCCCAGTAGGCACCGATCAATGATGTTTTTCTTTCAGGGATGTTTCTCTTTCTCCATTCCTCACCTTTCTTCACTCTCTAAAAAGAAAGAAAAAAACATATTTTTAAAAATTATGCTGAAACTACAGGTGTAATTGAAGACTGTCCATTCAAATTAAGGCATATAGTATCATAGCCATCAGCAGTGGACACAGATTTTCTCTTCCTCTCCTTGATGCATTTACCTTATTTGGCTTTCCGTGTACCACATCTCCTTGTTTTCTTCCTGACTCTTTCAGTGGTTCTCAGTCTCTGTGATGTTTCTATCATCAACCAGACTATTTCACTTTGGAGTGTCCTAGTGCTCTTTTTTTCTCTATTGAAATTCAATTTCGTGGTGATCTCATTTAATATCATTGCTTTCAATTCATCCATACACCAGCTTATCTCAAATGTATCTTATTAGTTTGAGTCTCTCCAAACTCAAGTGTTCATTATTACATAACAATACCATCACTGCAACCAAAACTTTGATCATCCTTCTTAAACCTGTGTTGTCATATTTCCCATTTCAGTTAATGTAACTCTATCCTGATTTTGTTAAGGTCAAAAACCTTGGAATCATCCTTGACTTCTTTCTCTCCCTTACATCCAGTCTCTCAAAAAAAAAAAAATACTAGAATCTTTACTTCCAGGTATTTCTAGAATACAAATACTTCTAACCACTACTACCATAATTACCCTGGTACAATGAGGGTAGGAAAAATTGGTGCGGTATCCAGATTTCCAGAGGGAGTTATTCTAGTATAAGGGGATTTTGCAAGCCAGGGGAGGGCATTCAAGTAAAGATGTAAGAATACAGTCTGTATAGCCTATCTCTGGAGAAAAAGAAACTGACAGGAATAAATGGAGAGCTATTGCTCTTGGCCAATGGACTGGAGTAATAAAATGGATACTAGTGAATAGAAAGAAAAGAATACATGGGCACCTAGAACCTGAGCACAGACTTCAGTGACAGGGGGATCATATGAGATACAGGGAGAATATAAACTCAGGTCTCCTGGAACAGGTCAGCAGGATATTTTCAGATCTCATTTTCTAGAAACAATGAGATGCTCATTGTATCACCTGATTTAGTTTTTATTAAACCAGGCTCTGAGCTGGTGTAATACCTAATCATGGCTGCTAAACTGGGCTAGAGCAAGCTGGGGCTGGCACAGGTCTTCACACATTCATTCTCTTCTCTAGTTCTTTTTTTCTTTTTAATATATTTTATTATTTATTTTTACAGAGAGGAAAAGAGAGGGATAGAAAGTCAGAAACATCGATGAGAGAGAAACATTGATCAGCTACCTCTTGCACATCCCCTCCTGGGGATGTGCCCGCAGCTAAGGTACATGGCCTTGACCGAAATCCTACCTGGGACCTTTCAGTCTGCAGGCTGATGCTCTATCCACTGAGCCAAACCAGTTTCGGCTCTCCTTTAGTTCTATTTCTAACTCTTCAGGGACACCAGAATTATCTTCCCAAGGCACACTCTGATCATGCCATTTTGTGACTTGTGTCATTAATAATTTTCTATTTCACAACACGAGTCTGGCTTAGCTTTCAAACCTCATGCCCTTCTTGCTTTCTTCATTTTCTACCAATGCATATAGGGCTAGGCTTTCTTCTTTCACTCATTAAGCTCACATAATACCATTGCTACTGCAATTCCCACTGCTGCAATGCTTCCCTTTTCCCCTTTTCTATTGAGTGAACTCCTATTCATATTTCAAAGTCCTTTTTACAATCAATTTCTTTTTTAACCATTAAACAGCATTAGTCATTTTTCCTCTGTTCTTTTAGTTTTGTTGTTTATTACCATTATAAGAGTGTGTAAACAATTATAATAATATAAATATTAGAATTTTGTGAAAAAGAAAATAAAACAGTCCTGGGGGCTGAAAATGGAGCCAGGAATGAGAGGATCTAAATATGCCTATTACAAAGCCCTATACTATTACTAATGAGGTGGGCCACAAACTTCGCCTTAAGTTTCCTAGCAGCCAAGATGAAGAGACAAAAGTGGTCAATTACATAATTTTCTTCCCATAAAATAAACACCCAACAAGTGCTTAGTGGATGCATAACTATTCTTCATACCCACACCAGAAGAGAATTTTTCCAAAATGTTCACCCATAAAGAGGAAACTGTATAATACAACAGACAACACTCTCAATAAACATCTCCACAAGAGAAAAAAAACTGTTTGTATCACAGAGTATGTCTTAAGAATTGATGTCAGATCAGCAAAGGGTAATCATTTAAAGCAATTCCATAGGAGAGAATGGTCCGGATAATATAATGCTCATTCCCTCTGACTTGGTCTAGAAGGGCAATATATTTGTACAAAGACATCTGAGAAACTCTCCAATTTACTAACTTTTCAAATTCAACACACATTTCTGCATACATTTTCCTTTTCTTGGTGTTCATACATTTTTTTTAAAAACACATGGGAATCACAGTTTAAGAATCTATAAGGGAATGGACAATCTATACTTAAGATATCCTTCATACATGCTGTTTTTCTCATATACTTGGACTACAGATATTGTGGTCCCAGTAAAGGGCAAAAACATGTGTCATAATATCCAGTCAAGTAGTCTAGTTATGGGTGGGATTAATATCATCTGATGAAAACCTGAGTCACTTATCAAGACCACCTACATTAATTGAGAAGAAAGACAAAATTAACTTATTATATTTTGAATCCTCCTTAAAAAGTATAAAATATAACCACTGGGGTCTCAGATATAATTTTCATTTTGTTATGATCAAAATAATTTGTATTAAAATGCTTAAAGGAAAGTGAAAAAAGTTTGCTTTCCTTAGCTATAAGACAGGCTTAATGAAGCACCCATAAGATGCCTAGCTTTGACCAGGGGCTAATTTTTGTGTGCTCTTGAGAATTTCTGTCACCTAAAACCATAAAAATCTTGACTAAGTCAAGTGGGTTGTAATTTGTTTGAGGGGAAAAAAAAATGCTGTTTCTCCAAGTCTCTAATTGGAGAGTGTTATGGTGAGGGCTAAAAGAATAAAGGATTTAGTCAAACTATAGAGTATATGTTGCAAGTTAGCTGTGGAAACAAAACACTTAATTTAATTAACCTATTTATTTCAGTTTTAGTTTCAGTCAGGAAATAGAAACCACTCTAGTTATTTTAACAGAGGATTTAATATAAAGATTCGTTAACTATTTATGGAAGAACTGTAAGAGTAAAAGGAAAATTCAAGGTATTTTGGAGGAAGCAACTGCAAATAAACAGCCACCTCCCACAGGACTGGAGGAGCTAAGGAATGAGGTTGGAATCATTAATACTTGCAAGCCTGGAGGAGCAGCTTGGTGAAGCTGAGTCCTGGACTACTGGGAAGCTTTGCTCAGTGAGTGCTGATACCTCTGAAGGGGTTTTCTAAGCCCGACTCTGCCAATGCAGGAAAAGCTTCTGTGACAGGAAGGAACTGTAACCATGGGGTGAAGAAGCTTTGTTTGGACAATACAGACAGGGAACGGAAGCCCTTCTCCTCCAGCCTTGCAGTCTCCTTCTAGCACTCTCTATCAACAAAACCTAACACAGAATCTCCAACAGGCATGAATAGGGTTTAGAGTTCAAGGCCCAGAACACAAAGTTGCTGCTGGTAGAAGGTGGATTTGAAACTGAAAGACAAATGCTTAGTAATTGGCACAACCTATAAGGATAATGAAATGTGCTTCACCAAGATTTGGGGAATACTGGTTTAGCTGACAGAAGTCTAAGAACCTTACCTGAAAAGAAGTAGTTGTTCAATAAAATTTGCTACCCTTCTTCCAGTGAAAATTCTACCTAGGAGGCTGCCTGAGGCACCAGTAGAGATGCTTAGGTCTTGCTGCTTTCTCAGGAAGTCTTTTTTATTCATTTTCATAGGGGTCAATGTGATGCCCTATTAGGTGGCACCAAGTCAATTTGCCAAGCTCAAGCTATCATTCTTAACTTACATGCTATTCCCTGAAATTCATTTTCTCCTTTTCTTTCATTAGTCTTCATTGAATGTCATTTCCATTTCTTGTCTACTTTCAAAACCCAACACACATTCTTTTTGCTTTGGGAAAGTGATTTTTCTGTATTCTTAGTTTCTGGTCATTTGCTGCTTTTCCTTCCATTTCCAAATAATGCTGATAAGCCATATAGTGTGGATGGGGTCCATAGCCAGGCTCAATTCTCTCTGGACTAACAAAGGAATTGAAAGGAATTATAAGGAAATGTGAGTGAATTGGTGGGGAAACTTGTGGCCTTAGCAGAAGGGCTAGTCATGCAGTCTGCATCCTATGGTGGGACTAGAAAGTGAAGCTGAAGGAGTATGTTCTCACTGCTATTAAGTACTTTTTTTTTTTATCTCTAAGCTTTTGGATCTTTGGGAAGCAGGACACTAAAAACCTACCTCCAGTCCCTAACTGTGCATGAGGAAGGGCTTAAGATACTTAATTCAGGACAGGGTATGTTTAAGGTTTGGCTTGAGTATTATCATTATGGGTTTCTGAGTTTGGACTAAATTTGACAATGCTCAGATTAGACAATGCTTTGTATCCTCAAGGGTCTTAATCTAGTTCTTTGAGAAGCTATGTGTAGTGGAATTACATCTATTCTTTCCTATAAAGATGTGCTTTTCTATGGAGTGAGGAGAATTTTTTTATCTTTTACCAAATCTGTCCCTGTAATAAACCTTACTCTTAGAAATATTTCTTGTGACAGATGATAACAATCTCCCCCAATTTCTTGTAAAAGTAAGTTGATAGTAAAAAAAAATTCTTTTGAAGATACTCTATTAAGTACATCTCAACCAATGTTTACTGTCAAGCCAAGAATTTATGCCAGACAGGTAGAATCACTTTCCTTTATAAACCTATTATTAACATCAGGTAGACAACCAGACTGCAAAAAAGGTTTTTATTAACATTCACACATTACTAAGAGTCAAGTATTTTATCTCTTGGATCCCATCATATATAATCCTAATTTAAAATATAACTACTATTTATAATAACATATACCAAGCCCTATGCTAAATGATTTATGCTAATATTTGACACTGAGATAAAATACTTAAATGAGTTGAAATCCATGGCTCTACATAATTTTCAGGCCATGTTCTTTATGCCAAGTGTGCTCACTGTTTCTTAGTTTTGCTGGAAATGCTTATTGAATGCAGTGATTTCGTCTTAGTATTTTAATTTCTCCTTTGTAAGCAAGGAATGAGTAGTGAAATGAGGAAAGATGATTTCAAAACACACAAAACCTGTTCCTTGTGTAGGTACAGCTTAAAGAATATAAACAGATGGGTTTCTCCCACAAGGACAGGTCATCACAATGAGTTGGCTGCTGAGTTAAGAAGCAATGAAGTCATTTCTATGCACATAATTAAAATGTGATATTTCAAGAGAAGTGAATCCAAGGAAGAAAACAGAAAAATTACAGATAACACATACTGTCATTGTGGCTTTGAATTAGTATGTGCCCAGGTGCAGAAGAAGTAATGCAAACGAATGTCAGCCATCAAAAATAGGAAGGAGGGGAGGGAAGACATTAACCAAAGAACTTATATGTATTATATACATAAACCCATGGACACAGAGAATAGGGTGAGGCCTGGGAAGGGATGGGAATGGAAAGGAGGGGGTCAATGAGGGAAAAAAGAGGTCATTTGTAATACTCTCAATCATAAAGATAAATAAACAAACAAATACTAAAGAAAATATGCAAAGTGGTGATACGTTAAACTTGTAACCTTCTTCATCTCATACCCCTCAACACGCACATTATTTACTTTTGCTAAGCTCATTTGAACTTTGTAAGTGTTGTTAGCATAGCGGACTGGATTCAGAATATGTACAATAGCTTGAGACACACATTTTTATGTCTAATAGAAGTCCTAGTCAGTCCATAAAAAAGACAAACCAGTACAGAAAACAAAGGTTTGGGTCATGCCTCTCTCAATGTTGCAATGATAAGCTCTTGCATCTATATCTGAATTACAAAGTGGACCGGTTCAGTAAAGAAACTCTTCTTGTCATGGCTCTTATTTAGCTTATACAAGTATTCTCCTTTCTAAGCTGCCTTAGGCCTAAATAAAGAAGAGAACACTCTAGGATTTTGAACAATGGATCCTGTGCCCTTTCTGTTCAGGAAGCTGCCTAGTGAGGAGAAAACAGCAGATGTACAGGCAACTGTTATCTTGAGTGAAAGAGATGCTTTTCTTGGGACCATATTAGTTTGGGATTTACAGCTCCTCTAGGGCTATATCTATATGATGACAGGCTTTCTAGTGAAAGCTAAAAAGTTTAGTTGCAAACCTGAATGCTGCAAAACGTATAGCTATTTGGCAAGGGGAGGATCAAACATCTGGATCTTTGACTCAGTTTTTCTATTTTCACCCAATATTTTCATATCATGAAAAACACCTATTAAAAAAAGCAGCCAATCTGGTGTTTTGGCTTTCTCAACAGCCAATTTGTGTCTCAGAATGGTTGGTCCAATTGATTGTGCTGCCTTAGATGGCCAAAATGAACAGATAAAGATAAAAATAGTTAGGTAGCTGCTCTGATTTGTTTCAATGGTATAGAGCTAAACTAACTGAGCAGTGATTTGCAAATGCAAATACTTTCTCACACCTCAAAATTCAGTAATCTATCAGAAGGTAGATAATTGTCACTTTTCTCTAGTTCTTCAGATAAAGAAATGGTACTGAAAGTAACATGACTTACTTTGAGAGAAACACAGCAAGTCAGTGTTAATTCTCTGTTAGTACTTTGTGGGTTACGCTTTTGATGGGACCTCAAATTCTCAAAATGAGATCAAACTACACATGAGTATTAACAAACAGCAACTACAACTTACTTCTTACGTTCTGTGAAATAGCAATATTGCAAGACTAAAAAAGTAAACACAGAAAGTAAGATAAATCTTATTGAAATGCTGTTTGTGTTACATTAGTTTCCAAGTCTTCTCCCTCTGGAGAACAGACTACTATCAGTCTATTCATCAGTGTTAACACATTAAATGCATTTTATTTGAAAAAGTAAGGGGTATGTGGATTAGCATAGACAATTTTGAGGTTTGATACAGTTTATGTCCAATTGCTCTTGAGTTGTAGGTCTAACATTAAAGTGGTAGATGCCTTTGTCAGGGATTAGATTGATTTTGGGGAATACTTATGTATTCAGGAACTGTTTTAAACAGTGTAATTATATATCTAAGTAAATCACCTTTGCATCATGTATGACATTCTTTTCAAATAAAGATAACCTAGATTTACAAATACAAGTGTAACCATTCTTATAGGCCTGCATCTAGGTTTCCATATGATGATGATTCTATAGCTGACTTCGAGATGGCATTTTTCCCTCTGGCAATGAATTTGATGCTATAAAAAGATTTAAAAAGAAAAAGAATACTAAGTCAAAGAATAAAATTGAAATAATATTTAAGGAAAATTATTTTTTTCCATGTATTTTTAAATTTTACAGCTTTCAAAATAACTCAGCATACAGTACCCCTCAGATTGACTGACTCATCTCCATGTCCACACACTTTCTTTAAAAACAGAAAAATCTTTTTTGAAAATGATCAAAACATAACATTTTGCTGGAACAGATGCCTTGCCTGAGCTCTGTGCCACATTTTTATAGTATTTAAAACGAACGTTTCAGTTTTAAACACCATGGCATGACTAATCGCCAATCAGGAGGAAAAGAAGGTCCTGGCAGAGTCCAAGGCCTCTACCCTATTTGTGAGAAACACTGGAGCTCATTATCTGGGCACACTTAGCATTTGACATGGGGCTTCCCTTCTCAAGATTGAAGGGGAAAAAAAGATTGCTTCTTAAAAGAAGCGTTTTGGGAAATTTCACTGTGCTGAGTGCAAAAATAAGGGGGGCATTTTAATATCTGAGACCAATATGCACTTTGAGGTAATTGATTTATTTTATTTTGCATTTCATTATATTCCATGCGTTCCTTCTAAGTACCATCTGAATTTTAACCTTTCAGAACACATTCTAAATCCCAGTTCAGTATAATGTCCCAATTTTTGTATATTTCACCCTAAGTATTGATAATAGTTCCTTTACATTTTAAAATTCATAAAGATCCTCTGCTTGGGGGAAGAATCTACATAATACTTTATTTTTTCTTGTTACATTTTTCTATATTAGCAATTTAGTGTTGAGTGAATAAAAATAGAGGACACTTCAAATCGTATAGATTTATCCGGATTCTACACATTTGGAAAACTGGCTAACTATGTGATCTTTTACATTTCAGAAGGGTAAAAGATCAATCCAGCTCTGCCTTATAAATTTATGCTCCTTGTCATGTTACAGATGGCTGCTATGACAAGCCCAGTGACTGTCCTCTTCTGCCCTCGCTCCCAGCCAGCTTCGTGTATAAACTTCTGACACATGAAAGATCAGTAGAAGAAAACATTTTCCAGAATACAGGTTTCATAGTGTCACAGCAGCATACTAAGATCAGATGGACACCCTGATTATGATAATAATGATGATGATAGCAATAACAACAATAACAACCATAAAATATGCTTCAGTCATAAGCTACAGGCAGTAGAACAACAGAGCTTTTTTCATGAATAATGTTTACTCATTTCTAATCATAACACATATATGTTTTGGCCTGCTATGAGCTCCAGAGTTTTCTTTGTCCTGGAGATGAGATTCAAATTTTCTAACTTCTGATCTTCGAAAATGTAGGATTTATGGAGAAAAACAATCAGACAAGTTCCAATTTTTAAATATTCTAAATGTGTAAGGCAATTGGACAGAACTTAGTATCTGTCATTATGATATGTCAGTTCCATGAAATTCTTTAATAATTATTGTCAATTTACTACAAAGAAAATAATGGAAATATGGACAGAATGTGGGCTCAGAAATGCCATTTCATGATCCACATTGTTGGAATTAATGATAAACCACTGATACATCATCTTCCTTACATAAAGTGTTAGTCTAACCTTTAGTCTACAGTCTTTGCCAGGGGCTCAATCACACATTACATAATTCTGAATTTCCAGAAAGGAGTCATGGCTCCACCCTCAGAGAAATAAGGTGAATGTATAGAGGGATATAGCCAGGTGTGGAAACAGACAGGAATTGGGCTATGGATTTTTATTTCTTTACATCACCCTGATTTATCATTTTGGGGAGAAGTACCATTTAAGTGGATTCCTGAATTGCACAAGACATCCTGTGTCTCTCCCTAACAGAAGGCATCTGTAAATAAAGGAGGGTTTGATTGTAAGATAAAATGTGGAAATAAAGAAACCAACAAAAACATCAACTTAAACATAAACTGCCTAGCTCAATTGTTCCCACTGCAACTCTAAATTACAAAATGATCAATACATTTTTAGAAAGAAGTTAAAATTTAATTTATTTTATATCCTTATAGTAGAAAACATGAGAAGCTTACACATGTGCACAAGGAAGTCAGAAAAACTAAAAATATGACTCTTCAGCATCTAATGACTTACAATGCTATTGAGAGTCAGCAACATAAGCTTAGATGTGAATAAATAATATTTTCCTGAATAGTGTCACATGAGAATATTTCATACATATATGAGACTCTTTCATCTATTATAGACTAGCTCATGTATTTCAGAACTACAATAATTTCTAATATTTATGTCACTATTTTATAGGTCACTTTATATTAGACAGAACATTTGTATTTATAGATTAGAAAATATAATCACCAATCATAAAGCTTTGAAATCTAGAGAAAAATTACATTGATGAAGATGTGTATATTCAGTGAATGTTTCAAGAAAGGTAGAAAAAAATTAATCTTTAAGAATTATAGATTAGTTCAAGGAGAAAGGGTGAATATGTAAGACAACCAGAACAAGACAAGAAGAACCTGAGAACTTGTGAGATGGTAAGAACACTAGCTGGAAATTTCAGAAATGAGGGAAATAGAGGAAAGTAAGTTTGGATGCATGGGGATTCTGGAAGAGCTTTAAAACCAGGCATTGCAGAAAAGTCTTGAACTAGGGGCTGTCCAAGGCTTTGATCAAAGAGCATGACTTGATTTTAAATTAATTAAATTTAGAAAGGTTGGTCCAATGGCGACTTGGACTAAAGCAGGGAAAGAGTACAGTTGCAGGATCCAGGCTGAAAGTTGGTATAATAATCCAATTATAGAATGAGGAAGACTTCAAACACTCTTCTCCTTCCACCTCCTCGCATCCCCCTACTTCTGTCCCCACTAATTAAAGGTACTTTGCTGTTGATATATAATGGCATGGCTTACTCAGTAATTTCATTCAATGGACATAGGTTTGAGTGAAGACAGTTTACAAAAACCAAACCATTTCAAAGAACAAAGTTTTATCATAGCTTAGAATGTTCTAAAGAACATCACATAGTATCTTAAAGCAACATGAGAAAAGTAAGTGTCAGAAATGTTTTCAATATTGACATCAACAAAAAGATGAGCATTTTGGCCTCCTTCATGACTTAATTGTCATATCACATTATATCAGCAATAGTGGCCCTGTGCACAAAATTCGTGCACATTAAAAGGGAATTAATTAGAGGAAATATTTTAGTATTGCTATTTGCCCTTTCTCTATAATAGAAATGTCAGAGATGAAAGAAAATTAGTAAAATGTATATGAAAATCTTCTTCATGTCAGAGTCTGGTGTATGCTGTGGGACCCAGAGTCAAGTTCCCACTCACCTGCATGTGCCTCAAAATTGCGAGAGATGCAGACCTGGCAGGCTCTACCCCATTGGGTGAGATCCAGACATGGCTGGCCCCACCCCCATTAAGCCCTGCCAGGTGGCTGGACACAGCCTCAGGTCCTCTAGCACACCCTCAGGTCCCCCGGCCCAGTGGCATGGTGGGGGGTGCAGCCTGAGGTCCCCAAGCCTAGGCTGAGACAGGGAGCATGCTTTGAGGTTCCCAGTCAAGTCCTACCAGGCAAGGGGCACAGCCTCAGCTCCCTTGGCCTGGTGCTGGGACAGCAGACATGGCCTGAGGTCCCCTTTCAAGCCCCACCAAGTGTGGGGTGCAACCTCAGGTCCCCTACCCTGGCATAGCACCATACAGCCTCTGGTCTCTGATAATTGCTCGTTAAGGCTCATTATTGGAACCCAGCCTCGACTATGGGTGCAGCCATCTTGTGTTATGTAAACCCTGCCTCTGCTGTGGGCACTGCCATATTTATAATGGTGTGACAGTCAATTTGCATATTCCCTTTTTTTTTAAAGATAGGATTGCTCAAAGTACATGTCGTATGGAGCATTGATTCCTGAAGATATTAATAGGTATTAGGGTTGAGAAAAAGATTTCATGTTCAAAAATATTTGGGATACTGAAGTCAAAAAATTAAACAAAATCCTTACTGCAGGATTTCTCAGAACATGTAATATGCTAATGTTCTTATACAGGGCAATGAGGGGGCTCTAGTAAATGGCATTTCCAATCAGATTTGACTGTAGTACCAGCCTTTCCTGGGAGTAGGGGGCAACCGAATTCACATTAAGAATTGTTTTTATGTGCAAATAATAATATAATATAGTCCTATACGTGATATAGATATACAGATAAAAGATATATATATAGAAAGACATGTATAATTTCATTAAAATGGAATGATTTTATAACTGCAAGGAATTCAAGGAATTCAGCCTTTGCTAATTGCCTTTGGCTTTAAGCCTTGTCAGAATTTTTCTGCTCATTAAATTCATAATCTCTCCTTATGAGGGAGCATTGAGGATGACTTCACTAGAGTTGCTCACCCACTCACAGCCCCCAAATCAGGCTGTTCATCATTTGAAGGTTTTTTCTTTAAGCACACAAAGGAACTATTTTCTGCTGGGAAGGGGCTTCCCCTGACCTCCCACCTACTTCTTTAGGTAGAGTCATCCCCAAAGAGATGTGTCATTCTTGAAACAGAATATCCCCTGGCAAGGATTCACTGAGTAATCATTCAGCTAGAAGCATAAATCTACCCCGAGGGTCAGAAAAACCCATAATGAAAGAGAATAATGGGCAAAGGGAATAGCATTCCAGGCTATTAAAATAGACACAGGCACTGAAGTGACTGTGCAGAGAAAAAAAAAGGGGGATTCTCCAAAATTCAAATGTAAAACTCTGGGTGAGAAATACTTGCCTGGGAGGGGTGGTGATTAACTCCTCCATCACTCAGGAAGAGACCCCTGTTCTTCCTTTTACTCAGGACAGTGAACTGGTTGATCTACACTGAACCATTTCCTGTTGACTTCATTGGGCAGATAAGAAATACAAACTTTCTTATTTTTCTCTTTCCTTTCTTCCCTGCTCCCCTTCCATTGGTGGCTATCATGTTGACCTTACAAAAGACTAGACAAAAGATCAGTCAGAACTCAAGACTCTCTAGTGAGTCAGAGCAGCCTACCTGCAGCCAGACAGGCCTAGGGCATGGAGCAGAGTTGGCACCAGCCCTGCTCTGTAGGTTGGAACAGGAACTAAGAGAGCTGTCCTTTGCTGTAGAGACTGGTGGAGAAGTTACTGCTGGGTGGGCTAGGCATATGTTCAATAGGGATCAACATGTTCCAGTCATGATTTAGGCAGATGCCTGGCACCACGGAGGATCCAAGCTAAAGTTGCCCAACAGGTAGGCAGAGCATTGCCCTGAAGTTCAGACTAGCCAGGGACTTCATTATCAAAAGGGCAGGATATGAAAGGGGTTAGAATATGGGCTCCTGGTCTCATTTACCCCCTTCTGACAGTATGATTATGGACAAGTTACTTAATCTTTCTAAACCTCAATTCCAGATAATTTTACTAAGACTTTAATTTTTTTAATGATGAAGTGAAATAACATCTAACATTTATTTACCACTAAATACTGTATATGTTAGGAACTGTGCAAAGACCTTGCTATACATAATTATATTTAGTCCTCAAGACGATTCTGCAGAATTGATGTCATTATTATTTACATTTCATTTTTGAGGAAACTACTACTCAGATTTAAATAATAAATTCAATCCTGACCACAGGATCAAGGTTTTAGCCAAATGCAAATTACATCTCAATAGCCTCTTTTACTTGATGGTAGGATAATGCCACCACTGCTGCTGCCAATAAAGATGGGAATGATGTTTTGGGGCCCAAGTTCCTAATGAACAGTTCCAATCGTTGGGATAGGAGAGAAGGCAAAATAATAACAAGGCTGTCATCTTCTTCTTAGTCCAAATATGAAGCTTGGGACCTGCTCAGTTTGTTAGAAAGAACACCAAAAGTAAAGGTCAGCTCTATAACCTGCAGTATACAAAGGGACTTGAGCACAGGGAGTCATCTATAGGATTCAGTCTTCAAAATAGAGTACCATGAAGGTGGGCAGATAACAATAAGACAGCCCAGTGTGCATTCCTGGGACAATGACACTGCATTACTATACAACACAATTCACAAAATTAAGAAAGAGTAGGGTCGCCCTCAGTGGAGAGAGCGTCGGACTAAGGACTGAAGGGTCCCGGGTTCGATTTCGGCAAGGGCATGTACCTTGGCTGCGGGCACATCCCCAGTAGGGGGCATGCAAGAGGTAGCTGATCGAAGTCTCTCTCCCATAGATGTTTCTGACTTTCTATCCCCCTCCTGCTCTGTAAAAAAATCAATAAAATATATTTTTTAATAAAAGAAAGAAAGAAAGAAAGAAAGAAAGAAAGAAAGAAAGAAAGAAAGAAAGAAAGAAAGAAAGAAAGAAAGAAAGAGTAGGTTTGTCTGCTAAATGGAAAGTAATGAATCCCAACTGCAGAAGGCACAGGAAATGTAGGACAATGATAGGGTCAGTTTCAGATAAAAAAATTCAAGCTGGACTGAACCGAAGGCTGAAAATATTAATGGATTGCTGTGTAACACATCTAGAAGATTAGAGGTTAAAACTCATTTCAGGTTATTTCTTTAATAATACAGTGTTTTTAGTGCAGTGTAATATATATATATATATATATATGGCCAGGGTCAGTAAAGACCAAGGCTGGATGGAACACCAGAAGTCAGTGCTTGGTTGCTGTGGTGACCCAGCAATGACTGTAGCCAGTGCCTGCCTGTGCAGTCACCCAGCATTGACTGCAGAGGTGGCTGTGGATCAGGCCCAGACGGATGGCTGTAAAGACAGAGGCAGGCCTATACAGAGAGAGCCAGCCTCCATGGCAGCTGTTGCTTCTCTCTTTCTCTCCTGACTCTGGCAGCAGCCACACCTCTGTTTCTCTCTGAGTCTCCTCAGAGGCTACCGATCAGCCCCGCCTCTTTGATCAGGCCCAGAGATAGACCCAGAGACACTGACTGGCATAGATACCTACCAATCAGAATAAAATCTGGGTGAAGTGCCAGAAACCAATGACTGCCTAGAAGGAGGAGCTTTTGACACTGACTGGCATAGAAAATGACCAATCAGAACCTAATCTGGGTAAACTGTGATGGCAGAACCCAAGGTGGGGGCTGAGGTGGGGTTTTAAAGGCAACAGTTATTTGGTATAAGGTGTAAGAAAACAGTTCAATTTTCTCATGACTGGTTTGGTAGTATAGTGCATATGGCTGGCTATCAATCCAGAAATAAGGATTATGTGTTTATGTCTGCCAAGAGCATTTCCTCCTGCTGAAAAAGGCTCCCACCTCCACCCCCATTTAAGCAATCCTATATTATATAATCTATCTATACTGCTAAAAGGGTAATATGCTGATTAGACTGGGTTGACTGGCCATTTTCTGGATATCTGACGTCCTTCCAGAAAAAGCCATGGTGGTGAGGGCTGAAGCAGAGGCAGTTAGGAGTGATCATGTTGGCAGGGGAGGGCAGTTAGGAGCAACATCAGGTCAGCAAGGGAAGGCCAATGGGGGCGAGATCAGGCTGGCAGGGGAGGGCTGCTGGGGTGAGATCAAACCAGCAGGGGAGGGCAGTTGGGGGCAAGATCAGGCTGGCAGGCAGAGGCAGTTAGGGGCCATCAGATAGGCAGGCAGGTGAGAAGTTAGAAGCCAGCAGTCCCAGATTGCAAGAGGAATGTCCAACCACCAGTTTAGGACTGTGGGATCAGGCCTAAACCAGCAGTCAGATAACCCCCAAGGGGTCTTCAATTAGAGCAGGTGCAGGCTAGGCTGAAGGACCCCTCCATGCACGAATTCCATGCACCAGGCCCCTAGTATATTATAAATAGCGAGTATAGAGTATTATAGTAGTGTGCTGTGTGGTGTAGTTGTTTGTTGTAGTGTAGTATAGTGTAGCATAGTACAAGTAATGTGATGTGATACGTATCGTGTAATGTAGTATAGGGTAACACAGTATAGTATAGAGCAGTGTTTTCTTGTGTGGTATAGTGTAATTTGGTTAATATAGTGCCAAATAATGTAGCGAAAGAACCACTGAACTGGAAGCCAGGAAACCTGAGTTCTCTTTTCTGTGCTATTAATAGCTGTATGGCCTTACATAAATCACAGTCTTTTTTGGCTATCATATTTTATAACATGTAAAATGAGGGTCTGGCAAGATGATCTTGAAGGTCAATCCTGAGACATTCTACAGCTTGGTCTTACACATGAGACCTCTAACTACTTATATTTTCTGCCAAGATTTAGAGGTTCCTTATATAGGCTTTCCCCAAGTTTAGAAAGCCAGATAATGTTCCTGGAAGAAAGTGGAAAAGGAAAAAGCCCATAAATAGGTTTTAGTACCAATCTAACATTAGAAATTAAATTATGAAAGGCCAGATTATTGCAATCTAATTCGGGCCATAGTTATTTGTTAAGTGAAAGACTTTCTTAGCCAAAATACTGGGAGGTCTGGGTAGCTGGAATCCAAGCTCCAAAAAGTTTTTGTTATTGCCGTGGTGCAGGCACAAATGCAATATTTGGGAGAGAAAACAATCAATTTGCTTAAAATTCCTAAACCAGATGATGCTACCAATCTAGACCTTGATGATGACTATTATTAGCAGTAAATGATTTCTTTGTTGAAGGAAGTATAATTTCAGTATAATGTTTTAATTCAATTATTAATTAATCTAAAATTAAATGCATAAGGTATAAAGTTAAATCTTACTAAGAGCCTTATTTTAAAAAATACAGATTTCTTCTCCTACTCCTTTTTAAAAATATTTCATTTATATTTATATTTTATTTTTAATAATCTTTTATTGTTGAAAGTATTACATATGTCCCCATTTCCACCCACTGACCCTTTCTAGACTACCCCTTGCCCCAGGCCTCTTACTTGCTCTAGTTCTCCTGCCCCAAAGAAACCACTTTTGACCTTTTTACCTGTTCCTTCTGGTCTTTACACATGTTCATGTTTAGAAATTATCTATTGACTTCCTGTTTTGCTGGATTAGGCTTTAGCTCTCTAATAGCAACATCCTCTCTGTGTCCGCTCCCCCAATTCCAAGATCCTTTCTTGTGGTCTCTTCATATGTACTCTATCATTGACTCCATGCAATGGTTTTAGGTCTCACCTTCATACTGAGATTCTCCAGTTTATTCTTTCTTTTGGTTTCCAGGATTTAACTTCTATCCGATATTTCCTGTCATTTATCATATCTCAAACTATATTTCTCTCTCCGGGTAGTCAGGATCCTGCAATTCCTCACTCAAATTAACTACCTTACCGACATTCAAGTTACCACGCCAATTTTCATTTGTTCTGCCCCTTATTCTCAAAGCGATCAATTGCTAGCTTTTGCCAATTTTAACTTTACAAAATTTCTCTTCTTGGTCTCTTTGTTTTCTTAATTCCTGACTTTGTTAGTTACTGAGTGGTACTTTCAATATAGCCCCTACCACTATTAAGAAGGCAAGCATTTTGTCCTCTTCTTTTTAAAAAATATATTTATATTGGTTTCAAAGAGAGAAGAGGGAAATAGAGATAGAAATATTAATGATGAGAGAGAATCATTGATCAGCTGTCTCCTTCATGTCCCCCACTGGGGACTGAGTCCAAAACTCAGGCTTGTGCCCTCACCAGGAATTGACTCCTAGTTCACGGATCGATGCCCAACCACTGAGCCACACCAGCTGGGCAAGCATTTTGTCATTTTAAGTAGTCAGATGGACACAGACAATAGGGTGGTGGAAGCCTGGGTGGAGCTGGCTATAAAAGGTCAATGGGAGGAAAAAAGGGGGCACATGTAATCCTTTCAACAATAAAGATTTAAGAATAGACATGGAAATGACCACATGAAGACAAGCACATGAGTAAGGAGGGGCCAGCTTACCGCATTACCAGTCACTAACTGACTGAAAATTTTGAGAGAAAGAGAGAAAAAGCCAAGGGTACTTCTCAGAAGGTGAGTGGCTATCGGATACACACATTAATAGGAAGAAGAGATGGAGATATCTGATCTGAAAATGAAAATTGAGATTATAATTATTATTCTGACCTGGACACACTAATTCCTTAATTGAATATCCTATAATTACAAGTGATGTTAGGTCTGTCTGTGATCTAAGACTAACTGCCTACGTCTTGGTGATGGGAAAAACAACTCACCACACATGCATTTTAAAGGAACAAAGGGAGACAAAGCAAAGTTGCATTTGGTTAACATTTCACTTGCATTTTGATCATGACTTTGCACATATTGATTACATTTGGATTGTTGAATTCAATTCAGTGAGTGTTTATTAACTCCGCACTACAATTAAGTTAATGTTGTTTAGTAAAAATGATATGTGGTTTAGGATCAGAAGACCTGCCTTTGAATGCCAGATCTTCACCTAACTCACAGCATTATTCCGGGGATCCAGACCTCTTTGAGCTTCAGTTTTGTCATTTGTTGACTGAGGGCAAATAAGTTACAATTATTTTGAGGACTGAATGGATGGTGGAGATGCCAGCAACTTTGGTAACTGGCACCTGGAAAGTGCAATAAATGGTCATTATATAGCTCATAGTCATACATCTGCACGCTCTAAGTGAGCTTAAAGGTGGAGAGTAGATGTTTGTATTAGGGATCATTTCTTTGTAATTTTGAACAAGTTCTTTCTTGTATGTGGAGGAATGACTTTTCAAATGCATGCTTTAGGCAGTCTGCGGCCTCCTCTCCAGTCATACTGAGGACACATGCATACAGAATAATAGTAATCATCAGTCATATTAATACTGGTTAGCCACAATGACACAAACCCCTGAAATAGATATTCAATAGAAAACTTAAGAAAATAGCTTTTTAAACATGTCTCATAACAATGACTACATCTTGAGAAGTACCTAAAATAGACTGACCTTGTGCTTTTTTAGTGTCTGAAAAATATAGATTCAGCACATCCAAAACCTCAAATGACTCCTTTCATGCTCTTGAAACCCTCATCAGTGAAAAACCATTCATATTCTTTAACATCATACTCACCTACTCATCCCCCTAACTCCAAATCACTCTTAATCTCTTACTGATTCCTTCTTATCTACCTGATTTAAATGTTGGAGTTATTGGAGCTTAAGTCTGGATCCTGTTTTCTTTGCATACCTTTTCCCTTGATGTTTACATTTTATCTCAAAACTTTAAATACCATCTATATGCTGATATTTGTCAAATTAATGTCTAAATTTCTATTTGATACAATATGAAAGATGTTTTTCTTATTATAAGTCTACTTGAAAGATAATTGAACATTTAAAGTAGTAACAATGATTGTGATGTTTATAATATGTGCAAAAGGAAATAATTTTTAAAAATAGCACAAGGGCCAGGAGTTAGAAAATGGAAGTACATTGTTAAGTGACTTTCTTATATTATTCTTATAATGTCATAATATTACTTGAATACTGCATTAATTTGAAGATGTTTGCCCTAAAACTTAAAGTAACCACTAATAATAGTTATAGTTGGTCAGCCTACAAAGAAAATAAAATGGAATCAGAAAATTCCTCAACGAATCCTAGAGAAAGCACAGAGACAGGAAATTGCACAAATATATAAAAGCAATTGCAAGACTATTTATTTAAACCTAACCACTTCACCTCATTAATCACGTTAGATGTAACTGGTCTATACGCTCCAGCAAAAAGATGATCAGACTGGACTAAAAAAGGTGTCCAATATCATTAGTCACAGAAATGTAAATTGAAACCACGGTGAAATTCTGTACACCTACTGGAATGGCTAAAATTACATAAACTAATCTTACTATGTCCTTTTAAGGAGGTTGAAAAATTAGGACCCTAATATGCTGCTGATCATATAAAATGGTACCCATAACTTTGTAAAAAAAGTGATAGTGTTTTAAAAACTTAAGTGTGCACTTACTAATTGGTAATAATGAGCATAAAAGAATGAGACCAATACTTTAGAAACTTAATTACTTGAAGTGGTTTGCCCCAAGAAGAGGGCTTCCAGGTACTGCAACTATGTCTTCAAAGTCCTTGCTGCTATCTTTCATTTAATACCACCTTAGTTCATCAATAATCATTAATGGTAATTAATTAAGCATTTACTATCTGGCTCTGCCCTAATATTTAGGATATAAAAGTAAATAAGAGTCTCAGTCTCAAAATTTCCATGGTGAGGAATGTAGATGTACACATAAACAAATTAAATCAAGGTTATTGGGTGTTTTTTTTTATCTTAAAAGGATATGTTAAATACCTTCAAAATAAACTGATTAATTTTATTTTAAGAATCTACAGAAAAACATTTGCATAAGACCTTAAAAAATTAATTGAGAGCCCTAGATGGTGTGGCTCAGTAAATGGAGCATTGGCCTGTGAAACAAAGAGTCTTGGGTTCAATTCAGATCAAGGCACATACCTGGGTTGCAGGTTCAATCTCTGGCCCCATTGGGGGCACATGCAGGATCAACCAATCAATGTGTCTCACATCAATGCCTCTTTTTCCCCTCCCTCCCTTCTACTCTCTCTAAATATCAATGGAAAAAATATCATTGGATGAGGATTTTAAAAAAATAAAAAATGAATTAAGAGATCTTTAGAGTAAAATTAAAGAAAACAGGGAGCATTAGACAAAAGCATCACAGAAGAATGAAATACATAAGCAAAATGATAAGGAGTGCAGTGAAGCTGGACATGTGCAATACCTTTAGAGCAGTGGTCAGCAAACTCATTAGTCAACAGAGTCAAATATCAACAGTACAGCAATTGAAATTTATTTTGAGAGCCAAATGTTTTAAACTTAAACTATATAGGTGGGTACATTCTTATTACCTTCATTAGGGTACTCTTAAGCTGGCCTTTGCTAAAAACTCAAAAGTTCAAAGAGACGCATGTGACTCCCAAGCAGTAGTTTACCGACCATTGCTTTAGAGGATGGAATATGAAGTGTACTGTATTACACAGATATTTTTTCCATAACACACATTATAGAACCCTCCAGAATGGGTCATGACTATCACTTAAAAAATGAAATAGAGCACAAAAATTTATAATAAAAATATTAGAGTGCAGTGCATGTAGTAAGGATTAGTATTATTTTATAAAATTTATGAATGCAGCCACTAAGTGGATTTTAAAATCCACAAACGTATTATAACCAGCAGCTTATAAACACTGCTATACAATGTGAAGGCTATTAAGTGTTTAAACAGTGTCATATCATCTAGAACTAGGGTAGGATGGTGTCTCAAAATAGCCATTGTAATAGTCTAAGCAGATAATATTGAGAGCTTAGATTAAGGCTGTGAGAATAAATGTGGATTTAGGAATCAAGAGACATAGTTAACCATAATTAACAGGATTTGTTTACTAACTAGATAAAAGATGTTAGGGGTTGGAGGAGTAAAACCTAACCACCATTTTTTTCAATTCAGGTTATAAACAAGGTCATAAAACTAACTAAACAAAAAGAAACCTGTCTCAGGAAGGAGGTTTTAGGATATTGCAATAACCTAATTTGAATTAAGTATAATAAATAGGGAGGCTTTAGGTAGCTTTTCTCCTTTATTCCAAACTGTCTTATATACCCAATGTTGCCTCCCAGTTTTTGGAATTTTCATACTATGTGAATTCCCCCTGGGTGTGATTTAAAACTGATTTTTCTCCTGTTATTCTGTCTCTGTTGATTTGATAATTAGAAGAACTTAGAAGGTGGTCGAAAACCTATGAATATTTTGTTTTACTTCCAACAGAAACCAGTGCTGAAGTAGAAAAACCTGAACCCTAGATGACAAATTGCTAGATTTGGACAAGCTTGAGAAGTAACAACTCTAAGAGTACCAATCATAGAGGGTCCCTCGCAATTCTGAGTTTTATTTCTAGGAGTATGACCAGGTTCACACAGTGAGGATTAGAGAAAAATCATCATAGCCTTCTGGCAGCCTAAGGAAGAAAGGAACCACTTTGGCATACAAGCATAGCACTCTGCTCTTCTTAGCAAGGCCTGCCTTTAAAAAACATACTATTTTACCAAACCCTAACTTATTATTAATTCTTGGAGCCCAACTGATCTAGGGGAAGGGGAAAAAGAACTCCAGCTTACTCTAGCTTTCCACGTGGCAGAAGGGAAATGCCTATGCCCAGCTCCCTCTAGCCTCCCAATGTGAGGAACTCCAGCCAGCCTGTACCCACTGAGGGGGATGAGACTGAGAATTACTAATGAAACTCACAGTCCAGTGTCATAGGCCCATTCAAAGATATTAAGCATAGGAGCATAGAACACATTCCCTCACCAGCACCTTACCACTACACCACTAAAGGGCTAGTTACAGTTGTTGTTTTTTTGTTTATTTGTTTGTGTGTTTTTTACCCAGTACATTTTGTATAACTATGAAGAAAAATATTTGCAAGGCATACAAAAAGAAAAAAAAAGCCACAGTTTGAAAAGACCTATCAAGAATGTCATAATATCGGAATCATACAGTATGTAGCCTTTTCAGATTGGTACTTACATGTACCAATATACATGTAAGTTTCTTATATGTCTTTTCCTGGCTCCATAGCTCAGTAATTTGTATTGCTAAATGACATTTTTATTTATCTGGATGTACTCCACTTGCCTTACCCAGTCACCTGCTGAGGGACCACTTGGTTGCTTCCGAATAATGGCAATTATAAATAATGCTGCTATAAACATTCAGGTTTTTGTGTAGATATAAATTTTGAACTCATTCTGGAAAAAGCAAAACTGTGGGTATGTGAAAGGGTCAGTGGTTTCCAGGGCTTAGTGAAAGGGAAATGTAAAGACAGAGTATAGAGGACATTTAGTACAATGAAATTATTCTGTAGGTCACTAGAATGGTGTATAATGGTGGTGAAACTCAATGCATGTGTGCCACAAAGAGTGAGCCCATGAAGAGTGAACGTAAACTATGGACTTTGGGTGATAATCATGTATCAGCAAGGTTCATTGATAGAACAAGTGTGCTGCTCTTATGTGGTATGTTGTTAATTGGGACAGCTGTGCATCCGTGGGGTGGGGAAGAAAGTATATTGGAAATGTGAATCTTCTGTTCACTTTTGCTGTGAATCTAAAACTGCTATAAAAAATAAAGTTTATTATCCCTGGCTGGTGTGGGTCTGTTGAATGAGCATTGTCCCATGCACTGAGAGGTCGTCAGGTTTATGGCTCAGTCCCAGTAAGGAGCATGCAAGACTTAGCCAATTGATGTTTCTCTCTTATCCATCTCTCTCTCTCTCTCTCTCTCTCTCTCTCTCTCTCTCTCTATATATATATATATATATATATATATATATATATATATATATATAATATCAGAGAGAGAGAGAGGCTGGGAGAAGGAGAGAGATTTCAAAGAGGAAGGGAAAGGAAGTGAGAGATCGAAACATCAATGATGAGAATCATTGATCAACTGCCTCCTGTATGCCCCCTACTGGGGATCAAGCCTGCAATCCATGCATGTACCCTGACCAGAAATCAAACTGTGACCTCCTGGTTCATAGGTTGATACTCAACCACTGAACCACACAGGCCAGGTAATAAAAATGTATTTTTAAAAAGTTAATTGGAAAAAAAGTTCTATGTGATTTACATTGTCAGGAAAAGCAGGAGTTATAACCCCCCCCCCCCCCACCAGCCCTTAGAGCCTGGGAAGAGTGTTTCCCTATAGTGAATATTGGAATCAAACTTGCTGGAGAAAGATGTCATGGAACAAGCAATAACCCAAAACAATTAACAAGCTATGATTAGACCATGTATAATTATAAATGACAAAGGAAGTCAAACTATATGATTTATTGGAATGAATAATCTGACTCAAAAGTTATAGCAAACATTTGAGAATATGATTTAGAAGTAGTGTTTTCCAGTTTAGAAGTAGTATGATCTAAATTAAAATTGTGTTGGTAATAGTAATAACAATAATATCCTTGACATCTTCCCAGAAATGAGTACACAGGTCTCAATAGCTTAGTCACTCATTTTTAAAATCACTATCTTTGCAACATTATGTATATATTTAGTGTACCATTCGCCTTGGGGATTTTAAAAGCCTGCAAATCATTTTAATGAAAAAATGAAATATAACAAATATGAAAGTCAAATGACATTTTAAACAAAATTTTTTTTGAGGAAAGAAAAACGTTGAATTAATTTAAATAACAATTTACTTTTAAAACAACTCTGTTGTAACTGATATCAATTAATTCACTTAACTGAATCCAACTATGAATTGAGTCACAGAGCAGAAAAGGAAGGATGAAGAGACATTTAAGATAATAAGTTCAAAATATTAATTCAACAATTGTTTTTACAAAATAATTAAAATGCTTGACAATTCTTTGACTTATTTTAGGTTCAGTCTGAAGTCTTGCGTGGTCTGAATTTGTGAAGTCATTTATCAATATGATGATTCATCAGTAGTTTTAACTTCCAACATTCCAGAAGATTTAGTTGGGCATTGCTGGGTGTTATTTATAAAATTAGCTTCTTTATTCTGCAGAAGAAAGGAAACTGAGAATAAAATCAATAATTTATTATGCAACTATACATTTTTAGATAAAGCGATGCTTTTAATATTTTATTTTAGAAGAAAAACTAATCAGCTATATTTATTATGTCTCAGGTAGGGTTCAGTTAAAGTAGAAAATGTGTGAAAGAAAGATGAATCTTTCAGAAATCCAGAAAGTAGCTTAAAGGTAGTATCAAGAACCTATATACTCCCCACCTGTTGGCCTCTGAGCCTTCACAGTTATTAGATGCACTGTCATGATATTGCAGTGCTTGCATTCAAGTAACTTTTTTGTTGTTGTTAATTCTCACCCGAGGACATTTTTTCCCCATTGATTTTTAGAGAGAGTAGAAGGGAGGTGGGGAGACAGAGAGCGAGAGAGAAACATTGATATGAGAGAGACACAGCAATTGGTTGCCTCCCGAATGCGCCCTGACCAGGGCCAGGGATAGGAACCTGAAACTGAGGTATGTGCCCTTGACCAGAATCAAACCTGAGACCCTTCAGTCCTTGGGCCGATGCTCTAACCTCTGAGCCAAACTGGCTAGGGCAAGTAACTTATTTTACTTAATAAAACACAGTATATTATATATAGGGTTTGATAGTATCCATGGTTTCAGGCATCTACTGGGGATCTTGGCACACAAGCCCCACTGAGTGGGACTACTGTACTTTCTTGCCTGCTTGTGAATCAGAATGGTGGTTCTCTTTGCAATCCAGGGTTCCTGAAACTCTTTAGAAGGTCTTGCAATTAAAGATATTTTCATAGTCAGGAGCAGTATGTCTTTTTTTAAATTCTTATTCTTATAAGAATGTGCACTGGAGTTTCCTGGAGGCAGTATAGCACCATAACACAACAGATTGAATGCACAAGCAAATATGAGAATCCAGCTGTCTTCTAGTAAGGCAAATATTAAAGAGATTTGGGAAAATGTGACACAATGCCACTCCTCAATTTTATTTTTGTTCTAAAACATATATTCATTATTTTTTAATTTTGTTTATTTATTTTTATTTTTTTTATTTTTTTTTAAATTTTTTTATTGTTCAGTTTATTAATTAAATTGTTTCCCCTTTTTTATCCCCCTATATCTTCCCTCCACCCTGTACCTATCCCACCCTCCGCCCTCACCTCCCCCTCCCCAATGTCCTCTCCCATTGTTGCAAGATTTTTGTCCAATCTCTTGCTGTACTTCCAACACTTTTCTCCCCAAGAATTGTCAGTTCATTCCCTCTCTATGTCCATGTTTCTGTTATAGTCACCAGTTTATCTTTTACATCAGCCTATCAGTTCACTTGATTTTTATGTTCATTTGTTGATAGATGTGTATTTGTTGTTCATAATTTATATTTTTACCTTTTTCTTCTTCCTCTTCTTAAAGAGTATCTTTCAGCATTTCATATAATACTGGTTTGGTGGTGATGAACTGCTTTAGCTTTTTCTTATCTGCGAAGCACTTTATCTGATCCTCAATTCTGAATGATAGCTTTGCTGGATAGAGTAATCTTGGTTGTAGATTCTTGCTCTTCATTATTTTGAATATTTCTTGCCACTCGCGTCTGGCCTGCATCGTTTCTGTTGAGAAATCCGCTGACAATCGGATGGGTGCTCCCCTGTAGGTAACCAACTGTTTTTCTCTTGCTGCTTTTAATATTCTCTCTTTATCTTTTGCTCTTGGCATTTTAATTATGATATGTCTTGGTGTGGTCCTCTTTAGATTCCTATATTTTGGGGTTCTGTGTACTTCTTGGGCTTTTAAGTCAGTTTCTTTCACCAGGTGGGGAAAGTTTTCAGTCACTATTTCTTCAAGTAGGTTTTCATTAACTTGCTCTCTCTCTTTTTCTGGCACCCCAATAATTCGGATGTTGCCTTGCTTGAGGTTGTCCCAGAGGCCCCTTACGCTATCTTCAATTATCTGAATTCTTTTTGTTTCTTGCTTTTCCAGCTGAGTGGATTTTGGTTCTTTGTATTTCAAATCTTTGACTTGGTTCTTGTGGCCCTCTGGACTGCTTTTAGGACTTTGTGTAATATTTTTTATTTCAGTCTGTGAATGCTTGATTTCTAGTTGGTCCTTTTTTTTATCTGTGAGGGTCTGGTTCGTATCCTCAGAGGTCTTGTACATTTCCCTGAGGGTCTCATTCATTTCTTTGTAAGTAGCATTCATCTCCTTGTAAGTCTCATTCATCTCCTTATAATTCTCATTCATTTGCTGGTTGGTCTTGTTTATTTCCTGGTAATTCTCATTAAGTTGATCAGCCTTTTGTAGGAGCCTCTTGAAAAGCCTTATAACCGTGGTTTTGAACTCTATGTCTTGTCGTCTTTTCTCCTCCATTTCTTTCACACCTGATTTCTTTCCATGTCTCCGCATGGTGGCTGCTTTATGTGGTGGATATCCTCAAAGGGACAGTGGCTCAGTCTCCCCAGTTACCTGAGGTGGGTACTCTTACTGCAATCCTTTATGGGTTGTATTCAGTGTTTTTGAATTTAAACCCAGCTTGTTGTTGTTAGCCCTAGGAGGGTTTGACCTCCAGGCCAATTGTCTGTGATGCTCAGCTGTGCTCAGGTTGGATGGGCGGAGTCTCCGGGCCAAGCAGACAGCGTTAGCTCCGCCCTATGCGGCCCCAGGGGCTCTGTGCCGGGGGCAATGGCTGCCAGCACCTCTGAGAGAGAGCCGCTGTGGAGCTCCACCGGCTGCCTGGGAATTCAGACTGTCCCCAAATGACTTTGCATGCGCAATGTCTCACCCAGGGTCGTAAAACAAAGCAGACTGACGGTTTTCGGAATGAGAGACAGGTCGCAGAGCGCTCTCTGCGCCGTCACGCAGCCGAGCTGTTCGCGCGAGAGCTGCCTTCTCCACAAGCCGGCAGACCCGGCAGCACCCGAGCTTCGGCGTGCCCTCCCACTGTCCAGTTTTCACCCCGTGTGATAGTGGGTTCTCTGGACTTCGCCCAGAGCTGGAGAATCTGTCCAGTGAGACGCCCCTGTCTCCCCGTTCGAGAAAACTGGCCGGTTTTCAGCTGCCCGCCCTCTCCGCGGCGCGCGCTCCAAACCTCTCTCCGTGCGAATCTTTCAACGCTGTCCGCCGCCGCTCCTCCGGGTCACAGTGTCTTATCTTTACTTTTATTTGTGGAATTTTCACTCGGCGAGCGTTCTGGTGATTCTGGAAGGTGTTTGTTCCTTCGTTAAGTTGTAGTATTAAAATTGCTGATTATGACGGCAAGATAGGTGTTTCATCTTTGCCGCCATCTTAGTTCCTCCTATTTATTTTTATTTTTTAAAGTATTACAAATAATAGTACATATGTTTTCTTTTTTTCCCTCCATTGTCTTCCCCCCCCCCCAGCATCCCTTACCCCCCAGCACATGTCCTCATCTTCCCCCTGCCCCATTGTCTTGTATCCATTGGTTATGCTTATATGCATGCATACAAGTCCTTCGGCTGATCTCTTACAGCCCCCACCCCCCACCCTCCCCAGCCTTCCCCCAGTAGTTTGACAGTCTGTTAAAAACTTCTTTGCCTCTATATCAATCTTTTGCCCCTGTTTCTTTTCTTTAAAAAGATCTTGCATCTGCATATTGGAAATAAATGTATAAGAACAAAAAATGTTTGAGTCTCAGTTTCAATGTCCAACAGTTCTGAGTCCCAGTTTCAATGTCAAATAGTTCCTTATGTGTATATGTCAGCAATGATATCTGGATGGTGGAGATATGGTGGCAATGCAGGTTCCACCCTCTGTGGTTTGGTCCTGGGCCACCTGCAGCAATGCACAGCTGCTGAATGCTAGCATGGCAAGGTGTCATCAGTGTCTTCCATCTCTGGACTATCTTCGCGGTTGGAACAGACCTATCAGTTCCTCATTGTTGCAGGAATCCATATGGTCTTGGAGTTGTTTTCTGAAAATATACAAACATATTCTCAACCAAAAGTTAATAAAGGGATCTTTTCTGTAAATTAGACTTGGGATTCTTTTCATTTTTGCCCAAATGATTTTCCTTTGGCTTATTTTGACACCATATGTATTTTTCATGGGTGTCCTGCTGTTGGCATTACGAATGGATGTTACTTTTCTGGAGTAAGAATTTTCTAGATGTAATTTACTTAAAGGATATTTTTCCTTACATGATATTACCCCATTATCCCCCCTCCCTTTTTTTTTTATTAAAGGGGGCTTTTGGAAATTTTATATTGCAGTCTTGGTAACTTTAAATTTTTATTATTGCACACAAATATGACTGCTTTAGGTTCTTTGGATGTTAGGCAATTTTACAATGAGGTGAACTACAAATAGAAATTTTAGTTAATATTTTAGGAATAGCTTTTTGTCCAGTACACTTAAATTTTCTTGAGTATTCACTTATTTCACTTCGCCAATTTAAATTAATCTGAAAATTTGATTACTATTTTACTGTCAAATGTAATACTCAAGCAAACAACTTAGTTTACCCTGTAAATATTAGTGGAAAGGATTATTTGCATTCACAAGTAGGCCCTTAGCATTCCTGGTACTAGATTGAATTTAGATATAGGGCAGCTGTTGCTGGCTGAGTCCTTCTCTGTAACCTGGGTCCAGATCTGAGTTTGTATGGGAGGCAAAGCAACCATGGGGGCAGGAGACCTCCCTCAGAAGGGGTGAGAGTTCAGGACCCTGCAAGGTTAGTGGGTGAGGGTCTGTGCCCCACCTCTATTGACCTTTTCATTCTCTCCTGTTGGCCCCTCTGAACCACCTAAGGGTGGTTCCTTCCCTGAGGAATCTTACCAATCTCTGGATAACAAGCCATCCTCCGTGGCCAAGCAGAGTGATGTGAGGTTCAGTTCTGTCTCCTTGGTAGTCCTCCATGCCCAGCACCTGCTTTGGGATCCTCTCACCTGCTGGCGGGATCCTGGTATAGATCACATATCTCGGAGGACTCAGGTTTCTTCTCCAGGGAGGGCCCAGCTCACACCATTGGGTGAGAGACAGATCCATCCAGAGGCTTAAACCAAAGCTTGAACTGAAAGCTCAGGCAACAGCTGTGTGCACTTGGAATGTGAAAAGAGGGTACCTCTTGGTAAAAAGGGCAAGAGGGGCCAATATAGAATGCTTGAGTGCCTCCCCAGTGCCTTAATTCCTTCTGAAAGGGATTGATTCCTTTCCTGTCCTTTTTAAAATTGCTGCCAAACATTCAAAGAATTAGTTTGTAAGTTTCTTTGGAATAATTGTACAATATGCTGCTGTCAAATATCAAAAACTATAATGACATTGTAGAATAATATCATGTAAGGATATTATGGTGTCACAGGGGATTAGCGTGGGGGTGAAGGGTTTACCCTAAGGACTGATGTCCCTGGCATATGACATGCTCTAGGCCATATCAATTCAATCTCAAACTAGATGCCAATTTTTTATGACTTTATATAAACTTTGTCAGGGATGTAAAAACACAAATTACTTAACCTTAGTTCAAGAGGTCAAATATATTAACTTTTCCCCTTACTCCTGCCACCCCCCGCCCCCCCCGCCCAACTTACCCTGAGGTTTGACATTCTGATGGACTTTTCTCAGTCTTTGGATCCGTTCTTGTTCATCAGTCTATGGCGTTCATTATATTCCACAAATGAGTGAGATCATGTGATATTTATATTTCTCTGCCTGGCTAATTTCGCTTAGGATAATGCTCTCCAGCTCCATCCATGTTGTTGCAAATGGTAGGAGCTCCTTCTTTTTTACCACAGTGTAGTATTCCATTGTGTAGAGGTATCACAGTTTTTTAATCCACTCATCTGCTGATGGGCTCTTAGGCTGTTTCCAAATCTTAGCTATGGTAAATTGTGCTGCTATTAACACAGGGGTGCATATATCCTTTCTAATTCGTGTTTCTAGTTTCTTGGAATATATTCCTAGAAGTGGGATCACTGGGTCAAATGGTTTTTTTTAGGAAACTCCATACTGTTCTCCACAGTGGCTGCACCAGTCTGCATTCCCACCAGCAGTGCAAAAGAGTTCCTTTTTCCACATCCTCGCCAATACTTGTGATTTATTGATGAAGCCATTCTGACCGGTTTGAAATGGTACTGCATTGTCGTTTTGATTTGCATCTCTTGGATAATTAGTGATTTTGAGCAGGTTTTCATGTCTTTGGACCTTCCTTTTGTCTTCTTTCAAAAAGATTCTATTTAGGTTCGTTGCCCATTTTTTTTATTGGATCATTTGTCCTCCTTTTATTAAGTTTTATAAGGTGCCTGTAGATGCTTGAGATTAGACCTTTATCAGTGATAACATTTGCAAATATGTTCTCCATACAGTGGGTTTTCTTGTTGTTTTGTTGATGGTTTCTTTAGCTGTGCAAAAGCTTTTTATTTTGATGTAATCCCATTTGTTTATTTTCTCTTTAGCTTGCATTGCCCTAGCAGCAGTACAGTAAAGAAGTTCTTTCAGCATTTGTCTGAGATTTTTCTTCCTGTGGATTCCTCAAATATTTTTATGGTTCCTATCTTATGTTTAAGTCCTGTATCCATTTTGAGTTTATTTTTGTGTATGGTGTAAGTTGGTGGTCTAGTTTCATTTTTTTGCATGTATCTGTCCTATTTTCCCAACACCATTTATTGAAGAGACAGTCTTGTCTCCATTTTATTATGTTCATGCCTCCTTTGTCATATATTAATTGAGCATAGCAGTTTGGGTTGATATCTGGATTCTCTATTCTATTACATTGGTCTATATGTCTGTTCTTGTGCCAATACCAGACTGTTTTGAGAACAGTAGCTTTGTAATTCAGCTCGAACTCTGGTATTGAAATGCCACCAACTTTGTGCTTCTTTATCAGGATTACTATGGCTATTCGGGCTCTGTTTTTATTCCAGATGAATTTTTGGAGAGTTCTTTTTAGGTCTGTGAAATATGCTGTTGGTATTTGAATGGGTAGTGCATTAAATTTATAGACTGCATTGGGTAGTATGGACATTTTAATGATGGTGATTCTCCCAATCCATGAACATGGTATGTTCTTCCACCTGTTTACCTCTTCCTCTTTTTTTTTTTTTTTTTTTTTTTAGTGTCCTGTAGTTTTCTTTTACCTCCTTAGTTAAGTTTATTCCAAGGTATCTTAATTTTTTTGGTGTGATGGTAAATGGGATTGCTTTTTTAGTCTCTCTTTCTGTAAGTTCACTATTGGTGTATAGAAATGCCATAGATTTCTTGGTGTTAATTTTGTATCCTGCTCCGTTTCTGAATTCATTTATTAAGTCTATTAGTTTTTTTATGGAGTCTTTTCGGTTTTTTATGTACAATATCATGCATCTGCAAATAAGGATAGCTTTACTTCTTCTTTTCCAATTTGGATGCCTTTTATTTCTTCTTCTTGTCTAATTGCAATGGCTAATACTTCCAGTACTATGTCGAATAGGAGTGGTGAGAGTGGGCATCCCTGTCTTGTTCCTGTTCTTAGGGGAAATGTGTGTAGTTTTTCCCACTGAGTATGATGTTTGCTGTGGGTTTATCATATATGGCTTTTATTATGTTGAGGTATGATCCTTCTATTCCTACCTTGTTGAGAGTTTTTATCAAGAAAGGGTGTTGGATTTTGTCAAATGCTTTTTCTGCATCGATATGACTATGTGATTTTTATCTCTCAATTTGTTTATGTGATGTATCACATTTATTGATTTGCGGATATTGTACCATCCTTGCATTCCTGAGATAAATCCTACTTGTTCATGGTGTATGATCTTTATGATGTACTGCTGGATTCGATTTGCTAGAAATTTATTGAGGATTTTGGCATCTATATTCATGAGGGATATTGGCCTGTAATTCTCTTTCATTGTGTCATCTTTATCTGGTTTTGGTATTAGGGTGATGCTGGCTTCATAGAAGGATTTTGGAAGTGTTCCATCCTTTTGAATTTTCTGAAACAGTCTGAGGAGGATAGGTTTTAGTTCTTCCTTGAATGTTTGGTAAAACTCCCCTGTGAAGCCGTCTGGCCCTGAGCTTTTGTTTGCTTGAAGCTTTTTGATGACTGCTTCAATTTCTTCCACAGCTTTGGTCTATTGAGCTGTTTAGATTCTTCCTGATTGAGTTTTGGGATGTTATATTTTTCTAAGAATATATCCATTTCCTTCAGGTTGTCCAGTTTGTTGGAGTAGATTTATTCATAGTATTTTTTAACAATCCTTTGTATTTCAATGGGGTCTGTTGTTATTTTACCTCTTTCATTTCTGATTTTATTTATTAGGGTCCTCTCTCTTTGCTTCTTGGTGAGCCTGGCTAGAGGTTCATCAATCTTGTTTATCCTTTCAAAGAACCAGCTCTTGTTTTTGTTGATCTTCTGTATTGTTTCTTTTTTCTCTATATCATTTATCTCTGCTCTGATTTTTACTATTTCCTTCCTTCTGTTTACACTGGGATTTTTTTTGTTGGTCTCTTTCTAATTCTTTGAGTTGTTTGGTTAGATAATTTATTGCCATTGTTTCTTGTTTTTTGTTTGTTTGTTTGTTTTGCAGTAGGATTGTAGAGCTATGAACTTTCCTCTCAAAACTGCTTTCGTTGTTCTCACATATTTTGGATTGTTGTGCTATCATTGTCATTTGTTGCCATGATGTTTTCTATTTCTTCCTTAATCTCTCTGGTAACCCAGTCATTGTTTAATATATACTTTTTAGTCTCCATGTGTTTGATTTTTTTGGATTGTTTTTATTGTAGTTGATTTCAGCTTTATGCCACTGTGATCTGAGAATATGCTTGATATGATTTCTATCTTCTTGAATTTGGAGAGACTTTGCCTATCACCCAACATATGGTCTACCTTTGAAAATGACCCATGGGCACTTGAAAAGTGTGTATATTCTGTGGCTTTGGGGTGAAATGACCTGAAGATGTCAATTAATTCCATCTGGTCTAGTGAGTCATTGAGGATTGATGTTTCTTTACTGACTTTTTGTTTAGAGGATTTGTCTAATGATGATAGTGAGGTATTAAAGTATCCTACTATGATTGTATTGCTGTCAATCTCTCCCTTGATATCCTTGAGGAGTTTTTTTTAATGTAATTGGGTGTTCCTGTATTGGGTGCGCATATGTTTACCAGAGTTATTTCTTCTTGTTTTTTGCTCCTTTTAGTATTACGAAGTGGCCTTCTTTATCTCTTGTTATGTCCTTCACTTTGAGATCTAATTTGTCAGATATAAGTATTTGTTACCCCAGATTTTTTTCCATTTCTATTCATCTGAAGAAACTTTTTCCATCCTTTCACCCTCAGTCTGTGTGCTTCTTTTTTTTTTGGAGGTGGGTTTCTTGTAGACAGCAGATACATGGGTCGTGTTTTCTATCTTTTTTTTTTTTAAATATATTTTATTGATTTTTTTACAGAGCAGAAGGGAGAGGGATAGAAAGTCAGAAACATTGATGAGAACATCGATCAGCTGCCTCTTGCACGCCCCCTACTGGGGATGTGCCCGCAGCTAAGGTAAATGCCCTTGCCAGAATCGAACCCGGGACCCTTCAGTCCACAGTCCAATGCTCTATCCACTGAGCCAAACCGGTCTCGGTGGGTCGTGTTTTCTTATCCAGTCTGTTACCTTATGTCTTTTGATTGAAGCATTTAATTCATTTACATTTAAAATTATTATTGATAGGTACTTACAGTCACCATTTTTGTTCTTTACCCCTGTGTTCCTTCTCCACTTTCTATTTCTTTTCACAGTAGACCCTTTAACATTTCTTGCATTGCTGGTTTGGTGGTAATGAATTCCCTTAGTCCTTTTTTGTATGTGAAGCTCCTGATTTGACCTTCAATTTTGATTGATAGCCTTGCTGGGTACAGTATTCTAAGATTCAGATCCTTCCTTTGCATGACTTTGTGTATTTCATTCCATTCCCTTCTGGCCTGATAAGTTTCTGTTGTGAAATCACTTGCTAATCTGATGGTACTTCCTTTATAGGTGACTTTCTGTCTTTCTCTAGTGGCTTTTAAGATTCTCACTTTGTCGTTGGTGTTTGCCAATTTAATTATAATGTGCCTTGCCTCTTTGAGGTTCATTTTGCTTGGAACTCTGTGAGCTTCTTGGATTTGTATGGGTTTTTTCTTTTCTATATAAGGGAAGTTTTCTGTCATTTTTTCCAACAGGTTTTCTATTCCTCGCTCAGTTTCCTGTCCCTATGGAAGCCTTATTATGCTGATGTTGTTTTGTTTCATGTTGTCCCAAAGTTCCCTTAAGCTCTCCTCCTACTTTTTATTTTTTTTCTAGAAGCTGCTCTACTTAGGTATTTTTCCCCACCTTTTCTTCTAGCTCACCGATGCAGTCCTCTGCTTCTTGTAGTCTACTCTTGATACTTTCTATAAAGTTGTTTACCTCAGCGATGTCACTTTTCATTTCTTCTTGACTCTTCTTCATTTCTTCTTGGCCCTTCTTCATTTCTTCTTGTTTCTTCTTCAATTTTTCTTGGTTCTTATTCACATTGTCAAATTTGTCTTCCATTCTCTTCAGCCACCTTATGACCATTTCTCTGAATTCTTTCTCTGACAGGTTGCTTGATTCCATTTCATTTACCTCTTTTTCTGGTGAGGCTTGTTTTTCTTTCATTGGTGGGCTGTCTCCCCATGGTCTCTCTTCTCCATGTGTCTGGTTACGTAGTTCTCACTCTTCTGCACTGATATAAAGGCTCAAAATACAACACAACCAGGTGCGATGCACCAGGCTCTGAACAGGAATGTATTAATGGTATTGGTATCTCCAAATTAAAGGTGATCACCAGGGAAAGGCAATTTAGGTGATAGGTGAGAAAGAAGAGAGTAAGAGAAAACACACACACACACAAAAGAAAGAGAGAAAGAAAGGAATAACAAGAAAGGAATGCCAAAATGAAATTGGGAAAAGGGAAAGAAGTAAAAAGGAAGAAAAGGGGAATAAACTATAAATATGGGTTGAAAACTCCTATAGGACAGCCACTAATCCCAACAAAAGCTAGCAACAAGTACCTGGAGATTGATACAACTACATACAACAACTAATATCAAGGAAGGTGAGGCAACACAGAAGCATAAATCTATTAAAAAAAAAAAAAACAATGCAAACAACAAAACCAAAAAAATGCCAAAAAACCCCACAAAACAAACAAAAAGAAAAGAATAAGCAAACCAATCTCATAGCATAAAATATCGATATAATCAACAGTCAAGTAAACAACAACAACAGGACAGAGAGAAAAACAATTTAAGATAGTGAAGTCAGAGAAGCGAGAGGTGTGTATAGACTTGGAGCAGGTGGTTAGAGATTAGATATATAAGTGGGGTGAAATTTTAACAGGGGTTAAAAAGAAAGAATAAGGAAAATCTAAAGCAAGAAAAGTGTAAGGGGAACAAGACACTAAATAGGGAAAGGTTAGCAAGAGAGTGGTGGCATAAAGGTGAAGTTGAGGTAGAGTAAAAAGATACTAAAGGGTAGATGAAAATAGACTGTATAACACTAATCCCAAAGTAGAATAAAGAGAAAATAAAATGGCACTTAAAAATAAAGGTGAAATAGTAGTAGAAATAAAATTGATTCCTTAATTTGTGTTACAGAGGAGTCAATTTGTGATTCAGCCCCTGGGTGGCAGTGTTTCTGGATTGACCTCCAGGTCTATTGGTCCTCTCTAGCCTAAACTAAAATCCCGCCATCCCTGTGGTACTCAATACTGATTTGTGGGAATGGGCTGCCCCAGAGCTGCCTCTCTAATGGTGACCGCCTGTTCTGATCCCCAGGCTCCAGAAAATCAGCTCTCCCCTGCAGTATCCAGGATATACCCCACCAGGCAATCCCAGGTTCCTGGCTTAGCACTCAGAAACTCAGATTAGGAGAGGAAAAAACGCAAGTGCGTGAACTCAGGTTCTGCTCATATATCTGCGCAAAACCTCTTTTCCCCTTGGGTTTAGCAGCCAGCACCCTTCTAAAATTGTTGGGCTTCCCTTCTCTGTCAGGTCCAATTGGGTTGCTTTCTAAGAACCCCCACTTCCACCAGCTCTGAGGGCCCTCTTCAGCATTTACCAGCTCCAACAGCCACGGGCTTTTTTCAGGCACAGATCTCCCTGCTTTGCCAGCTCCCCCTAACCCCAAGGGAAATCTGACATTTTGGTGGAGGAGCGCAGAGCTCCTCCAAATCTGCTTCTGCGCCAACTATGAACTGGTGTTCTGGGGGTCTCAGCCATCCAGTGCGTACTGCAGCTGTATATTTCAGGCCCTTCTCCTTCAAGATGGCGCAGTCTGCCTCCAAGCCAGTGGCTCCATGAGAGAACCCAACCGCACCGGGGCCCGCAAATCCAGCAGTCCCCCTCCTTCTCCCTGAGCCCAGCTGTCCCCCAACTTGCCAACAAACACTCCCCGTGTGACCGTCAGCTGCTCCCTCCGTCTGCCCTGGGACAAGATTCAGAATGCATCTGTCTGTTCTGCTGTCATTTTTTTTTCTAGAACATATATTTATTTTGAAAAAATGTTACTTATGTTAATGTTTTTATTTTATTTTAATAAAATATTAGATATTCAAAACTGTCTTCATTTGTAATTTCTAATATGTCAATATAGAAAGATATACTTTATATAAATAAAAGTTCTTTGGGATGCTCAATCATTTTTAAGAGTACAAAGTGGTCATAAGATCAATGAGTTTAATAGTCCAACATAAATAATTTCATGTAAAGGAAAAAGCCCCAAATATGATATGTCTGATTAGCTTTGTTTTTTAAAAGAACAATGATATTCTGTCCTCTTACCCCCTTCCCAATACTTCTTCTTGGTCCATGTAAACTGCCTTTGCACTTTCATTCCTAAACCCTTTCCTTGTAAATACATACCTTTACCATCTGATTCCTCACTGTTTGGGGGGGGCGGGGGGGGGGCAGGGGCGGAGCATGGTAATCTCTTTATTTATGTGTTTTCAGATACACACACCCACACTAATATATACATAATTTTGTATTTTCCGCTTGTAATTTTTTTGTCAGTCCACTCTATGAGTCTAGGGTTAGGACTTAATTTGCACCCAAGATCCCAGGACCTCACTATTGAACAGTGTATGGAGGAAGATATGTTTGGAACCCACAAAGTCCTTTTATTTTTGCCATTCGCACTGGACTTTTTATCAGTTCACACCAACCGTGTATTTGCGGAAGGGCTGGTTTTATTTCTCTGCAGCCAAACAATAATGGCCTGGTCGCCTCTTTTAGCCTCTATCTCAGAACCTGGAAAAGAACAATGCAGTGTTCTGGAGGTTTCAGATAGCAGCCAGGAGCTTGCCAGCATGCCTGTTACCTGAGTCCTCTAGTGATGGATCCTGTGACTCCTCCTTTGGAGGTGGCCAACTAGCTAGTGCCTGGAGACATATGGTGACTTCTTCCTGCCAAAGAAACCAAGCCCCTGTGCCAGGGACTTAGCCGACCAGTGCTGGCTCTCAGGCCTTTCTTCCCATGGGATGATAAGTGAGCACCCCCCGGCATTGTCATTTGTTCAGAGACCAGCATTGCTCTCTGAGCTCCTGGGTATCATGGTGTCAAGCACACAGAAAAGGAGAGAATTCGATCAATTGATAGGAGAGACATGATAGAGAGGGCAGCATCCTTCTCTGATCTCTTTGCTGATAGGAAATGCACCACAGTGGCGCCCACATTCTGCTCCACCCAGTCACTCCCATACACCAGCTCAGGAAGGGGGTGCAAAAGCAAAGAACCTGCTGCTCTCGGGGTCAATGACTTCAAGTTTCATCGCTCTATGCCATAGAGAGAGATTTGTGCCAGCTGGGATTGTTTTTCCCTTGAGTTCCTGAGGACGCTTTGGATCCCTTCCTTTATTTCTTCTTTCTTTTATGTTTTCCTGTTTCTTTAATCAAGAAAAATTAAAATCAGCATATGGTTAAAAAAAATAAAACAGGTGCAGAAAGTTAGAAAATGATGGTAAGTATCTCATTTTCTTGTCCTCAATTTTAGTTTCTCAACTCCTGATAACTACAACTAATATTTTGTGTCTAGAATGTGTGTGTGTGTGTGTGTGTGTGTGTGTGTGTACACAGCACAGTGACTAACAGTTAACAGTGAAAAATTTGGAATTGCACTGCCTGGTTTTGAATCCTGACTCCATTACTTACTAAGACCATGGGCAATTTGCTTTGGTTTTCTGACTCACTGAAGACCTAGTAATAATGCCTATTTTTTAGATCTATTTTAGGTATATAATAGTATCTGCCTTAAAATAGTATATAATAGTATCTGGCACATAATCATAACTAAATAAGTGCTGGATATTATTACTTTATTATTATCAATATAATTCTAATTTATGTATGATTCCTTTTAAAATTTACACAAACATACTGACATGATGATTTTAATATTGCTTTATTTATTTCATCCAATGAAATAGCTAAACGATCTTTCATAGATTTGGCTAATTCTTTTTTAATAGCTATATAATACTTTATTGTATGGACATACATTTTAAAAACTTCACTAGGTGTGTATTGATTAATATTTGGGTATTTCTAGTGTTTTTTCTACTACAAACAATGTTTAGAGCATATTGTTTAATGTATCTCAGTAGTAAATTTCTAGCGGTATGATCATGTAGTCAACAAATAAAATTTTAAACCACTTTTTCATTTTTAGTAATTTAGATTTAAATCTATTTGGAATTTATTTTTTATAAGCTCTAAGGTAGTTTTCTTCCAGATTGATGATCAATCATGCAAATGTCATTTATTAAATAAAGTATTCATTCCTCACTGAGTTGACAGCCTACTTGTTATATATTAAATTCTGGATCTGTATTTAATCTTTATTTTGTCTCAATAGGCTGTGTTGTTATTCTTATACACCATTTTCATCAAATAGTAAATACAGGTACAATTTGTATATATTATGCCAATGAGTCTTATGAAAATACCTGATCACCATATAACTCCCATTTCCCTAGATCCTCCCAGCTCTGGATAAATCATTTTAAATGACTTTTTTTTGTCAACCTACTGTCTAGACATTATCATCTTTTTAAATTTGAGTATTTTAATTCAAAAATAGAGTTAAATAAGTTTTCACATATACATTTGCCATTTATGCCTTGGTTTCTATCAGATTGTTAGTATTTTTCATATTGATTAAAATATTCTTTCCATTTGAAGTAAATTAACTTCTAGTCAATAATGTGTTTTAATATTAAGTTTTTTGTATTTTTAAAATATTTTACTATACATTAATAAAATATAATCTATATTAGGAAAATATTATTTTCTTGATAGTGTGATGATCTGAATTCCTGCTTATAAAGGTGGTTTGTACTGTAATACACACACATATAGAAACATATATTTCCCCCATATTGTCTTTTAAGTCTTTTGTGAATTTATTTTTATGTGTATATATTTTTAAAATACTGAATTTTGTTTTGATATAAGACCTCAGGTTTTCTTCATATATATTTCTTTATGTTTTAAATGTCTAGCCCTTTTATAACATTTTATTGACATTTTATCTTTTCAAAATTGATTTAGAATTTCAGTATTATCAAATACTGAAATCCATGTTTATATGACCTACTCCAGTATCAAAATGCACTAATTCTGAGACCTTTATGATATGGTTAATATCTGATTTGACTGACATTACCACTTTTCTTTTTATCTGTATAATTTTTGGTGACTACTCTTGGATATTAGATTTTTCCAGATGAAATTTAAAACATTTTCTGAATTTCCCTAGCAGGAAAAAGCACACATCAAACTGTAATTTAAATAAATCAAATTGGCTAGGGTGGGTACTAAGATTACTAATATGTACTCCCTGTAACTATCAATCTGTACTTCTTAATCCCTTTACCTTTTTAACCTAGTCAGACATGACTCTTCTCTTCTCAAAATCCATCTCACTCACAGTGTAGGCCACAGCCATAAATGGCCGTAAATGGCCAATAGAACTGATATATTAAATTCCGGCTTTCGCTCTCAGCCCATTTCCTGTTACTTTCTCCCTTACTCCACACCAGCCACCGGGGCCTGGTTGCTATTTTACCTGAATATTTTCCCACATTAAGCCTTTGTGCATGGCTTGAATCCTCACTTGTATCACCAATCCTCACTTGACCACCCTGCAGCCATACTGTTTGAAAGAACACACTTTTATCCAAATTTGCAGCACCTACTATCTACATTTCTTCATAGTGCCCATAATCATCATGTATATTATATCTGTCTCCCCTCATTATATCCCCTCCATGAGGTCAGGTACTTTGGTCTAGTTTGTTCATTGCTGTCTTTCCAAAACCTAGAGCAGTGCTTGATATATCACAGGTACTCAATAAATGTTTTTTTCAGAGAATTAATGAATACATGAATGAATCTTTTTAAAACTCACTATCTCTATACAACACATGATATAATTTAACATAGGAGTTTCCCTTTAAATACTTAAAAAAAAGTAATTTACATTTAAATATATAACTACTATTTTTACTTTGTAAAAGAAAATTGTTCTTCCAACCTATTTTTTAATTAATGTTGTTAACACATAGAAAGGCTACTGGTTTTTATATAATTTTGTAACTAGCTCCTTATAAAATGATATAATTCTAACAATTTTCAATTGATTTCTTGAGTTTTCTAGGTTTTAATAACATATTATGCAAATCATGATTATTTTGCGTCTATATTCCAATTATTGTATCTGCTTTATGTGTATTTTTAAAATTTTATTATCCAATTACTGCTTACATTCAGTTTTATTCTGTATTAGTTTCAGGTGTACAGCTTAGAGTTTAGATAACCATATACTTTACAAAGTGTTCTCCACCACCATATTCAGTACTGACTGGGCATGATGCATAGTTATTGCAATATTATTGATTATATTCCCTATATAAATGTACTGTAACTATCAATTTATACTTCTTAATCCCTTTACCTTATTAACCTAGTTCCCCAAAACCCCTCCTCATATTATATGATTTTATCCTTCACTTAGTTTACATGGCACATTCCATTAATTGATTTGCAGATATTGTATCAACCTTGTATCCAAGGAATAAATTCCACTTTGACTATAATGTATGATATTTTCAATGTACTGTTGAAATTGGTTTGCTAATATTTTGTTGAGGATTTTTGTATCTATATTCATCAGAATATTGGCCTACAGTTTTCTTTCTTTGTAGTGTCTTCATCTGGATTTGTAATTAGGATGATGCTGGCCTGTAAAATGACTTTCAATGATTTCCCTTTCACTGGATTTTTTGGAGTAAGTTGAGAAGTGTTAAATCTTTAAATATTTGGTTTAAGTGACCTGTGAAGTCATTGGATCCAAGATTTTATTTGTTGCAGATTTGTTGCTTCAATTTTCTTGGTTGTAATTAGCCTTTACAGTTTATATTTCTTTTGGATTTAGTCTTGAAAGATCATTATGTTTCTAGGAATTGATCCGTTTCTTCCAGATTGTTCAATTTGTTGGTATATAGTTGTTCATGATATTTTCTTATAAATCTTTTGTTTATCTGTGGCATCAGGTTTTACTTCTCCTGTTTTATTTCTTCTTCATTTTTTGTGTCTTTTGTCTTCTTTGCTTATTCTGTGTTATTAAAGGTTTATCAATCTTGCTTATCTTTTCAAAGAACTAGTACTTGTTTTTTTTTGTTTGTTTTTTGTGTATTGTTTTTTCTACTCTATTATTTCTTCTCAAATTTTTATTATTTTCTTGCTTCTACTCACTTTGAGTTCTGTTTGTTGTTATTTTTCTAATTCTTTAAGGTATAAGGTTAGATTGCTTGTTTATTTGAGTTTACCTTATTTCTTTATGTAGGCCTGTGTTGCTAGGAATTTCCTTCTTATGGATGCTTTTATTTTATTCCATAGAATTTGGATGGTTGTGTTTTCATTTTCATTTGTCTGAAAGTACCTTTTGATTTCTTTCTTGAGTTAACTGTTAATCCATCCAATGTTTAGTAACATGATTTTAGCCTTTGAATTCTTAACACTGCATGTGGGTGCAGGGCCAAGCCTTATTGCATCTCTGCCCTTCCTACCAACCTCAGTGTGACTTCTGTTCAGCTAGTTTTCACTTGATTATCTGGGTTGCTTCTTCTATAATTCAGTTGTAATTCCTGTTTAGTCCTAAGAGGAGGTGAATGTAACTTCTCCCTACTCCACTGACATTTTGGATTTTATGTGTATTTCTTAATTGCATTGTCTAGTTTTACAGAGCAATGTCAAACAGCAATTACAGAGGGCATCTCCATCTTGATTCTTAATAAGCATGCTTCTACTGTTTTATTATTAACACTAGTAACCCAGTGCATTGATTCAAGGGTCCCTCAGCCTGGCCTCTGCCCTCTCACAACCTGGGATTCCTTGGGAATATCGGACACCTTAAGAAACTAGAAAAATAACAACAAATAGAACCCAAAGTGAGTAGAAGCTACATACATTAAATATACATAAAATGTTTCAGGAGTATCAACTGAGTTCTATGTTAACGCTTCTTTTAAAAATTATCAATTGCCCTGGCCAATATGTCTAAGTGGTTAGAGTGTTGGCCCTTATACCAAAAGGTCGAGAGTTTGATTCCCAGTCAAGGGCATGTGCCTGAGTTGCAGGTTGTATCGCTGGCTCGTCAGCATGTGTGCAGGTGGCAACTAATACTAGTAGATGGGTCTCTCTCATGCTGATGTTTCTCTCTCTCTCTTCTACCTCTCCCTTACTCCCTTCCACTTTCTTTAAAACTCAATATAAAAATATCTTTTGATGAGGATTAATAAAAATAAATAAATAAAAGTAGCAATGGATACTGAATTTTATTAAATTATGTTGTTATGTATGCTGTTTGAAATAAATATGCTTTTACCTTTTAATCTATGTATATAATGAATTATGTGATTTACTAATAATGAACCATCTTTGTATTGCTGAGAAAATTTATTAGCTTGTGCTATATTTTTTTTCAAGGTGCTGCTGAATTTAATTTGCTAATGTTTTAAGACTCTTAAATTCATATTTATAAATGAAATTGATGCAGAGTATGTTATATATCCTGTATTTTGGGGTTTTCTATTTCAAATGTATTATTTATATTTATAATAAATAGTCATTGATTTTTAAAAATGTTTTAATCTCATTTTTCCCTCAGTATTCATTGTTATGAAGCCTTTTTCTTTGGTTACTAATTTTCTATGATGTCAATTTGGTTCTTTAATTATTCTGATTTTTAAATTTTAATCTTGAACTTGTTTTCTTAGCTTTGAAAGTGTATTCTATGTGTCACTGTTTTATTCTTGAGGTATTTCTTTTTAAGAACTTTTGTTCTGTGTAAGTTCTAGAAAGAAAAACACTCACTGCAGAAATTTTTTTCCATCTCCTGCCTTATATCATCTTAGAGAATGTAAGCATTATGTTATATGCATGCTCTTCCTCTCCTTAACACTTACTATTTTGGTGTGCTGAAGCTTACTCCTGAGAGTCAAATATGTACATCTCTTCCCCACTTTCAATGATGTCATTTTGGCAGATTGAATTGGCTATCGTGGGACTATTTACACCATGGTAATTAGCAAATGCTACAAATTGCTCTTTCCTCCCCAGAAAGCTTGTTGTTATACATTTACCAGGACAAGCTGAGTTACCATAACATAGATATTGATAACATGTAACCAATTACTATAATATTGTCTTTCCTCATGTTTATGTTATGAGCAAAACTATTAGATCTTTGTTCTGATAATGTGCAGCTGAATTTTCCAGGATATTCTCTCATCTTTACTTGACCTCCTCCTAGAGTTTCAGTTTGAAGTCAGGGTAGTGTGTGTTTTAGAGAACTTTTCTTCCTTTCCCCAAGAGCTTGAACGGAGTAAGGGGAGGGAGCACTTCTCTATTTCAACAAACCAATTTGCTTGGAGAGTATGAACTTTGCTCTGACTCCAACAATTTGATTAAAGTGTGTGTGCTAGAGTTCACTTCTCCTGGCCTAGGGCATCTCTATAACCTTTTCAGGTTACCTTCAGGTATAGAAATTTCTCCTCCTGTGTCTATTCAGGTAGGATCTTCAGAGCATTACCAAATCTGCTCCCAATGGTTCTTTTCCCTGCTTCAGGCACTGCTCTCAAACAACTGTTCCTTTTCTCTGCCTAGCAAATTGGAGGCAATATGAAGTAAGACCTGTGGCAGTGGGCCACAACGTCTGGTTTAGAAGTATAAAAATCAGTTCGTTTCAAATAATATATTTTGATTGACTTTAGAAAGGGAAGGGAAAGGAGAGGAAGAGAGAAACATTGATGAGAGAGAACCATTGATCGACTGCCTCCTACTGAGGATCAAGCCCTCAACCTTGGCATGTGTCCTGACCCAGAATCCAACTGTGACTTCTCAGTGCATGGGAGGCACTCAACCAACAGAGCCCCACCGGCCAGGATAGAAGTATCAGTTCTTTAACCAAGCTGCTCCATTTCACTTCTCTGTATAGGGCATCTTATTTCCTTAGAATTTATTTTCTGAATTTTTGTTTATTTTCTGTTTTGTCTTCATTCATTTAAGCACCTATTTACATTTTGTGATTAAAACTCAAGGTAATTCTAATTATCTGGACAGAAGTCTTGTCCAACTTTTTGGTTTATGGCCTCAGGTGAGAATTTTTGGTATTAAAGATGGGCTTCTAATTCTTAGAGTTTTTCTTGTTCCTCCCCATACTCTATCTAGGTAACTATATACTCCCTTTGTCTCTATTTTCCCCATTTGTGGGATATTAACGAAGTTTTATTCTGGATTTTTTTTTTTTTTTAGTTTTTTCCCCCCCAAAAAAACTGATTCTGAGAGTCATGGTTAAAAGACACAACAATTTCCAAAACTGATTATTTGTCTTTCTCTTTCCTCTTTTAAACTTTGCAAAGATTATTATTTAATGTTGTGCTTTCCTCTCTCTCCCTCCAGGGTTGTGTCTGTGTATGTATGTGTTTGGTGCTTTATATTCACTTTGAAGTCATTTTGTTATATTTCAGCAAATAGATAGCATATGATATTTTTCTCTTTGCCATTTTCCTGACATCTCTTCCTTCTGGTCCCACATTTTGATAACACTAGGTCAAAAAAACATATTAATAATGTAACTAAGTGTATAATATAGAATTAGATGAGTGTTTTTCTAACTATTTGCTATTTACTCAAATAGGGCTGGTTCAAGTGGAAGAAGAAATGTGACTTCAGTCTAGACATATTCTGACTGGTTTTAATTCACAAAAACCTTTCAAGTGACTATGAAACTTTCAAGTTTGGATTGGAATTGTTTTATGTGGCAAATAATAGCTTATTGATTGTGTATCATATGATATTAGGAACTGCATTTAGTTATGTTAGACAATATGGAAAGATTCCAATCAGTTTCTACCTTGATGTGCACATGTTTACATCAAGTGATTTTTATCTGTCAAAATACAATTATGTATTTACAAGTCATAATTAAATGTTCATGACAATTCTGCTCATTCCAATTATTTTGAACAAGTTCTCATATTCTGTGAGGAACAGGAAAACATAAAAATGCTGGTTCCTATTGCCATCAAGGCAGGTGAGATCTACAAACATTGCACTAAGTAATCTTTGGAATCCTGTGAAATTGGACAGATCAAACAAATTTCACAATAGCAGAAATTGTGTACCTTTCCTTGAGCTCTCTGCCTTGCACTGGAAGAGAATAAAATGTTAAACAGATTTGAAATTATTACACCAATTCTGAGAAATTTGATCAATATGTGTTGGGACCTACTTTAGGTCAAGCTCTTTACACATCTTGTCTATTTAATCTTCATGACAGCTTTGAGATGCAGGTGTTGTCATCTGTGTTTGACCAATATGGAAATGGAGGCTTAGAAAAGTGTTAGGACTTACTGCAAATCATAGGCTAATAAGAGTGGAGGCAGCTCTTTAATCTAAGTTTCTCTGAAGTCTTTTGGTCATTCTATAATGTTTCCACAAAGAATCAAGAACCATGCATCCTTGGAAACTACAATTACGTTCAAGAATGAATTACCTAGTGGCCCCAGGGAGTCAAACTTAAGGTCATTGTAATTGAAGAAACTTGTTCATTAGGTGCTGTCTGGGGGCTATAAGGAGACTAAAAATCAGTCAACAATGGTTAATTTTAATGACAAAGGACAAGGAATATTATTTTTATGTTCCCGTTTTTATAAAATCATTCAATTTTCACCAAACCAACCAAGACAAACACTGTACCTTTCGTCAATCTCTGAAGCATGCATATTTGCTTGGCCATGTGTACATTGTCATGAAAGTTGACACTAGAATCACATACAACTATTTGGTTCATAGTACCAGTCTTAGGAAGTAGATTTAAAAATGAAAAAAACAACATTTTAAAAATTCCTGTATACTACTGTTTCACCTATATACTACATTTTCTGTTTGAATAAGTCAGTTTTATTCATGAAATTTACTCCATTAAATAAAATGAATGATTCAAATGTTGAAAAAACAAAGATAATTTTGATCTATTGGTGCTAAAAGGGAAATAAGCTGTGTCCTTAACTTGTAATTGCACACACACCATGTACTTGGAACAAAGTGCATGCAATGATAATGAAGGCTTTTCTTTTCTATATATAGTAGGCTCACCTGTACATGTAAAAATACAGGGAAGAGAATTAATTCTTTATCTTGCCTCCTCTCTGAAAAGATAATGCTCAGTGTGTGAAACAGATAACTATGTCTCTGAATATTCTCTCTCAGTGGGTTGACAGCAAAAGTTGGCTTCCAATAATTTGATTAGAGAAACATGGAGGAAAAACCAGATGTCAAGGAGTTTTGAATGCTTAATGGAGAATCCCACTGTTCTCTCCAGTCAGAGTGCAAGATTGAGCTAGATTATTTAAAGCCTGCAAGAGAGAGCTAGGGGGTCAAGGCCCAGGGAGGTCTGGCCCAGAGAGCCTGGAGAATGATGACAGGATAGAGGAAATATCTGCGCCAAACAGATACACCCTAATAACAGTCCTTATACATTTAACATCTCTATTTGAGGTAATTTCTTATTAAAACACTCAGGTTCTCCAGGGATGCTCATAGACTAAGAAGAGGTATTGCTTTGTTCTAGAACTATTATTTGAGGGTTGTTAAGGATACATTACAAGATGCCATCAGTCCCAGTGTTTTCATAATTTCCCCCCTTTTTGAGGTTGACCAAAGGCTATGACTTCTCAGAGAAGGGAGCAGGGTAACTATTACCTTGCTCATTTGATGGATACAAACAATCATATCAAGTATTTCTGGTCACAAAACATGCCTCCTGGTAAAACTTTTCTAATGTCAGCTCATTAAAATATCCATTTCTTCAAATTTATCTACATAAATGTACAAAGAATTGAGTGTTAAGATTTGATGTAAAATTTTGAAAACCAATGAAAACTTTATCATGCTTGATAACTGAAACTTATTTGGCACAGGTTTATTTGATGAAGATATTCATTTGTGACGAGTGCTAATTATAAAAGACTAAAAGGTAAACTCATTTGTAATGGGTCCACTAGTAAAAATGTCACAAAGTACAGGTATTTTTCCTCTTCTTTCTTTTAGGTGAGAGAAAAACACTAGTTTTCTGAAGATGTGTTACAAGTATAGTCAATTGCCTTGAGTCAGTTGCAATCTTATGGGCCAACCACTGACCACAAAGAGCATTTTTGGTGCTAAAAATGCTTGATTCTGTTTGACTCTAAAGACCCCTACTAGAAATTCAAGATTCTGATAAAGGTGCACATGATCAAATTTTGAGAACACTGAATCCTCATAATTCACTGGCCTCAGTAAAGGAGGCATTAACCTGAGAAAAATCAGAGTCTCTTCAGTGAAAGCATAATCAATCTCTTTGCTTGCTCATTGATAGAGCAAGTTACCAGATATCAATTTCCAAATTTTAACTTGTTTGTAGATAGGTCTGGACTTCATTGGAACATTCTGTTTAGTTCAAAGACTAAAGGAAAATTATTTCTAGTTCCTAAAACAAACTAACTAATATGTTAATGATAATAAATACACAAGAATCTTCTTTAAATATAACACTATCAGATATGTAGATAAGATATGAAGATTTTAAAAATAACTTCATTTAGGTTTATAATGGTTTGAAATTCTTGGATGATCCTTGGTATGTACAAAAAAAAAATGGTGCAGGGTCCCTATTCAGTTTGGCTCAGTGGATAGAGCATCAGCTCACAAACTGAATGATCTCAGTTTCAATTCTAGTCAAGGGACATACCTTGGTTGCAGGCTTGATCCCAGGCCCTGGTTGGGACATGTATGGGAGGCAACCAATCAATGTGTCTCTTTCAAATGGATGTTTCTCTCCCTCTCCTCCCCACTCTCTCTAAAAACCAATGGGAAAATATCGTGAGGTGAGGATAACAATTATCAAAAAAGGTATGTAAGAAGGACAAAACTTCAAGAGCTATTTGAAACATCTTTATTTTAAGTAATTACTATTCTATTTTAGGATATCAAATGTAAAAAACAAATTCAACATCATGGGATAAAATCCAGCTACCATATAATTGTTCTAAAGGTTAAGAGAGAATGTCTTACCTTTAAATAAACAAAAAAACAAAAAAAACAAAACATGATGACTATTATGTTTATTTTTTCAAAAACACTGAACTATCCCTAGCTGGTGTGGATCAGTTGGTTGAGCATCATCTGTGCACTGGAGGGCTGCATTTCAATTCCTGATCAGGGCACATACCAGGTTTCAGGCTCTATCGCTGGTATGCAGGAAGTATCTAGTGTGCAGGAGGCACTCTATTGATGTTGGCATTTCACATCAATGTCTCTCTCTCTTTCTCTCCTTCTCCAATTCTCTCTAATAATTAATTTTTTATGTAAATAAAATTTAAAAATTATTGAACTGCATTCACTATGATGGTGGCTTATTGAAGGGAGAGCCAGTGTGATCCTTGTTCTGCCTCAAAATGCTTTGTGGATGCCTTCCTAACTTTCTTTTTATCCCTATACACTTGGCATTAATTGTGTTCAAGATTGTGGATGAAGCAGAAACTCAGAAGAGATAATAAACTATATCACTTAATAAAGCATTCCCTTTGCAGCCCGATGCAGGGTCCTCTGGATCTTGGTGGAATCACTGTTGGAATATTAAGGCCTGTCTGCTCTGGGATAGCAGTAGCCCTGGAGAGGCAAAATGGAGACCTTCAAGTACTGGATCACGTGAGCAAACTTGGAGCTCTTTTGTTTGGGAAAAGGAGCTCAAACTATAAAATTGGAACAGTGGATCCCCAATGCATTCTTCGAAGTGGTTTCCACCTTTAGTTTAGATATTTCAAGGGAAATTTAATCCATATGTTTTGGATTCATTTGGACTTAACTCATAAATATTCTTCATCAAGGACTGCCAAGCTCTGCATTCACTAGAATCAAGTAGTTTCCTGGGACAACAGTGCAGACAGAGGAAATTTGATATCCAAGGTTCTGTCACCCAAACAAGGAAAAGAAATCCTCAGGTTCAAATCACTGTATATAAATAATCATAGAACAGTACTTTACCCCACAGTGCTATAAGTATACTTATGATAGCTATATGTCCTTCCTGGAGAAATATCACAATACTTAGTCTTTTTCCTCATTGGATCCAAAAATGTTAATGTCTCTAAGAAGGAAATAGAGGTTCCTACTTATTTCATCAGCTTTTAAAATGTATCCAGATCCTTCTCTCTCTGTCTCTCATTCTCTGTCTCTCACTTTTTGACTCTTGCTTTCTGTTTCTTTGTCTCTGTCTCTGTTTCTATCCACTCCTGGTACTCTGAGAATTCCTTGGTCTTCTGTGTATCTCTACTTGGCCAGATAATTTTGACCAACTTTACTTTATCACGTTAATATTGTAAAACAACATTTTTCCCAACATAAAAATGACATTACGTTATTGAATATGTGTGTGTTTTTTCCCCAAACTAAATCTTAATTCCCCTGAGATTATTTTATACCCTCCTAAGGAGTTGTGCCCTTCCTATAGGTTAAGAATCCCTGTTGTGTTCTGACTGGTTTGGCTCAGTACCTGGGTTGTGAGCACATCCCCAGTGGGAGGTGTGCAGGAGGCAGCTGATTGATGTCTCTCTCTTATCGATGTTTCTAACTCTCTACCCCTCTCCCTTCCTCTCTGTAAAAAAAATCAATAAAATAAAAAAAAAGAATCCCTGTTGTGCCCACTGCTTGGAATAATGTAAAGGACAGTTGCTCAATGAGAATAGCAAGTGTACTAGAAGTTCCTCTCTATTATTCCTTTATTTTTATTGAAATGTTATAGATTCAAAATGACCAGCGTCTGTATACTTTTAAATGAATGCTGTCTTTCTGGGCAATATGTGATTTTTAAATATTTTTGTCATAGCATCTGTGTTTAGGAGTTTTCAGAGTAAAGAACAAGGAATTGATGGTCCATTTTCAAATCAGTTCAAATTTCTTGTGTAAATGACACCTAATTCTTAAGAGGATCTGAGGGCATATAATTACGCAAGAAACTTCTAGTGTCAGGGAAACCCTTGGAATGGTGGTTATCTTCACATTCTCATATTCTAGAAGGTGAGAGGAAGAGGGTAGTGCAGGGTGATATGTCTGGTGAGATTTTGGAATTCACACACAACTGAATTATCAGTTTCACTGAGAACAGACAGTAGTGCCATGATGGAGAAAGCCCAATAGTGCAGAGTAAAGATGGCTTGGGCTATTGTTATCCTTAGACCATATTCCTTTAGCATTTCTCATCTGAAAGAGTATAATAACAATCTTTATGTCTTTAATCTTGAAAGTGTGATGAAAAAGATGAATAATAATTAAATTGAGCAACTGGAAAATAATACAAAATATATATTATATATCCATCCTTTAAAATACATAGCATCTTGACCAATGTCCAGAGATTTTTGACTTGTACTAAAGAACAACATTGTATTTCTCACCCTCCACTCCCAATCCCCCATTACAGGAAAGGAAAGGATTATACATCTTCTATTTGCAAGATACAGCAAGACAAGTACATTAAAAAAGGCATAGAATCAGCTCAAACTGTTCTCTTTTTTTTTCCCTGTAGGTGGGGGGGTGACATCAGGTGATGCTCATTTTTCCCCAATGTGCACTTTTACAATTGGAAACACCAGCAGGGAACTATTTGGGGGCCAACATAGTAACTTCACTTTTCCTGTAACCCTAAATTCATCCTGTTGGGTGTGGTGATTCATTGTGGTTTAACAAAACTTCAGGAAAAGGACAGCAGAGACGAAAGATGAAAGGGAAAAGAGAAACCAAGTAAGTAAAGAATATTTACTGGTTTCTGACTGGCGAGAACCACAAAATCCCTCTCCTGGTTTCAAGACAAGCAGATTCACAAGGAAGTAATTGTACTTCTTAGCACTAGACCAGACCTAGCCTGAGCAGCCAAACCCTACTCAGAACCTTGGCAAACTTACTTTGGTTACTGTACCAGCCCTCCTTACTCCCTTTCCCACCCACAGCCTCCAGGCATCAAACTGCTTGAGAGCAGCTGACTTCAGCCTGACCTCAAGCCACACAAAGCAGCTTTCTCCCATTGCCATCTCACTGGTCAACCCTTCATGGTGTCAGTGTCATAATCTCTGGCAATTACCTCTATTTTTTTTCAAAGTCAGTTTTAATTTTAATATACTCCTCTGTCTGCCAGATTGATTCATGATTGATTGATTGATTGATTTACCAAGAAAGCCTATTTGGCTTCTAAATGTTAATTTCTAATATTATATTTCTGTGAGGTAAGACGATCCAAAGTATTTACTTCTAATTGACTTTTTCACATCTCAAAGGTGCCTGGAAGTGGTTTACATTCAGCTTTGTGTGGGCTTCCTTTTATGTCCAAAGAAATGCCTTAAATGATTGATTGGAGAGCCCCTAAGGTGGAAGTCCCTTTGTAACCGTGTAAACACTTCATTTCTTTAATATGACTTTTTTTCTTTTCTTTTGATTTAAACTGGCCTCATCCAGCACCCTGCCTCACCTGCCTCCTCCCTTGCATGTCCACTTCCTTAATCATAAAGCTCTCAGGACAATGTGGTTCTGGGAGACATCAAATAATACCAGGAACGAAGCCTCAGGTCTGTTGACCACAGAGATAGAGTTCCGTGAGACTAAAGATAACATCCAGGCCTCAGTTATATTTCAGCTCCAGGACCAGAAAAGCCTCAAGACCAGATGAAGGGATGCCATGTCTGACATCAGGACCACATGCAATGACTAATGACCCCCTGCCTACCCTAGTGCTGACCAATTAGTAAAGGCCACGACCCTGACCAGGGCCCTGACTCTGTTAGTCACTATGATTAATAATTTTTCCCTTTTATAACCCATCCCCTGGAAAACAGTGGGGAGTCAGATCTTTAAGCATTATATTACTTCACCTGTGTTTTTGCACATGGACCACTTTCTACAACCAAACCCTTATTCTCTTTCTGCAAACTCCTGTTCAATCCAGTAACACCTGAAGAAAGGTTCTTATTAATGCAAATTACCCATCTAAGCTCAGAGACACTACATTTATATTTTCCCTTCTAGCACCCTTTTGAAACTTACCAAATGAGAGGGGCCTTGTGGAATGGTGTTTGTGGGGAAAAATAGTGGCAGAGCCTAAAGGTCTGGGGAGTTCTTAGCTCCAAAAAAACAGGAAAGCTACAACCTACTATGTCATCAAGAAAATCAACACCATAAATCAGGAAGGACTATGGGAAAGTTTTCATAAAAGTTGAGAACTAGTGTTACCTCCTTCTGGTTTTGTGTCCCTGTGCCTTTATCAGGATCAGCAATTGAATCCTTATACTGCAGACAACACCTCCACTTGCCTGTGGGAGCAGCAGCATGTGGGGAAGCCAGGAGTCTGTGCCCCACTCCACAGCCTTTGTGGTGAGCAGCAGTGGACGCCTTTTGAGAGGAATGCCATGTGAGCCCTGAGTCAGAGAAACAACTCGGGCTAAAAGCAGACTGAGCTGTGGAGTGTGAGGAATCTCAGTTTCATAGTGTGATTGGTGGAGAGCTGCCACCGCACTAAAAGGAGATGAAAGCCCATGATTGGGGAGCATGGAGAAACAACATGTTTAGAAAAAAATAAGTAGTTTAGCCTTCAATCCTGGGAGGTTTCCAGTTATTAAGGATATACAAGAGATACTTAATGTGTATGTCCATCTGGAATCCATCCCTGTTCTTTTGGTAATATTTTCCTATGGAAACTCTTTCCTACTTTCAGCCTCAATGTAGAAAAGTATTCTTCACTATAGTGATTGGTACAGACCTGAGCATGTGAGCAATTGGGGATCAAAGAGAAAATTACTTAGGACTGTGTCACAGCTATTGGCAAAGAAAACTGTTTTCCCTTCCTTGCATTTGTGAGGATGAAAGTCGGAAGTTTCAGGCAAGACAAAACTGATTTCTCATGACAGACATCTTTTGGGTTCCTGATTTATTCTGCTCCTATACTTTTCAGTTAAGTAATCAGATATATTTTGTTTTCTGTTTCAGCTGGTTTCAGCTTGGTCTTCCATTACTTCAATGTAGAAATTTTGACTAAAACAGAATAGAATCAAGTAAAAGCATACAGGAGTGGGGGGAGGGGGCTACCAGAATAGCTAGTGGTTGAGTGTGGACCTATGAACCACACTCATGGTTCAATTCCTGGTCACGGGACATGCCCAGGTTAGGGGCTCAATCACCAGAGGTGGGGGGCAGGAGGCAGCTGATCAATGATTTTCTGTCATCATTAATGTTTCTATAGCTCCCTCTTCTTTCCTCTATGAAATCAATAAAAATGTATTTTAAACAATACAAGGAGGGGGTGTGGCACTTAAACAAAAGCATAAAATTTAAAAATGAGCAAGTAGATTAATTAACTACAGTGAGGGGCCATATAGGAGAGTAATGAGAAAACCAGATGATCATCTCAATAGATGTTGAAAATGCATTGGACAAATTCCAACACCATATGTGAGGTTTTTTTTTAAACTAAAAACTTAAGTAAAAATGCATATCTACTTCTTTATCTTAATCAAGAACATCTATTTTAAAAACCATACTTACAAATTAAACAGTAAAGATATTCTAATTAAAATTATTCCCCAAAATATGTAGGTACACAGGTACATTGATAGACCAAAAATTTATCGATGTGATACTTACACAAATTCCTAAACAATTATTTTTCTTCTTTTGTTCTTAGAACTTGATCAAATGGTTCTAAAATTCATGGAAGAAAAAGCAGATGAGAAGAGTTAAGAATCACTCTAAAAGACATTAAAATATATTTTAGTACAATAATAATATACATGATATATTACTGTTATAAAAATTGACCAATGGATCAATGGAATTCTATGTAACGAAAGAGTGATATGCAAATTGACTGTCACTCCAACATGCAAGATGGCTGCCCCCCTGTGGTCACAGATGACTGCCCCCATGTGGATACAAGATGGCAATCACAAGATGGCCAGCAAAGGAGGGCAGTTGGAAGGGACCAGACTTGCAAGGGAGGGCAGTTGGGGGTGATCAGGCTGGCAGAGGAGGGAAGTTGGGGGCAACTGGGACTGTAGGGAAGAGCAGTTAGGGGCAATCAGGCTGGCAGGAGAGCAGTTAGGCATCAATCAAGCTGGCTGAGGAGTGGTTAGGAGGTGATTAGGTGACAGGCAGAAGCAGTTAGGAACAATCAGGAAGGTAGGCAGGTGAGTAGATGGAAGCCAGCAATCCTGGATTGTGAGAGGGATGTCCTACTGCAGTTGGACACCCCTTGAGGGGTCTCAGATTGGAGATGGTGCAGGCTGGACTGAGGGACACACACCCCGTGCATGAATTTAATGTACCAGGCCTCCAATTGTTTTATAAATGTGTTTTATGGAAATGATGATTTGGAAGTATATGAATTTAATTTTTATTTATTAAACATTTAATATTTAGCTCATCTTTGAATGGGTACAAACTTTTTAAGATTAAAAGCAATAGAAAAAGAAAAACAGAAGAGAAAGATATATAGGAAATGACTGTAAATTACCTGGGCTATACTAATAACATTTTTTTGGAAACTAGAAACATCAAACTGGGGAAAGAGCTATAACAAAAATCTGAAGCTTAATAATCTTCATCTGTATGCCATTTTTCTAATTCAATAAGAAAAATACTTATTTACTAACAAAATCTTAAGTAAGGGAGATAGTATAATTAAGGCAAAAAGTAAATTGCAAAAGGTCAACACAGGAAACAGAGATTAAACTACTTCCTCTGTTTAAATGCAAATACCCAAGGAGTGGTCAAAAGGCATACTATACTCTCTCCATTATCCCTACCATCTTCCTTGATTGACTTATGTGAGCAGGCTTAAGGGCATGAGAGGAACTGGTCTCTGGACCAGAGATAATGGTAAAGATGAAACCCTCACTGAGGAGTGGGGTGAGGAGGAGACTTGCTTTCATTCCCCATGGTTGTCCTAGGCTTCTTCTTGCTACAATCTGCTAATGCAAACGGAAGCTGTTTAAACCTTTCTGGAATGCAATTAAATCATAAGTGTCAAGAACCTTAAAGAGTTCAGACTTTTTCTTTATTTTTTAAAAAAATATATTTTTTTATTGATTTAAGAGAGGAAGGGAGAGGGAGAAATAGAAACATCAATGATGACAGAGAACCATTGATCAGCTGCCTCCTGCACGCTCTGCACACCCACTACCAAGGATTGAACCCACAAATGGCATGTGAATCCAACCATGACCTCCTGGTTCATAAGTTGATACTCAGCCACTGAGCCAGACAACAAAAATAAAACCTTTTCCCCTGAGAACAAGAACAAGACAGGGTTGTCCACTTTCGCCACTTTTATTCAACATAGAAGTGGAAGTCCTAGCCATGGCTATCAGACAAGAAGAAGAAATAAAAAAACATCCAAATTGGAAAGGAGGTAGTAAAACTGTCACTACTCACAGTTCGGACATTTTCTCCAAGTGATTCTGCTCTAGGATGTATTCTAAGGTTACAGTCAGAGGTACAATCACAACAGTGAGAACAAGATTATCCAGAGCAGCTTTATGTAAAACAACAAAAATTGTTCCACTGAAAAAATAAATTTTAATACAACCATTTAAATTTTCAAAGTCACAAGGATATTTTTAACAAAATTTGAAAATTATAAATTTTTGAGTATTTTAAATATTATTTATTAAATGCAGATTATTAAATGTAGTTATGGGTTATTTTAATTACTTATAAAAGTGTTTTCAGTTTGTTTCTTTATTAAAGAAAGGTCAGAAAGGAATATACATGGCAAAATTGTTGTTAATTATTTTAGATTGTCACCCATTAATAGAACACCCTAAAAGTGTCAGAAATTTTATTTCCTTAATCACATTATATATTAAATATACATAAATTTGTGGATTTTTTAATTGTGTGCATTACTTGTACCTTTATATATTTTATTTAATGTTAATCTAAAGTTTAAATAGTCTTTTTAGAGAATATTTTAAAATAGGACCACCAAGTTTAGTTGTATATGAATTGTTTTTGTGGATTACTCTTGTAATTGAGGGATGGGAAGGGACTCTCTTCTTTCACATGTTTTTTGTTAATCATGTGTAGACAACATCTAGGAGGGAACATTTTAAGATTTGTGACTTTGAAATCAGGTGTCAGTCTTTTTGTGTTTTTGCTCTCTCAGAATATATAGGACCCTATTGGGCGTTCATTCAGACCATATGTGTAAGTGAATGGCTATGCAAATACTTTAAGCTTCCTAAGCCTCAGTTTCATTATTTTCAAGATCAGGATTATGTGACTTGATGGACTTAAAGCCCCTAAAAGAGTGCCTGTGCATCCTAAGCATTATAGATGTGTGCTCCCTTGACTCTCATTGGCATTCCTGGCCCATAGCAGAGCCCCACTGAAATAACAGAAGCAGAGGGGCAGGGTGCCAACTCTGGCTGGGCCCACATCCCAGATTGTCTCCTCCCTCTGCCTGGGCTATGTTTCACTTCAGAAGAGCATGGCTTGGGCACGCCCAGGCAGAGGGCATCTGTCCAAGAGGTTCTAATGGTTGGCCACATGGATAAAAATGTATTCCTTTGTAGGCCTTGTGAGTCATTTACTGATAGCAACAGCAGGATAAGGAATTCCCACGCTGGATGAGCAGGTATTATCTGTCACTCAAACACAAGGCCAGTGTATGTGAAGGCAATTCACAGTCTGATTGCCATTGCCAGTCATGCTCATAAATCTAAGTTTAGAATGTGCTATATCAAGGGGCTAGCATGCTGCCTACCCAAGCCTGCAGGTATACTACCAGGCCTCTTTCCTGCATGTGCATGGGGAGAGAGCTGGTGGACAGAAGGAAGGATTTCATTGTTTTCTAATTGACTAGATGTTTTTAAAGAAACGTTTTACTAGCAATGCTACTTTCTATTCCAGGATGGAAATGCCTATATGAAATGAATCTTTAGGCTAGTGTATATGCCGTGTTTATTGTTTTCAAAGTATTTTTGAAACCTCAAACTTAGGCACTGTTCTCAATAAGTTAGAGATTAAACTACTTCCTCTGTTTAAATGCAAATACCCAAGGAGTGGTCAAAAGGCATACTATACTCTCTCCATTATCCCTACCATCTTCCTTGATTGACTTATGTGAGCAGGCTTAAGGTCATGAGAGGAACTGGTCTCTGGACCAGAGATAATGGTAAAGATGAAACCCTCACTGAGGAGTGGGTTGAGGAGGAGACTTGCTTTCATTCCCCATGGTTGTCCTAGGCTTCTTCTTGCAACATAAAGCACAAGGTTGCGGTTCCATGTGCCTGGACCTCCCCTCTGAAGGCTCCACCCCTTTCATTGGTGTCCCTCTGTGACCCATAGCAAGCCCTAAGCACTTCTGTTTGTGTTCAGAACTCCCTTAAATATTCTTCCTCATGGGTAAAGACTGGTTTTCTTGTTTCCTGTATAACAGCTGCTGTTTACTGTTGAGGGAAAACCCCAAAGGCACATTCAAGGTTGATTCTGAAGAACTGACAGGTAGCCCTATTCAAATTCATAACAGCTTTAATAGATGAAACTTACATACATGGAGAAAGCTGCTCCCAGTCATGGCCAGAGTACACACCCTTCCCAGGACAAGGTCTCTTTTGTATAGGGGGTAATGATAAAAGCATTTGGTGGGTACTCACAGAGACCACCAGAAAGAACAATGTATTTCTAAGTTTACAGATGACATCAAGCAGTTATCCACACACTATATACCATATGTTTCCACGTATAAGATGTCCCCATGTACAAAAACCCCCCACTTTTCCAACCCAAATTAAGAAATCAATATTTTAAACATTTTTCTGGTTTTCCTCTTAAGGCCTTCTTTCTTTTCTGCCTTAAGGCGTTATTCTTCCTGTTTTCTCCACTATCTGATCATACACTCAGTGGGAGGATATCTAAATTGTCTCTCTGCAGCTCTATTTCCATGCTCTCTTACATAACTGATTACATTCTATTTGAATTTTGCAGAGTAAGACAATCACCGGTATTTATCTTCTTATTTTTTGACATCGTTACTGAGCTCAGGATGCTCTGGTCCCCGTTGGATCTGCACTCTCCACCTCTACCTACAATTATGGCTTTAGCTGACATCAGTAACAATAAGGCTCCTGATTGGAGGAAGCCTGCAGCTACACATCATTGGGGCTCCCTTCTTGGCTGACTTCTGTGTATAAGACACCCCTCAATTTTCAGTCTAACGATTTTAGGGGAAAAAATAGTGTCTTATACACAGAAAAATATGGTATTCACTAACCTGGGAATAAGATGCTTATCTTTGGGGTTTTTTCCAATTTTCTGATTGGCCACCACTCCAGAGGCTACAGAGAGTTAAACAGTCACAGAGGGTTAATCAGACTCCAACATTTCCCAGACACCTTTACTGCTAGAGCCATTTTGCATCTCTTAGCTAGTTTCCCTGTCACTTTCACAATTTGGTATCTACCTAGGTTAGAGTTAAGGGAGCAGAATAAAAGTTCTCTTAATGCTGTATCATGTCTGTGTCGGGGACAAAGTGCGGAAAGGTTTTAAGAGTTCTGAATGTTGGCAAGTCCCAGGTGACTTGTGGAGTATCACAGGAAGGTCACACTCTATTTTCTCTAAAATGTATCCAGTTTTACCCAAATTTACCTGCGCAGGTGATCACCTCATAGCATGACCTGCTCCGGTCACACCTGGAGCTGGCAAGGGGAGTGATGTCCCCATGAGGAGGCTGCCCTTCAACCAAAAATAGACAGTGCGGCTAAGTTGTCTTAGAAAAGGCCATTGCAGTAGGTGCTTTTTGTAGATACCCGACTTGAACTTTCTCGTGTCCATCAGCACCAGCACAATTGGGGGCTTTTAAACATTCTTGGTGGACAGATAACTTATTCCCTTTTTCAAACTAGGATACTCTTGGCTACTCGTTGTAAACTAAATACTACTCTCCTTGGAAATCTCAGAAAAGGTCTGTGTGATATCAAACACCTATGCTGGGAAAAACAGGAGCAAACAAAGCCATAAGGGACTGCCTTTGAAATGAAGCCTGGGAACCCTGCAACCACATAGGGTATTTTGTTTGCTTTCCTTGTTTCCCCAAAACGGGTGCTTACCTGGAGGCCACAGCCTTCACTTTGTCATTTGTAGGGATGAGGAGGGGCAAAGAAAATGAGAGGCACTTTGGCTGGTTTGTCAAAGCATCCCCAATGGGAGACTCTTTAGAGGGTTTCTATCTTAAGTAACCTCAACCAGCCATTCCCTTCACTTGAGAATATGCCAAGGGCTGTGGCTGCCTCAGCTGGGCCCAATTCCTAGTTCACTGGCTTTGGTGAAGAATTTGTCCACATATAGAGGGTAAGGACAGCACGTTGGCTGGGGCCAGCTTTGTATTGGGTGTGTTTAAAGCTCTTACTTTTCTCTGTGAATTCTAATTTCTAGTACCAAAGGGACTTGGAAGCAAGGAGCTCTCTTTTCCAGGAGCAGCCAAGTGAGGGCAGATGAATACTATGCTCCTCAAGCAGGAGGGTGGAGAAGGAGTGCTGATTTTTATTGGTAATGGAACGGGAGTCAGATCTTTAAAATGTTTAAGATTAGAGCAGATGTACTCCAGTTGTTTTTGTGAGGAGCTGCTTCTTATAAGGATGCAAAGGGAAGCAGCCTTTCTTTACCAGGAATGAAATGCTATACAGGACAAAGCACAGACCTTGCTGCCTGATGTGTTTGCTGTTCCTTGAGCTGTGCTTTTCCCTAGTCCAGGGCTCTGCCATTGTGGTAGTGGGTCACCTTCCTATCTCTGCAGTCAAGTCACCAAGTTACTATGGTGCTTTAAACTCCCCAAGGTGTGGTCTACTTAGTCATTATTTAGTATAGAGTGCCTTATGAACTGGAGTTTTCCCTCAGGCTGCTCATTGCCTGATCTCTACCTAGTTGACTGCCTTTGACCTAATGCTCATCCCTGGCCTTCATAGTGTAGTGCTGTTCCATCTTGCATCAAGTTCTGCTAATGATTTCCTCCACCTGCACAGCATTCTCTTCCTAATACAATTTTCTTATATGATCTTGTTTTATTGATTCAGGCTTATCCTCATTGTTGTTGCTGATAAAGTTGCTCATAATTAATTTTAAGGATAGTCTTGATCAGGAATTTGTAATTATTTTTATTTCCATGCAATCCCATCTGAAGATATTGACTACCTACTTTGCAGATTGGCATTCTCTCCCATTTCCCTTCCAACTCCTCCTATTTGTGTGCTTCCAAATTATCCCTGAGATTCCTGTTTTATATTCTCTGACTTTCACAGCATTGGAAAGAGTTAAATTCTCCTTGGGATAGGTCAGAGCATCCTCTGCTATTAAACAGAAATATAAACTCAATGCTCCTGTCTGTGGAATGCTGGTGGGAATCCCCTCCATAACTGCACTAAGGAGTTGTTATACTTAGCAATTTTATGCTTCTTTTAGTAAAGGCTTTGCTTACTTGAGCCATAAAGAAGGTGGAAGCTCTTCCACCCCTCCCCTAATGTTATATGTTGTTACTGAAAAGAGCCATGCTTCCCATTTTAAGAGCTACTGCTGCCCATACCACACTAATCATCATCACTACAACTTACTATACTTTTATATTCACCATTTTAAAATATGTTTTATTGATTTTTAGAGAGAGGAAGCAAGGTATAGAAGCATTGATGGGAACGAAATATTGATTGTGTGCCTCGTGCATGCCCCTCTCCAGGTATTGAACCTATACCCCAGGCATGTGCCCTGACTGGGAATCAAACTGGTGACCTGTTGGTGCTCAGGGTGATGCTCAACCAACTGAGCAACACAGCCAGGATACTTCGCAGTTCTTTAGGTGTTTTTATAAGCTTTGCCTTGTTTGATCTGCACAATCTCCTACACCTTATTCATAGTATTTGTTATTACTCCGACTTTTTTCAAATGAAGATCCTAAAGATTACATGTCCTGAGGTCAAGACTTGGCCCAAGAGCACATGGCTAGTAAGTGGCAGAGCAGAGAAAAACAGATGCTCAAAGCATTCACAATGCTTGGGGCCCCGCCTCAGTTTAAACTCTCCCCCATGATTTTTCCAGCTCTGAGAGCTGGGAATGATGGAGTATGACAAACTAATTTACATACAGGAGTAATAAATGCCAAGTTTCGATGTCACCCCTCTCAAGGACATTGCATTTTAATGAGTGTCATTTGATTATATAACACAGAGGGATACTTTTCTGAATATAAAATTTCAGGGTTTCATGAGTAGTTAGTAGAGGAAGGGTTTCTGGAATATGAGGACATTCTGACACCTTTCAAATCCCATCATTTCCAGGATGCCCATTGGATGAACTTCCTATCCCTAAGAGGCAGCCCCTCCTCTGAGGTGTTGACTTATGCACTTTCTGGGGGCTCAAATATAGACAGAGGGGGCTTTATTCTAGTCATTTATGGTAGGGCCTGTGTTGTGTTTTGACCTCCCACTTATTCATCAAACATGGATCGGCTCTCCTCGTGCACTTTCCCAGCACAAGTTTGCTTTAGTGTTTTGTCATATCCAGTGGTATCAGATCTCTGACCATAAAAAGAAACAGCCCAGCAACTCAAACCCTGGACCAGTGGCAAGCAGCAAGGGTTAATGGTTGTGCACAAAGCAAGCCTGGCTCAGGCCTGTGACTTTTTCACATTTGCTGCTTATTCATAACTCAAGCCCATCTGCTGCACAGTAACGATCAACCACTCCTGTTTCAGATGTCAGCCACCCCAGCTGTTTCTCTCTCTCTGTAAACATGAAGGGGGAAAGCAATTGGCAAAATATTAATATTCTGGCTTGATTATTTCTATATAGTGATGTGAAAACTGATGAATTTTCCTCTGGGTACACTCTCACTTCAGCCCCACACAAGGCACATCTATGCAGTACAGTCAGGTTATAACCACCCTTCACCACCACCACCCCCTACACCCCCTCCCCAGGAAGGCTCAGGTGAACCTCAGAGGTTTGGTTGCAACCCAGGCTACCTGGAAATGCAAGGTGAACATGGTGTGTGCAAGAAAAGTGAAGATTCACTTGCGTCCTGCAGGCCTTTGAAGGTGAACTCTACATTGAATTAAGGAATGAGACTTGAAGATGCCACAAGGAGATTGGCGGATTCTTAGATCTATTTTGATAGAGACTCTAAGAGCTAAAATAATTTCTTCCATCAGCATGCTTTTATTGAAAGTAAATCTCAGACAAAAGATATCATCACCAAAAACGTGTTTCCTCTCTGTGTTTTCTCCTCCACCTCAAGTTGTCAAAATCTGGAATGATCTGACTTATTAAGAAAGCTTCCTTAAATTATTTTATAAATTTGTACTAAGCATCAGTACTTCTTCCTTCATCATAGCATGCACTAAAGCACCTTGTATGAGAGAGAGACTACAAGACTCAGTGGAGAACATTTTATGCCTTCCTCTGACTTTACGCTGCCTGACACTGGGGTGAGCTCTGAAGAAAACAGGATGAGGCATAATCAGTGCCTGGCTTCAGTTCTTGCCTCTGCCACTTGCCATGCATGTGATCTTCAGCAAAATTCAGGACTTGCCTGTGCCTCGGTTTTCTCATTTATAAATGAGAATAGGATTGTTGAGGATTAAAAGTGATAATAGGTGAAAAGTGTTTAGAACAGGCTCTAGCACACACCATGTGGAATGTTGACATTGTATTACTTCTCTATCTTAAAGGGCTTCAATGTGATCACATCTGGGGTGGAGTACCAAGAAAAGCTTCAGAGAGGAAGCCTATGTAAGTCATGCCTTGGATAAATAAATTCAACAACTGGAGAGAAACTGGAGGCCAAAGAAACTGGAGGCCAAAGACAAAGTGATAGAGGAATGGAATTGTTTGGCACGTGAAAGTTAATTAGGTTTTCAGGGGACAAGAATGTGGCTACATGGTAGCAGGAAAAGGCAACAAGGTTAGCAGGAGAGGTAAATTTGGAAAGATAGGAAAGGCTTAGAGTGGTAAACCAAGGAATTAGGATGCATTCTAACAAGGAAATGGAAGCCTCGGTAAGTTTTCTAAATAAACAAATTCATATTTTAAAAATTCTAAGAGTAGGTAGTTCAAGGTATTGAAGTGGCTTTTACATGAGAAGCCTTCTACTGTGTAAGTCAAGGTGAGGGTCTGACCCAGGAAGCAGAGTGCAGATGGATGGACAGATGGAGTAGCCAGTGGCTGTGTGGGTAAATAAAAAGTTCAAATCAAAGATGACAAATTAGTCTCAACTTCCAGGTTCATGAGAAGGGGGAAATTCCCTTTGCTGGCAAAGAGAACATAAGAGGATATAGAGGAGCAGCAGGATTTCCTTGGGAGTTGACTTTGATCTTGGTCCCTTTAGGGTGTACCTGAGTGCTGGCAGGCCTCAGAGGCAGGGAGCAGAAGCCATATCATCCAGGCAGCATTTCCTTCCTTTGTACTTGAACAAGTTACTTTTCTTCCAGCAACAGGTATGAGCTCAGAGAGTTCAACCCTCTCACAGACACACCAGCCTACCACGGCCTCACAGAGGGGGAACCTAGCAAGGTTTTCTTTGGCATGAATTTTGTCCAACTTATTTTGTTCTAACTTACTGTAAAATATCTGCATTTTATAATGGAAAATCTTAATTTGTGAAGTCACTGTGTGTGTGTGTGTGTGTGTGTGTGTGTGTGTGTGTGTGTGTGTGTGTGTGTTAGAGAGACAGAGACAGATAAAAGGAGAGAGAGAAAGTTGGGAAAGTGCAACAGCCAGGAAATTTTAAAAGACGAGTCAAATTGGCATGATAAAATTTCAGGGCCTCCCTCCTAACTTCGTCCTCAAAAACCTCTTGTCCATCACTACTCTGAATTTCTTTTAGTAGAAGCTGATCATTTCTTTCTGTTCAGCTGAACTATGCACACCAGTAGATAAATTTTGTGGATGAACCCTCCACCCAACAACCCAACTAGATAACTCTGTGACCTTGTATGAGTTACTAACCTGGCTTCCTCACTTGTAAATGATAATAGCAAGGATTTTAAAGACTAAACAAGATAAGACAGTAAAGCCTCATATCTAGGGTGTGCAAATGAAACAAAAATTGTTATTTTTGTGGAAGAACACTGGGGATACTGACACTACTCACAGTCAAAGTGCTCTTTTCTGCCCCAGGCTGTATGGTGAGCTGGTTAAATCTTAGAATGCAGCTCTGCCACGGTGTGGCCTACACTTCTCTGCCTGAACTTCCCTTTGTGCAAAATAAAGATGCTGACCATCTACCTCCTATACCCAGTTACTGTGTAGATAAAATGAATTGGGATATATAAATTGGTGAGAATGGTACCTAAGGCAGTTTAGCTGCTGATACTTCTAAAGTAGAGGAAAGGTAGACACAAGGGGACTGGTGAGAGAGAAGGTACCATTGGTCCTAAAGACCATCTTTTCTAATGCCCAAGGCCTGAGCACCCTGCAAGACCACAGCTGCTCCTGGAACTGGAGTGCTGAAACTATATAAGTTTGGTAGACTGTCCTAATATCATTCCCAAATTGGACCTAAAGGCAATTCTCAAAGTTTAATGCCAAAACATTGTAGGTTATTCTAACACAATGAGTCGGTGAGGATGGCATTTCTTAAATGTATAAATTAAAACATTTTTATTAAGTATTACATTCTTATACAGCCACCACATTTTTAAAGAATAATAACACACTGGGTAAATGCAAAGAGACACATGATCCAGCCCAAGGTCAAGAGTAACTGCTTGCCTAAAGAGAAGTGGGTGTCCCAGGTTGAGATAGCCCAATCCACATCAATCAAACCTACTAAGCTTGTAAAAATGGAATGTGGTTTTCTGGGAAAAGACTGAAGAAAATCAATCATTTGCATTATCAAAGGATTCTTTGCTTTGGGAGAAGAAAAAACACCCAAAAAGAGAAAGAAAAGGAAAAAAAGTTTCTCCACATGGTCTCTTTAATTGACATTCCTTCTTGGTGAATTTCAACCCTGATTCAATTTGCAAATATTGGGTTTATGCTGCAGTTCATAAACCATATGTTCCTGAGGAAAGTTAAAAATGTGTAAAGTGAGGTACTCCTGTAGGAATGATATTTAGAAGAAATTAAAACAAACCAGAGAAAAGGAACTCTTTCCTTTATGAAGAGAAGGAGTAATTTAACTTAGAGTGTGTGAGCTTAAACATCAGCTGAAAAACAGCTGCTCCTCAGAGAAAGATGAGCCAAAAGAGTGAGGCTGGGAGGAAGTTGAGATGAGAGCTGTTTAGGTCTTTAATGCTCCTGTGTGTGGATAAAAGGGTGAGAAGGAGGGGATCTTCTTTGGCACAAGCAGCAGCTCCAAGCAGTTCTAGAAGTTTCTGCCTCACTGAATATGATCTTCCCTCATGGCGGCTGGAGTGGAGGACCAGCGCCAAACACATGGCGTAGTGATGCAGCAGGGCCAGCAGGTCAGGCACCTGTGAAGCCGCAGCCACAATAAGTTCTTCAGAAGCTGCATTTTGACTTAACCGAGCACAATTTTCCATTCCATGTGTGCAAAGCATTTCATCCATTAGCGTCTTCTTGGCTCCTTTGGTCTCCTTTTTTTCCATTCAAAAAATAAAAACTCCCCAAGTCCAAATCATCACACACAAATATTTTGCTTCTGAAATCCACTCCGTTTTTCTCCTCAAAGACTGGCATGTGTTAACCTGTGGAGGCTTCACTGTTCCCATCTGCTTTTGATTAATGCAAGTTCCCTCTTTCCTGGGTCTGAACCCAATCACGTTAAGCAAGGTACTTTGCTAAGTGTTGTGAGGCGTAACAAGGGATCATGAGCAGCTGTCTTAAATGAGCTTACATTTTAATTTAATGTAATTTAATTTTAATTTAATTTCCATGTAACTGCCTGCCTAATTTTCTCAAACTTTACTGTAGAGCACTCCCTACAAAAGAAATGCTTTTAGAAACTTATAGACACTTTTCATCCTCTGTAATTGAGTGGGGTTATACATGTGTTATGAACACACACATGATCATACATGTGCACAGACACAAAGATGTATAAAAATACAAAATAACTATCAAATTCTGTCTATTACCATGCTTTCTATAGTTGTACCCTTGAAACCTATATAATTTTATTAACCAGTGGCACCAAAAAAACTCAATAACAAATAAAATAAATTTTAAAGTTAACTAGAAAATGCTGAGCAGGACTGTGGTTGAAAGGATAGTTTGCAGTTAACTAAATGAATGGCATTTTATAGATTGTATTATTTTTATGCCCCATTTATTAACTTCCCCAATACCCATTTGCCACCTCTAGCAACTAATCTGTTCTTTGTAACTATGTGGTGTTTGTTTTTGTTTGTTTTTTAGATTTCATATATAAGAGAAAGCATATAATATTTGTTTTCTCTGACTTATTTAATGCATTTAATATAATGTACTCAACTTTCCTTCATGCTGCCACAAATGACAAGATTTCATTTTCTATGGCTGAATAATAATAATATATGTGAATATATGAATACACTTATATCACAATTTTCATTCATTCATTCAAAGATGGACACCTAGTTATTTTGATATATTACCTGTCTTATCTAATAAAAGAGTGATATGCAAATTAACCATCACTCTGCTACACCCACAAGCCATGCCCACTAGACAATCAGAAGTAAGTATGCAAATTAACCCAACCAAGAAAGCTGCAGCAATAGAGAGAACAGGAAGCTTGGGTTTCCCCGGTAGTGGAGGAAGCCAGGCTTTCCACACACCCTGGCTGACACAGGCCTCCATTCAAGGCTACAAAGTTTTAATTATAGAAGATAAATAAATCCCAACAAAAAAGGCAGCAGCCACGGAGCTGGAGAGAGCAGGAGGCTTGAGTTTCCCCAGCAATGGAGGAAGCTAAGCTTCTGCAGCCCTGGCCTGCCTTGGCCTCTGCTCACAGCTACAAAGTTTCAATTATAGAAGATAAATAAATCCCAGATACCAGGGCCTCTGCTTGGGTCACTGGGAGGCATGGCTGGCCTGAAAAAAACCACCACAGGCCACCCCATGCCCCAAGAGAAATCCCACCCTGATCCTGGACACCCTTCAGGGCAAACCAGCTGGCCCCCACCTGTGCACCAGGCCTCTATTTTATCTAATAAAAGAATAATATGCAAATTGACCATCACTCCAACACACAAGATGAGTGCCCCAATGTGGTCAAAGATTGCTTCCCCCATGTGGACACAAGATAGCCACCACAAGATAGCTAGCAGGGGAGGGCAATTGGGAGGGATCAGGCCTGCAGAGAAGGGCAGTTGGGAGGGACCAGGCCTGCAAGGGAGGGCAGTTGGGGGCAATCAAGCCTGCAGAGGAGAGCAATTAGGGGTGTCCAGGCCAGCAGAGGAGAGAAGTTGGGGGCAACTAAACCTACAGGGAAGGGCAGTTGGTGGGGACCCAGGCCTGCAGGGGAGAGCAGTTGTGGGAGGACTAGGTCTGCAGGGGAGGGCAATTAGGGGTGACCAGGCCTGTAGGGGAGGGCAGTTACGGGCAAACAGGCTGGCAGGGAAGCCATTAGAAATCAATCAGGCTGGCAGGGGAGTGGTTAGCGGGTGATCAAACTAGCAGGCAGAAGTGGTTAGGGGCAATCAGGAAGGCAGACAAGCGAGCAGTTGGGAACCAGCAGTCCTGGATTGTGAGAGGGATGTCGGATTGCCCGTTTAGGCCTGATCCTACTGGGTCATAAATTAATTGACCATAAAAGGCATGGGTTTATTTATGTACTCTATTCTGTTATATTGATCTATATGTTTTTATGCCAATAATATTATATGTTGCAACCATGCTTTACTTTAAACAATATGACTTTTTTTAAAAAACCTAGATTAAAAGGTCTTTTGACCTAAAGACTATGTGTAGTCAAGATGTTACTGACAATTTTGGATATTAACCCCATTGTGAGGATGGTTTCAAAATGAAGAGATGCTGGGGTCAAAAAGAGTAGCAAAGGACACTGTTGCAGCTGGATGAGACTGAAATGACAATGAGCTAAAAATAGAAAATGATTGTGGGAAGACAATGGAGTCAAGATATACTCAAAGATAAATTTTCATAACTTGGTAATTTCTTATATTGGGGAAAATAAGGAGAGTATGGAGTCTCAGTTTAGTGTCTGGTATTGGATCAGGTTATTAGAAAGATGGCAATCATGGATAGGAGAAGATGTGAGGTGGAAATATAATGAATTAAGTTGGGACAAATAAAGTTTGAGATTACTGTGGGAAATTCAAATGTGTATGTCTGGCCAATTCCTGTATTTATAGAGGAGTTTGATGCTATGAGGGGAAGTCATTGCTGGAAATCATAAAATAATACAAAATAATGACCAATGAGATAAGTGGGTAAATGATGTAAATCAAAAACAGTGAGAGAATTAAGTCATGAGCAGGTGACTATGCCAAATCCTGGATGTTCAGTAAGATAAAATTTGGAACTTGTCCACTACATTTGTCAAAGCAGTGATTCTTCACAGGCAGACATATTGGGGAAGAAAAGAGCAGTGGGGGTTTTGGAGTTAGTGGAAGCCTGTTAGGCAGAAATGGCAATGAAGCCACAGAGATCATCATATTAACCCCAGTATGTGGTCTTCAAATGCATGGCCTTTAGTGACAAAATGGATTAGGAAAGCATGTGAGGTTGTGAAAAGGCAAATCCATGTACATTCCTAGGAAATGCACAGAGTACAGAGTGCCATTCTCCTCTAAGATACAGTGCACCTCGCCCAGATATGTGTGCCCAACAGTTTGAAAGGACTCAGATCCTCTTCAACATATAAGGATAAGAATTGTAAGAATCTATACACATTCATGTATGTATAATTATGATGATCCTAAGAACATCAATGCATTTACAAAGATACCTTACAAACCTTTCCTGGCTATTGGGTAGCAGGTTGGTACATGACTAGAACCAGCATTTTCAGTTGACAGATGATGCAATTAAGCTGTCAGGTGTTTTTAATTATAGTTTAGTAGGCATTAGAAGTTTCATTAGAAGTGAAATTCAGAGGTGGCCAGAACTTCAGGGCCTCACCTGTGTGTAAGGGATTTTTTTAGGATATTCATTCAACTCATTTCTTCTTCCAAATCCAATCCCCAAAGTGTGTCCAATCTTTGAAGCCTTAAAAATGTAGGTTCCACTGTCCTAACATATGACAGAATTATAGAGCAATTCTGTATTTAATAAAACTCTATGAACAAGCTGACTTTTATATTCAAAGAGTATGTCATACGTTCTTCCCTTAATAGTTGTGGTGCATCTGTGTTGATATACCCATGTGTGCTGACTGGTTTCTTGCGGCACACAGCAGGAGTTTAGAAAATATATGTTGAATGGTTCATGGACAGTGTGTATTTTTGAATACCTCATTATAGTTAGATGTAGTTTACAGTTATAAAGCAACATTTCAGACCCCAAATTTCCTCCCCATACTGTGATCAAGATGACAGATTCTGGTTGGTTCTCCTCACATTTGAAATCACACCTGTGGAAAGTTCCTTTATCCATGACTATGTGTACCCACTCATCACTTGCTGCCCCATGTGGGAAACATAAAAAGCTTGAATTTATTGAGCACTTACTATGTACCAGGCAGTATGCTCAGTGCATAGCATGCATCCCCCATTCTATCATTCTAAGTCTTTCCTAATAGGTATTATCTAGTAAATTAGCATGGTGGCTAAGAGGACAGGCTCTTGAACAGGATTCTCAACCTCAGCACCATTGACACTTGGGGCTAGAAAGTTCTTGGTTGTGGGGGTCATCCTGTACACTGCAGGATGTTAGGCAGCATCTGTGTCCTCAAGCCTGTAAATATGGGTAGTATTTACCCCTCGACCCAGTTGTGACAATCCAGTATGTCCCCAGACATATCCAAATGTGCCCTGGGAACAACATACCCCTGGTGGGAGATCATTTCTCTAGAGTCTCAGAAAGAGCACAGGGACTTCTAGCTCAAACACGTCCTACCAACGTGGCCGTGTGCCAGTGTTCTCATTGCCAAATGTACCCACCACCTCGTGCTTTTTAGTTTTAACTAAAATAATTCCTGTATCAGGAACACCCCAGAGGAAGTCTCCATGAATGTTATATATTGTAATTACTTTGTTTTACAGTGTTTTGTTTTTTTAAACAGGTAAATAAGCTGAGACTCAGAGAAGTGAAGTCACTTGACACGTTCTCAGCTTAGGTGTGGCTGAGCTGCGGTTCAAATCCAGACCATCTGCCTTTGTGTGGGGCCAACTGCCTGCAGTTCCTAAGGGGCAAGAAGCCTTGGAGCCTGGTGACTCCTCCCGGACAGCAGCAGGGACAGCAGCGGCCTGAGCAGCTCGGCCGAAGTGTCCACAGCAGTGCTCTGGCATTTGACATTGTTTGCCGGCAATCACAAGTGGTCCCTATCAAGGGTTATTATTTGTGTATCCATGAGTCACAATATGCCAGATTCATAAGAGCCAGATGTCACAGCTGACCCAGATGAGGCACTCAGACAGATCCCACGCGTTTCGTGTGTCAGGCTTTATCCATTCATAAAAGAGCTCCTTCCCAAAATATGTCTTGAGAAAAAAAAATCTAAAGTTGGTTGCGCAATTCTGAGCCTAGTTGCAATGGATTTCCAAGCTTCACAAACACCACCCCCAGCCCTACCTCTCATAATTTTAATTCTTGTATAATTCTTCCAAGGTTCAAAGCTGAAAAGGGGGCATGGTATCCATCATTCGACCTCAGAAAAGGAAACAGGAATTGACAGACACAAGTAGGTGAGCGTAGAATAATAACATTAGTTTTACTGTTGTAAATGTTAAAGCTACAGAAATATTTTGTGGTCAGAACCAGACAGTTGTGTTACTGACCCCCATCCCCACTTTTTACCATCTTTTTTTTTTTTTATTTACTGTTTGGACAGAGACACTTTCTCAGAAACACAGCTGAGAAACCCTTAAAAATGCCACGCATACACTCCAGTCTCAGGAGTTCAAGGTGTCTGGGGTAAGGATTAGAGAGGTTCAAGTCTGTTCCCCTGTTAAAATTACAGCTGCACCAAAGATGGTACAGAATATCGGCTCAGGAAACTCGTCTGGTTCTCAGCAATGAGAAAATGCAGCTGTGCTGGATCAGACAGAATGTGGAGGGGCAGGCTTTGCTCTTCCCTTCACCACGCTGTCCAGAAGGAAAGGTCAGAGTGATGCCCCCACATACCAGATTGCATCTGGGTAGTATGGCCAGAACACAGGTACCTGTCAGTTGGCAAGTGCTCAAAAGACAGGTGAAGTGTATCCAAAAAAATAAATAAATAACCCTGAGCTTTAGCATTTTTTAATTTTTTATTTTCACTGTTTTGTTTTCCTCCGGGGGTTGAAATTTAATCTCTCTTTTAGCAAACTGGAGCTGGCTCCCTCTCTTCCTCTGGCTTTCCCTCTCCAGCGTACTCTCAGTGCCTATCCCACAGATACACGCAGCTGATTAGGAAGTCTGTGCAATGTCACCCTGGCCTGTTGTCACCAAGAAAATGTGTTCAGGAGTAGGTGTCTGTCATCCTCCCCCACCCACACACAAACCCCCAGGCATGCTGACCCTGCTAATCTTCAGGTTCAGCATTTGTCAGGTGCTGACAGGGAAGGAATCCCTTTACAAAATGCCCCCAACCATGGGATGTCTGTGCATGTGAGTGTGTCCAACTCACCCTCAAGATCGCACACTTGCATGGGGCCCCCTCCTGCAGAAATGAGAGGGACGCAGCCTGCTCTAAGAAGCTCTGGCTGAGGGCTCAGCTTGCCCCTTTCCCTAGGCTGTCCTCCCTGACATTTTTCCCCTCCCCAAGAGGCACTTTTGGTGAGACAACACAAACATCCGTCACCAGCTGCACCTCACCCCTTCGCTTGATGACCTACATTACTGGCTCACACAGAGTCATTTTTTAATTTAACTCATGTCCGGTTAGGCACCAAGATATTTTTTAAGGCTACTTGGTGGGGGGTAAGAACACGTTAGGGGGTCACTCTAAATCCATTTCACATCAGAGTCTAGCAGGCCAACATTGCGGAGAGCCAGAAGGAGGAAATGACTCACTCTCTGGGCCCATTGCTCTTATAATTCTTTAAACTCTCTCCCAGCACACAGAGCCAGGGGCCATTGCAGAGGTTCAGCTGCTACTTGAAATCCAGTCCTGTCTCCAATAGCACTACCTTCCAGAGGAAGGCTATGCTGTGAGGACATGTATGTGCCGGGCCGTTCTTGGGTTGTATAAACAGTTGACAGAAACAGCTTTGCCATCCTCCAATTTTTTTTTAATAATAACCCTTGGAATGTCCATTGTTGAAATAAGATAGATGTAGTAAAATTTTAGTAGATAAGTATCACACATTTTCTCCAATTTACAATTCTTCAACTTTGCTGTTTTCGTTAACTTAAGTAGACTAAGTTGAGATTGTATAACATTGGTCAAAACAGCAATTTTATTCACTCAGTTATCTACCCCACAATCCATCCATTCTTAAGTAAAAACTACTTTAGCACCCAATTTCCCAGACACGATGGGAACCAAGGGGACAGATATAAATAAGACATAGTTGCTATTGCTGGTGGGTTGGTCAGGTAGTAGGAGAGAGACTGACAAGTAAATGTACACACTGATGGGTTTTATTAAGCATGGTGCAGTGGCATAGTGTAGGTTATCAGTGCCACCTGCAGGCATCAAGAAGGTGTCTGAGACTGGATGGGCAGGTATTTCTGAGCATGTAAGTGGAAATAATGGGATCCATTTGAGTTGTTCTATGCCTCCGCCTTTACTCATTGGGCTTTTTCTGCCTGGAATCCCATAATACAACACTAAGGAAACTTCTGGCATAGTAGGCACCTACTCTATGCCTACTGAAGGATTTTTTAATAAATTAATGATGTTGAGTAGTTAAGAGAGAAAAGGAAGTGAAAAAGCAGTAAATCAAAGAAATGGAGGCAACTGTAGATAAGAACCAGTGAATATGTGGCCTGCTAATGACTGCCCATGGACTATTTGTTCACTGAAGACATCAGAAAGAACCACAGAAATCTTTCCAGCTGAGTTTAGATGGCAAAAGACTTCCAGCTATCCACAAAAGAGTGCTTGACCAGCACACCAAGTAAAAGCTATTTCCATTTGCATTTGCAGACTATTCTTACAAGGAACTTGACAATGAATAGTAAGATAAATAAATATCTACCAATTATTATAAAGGAGAATGTTTTCTCCATAAAGGGTCTGTCTTTTAATGTACCTGGAGAAAATATACGAGGTATTATGTCTGTATATTGGTCACAACTTATGTGGTGATATTGTTAGGAAAAACTGAATGGTCATAGAATGCCCTTTATTTATTTATTTTTTCAGTGTGGTATTTATTTCTACATTTCACAATCTTTGTTGTCTGAGATGGGCTGGGCTCTCTGAGAATAATTTTGAGGTTTAGGGAATTGTCATGATTACGAGCCATGTGAATGCAGAGGGAAGGATGAGTACCTCTAAAGTGAGCATATAAGAACATTCTAGAGGACATAGAAATGAGTGGGCTTCAAAACATCTATACTAATAAAAGGGTAATATGCCAATTAGGCCTGGAAACCTTCCAAAAGACCTTCCGGACAAAGCCATGATGGCAGGGATAAGGCAGAGGTAGTTAGGGGCAATCAGGCCAGGAGAGAAGGGTATTTGGGAGTGACCAGGCTGGCAGGGGAAGCAGTTGGGGGAGAACAGGCCAGCAGGCAGAGTGGAGGGGCTATCAGGCAGGCAGGCAGGTGAGCGGGTTGGAGCCAGCGGTCCTGGATTACGAGAAGGACGTTGGACATCCTTCTCGAAATCCAAGGTTGAGGGACACCTACCCCATGTACGACGAATTTCATGCCCCAGGACACTAGTAAATAATATTTATAAATGAAATTATTCAAGTGGAAATTAGTTTATGAAGAAAAATGTAACCTGAAATAAAAAGTCATAGGAATAAAGATTAGCTTGGGGTGGGGGTGGGGGGATTATAGGGAAAACTTTAATGTATCCAAAATATGTGCTATGCTATGGTAAGAGCATCTGGGCATTAAGTAACTAAATCCTATCTTAATCACATGAGGTATCAGTCAGTGCAAGAAGGGTCAAGCAGCCAGTATTCTCATTTTCTAACTTTGGGGCTTAAGAAAAATTGGTGACATTTTTTAGGAAACGGAGGTTGTGAGAGTCATGTCTGATAAGAGCTCCTTCTTTACATCCCTTTGGTCCTAGGAGAAAGTCCAAACCAGTGACTCAGCATGAGACTGTTCTTCCATCTCAGGTGAGGGGGGCGGGAGGGTATAGACTTCTCAACCTCCAAGAACTTCTGTAATTAGTAGATAAAATGGATAAGAGTACAGTGTGAACTCAGCTTCTAAGACTGAGTGAACAGGAATTGTGGATTTTGTATAGTAAAGGAATGTTTCCAACCATGGTATCAGAATCACCTGGATGCTTCTTAAAACAGGTTGTTGGCCCCACCCCTCAGAGTTTCTGATTCTGTATAGTTGGAGGGAGCCCGAGCATTCGCATTCTCAGGTGATTCTACTGGTCCAAGGATTACTCTCTGGGGACTCCCCTCAGACAGCCACATGGCCTTTCTCTGCTATTTCACTTGACATATGCCCTCTGAGCCTTTATTCCCTCCTGCCACGGGCTCCTGAGTAATTCTGGACTCAGAGAGAAGATGATAAAACTCCTCCTGGGAAAAATGTTAGTCAACCTATTAATATACCCCTACTACTTAATGTACATGAGAAAAAAAATCCAATAGAAATTATTTCAGGCAGTTTTAATTTTGAGAAGGGGGGAGATTTAGAAGAAGGAAAGATTCATCATTTTTTTCAAGAAAAAATCATACCTTTTTGGTGAGGTGACTCCAGAAATCTGAGAATTTCTTGGATAATAAATATAGTCAATACTCCTATGAATACCAAGAATTCAAGTTCCTATTTCATCTGTTCTTTCTCCTTCTCCCCCACAACCTTTCTCACCTCATTTCCTGGGAGAGTGCTACACTCCAGGATAGCTTTAAAAATCTTTATAGATAGAGCATCACTTAATCTGACATCCAACCAAGCATAGACAAGTTGGCACTGAGGATAGTTCCAATACATTCCTCAAACTTTGATATTTCCTCTGGAATATCTAAATGTTAAAGTTTGAGGACAGAAAACCTTAACCCAAGTCTGTCATTCAGGATCGTGAGATTTCCAAGTGGAGGTTTAGAGGTTTAGAAAAGAAGGTAAAAATTTCTGGGAAACTAACAGTATTCCAACAAAAGCCACAGAATAGTTAGGACTTCTGAGAGGAATTGGGAAATACAGCCATGGAAAGAAATGGCAGTATCTTCCATACATGTAAGTAATTTTCTGCCCCCCACCCAGCCCTCATTCCCAGTAGACTATAAGCAAATCTGTGTGGGAGAATTTCTTCTGCCTCCCTGTCAGCACAGGTCAAGAGCATAGTCATTGAGGAGAGCCTTGTGGAAGAACCTGAAACACAGCTTAAAGTATCACTAGCCTAAGATGGAGAGTGAACAGCGCCTACCCTCCCCTTTTCTCCTATAGAGCAACAGGCAGGGTTGTTTAAAAGGCACACATTGCTGCTTCTTGACAAGAGACCTTCCTCGTAGACCTCATTACCTCTGCAATCCAAATGGTCCTCACTGATGTGTGCTCACTAATTTATCAAAATTTATGACAAGAGACCGTAACCAGACAGGAATTGGGAAGGCCTTGAGTAGAGCTCTCACACTGATGTCAGTTGCAAAAATCCTACAGTAAGAACTCTGTGGTTTTAACAGCCCCTCCTCTAAATTTTATCTTTCCCTCAACAAAGAACTTCCTCCTTTTTTTATCTTGATTTTCAGATGGCTCACCTGGGCTTCACATACTGGATTGCAGCCCTTCCTTTTCCCCCATTAATTTTTTTTCCCCTCTGATAAAATACCTAGTAAACTTTTTGGAGAGTAAACAAATATCAGGTAAAGGGAGCCAACAGTTATTGAGCACTTTCTATGTATTAGACTTTGTGCTAAGTACTTTAGAAATAATGATATTTAATCCTTACCCTATGAGGAAATGTATACCCTATATTAATAGATGAAAAAACAGGCTTAACGAAGGTGGAGCTACCTGACTAATATTAGTGATGTACTAGGATTCAATCCTTTGTTTTGTTTTGGTTTGGTTTGGCTTTTTGTTAATCCTCACCAGAGGATATTTTTTCCATTGCTCTTTAGAGAGAGAATGGAAGGTAGAGGGAGAGACAGAGAGAAACATGGATGTGAGAGAGAGAGAGACATTGATTATTATTCTGCATGCACTCCAACCAGGGCTAGGGAACCTGCAACCAAGGTATGGGCCTTTGACTAGAATCAAACCCGAGATCCTTCAGTCTGAGGGCCACACTCTATCCACTGAGCCAAACTGGCTAGGAAAGGATTCAGTCCTTCAGGCAGAACAGAAACCATTGCTTTCACCAAAATACCTATTTTTTTTTCTTGATAATGTTTTAAATTGTTGTAAAATACACATAGCATGGAATCTACCATCTTAACCATTTTCAAGTGTGTTATTTAGTAATGTTAAGTATGTTCACATTTTTGGACAACCGAACTTAAGAACTTTTTCATCTTGCAAAAGTGAAACTTAATATATAATAACTCTCTATTCTCCTTTTTTGCACTCTACCCCACCTAGGCTCTGGTAACCACCATTCCAATCTATGTCTCTATGATTTTGGCTTCTCTAGATACCTCCTATAAGTGAAATCATCCAGTAATTATCTTTCTGTGACTGGCTTGTTTCACTTAACACAATGTCCTCAAGCTTCAGCATGTGCCAGGATTTCTCTCTTTTTAAGTCTTAATAATATTTCATTACATATATATATATATTTTTTATTTTGCAATTTACCTGTTAATGAACATTTGGGTTGCTTCTATTCTTTTGGCTAATGCGGAATATGAGTGAATAACACTGCTGTGAACATGGGTGTGCAAATAATTCTTTCATACTCTGCTCTAAATTTTTCTGGATGACTATTCAAAAGTTAAATTATTGGATCATATGATATTTTTATTTTTAATTTTTCAGGTAACCATAATATTATTTTCCATAGAGGCTGCACCATTGCACATTCTCGCCAAGAATGCACAAAGATTTGAATTTCTCTCATCTTTGCTAAAACTTCTATTTTCTCTTTTTGTTATTGTGGCTATCCTAATGGGTGTGAGATGTTATTGTGGTTTTGATTTGTATTTCTCTCATGATTAGTGATGGTGAGCATCATTTCATATGTAGCTTCTTTGGAGAAATGTCTATTCAAATTCATTGCCCATTTTTTAAAGGTATTTGCTTTTCTTTTGTTGTTGTTATTTAGTTGGAGGAGTTCTATATATATTCTGGATATTAACCCCTTATAAGTATGTGAGTTATAAATATTTTCTCTCATTCTGTAGGTTGCCTTTTTACGTTATTAATTGTGTCATTTGATGCACAGAAGTTTCTAATGTTGATAAAAATATAATTTATCTATATTTTCTTTTGTGTGTAATACTTTAGTGTCATATCAAAAAAGTCATTGTCAAACCCAATATCATGACTATTTTACCTATGTTTTCTTTATAGTTTTATTTCTCATGTTTAGATATTTGATCTATTTTTAGTTAATTTTTGTATATGTGTAAGATGAAGATCAAACTTTATTCTTTTCCTTGTGACTATTCAGTTTTCCCAGCACCATTTGAGAAAATACAGTGCTTTACCTATTGGATGCACTTGGCACCATTGTAGAAAGTTGTTTGACCATATATGTAAGCATTTATTTCTATGCTTTCTATTCTATTTCAGTGGTTTATACATCTGTCTTTATGCTGGTACCACACTATTTTGATCATTATAGCTTTACAGTAAGTTTTAAAGTCAGTTTTTGTCAAGATTACTTTGGCTATCAACATACCTATTTATCCCTGGCCAGTGTGGTTCAGATCAAGGGGCTGTGATTCCTGGTAAAGGGCACATTTCAGGTCCTGTTGGTTAGAAAAAAAAGAAAAGAGAGAGAGAGAGAGAGAGAGAGAGAGAGAGAGAGAGAGAGAGAGAGACTGATTGACTAGTCTCTCTTTTCTTTTTTTATCTCCCTTCCTATCTCTCTAAAATTAATAAAAACATACCATTGGGTAAGGATTTTAAAAAGACCCATTTAAAAGTGAATAATGAAAAAGACAATTCTTAAAGTTCAGAAATGGAATGAAGCTCTTAAACATACAAACTAGTTGGCTTACCTAGGAACAATGAATATAAATCTCACAGCAGTCTTCCAGTTTAACAAAATCTATTTTAAAAGAATTTGAAAATGCTGTCTCATTCTTCTAAGTCTAACAGACTTTAAATTAGCCCAGCATTATTTCCTGTCATCTCCCTATTCTCTCAACCACTCAAGGTACTGACCAGTGCTATATTCTCTGCTTCAAAATTGGGAGTCCAAGAACAGCAGGGCAAAAAAGATTAGTAGTTAACAGTATGAGAATAATGGGAGCCCCATCAATGGTTGGGATCATTCAGAATAAGGAATTTCCTCTCTGGTTTTCCACTCAGGGTTAGCGCCAGACAGAGCAACAACACCAAATTCTGTAGAAAATATCTTTTAATCCAATGCACTTTGATTGGATCATTCCTTGAAAATAAACTGTAATCAACAAAAATATGAGAAAAAACAATATTGTTAGCACATTGGAAAGAGAGGAAAGAGATCCATGGGAACCCTGGCACAAGTCATAGTGCCAGAGCCAAGAAAACATGAGTTAAAAAAGACAAAAATAAGAGTGATTGGAATAAATAAAATAAAATAAGATAAAATAAAATAAAATAAAATAAAAAAACAGGTGGTAATCACAAACATTTTTTCAGGGCCATATAACAAACTCTACGGATTGCTTGTGGCCCCAAGCAGACTTCCTAAGGTAGACTGAGACAAATGGTGGGGATCAAGGAAGGGAGTCCTCTTTCCCATGACTCCTCTTAATAACTCTCTCCACCCTCTGGAGTATTCTCCTTCCCATGTATTCCCTCAACATTACCCCTGTGTTTTCTCCTAGCAAGAAATCCTTGGGTTCTAAATTAATCTTCTCTATCCAAATCCTTAATTTTGTCCACTTCAACCTTAAACCCTAGACATATGTGCACAAACATATACCAAACACACAGACACACATGGATACACAACATACATATACGCACTCACACACACGGGTCTCTCCTCTTCTTGCCTTGAACTAAGCACCATAAGAGCCAGCTTCCTAGTACTTGGTGTCCCTCATACAGGGTGTGCTGTGAGATTGTCTTGTTAGGTGGCCTCATGATAACTTCAAAAAACAGAAAATCATAGGGGACTTTGAATTCGAAAAGTGCTCTTTGATGGAGAAAGAGTTGGCAATGGGAAAGTTAGTGAAATGATAGAGGTAATATAAAATAATACAACATATTTGAAAGAAATAAAGCAATAATTATGATTTAAATAGTATTTTCTCTTCACCTGCCACTACTTTGCATGTGTCACGTGTACTATCTCAATTAATCCTGGTTACCACACTGTGATGCAAATGTAATCAGTTTGGTGATGACGAACGTGAAGAGAAGAAACATGAGATCTCACATGCTCTCTTTTATGGAAACTCTGAGGTGGGATCTGGGAAGCAGAGATCTGGCTTCCTTTGAATAATCTGTTCTCCTTCAGTGGTATATCCAGCAGGTCTGTCTGGATTTGTAAGATATAGTCACAGAGCAGAGCACCCCTGCACTGTTGGGGAGGTGACTCGTCTCCCACTCCTCTCTGAAACGTGTGTTGGTCACAGAAGAGATGGGTACATGATGTAAGTAAAATATGACACTTGGTCTATTCACAGTAGCATTACAATCAATATACAAAGAGGTCTGTGGAACGTTCCTTGGACAGTCAGAGATGAGACGCCTCACACTGGCTTTTGGCCAAGGTGCATTTTTGAAGTTTAACTTCTCAGGGCCCCAGCTTCCTGCTTATGGTGGGGATGAAGAAAGAATAAAGGAAAGGGTAACATAGAGAAGACATTAGTAGGGATTCTTGCAAGAGTTCCCACACAACCCCCCGGCAACTCTTTGCTTGCACCCAGGGCCAACAGAAGCAGGGGAGGAAGGGAAGAGAGTCACTTCCCTTCTACCTCTCCCAGCAACAGATGTGAATTCTGGTGACCTGGGCTGTATAGTTTTCAAGGTCTTCATATAACTCCCTCCACCCCCAATTTAAGGATTTCTCGAGGGGGAAAAAAAAACATAAGAAGGATAGGAAGAACAATCCATCCCCTTTGCAGGGTATGAATGTGTTATAATTATTTTCCTTTTCTGTATTCTGAGTGACCCAACAACATTCCTTAATAGCAGCTGCACTTTTATATGGATTAAGAACCAAATGTTGAAAACACAACAAAAAATGGAATCTTATTGCACTTTCCAATATCTGACCTGCCAAGAACCAGGAGCTTCAGGGAAGCTAAATCAATTACTTAAGAAGTTTCCATTTTTTCAGGTTTTCTCAAGAAAAGTTGGATAGATACTCCAAAATCTACGAGAGAGAGAGAGAGAGAGAGAGAGAGAGAGAGAGAGAGAGAGAGAGAGAGAAAAGAAGAAGAAGAAGAAGAAGAAGAAGAAGAAGAAGAAGAAGAAGAAGAAGAAGAAGAAGAAGAAGAAGGAGGAGGAGGAGGAGGAGGAGGAGGAGGAGGAGGAGGAGGAGGAGGAGGAGGGGGAGGAAGAGGGGAAAAAGAAGGTGAAAAGAAGAAGAAGAAGAAGAAGAAGAAGAAGAAGAAGAAGAAGAAGAAGAAGAAGAAGAAGAAGAAGAAGAAGAAGGGGAGGAGGAAGGAGAAGAAGAAGAAGAAGAATAAGGAGGAGGAGGAGGAGGAGGAGGAGGAAGAGGAGGGGGACGAGGAGAGCATACAGAGCAGTGAACTGATAACTAAAGCCTTTCCACTGTGTACACGTTGGGTGAAGGGCTTGCCCAGAGATTTGTCAAGAACACTTAAGTTGACTCCAGAAAGTTTCCAGGGATTGCAATTGAAATAGCCCTTTTAATTAGTGACTTTTCCAAGGTTAGTAAGAAATTTGTACTCTTATCAGTAAACTCAATTTTTGGAACTCAGCATTTTGAAGCAAAAAATGTTGAAGATGTGGACTTGACTATCTTGTTTTTAGAATCTTATTGAGTAGTATGTGTTATACTACTTTTAAAAAGTTTTATTCAACTGAATACAATTCACCTAATGTCTATTGAATGACTAAGTATGCCTGGTTTGTGAAAGCCTGGTGTGAGAATTCAGAGATTCAACATGAAGTCAGGAGCTCACAGTGTACAGATAGCATGCAAACAAAATTGATGGAAGTTCATACTCTGTGCTTCAAGGAATGAAGTGTGTGTGTTGGGGCGGGGGGGGCGGGGGGGGGGGAGAGAAGTGATTCTGCTTCGGAGGGTCAGGACAGACCAGAGAAGAATTATAAAGATAAATGCCCTTGGTTGGCAAGGTAAAAAGGCAATGCAAACTGAAGGGACTTCCTTTGTGTTCTTCTAGTGCATGTATACCCATACAATCTTAAATAATTAGTCTTTCCATTTTACAAGTATGGCAATTGAGACAAGGAGACACAAAGTGATTTGTGCAAAGTCAAAACACTAAACCATGGATGGTTAGGCATTTACCTCAGTCTGTGAATGAGACTCAAGGTATGCTCTAGATTGAGGCAGATGGGCAATGGTCATTGTCACCTGGTGATGCATTCTGCTGTTAATATAGCAAACTTGATGTGCATATGGGAGTAGGTTAGTTAGAAATATGATGCGATATGATGACAGTTTGGAGAAAGATTTGAGAGCACATGCAGATTGGCAACAGAGGTTCCTGGATGAGAGGTCCAATTGCCCTGCTATGAAAATAGATGGCTCACACTGTAAGTGGTGTTTTAAAGCAAAATAGAACAAATGTTAACTCAACTGCTATTCATCTTATTTGAATCAGGAGGTCACCTGGTTATACTAGAGAAACAGATATCATTTCAGGAACTCTTGTCATGCTGAATCTCTGAATTCTCACACCAGGCTTTCACAAACCAGGCATACTTAGTCATTCAATAGACATTAGGTGAATTGTATTAAGTTGAATAAAACTTTTTAAAAGTAGTATAACACATACTACTCAATAAGATTCTAAAAACAAGATAGTCAAGTCCACATCTTCAACATTTTTTGCTTCAAAATGCTGAGTTCCAAAAATTAAGGAAGAGATCCAGGACAAAATGTCCACTAACCTTCACCTATGTGGATTGAGTACTTCAGGCCTCTACTAGCTAAAGGAGTAGATTGAGTTAGCCTACCAGGCAGCTAGTAGTAAAAAGGAATGTGTTATACCACTTTTAAAAAGTTTCCTCTGATATGCAGAGGTAGGAGCACTGCCCTGTGACAAGTGCCTGCATCACCGCCTGCCAGCTGGTCTTTGGGACAGAGAGGGTGGGAGTCCAGCCATCCGGTGCTGAGAGGGTTTGGAGGGAGCAGCTAGAGCCACCAGCCATGAGCAGAGCCATGCTGTTTGAATTCTCAGCTCTTGCTGAGGTTGGGCCTCATTAAGTGATGCCTCTCAGCACCTCTAGTCAGAGGGCCAGACAACAAGTAATATTTGTTTTCTAAAGGCAGAACCACTCTATTTGAGGCCACTCAGTCTGCACAAGAAGGCCAGAAAAAGGGCAGATGAAAGGAAAAAGGAAAGACAAGAAGCAAAGGATAGACATGTGGAAGAATGTGGCTACTGCTTTTTACACCACTGTTTAAGCTCCAGACACAGCAGCCAGGAGCTCATGTTAAATGGTAAGTAAATGAAAAGGCCAGCATGTCCAGGGACCCAATTACCCTCAGCCTGGTACACAGGAAGAACCAATTAATCCTCATTAGCTTGACTTCAGTGGGGCCACATGTGAGCAGCTTTGGCTGCTCTAGCTCCAGTTCGGGTTGTGTTCCTGGTCCAAACACCCCACTGTGAACCTTGTTTTTTCCAGGCTCAGGCTCAGCCTTAAACACTTGCTGCTTTGATCCAAGAAAATAGAGACTGTGGCCCAGAGGTAAGAAGTCTTCTTTTTAAATATCTTAATTTCCTGTAAAATAAGAATTCTCATGACCACACAGATATTCCATGAATCATGACACACTACATCCCAATTCTTTTACACATACTAATTACATACAGTCTTCGAGGTTCAAATGATCTAATTCTATATGTCCATATAGCCTAATTAAAATGCTTTAAACATGATGAGAATTATAATTAAATTGCTTATGTATCTTGTGTTCTATTAGTTTAAGAACCCAGTATAATAAGTATGCAATTGTTAAGCTAAGCAGATGACTTGATGCTAACATTCTGTCACTGTAAGGTACAAGAACAGCATTGATAGATCCAGTGTTCCATGGGGATGGAATCTTTGTCCTTCTATTTTAGTATTAGTTCCCCTCCCTCATCTCCAGTTTTTTTGTTTGTTTGTTTGTTTGTTTCTTGTTTAAAGTATTTCATCTCGTTTTTTTTCCACATATTCCTTATCCACTCTTCTTCTCCCAGACCCTATTGAGTTTCGTCTTCCTCAAAACATTATTCTCAGGTGCGAGCCAGTTGATTTATACAGAGCACCTCAGTCCCATCATATCTCAGTATTTCTTTAAGTCTGATCCAGACACCACTTGCTACTGACACAGGTGGGTAAATGCTAACAAGTCAAATTCTTGGGCTCCACCAACTGAATAACAATTACTAGGAGTGGGAAACTGAAATAAAATTTTAAAGTACATTTCAGAACCCAAACAGAACTATTAGCATACATTCCTAATTTATAATGTGATGTATCAAGAATGTAAATCAAGATGGTATTGAAAATACTCAGATATTGAATAAAATGTGTAAAAATTAAAGCAGGAGATAATTTAGAAATCTACTTTTTTAAATTTCTCAGCAAGAAAAGATAAATGTAGAGAAGAGGAAGAAAGAGTGCAGGGAAATTTTAAAAATATGTATTTATTGGTCACTTCCTATTATGTAATTATTATCTTCACACATATTTCTCAGCCTTTATGGTACCACTCCTCCAGAAGATGAGTCAACCAGAGTTTAGAGAGATTGAATGAACTCCTAATGGACAAAAGCACACACTCCCACTTCACCAGTCCACCTTCCCAATGAGAAGCCTTTAAAAGGAAAATTATGTGTTGTGCAGTCTGTAGGAAAGAAAACCAAACAGAAGAAGAAGATCTGGAATCAATATGAAAATCTTAGTAATCGAAAGACAGTTCACGCATACCGTTTGTCCAAAAAACCTTCACACAAATGTTTATAGCAGCTATATTCATGATTGCCCAAAATTAGTATCAACAAAGATGTTTCTTTACTAGGCATGAAATAAACTTAAATACCTACTATTAAGTGAAGGAAGACCACCATCTGAAAGGTTACATTGTATATGATTCTAACCATGTGACATACTTGAAAAGGCAAAACTATAGAAACAGTAAGAAGATCCATGGTGGCTAAGGGTTGGGAAAGGGGTCAAATAGTAGGCTCACAAGGGATTTTTAGGGCACTGAAACTATTCTATCTGATAGAATAATAGTGGATATATGACATGAATTTGTCAAGACCCATAGAATGCTCAACATCAAGAGTGAACCTTGATGGAATCCATGGATTTTAGTTAATAACTAGAGACCTAGTGCACAAAATTCCTGCACTCAGGATCCTTCAGTCTGGCCTGCATACTCTTGCAGTCTGGGATCCCTCAGGGGAGGTCCAATTACTGGTTACACTCACTCTGGGCCTAAGCCATCAGTTGGACATCCTTAGTACTGCTGTGGATGCAGGAAAGTCTCTTAACATTGCTGCTGAGCTTGCCAGGTGTAAGTCTGGCTTTTGGCTGAGCATCACTTCCCCTGCGGGAGTGCACTGTCCACCAAGGGGCAGCTTCTGTGTTGAGCTTCTACCTTCTGGTGGTCAGTGTAAGTCATAGTGATCGGTTGCTACATGTTCTATCAATTTGCATATTAGCCTTTTATTATATAGGATAGTCTATCAATGACCTCGCCAGGTGGCTTAGTTGGTTGGAGGGTTGTGCTATGCACCAAAAGATTGCAGATTTGATTACCAGTCAGGGCACATATTTAGGTTGTGTATTTGATCCCTGGTTGGGATGAGTATGGGAGCAACCAATCGATGTCTCTCTCTCACATCAATGTTTCTCTCTCTCTTTAAATACCAATTAAAAAACAAAAAATTGAAAACATAATAGTCTATCAATATTGATTCATCAATCATAGCAGGCATGACACACTAACGCAGCATGTTAATAATAGGAGAAACTGGGAAAGGAAGAGAGAGCTCTGTCACTTTGGCACACTTTTTCTAAAAATCTCAAATTGCTATGAAAAAATAAGGTTTATTTTTCAAAAGTCTCTGGCATTTGTTTTTCTTCAAAGGAAGACCGAGGAGTTTCAGATGCTCACAGTGGACCTGGTAGAGGCAAGAGCTTCATAGGGTGGATAGGACTTTTTTGTGGAGATTCATTTATTCATTCATAAACTTGGCCCTGAAGAGTATGGTCTATCACTGCTTATTCAAGATGTTCCATAAGTTACGTGCAAAATCTGGAAAAAGGCTCTCCTCTCTGCTCTGGGGGTGAGCTGACTAATACATGACTGGGAATTTTCCAGGAGACATGATTCTGTATAGCTGCAGCCCCATAGTCTGTGCAAACAAGTAGCACTGGCCTCATAAATTGTAACATTTACAGTGAAGTGACTCATACTCACTCACGTCAGAGAGTCTTCAAATGACTAAACTTTCAGGCCATAACATGGTATGTAGGGTGGTTGGCTGAAAAGTCTTCTTGAGGGCTCCCCCAGTACTGGGGAGTCTAGAGGAGGACAGCAAGAGGAAAGGCTGACTGAGCTTGGCTGCAAACCTTCAGAAATACTAAACTTTTGATCTGTTGTCTAAAAGGCATGCCAAAAATGTGATTTGTGGTACCACTTTAATCTCTAAACATAGCTCTTTTGTGGAGACATTAAAAATTATACTAGCTAACATTACTGAAGGCTGAACATTTAATACTTCAACAAACCCACAAGGGAGGTATGACTGAGAGCCCAATCTTACAGGTGAGAGACCTGAGCTTCCAGCGGTGAAGAGACAAGCCTAAAGTACCCAGCTAGAACAGCTGCCTTTGCCCATCTCCAAAGCTGGAGAGCTGAATCGTTTAAGTACATTGCTTTCCACATTAGTAACTCAGGACATCCAGTGGTTCCTTTAGTCGTCTCTGGGAGTATTCAGTGGTCAACAGAAACAGTTAGTCCCAATTCCGACCCCCACCCCCACCCTGAGGCATAAGTTAGACCTACTCTGCCCTCTTCATTCTATGCTAGTTTTCCAAACATATCCAGGGTCTCAGTCTCAAAATGGAAACATCCCTTCTTTCTCTTGGCTGTTAGGTCTATTGTCATAACACAGGTTCTCCCTGCACTAAATCTAGACACAGGAGATTGGGTCCAGAAACAAGAAGCCCCACCCGACTACCTAGAAGCCCGTGTTAATAATCATCCTTATCACCCACTGAGGGCTTCCTGAGTGCCAGGTAATGCATTCAGCATTTTTTAACTTAATCCCATCCTTATGAAGAAGATCCCAATATCACCCTCATTTCTCAGATGAGGAAAGTGGGACTTAGAGAGTATAACTGACTTGCATAGTAGCAGAAGGCAAGGCAGCCCTGAGAAGCAAGCTGCACTGCTTCGGACCCTTCAAGCCTCAGCATGTTGTGATAATGTGGTGACTGCTCAGCTTAAGTCGACCAAGGAGGAATTTGGGTCTTTCATATCACAGACTCGTTGTGGTTTTTAGATGACATTTAAAAATCAAGTATGTTTCTGTTATGTCTATTTTATCCTAATGTTTTCCCAATTGGAGCTTGAGACTTTTCCACTGGATATGACTGGTTTATATTCCCCAGGAGCCGAGTGGAATGCCATGAACGAGAATGTCATTGTTCTGAATACTTTCGATAGCTCACAACCACAGATCGTAGTATGTACAAAATAGATATACAAACTTCCTGTATATTTGTTCCTTCCATTCCAGACATGCTTCTTACACCACAAAAGGTTATGTATGTCTAGGAATTAATGAAGCTTTCAAAAGGGACCTTCCCCTCACCCCAAAAGAATATACACTTCAAACTTATTTGCAACATGGCAAGCTTATCATTTTTTCTAATTATGGACACTGCAGAGCCCTGGGAGGTAGGAGCGGTCTTTAAGGCCTAGGCAGAGGGCCTGAACCTCTTTTGCCAGAATTGCTTCAGCTTCTAAAAGTAAATGTATGAATGAACAATCTCTATTTGGGTTCTAGAAATAATATTATTTTTTAAAACACTTTAAGCATGAAAATCTAAGAATCATATAATCAACATCTATACTAGTAAAAACTTACATGAGGCAGGTGTCTTTGATATGGATTAAGTGTATATGAAAGACCTCCAGTTAAGTTGACAGAGTAGGTAAATACTATACCTGTCTCCTCCCATAACCACATAAAAATTACAACGAAACTACAGAACAACCATCATTGAGAACTGCCTGAAAACTAATTGAACAGAAATCCTGTAACTAGGAATATACAGAAGAAGCCAAGTGGACACTGGTAGGAGGGGAAGAGATGCAGAATAGACAGGCCCCACACCTACATGTGGCAGTCAGGAAATAGAAAAAGAAGTATCTCAGCTGCTAAGGGTTCTAATGCTAAGAAGAGAAATCCCCATAACTTCTGTTTGTAAAAATAGGCGTGATGGTGAATGAGTGAGTCAGAAGACTGATGGAGACCTAGGCGTTCCTCTTGAAGGGTCCACACGCAGGCTTACTCAGGGATTGACTCACTATTTCTGAGCCTAACCATTCAAAAAACACCAGAGACACCAGGGGAAGGAACTGAATTATATAGCTTCAGGGCAAGAGATGGAGGGAAAGCATTCTCCCCACCTCTTGCCCTGAACTGCTGATAGGTGCCATTGTTCCTTTGTTGAGGCATCCTTCCCCTAACCCAGACTGCAGGCATAGGAGGAACAAGTCTGCGTCTCCATCAAACTGGTAAACACCTATCACCCCATCATGGTCAATGCCTTGAGATCATGACTGATTCAGCTTGCAGACCCACTGAAGCCATTTCCAGGGCCTATTTCAGCTTGCTCTGTGGACATTTGTAAAATCTCTCAAAAGGTTTACAAACCCCAAACAAGCAGTGTTTGGCTTCCTTGTGCCCTGCTAAAAGGCCCTAAGCCCAGTTCTAGGACATGTTGCCTTGATTCACAGCGTTGCCTCACCTAAGTGTCTCCAAATCCAGCATACTAAGTGACTACAATCTGCAGATCACTTTGTAGCTTTGGGCCAGACACAGGCAGGTTGAATTTGGCCAGCTCCAGAGCCCAACCTTGGCCAGCTCCAGAGCCCTTCACAAGAGGTCCCAGCAAAAACACAACTGGTGGCCAGGTTCAGACCACACCAGAGCACCACCCAACCACCACCACAAACAACACACCCAAAGGGCAGACTCAGCAGGAACAAGAGCCCTATTAAAGCAACTTCTGCTTTATAGGATCAGCACCTGTATAACAGCTCCTCCACTGAAGTCACAGCCATTCCTCACAGCCAATCAGCCAGAGAGATAATCTCTGCCATTGTTATGCCAAAACCAATCAAAGCTGAATTACCACAGAAGGGCACATACAACCTACACTAGAGACATACCTGAAGCAATCAGCTCAGGTGATCAGGGAGACTGCCCCCCTGGGTCTCATAGGATACCTACTATATAGGGTCACTCTACCAATACTGGGAGACATATCAGATCTACCTAATATATAGAAACAAATGCAGAGAGTAAACACAATGAGGATATAATAAAATATGTACCAAATGAAAGAAAGGGAAAACATTTCAGAAAAAGAACTAAACAAAACGGAGATAAACAATCTACCAGATACAGTTTAAGACAATGGATATTAAAATGCTCAATGAACTTAAGGGAAGAGTAGATGAACACAGTGACAACTTTAATAAAAGGATAGAAAACATAAAAATGAAGATAGAAAACAAACAAAAAGAATCAGTCAGAAGTGAAAAATATAATAATTAAAAGTAAGAATACAGAGGGAATCAATAGATTAGAGGGAGCAAGGATTGAATCAACAGTTTAGAAGACAAAATGTTGAAAAAATCCAATCAGAACTGCAAAAAAATTTTTTTAAATAATGAGAATGGATAGTGGCCTGAGATATTAAGCATACTAATATTTGCATAATAGGGGGACCAGAAGGAGAAGAGAGAGAGCAAGAATTGAAAACCTATGTGAAGAAATAATTATAGAACCTGGCAAAAGAAATAGACATACAAGCACAGAAAGTGCAGAGAATACCAAAGAAGATGAACCCAATGGGGCCCACACCAAGATGCATCATAATTAAAGAGAAAATCTTAAAAGCATACAGAAAAATGTTAGTTATATACAAGTGGGCTCCTATAAAACTGTCAGCTGATTTCTTAACAGGTGACAAGAAATTGGCATGAAATACTCAGTGATGAAAATACAACCAACATTACTCAGCAAAGCTATCATTTAGAATAGTTAGATAAATTATAACAACTGAACCATTTAAAAAAAAACCTATCTGAGGAGAAAAAAATAATAAAGGACATGTCTCTTTTCTGTGTGAGTCCCTTTTTATCTTTTAGTTTTTGAAGGTACCCAAGAATTTGCTGTCCAACACCAGATTCATTGAATTTCTAAGTTGAGATTCTAAACTAGCTTGTAGTGCAACTTGGTCACTCTGTGTATCTGGCTGGCTAGAGACTTGTTTCTCTTTCTACTCTTTCCCAAGTCCCAAAACTCTTTCTATGGGATCTTTTCACAGAGTGGGTAATTCTTCTAGGATTCAATATCAGTTCAGTTTAAGCACCCATGCTTCATGGGGCCAACTACACATTTCCTATCAATGTGTGAGCACTACTACTTCAGTTCATCAATTGTAGGACACCTATCTTAGTCTAAATTAACACATGACCTTATCAAGCTGCTGCTAAGTTAGCTCTGAGATAGCAAGGAGTTCACTCTTTATTTCTGGCAATTGGGGATTCCCTATATTTATTTTTTTCCTCAGATATGTTTCAGAAACTGTATCATTATAATAGCATCCATTATTTTTATATTGTGTTAAGAGGCTTAGTGCTCCAAGGTGCTAGAGCTATTTAATGTTTCACTTTCTATGTAAAATATCTTTATTAAGGAGAAAAAGCACCAATCTATAATTGGATTTATGGAAGTTTATTAAAATATTGAATTTATTTAATGAAGAAAACTTGGAAATACATATGTGAATGCATTAGAATGAAATCTACATTCCAAGTAAGAAAAATATTCTCCATTATACAAGTCATTATTTACCTTTTGTGTCTTAGTCCGTGCCCACGTTGTTTTAAATCTGTGTTTTGATAATTAAACTTTTTTAAATTGTCATATGGAACTACATTTTTGATAAACTAATATTTACTTCTCATTCCTTGTTTCCAGGTTTAGTTTAATATTATCTTTCACTTCAGCTACCATACTTCATAGAAAATGTGTTCTCTTGTGGAGCCAAAGAAATGTAAAACAAAAATGACATACACACACATGTCCCAAAAGTATCCATCTGTTCATTCACCCTTCTGGAATTTAGAAATTTTTTTACACACTAGTATGGAGATTTCCCTTCTTAGGATCATGTATTTGATATTTTGTGGGACCTGGTAAATCCATAACATAGCCTGAGATAAGTTGTAGGGAGTAAAATAACATTTGTTATTTACAATTCATTCAATCCCCTTGACAATTGAGTGTTATTTTTCACTCTAAAAGAAATAGTAAAATGAAAATTAAGTACAGGGAGTTGGCAAAACAGGACCTTTATGTTGGTGATATTGAACACAGGGAACATGACAAGTGATAGCTAGTGAGGAATTATATTTCATATGAAGATGCTGCATAGCCAAATATAGACAGAGGAAATCACTGCTCATTGAAATCCTGTTTTGAAATATTTCTTAAGACATTTTTTTAAATGTGTTTGATTCCCCCATAGCTGAAGCCCCATAAAACCCATAGCAGTTCAACACTCCTCACGACCAGAACTGCCACCATGAACACCCCCTCAAGTAGAAGCTGTATTTACTGAGTAATTCCTAATTACAGCTTTAGCTAAGATTGTGAGGTCAGGAGAAGAAGTCACAGCTTTCTCAAATGGAAAACCTGAGGTTTAATTTGATCTGCTGATAAAAAATTGATTTGCCAAATTTGTTTTCCCAAGTCAAGCATAGGCAATCTACTAAGAAATACAGATAATGGTGCATTTTTTGTTCTATTTTGTAGTCATAAAAACTGTACAAACAATGTAAAGGCAGCTGCTAATTATGAACAGGTTTGATTTCCAAAAGCCATTCATAAGTATAGGAACAAGAGTGAGGTGAAGCACCACCTCTAACACTGGGAAGTGACTGTGTCCTTTGAGAGTTACATTATAAATCCATCACCAGGGATAAGGTCAGAAGAGTAAAGTCACTTGAAGGTGGCAGAACTGGAAGTTCTAATGCACCTCTAATGACAAGCTCATGAATAGATGACATGTATATTGGTGTAAATTTGGCAATTCATCACTAAAGTTTTGTTTTGTTTTTTAATCCTCACTGGAGGATATTTTTTCCCCATTGATTTTAGAGAGAGGGAAAGACGAAGAGAAATATCCATGTGAGAGAAACATGTCAATTTGATTGGTTGCCTCATGCATGCACCCTGTCCAGCACCAATGCCAGGTAGAAGCCTGCAACCAAGGTATATGACCTTGACTGGACTCAAACCTGGGACCCTTTGGTTCACAGATTGACGTTCTATCCACTGAGCCAAACCAGGTAGTGCCATTGCTAAAGTTTTTTTTTTTTTTAATATATTTTATTGATTTTTCACAGAGCGGAAGGGAGAGGGATAGAAAGTCAGAAACATCGATGAGAGAGAAACCTCGATCAGCTGCCTCCTGCACGCCCCCTACTGGGGATGTGCCTGCAGCCAAGGCACTTGCCCCCGATCAGAATCAAACCCGGGACCCTTCAGTCCGCAGTCTGATGCTCTATCCACTGAGCCAAACCGGTCTCGGCACCATTGCTAAAGTTTTAATCATGAATCTCAATCTTGATCCAGCAACCTCACAGTTGTCATAAATAAGTAGTTAAATATATATGAAATAATAATATCGGTGTTTTTATAGAGAGAATAAAGTTCAATGATATTGGTTAAAGAACTGTTAATAAGTGTTAAGAATTATTTTTAATTGTTAATAATTGAAACAATAATGTTACAGAATAGTCAAAACAATACAGGGAAATTCATCATGAGAATCTTTATTTTTATCTTTCACTGTTTCTTCAGACTTTATATATACGGGGACTTCTAGCTAGAAGAAGCTTAGGGAGCCTTATGTTTTGTTTTTGTTCCATTTTTGCTAATACAACAATTCTTAGCATGTAATTCTCAAAATTTAAAACCTGGCTTTCAGATAAAACTTCTCTCTTTATCTAACTTGGGCCCTCTGTCTTAATGTCTGAAAGAGTGGATGTTTCTTCATTCTTCATTTCCTACTCTGTTTCCTCACCTTTCTCCCACTTTCCTACTTTTTGAACTGTGGCTTCTGACCCTTTCCGGTTTCCAGTGGGGCAGAGGAGAAAAAAGGGAGCAGAAAACTTTATAACTGATTCTATAATAGAGGTGCCATGTTCTTGGGGCCTACCTAGAAGTCAAGACTCTTTTTGGTATGTCTTTTGGTTGCCTTTCTGGAGACCCACTGGACACATCTGATTGTATTTGCCATGACTTTGTCACGTGTTCCTTCCAGTTATTCACTCTCTTCACAGCAGCCCATCAGACAGAGACTCTCTGAGTTCCAAGGCCACCCAGGAATCCTCATGGCTGCATTAAAGATAGTCTGACCAGTTTTCCCTGATAGTGAGCCACATCTGTTCTATAAGAGACCTAACCTTCCTTATCCCTAGAGGCCGGTAGGCCCAGTCTGGTGTATCTGGCCCATCTAGGCTTTTAAGTTTTCTAAGCAGAAATAAGACATCAATCTACTGTGTCTACCTCACTGAGGAGAATACTTCTCAAATCAATTCTGAGAGGTCCTTGAAGCTTTGTTTTTTTAACAGGAACTTGATGTGAAATGGAAAAGCATCTTACTCCCCATCTCTTTCTGGTTGGAATGAGTATTCTTGTAGCCCACAAACTGCTCTATTCAAGGACATCTCTCTAAAACTTTTCCTTATCTCCATTCTTGTTCCTTTTATATCCTTGATGTGAGGGAGGGGCCTAAGAGTTATAAAACCTACAAAACTATTAACATCTCCTTTGAGATGCCTATCACGTGAGATGTCTTGTTTTCAAATCCTTCTGTCTTTGCTATGTATTACATATCAAGATCTCAGTAGAAACTTTATACCATATATAAGGATGTGACCAAACCTTATATAACAATTCCAACCCCTTTGACAGTGACAATTTCAAAACTTTGGGGGAGATTTTGTGAATAGGAAGAAAAAAAAAAACCTTTAAATTAAATCTGTGGGCAAGATTGATATGGTAATTAATCTGGTTAATTATAACAGGAAAGAAGCAAAGGGAAGGCCAAATATAATAGGTATGTCATTTGTTCAACTTTGCCAGGAAACTGAAGTTCAACACTCCTTAGGGGACCACCACTCTATTTCCCTACAGATGGTTGGGGGAAGGGACTGAATATGGGAAGAATAGACACATGCCGAGGGAAGGTACTTTTTTGTCAGTCACACTTGGGAACATGTCATTGGCCTGAGTAACCATGGCCACTGCAAGTGTGGGCAAATTTGAATTATTTCATCCCCTAAACAAAGAAGCTAAACTCTCTTGGCTCCTGGTTCCCTATTAGTTAACTCCTGGATTGAGGGGCTCTCACGTCCTTCATTTGCCCACATGGCTTATGGCCATGTGGATCCCTCACACAATGGACTAGCCTGATTCTGTCCTGGGCCCAACTGCAAGATGGAAAGGAAACTTTACACTCTGATTCTGCTTTTAGCTCTACTGAATCCCCAACTGCACTTCTTCTAGGACTAGATTAAGGAAAATGGGACTTTGGAAACCCAGAGTTATAATTCCATGCACATATAAATCAGTCATCCTCCTGTGTGAGTCTCAGAAAATTCTTTTTCTCGAGATATCCTAAGGACCCCACACCCAGGACTCAGTGGGAAAAGGGATATTGCATTTTCACTGATAACACAGTCATTTGACAGCTAAATTACTTCATTAGAAAAAAAAAAGTAAAGAATATGATTTCTGCTTGTGACAAGTTGAAAGCAAAAACAGAACAGGAAGAGGGGAGAAAATGCATGGTTGAGTAACATGGCTTAAAGACCAAAGAATTCTCAGGAAAAGGATATCTAACATCCAAGTGTAATGGTCTTCACATCCTGAAGTGAATTGTGCTATGCATTGAAAATCCTTGTATGGATGATTTGTTGTTGCTATCAAATCAAGGAAAGCATTTTATTTCCACACTTGGGTCTCTGGCCAAAGTGAAATAAAGGAACAGCTGTGAGTGGAAGAGTAGAGAATGGAATTCAGAAGAAGCAGGAAGTCGAAATCACAGGTGATCATTAGAATGTGAGATTCTGGGAAGTTGCCAAAATCTTGAGGAGAACAATGAAATGAAGGACCAAGCCATCTTACATAGATAATAAGGAGCAGAGTGACCCAGTTGACACCTGGCTTACTAGTATATATGTATTTGTTCTTATTAAAATGTCTGGAAGATGTTAACCATGGTTATTTCTAAATGGTGGAATTACAGATAGCATTACTTCTTCATTTTCTTTTATATTTTCATAATTGAAAAAAGAAAATTTGAGTTTAAAGGAAAAATATGAATAAGAATGAGATGAGTCAGGGAGACAGGAATTCACGGGTTTTGCCTTGGCAAGTCCATGCAAGATAAAATGTGCTGTCCAGTTGGCTGTTACATTTTTAAATAAAACAACATTTTTTTCTATTTTTAAAAATATGCACATCAGATTAGTTAGCATGTGTACACCCTACTTGTACTTACCAAACAAAATAAATAATAAATATCAAAACTGTATTTCCCTGCATATCTAAGAAAGAGCAAAAATTAAACTCTAGTAATTTCAATAAGGAAAATGTTCCCTTCTGAGGCCTGTGGGTACCAAACCACCTTTCCCAGCATACATCTTTGTAGGTGTTGGTAACATGAGATCATTTTGTCCGCTAGAAACAACACTGGACATAGTGGTGGAGCTTGTCCTCCTGTCCTAGCCTGATAATTGCCCTCTGACTTTCACAGAACCTTCCTCCATGTCACAGTGTCTAATGTTTCTCAAATGATATGGTGACAGCAGTAGAGGGCGTCTCCATGGGGGGTGGGGTGTCTTCCAATGGTAAGTAGCAGCTAGTAGCAGAAGCTGTAGATGCAAATGGTCCAAGTCATTTGCAAACCAGATGCTGCTTGTAAATGAGAGTGATTCCTAGATAACCACACTTGGAGAGATAAGGAGATATTGTCTTATGTATGGAAAGTCCTTACTCTGCTTTGATCAGAAAGATAGGCTTAAGAAGGGATGTGCCAGTGCCCTAACTCTTCTTGGAAAAAGATTTAGGTTAGGCTGGGAAAGTAAGATTAAAAAACAAACAAAGATCAGCCTAACAAATAGGAATAAAAAGGGGATGGAGTGGGAAGAAAACAATGGAGAGCAGTCAGCATTTCAATCTAATAAAAGACCTGGATTGACAGAGATAACATCTAAATAATATGGAGGTAAAAGGTTGGGCTCTGGAAGCCTGAATTTGAATCTTGGCAAGAACAAGTTTCTTGACCACACTCACTTACAAAATGGGAATTGTCCAGGAGCCTGTCTCATGGGTTATTGTTAACATGAGATAAGCTAATGCATGTTAAGTGCTCACTGTAGTGCTCAGCAGGTAGTAAATGATCAACAATAAATGTCAGCGCTAAGGACTGGTATGGCATGTAGCTGTGCTGTAATAAACCCCTATCTGTATCCATCCTTCTTATCCCATTCCTAATTTGCTTTCCTTCCTGGGCCCTCATTTACTGACCACCAGGAACCAATTTCACTGCTTCTTGTCCAAGACTGGGGTTCTTGATTTAATGGAAGTCATTGGGTTTAGTTTGTTTAATCAATACTGGAGCTCCCAGGTCACCCAGATATTTTGCACTGCTCTCCAAAAGCCAGGAGCAGAGATAATCATACAGGCTAAGTTTGTCATTAAATTCACGTACTAATCTCCCCAAACAGGCATTTGTATTAATCTATTTTTATAAAATGTGTAATCCAAGGCTTAGAGAGAATAACTTACATAAACACGGGTACAAAAGAGGACCCCACTTTTTTAAAATTTGAAGGTGAATGACTGCTTTTTAAAAATAAGAGCAGAGAAGAAAGTTTCTTTCTTCTTTCTCTTCTCTGTGAATGTGTGAAAGAAACAAAAAAGTACTTAACTTGACACTTTTGAGTATAATATTATCTAAAATGTATTTGAAGAATCACTAGTTCCACAACAATTAATGGATAATAAGCAAAAAAGTGAACATAAAAAGTGAAAACAAAACTAAACAAAACAAAAGCTCAGGCTAAAAAAGCTTAGATAATGTTGGATTAAACCAAATGAGATCAATATGTTTTCTGTGGTTGACTCTTCTCCGTGCCTATGTTCCGTTCCAGAATTATGAAGTGCTGTATTTTTCAAAGTAATCTGAGAGAGTTTTTAAATGGGAATTTTCTTTAATGAGTAATCTTTCTGAATTATTATTTCTCTAAAGTTCTACTATATTGCCATTCAGTGAAATTTTCAAATATATATCAGAGACTCTGTGCAAAATATTTTGGGACGACATGGAAAAGGAGCAAAATGTAATAAAAATACGTTTTTGTGTAAGTTAATAATAAAGTTTGTGATGTGAAAAGTCTAAAAGTGGTGATTCCAAGTAAAACTGGGTGATAAGCTTATTGGATTGTGTGTGTGTGTGTGTGTGTGTGTGCATAAGTACATTGGTGTGTGCACACACATGTGCACGTATCTAAGGACACATGTAGGTTTTAACACAGGGGCACAATGGCTTTTAATTTTTGCATTATTTATCATCTTGTTTTGTTCCATGTTATCAGAGGAGCATGAAACATGCTACTTAAAAGGTAATATAAGGATTGTGCTTGAGAAATAATTACTTGAGATGAGGAAAGGTAACAGGAACAGATATAAGGGTGAAAATGAGTGTAAAGGGAAGATAATTTCTCAGTAGAAAAAGTGTTTTTTCTCATGGCTATGGTGGGGAAACAAAATTTATAAGGTTTCTTGCACTCATTTCTATGTATTTTGTTAGTTTTAAACAAAATTTTTATTTTAAGACATTTTTTTATTTATAGAAAAGTTATGAAGGTAATACAGAGAGTTCCCATGTACCCCAGTCCTTGTTTCTACCATTATTGGCATCTTGCACTAGTATAGTACATTTATCACAATGAACAAAAATTGATACAATATTATTAATCAGACTCCATATTATATTCAAATTCTCCTTACTCTGTACTTAATGTCCTTTTTCTGTCCTAGGAGTCCATCCATGATACCACATTACATTTACTTGTCACATCTCTTTGGGCTCCTCTTGGCTGTGATAATTATTGCCCTTTTTATAACGTTGACAACTTCGCCAAGTACTGGTCCAGAATTTTGTACAATATCCTTTGATTGGGATTTTTGTGATGTTTTTCTTATGATTCAATGGAGGTTATGGGTTTAGAGGAAGAAAACCACAGAAATAAAGTATCATTGTCATCATATCATATCTTTAAAGCTGCCAAAAAGATGGTGGCAAAGATCAAAATCTGTTTCTAATTTTACCTAAGCACAAAGCTGGACTGCATTTCTTAACCTCCCTTGCACTCAATGAGGCCATGAAATTGGGTTCTTCTGGCTAACAGAAGTCTCAAGCTCTGTCCATTACAAACCACCCTTAGATTTTCCATGTTATTTTCTCATTTACTCACCTGCTAGTCTAATACAAAGACATCAACCAATATATGAGTTTTGAGACCCTAGGAAAAGACAGGAAAGCTAAAAGGAAGGATCCTGGTTCCCTGAATAACTCTGTGGAGCTGAACCATGTGTTTTTTCTTGATTTTAGAGAGGGAGAGGGAAAAAGGAATAGAAACATCAATGAAGAGACTCATAGATTGGCTGCCTCCTTGCACTGCCCCCAATTGGGGATCTGGTCCACAACCCTGGTATGTATCTTGACTGGGAATTGAACCAAGACCTCTTGGTTTAGACCTCAATATTCAACCATGGAGCCACACCAAAATGGGCTTAGTAGAATCCACTTTTTAGTAAGAGTCCATTTCCCTTTATAAATCTGGAGAGAGTTTTTTTGTTTTTTTTGTTTGTTTTTTTTTAAAAAAGAACTGTTTTATGAGTACCTAAATCCTTCCAGGCTAGAGGACCTCCCTGAAGCACCAGACCTTCAAAACCATTTGTGATCTGTTCTAAACAAAAACAGAAATCCTTCTGATAAGAGATCTTTACTAAGTGTGCCCCTTCCAGCACAGCTCCGTGCCTACTTCCATACTCACATACACTCTGGGGATATCTGTATGTTGAACTGCTGGCATTCAAGTGAGGAAGCAGGAAAGATATTTTGCTAATATGTGTTAATTTATTCTTGGGTTAAAACTGACAATTCTAGAAATAAAGTCACTCAAAATGTGTTTTTCCACACTGTGGAGAGTTCACATGGGGTCTGCCATGCTGGTGGGAGTTTATTGTCTGAAAGGCTCCACTAGGATCCTGACATCCATCATCCTGTTTCCGCAATGCAGTTGAATAAAAATGGCCTTATGCCAGTGTTGCTTGAAAGATGGAAAACTGATTTATTTGAACTTCACCCCTGTTTTATTGTCCCTCTTTTCACTCCTGAGTCCTTCAATGGATCATAGACTCGTGGTCGGCAAACTGCGGCTCTCAAGCCTCATGCAGCTCTTTGGCCCCTTGAGTGTGGCACTTTCATAAAATACCACAGCCTGGGCAAGTCTATTTTGAAGAAATGGCATTAGAAGAAGTTTAAGTTTAAAAAATTTGCCTCTTAAAAGAAATTTCAATCATTGTACTGTTGATATTTGGCTCTGTTGACTAATGAGTTTGTCGACCACTGCCATAGACTATTGGGGATAAAAAGTCTTCCCAGTGTCAATGACTCACATCACTATCTTCTATTTATCTATAATGATATCTCTCCTTCAATTAAAATGTTTTGTCTGGAATAATACTTGCCTTTAAAAAAAATTCACAGTTCCCAGGCAATTTCTTGGAAAGTGAGTGGATTTCCACCATATGATGGTACATATAAACACATGAGCTCTACACTTTCATTTGGTCACTCCCAATTTCTCCAACCTATTCATATAGGATGCTGCACATGCTGGGACACACCCCTCTTGTGTTATGTCTGCCACATTCCTCTATCAGTAAATTAATCTGATGATAACAACAGAAAGGGAATTCTGGAAGTCTAGTAAAAATTTTCTTAGGGATGTTGCCATGCAATTCTCCCAAATTTCATTTTCCCTTGTTTAAAAAACCATCTTGTTAGTAATCAGTTCAAACTGATTAGGACTAACATCAAGCTTGGTAGCTTTCCCTTTCAGTGGCGATCGACTCAGCCGGGAACAGCATCCCCACATCCTCTCACAAGACAAAATTGACTCACTGACTTGCAACGTATGGATATCAAGTCACAAGGTGGGGCTAGCTGACCTGAGCTTCTTGAGAAGGTCTCTGTCTGGCATGGCAACTTTAAAGATAGTGTACTTCTTGCATGTCAGCTCAGGGTTTCCAAGGCACATGAAGAGAAAGAGAGAGAGAGAGAGAGAGAGAGAGAGAGAGAGAGAGAGAGAGAGAGAGAGAGAGAGAGAGAGAGAAGAGGCTGTAAACTCTTTATGCCTGATCTTGGAAGTCATGCAGCCTTACATCCCCAATATTTCATTCACTGGGACAATCAGAAAGGCCTACATAAGTTTTGAGGAGAGGGGATTTAGACCTCACTTTTTTACAGAAGACTAGAAAAGTTTTGTAAAAGTATGTGGGACTAGGAATGTTTTGAGAGATTAGGAAGGTAAATGAATTAGGGGAGAAATTTAAAGCTAATGTTTGTTTGTTTGTTTGTTTGTTTAAAAAAGAACAGCAACTAAAATCTGTCATGATAAAATTTTAATAAATAGCACTTAAAATTGTCAGAATATTTGTCTTCTTAAATCAGCTCATTATTGTTGCCACATATATATACACATACATGCACACACACAGTTATATGCATGCATACACAACATATACAGATTTATACACCTATCTACATTCTCAGCCAAAGCTTCCTTCTCAGAAGTCAAACTGACTCACAGGCCATCATTGAATACAACATCAAGACACAACTGTTCCTCAAGTGGACCTAGGCTGATGAGGTCAGCCAAATTGTTTTTGGTTTGTCTATGAACTTGGTTATGGATCCCAAGAGAAGGAACTGAAATCATCAAACTAATTTCACATGATGTACTAAGAAGAACACAGAACCACATGAAAGAGCTTAGTGATTAGTTTACCAAGTCATCCAGCTCTATGTAAATGACCTGTGATAAATGACTGGTCAGCCAAGGAACAGAAATTATGCATTATTTCCGTAGTTTGAAATGAAATGCCATTTGTATTTGTCATTGACTAGTAGATTGCGTGGGACAAAACTTTCTGCAATCACATAAGTGACTTAGTTAAAAATAAAATAATGATATGAGATTTTATCTTAAGTTCCTTATTTGGATCATCAATGGTGACTTACAGATGGTATTAATGTGCTGGCAACCATGTCATTCACTTACACAGAAATTTTTTAAAATATATTTTATTGATTTTTTTTTTTTGCAGAAAGGAAGGGAGAGGGATAGAGAGTTAGAAACATTGATCAGCTGACTCCAGCACACCTCTTACTGGGAATTTGCCTGCAACCAAAATACATGCTCTTGACTGGAATCAAACCTGGGACCTTTTAGTCCGCAGGCTGACGCTCTATCCATTGAGCCAAACCAATTATGGCAATATACGATTTCTGAATATCAAAATATATAAACAAGGCCAATTTCTTTGGGCTTTCATTTAGAATTTTTATTATAGGTTCCGAGAGTCAAAAAGTATACCTAGAGCTTTATCACAATATATTTCCAGATTTTGCATTCTTCCGCTCTTTTTTTTTTTTTTTTTAGTTTTTAGTTTTTCTAGATATAAGATTAGTGTAATTGAATGCGTAAGTGGCAGTCTCCTTATCTAAACCTATGTGAATCCTAGGGCAGACCTGACTGGAGAGAATGAAAATAATCATAAGATAAATGTGGCATTTGGATATGCCAATATTTCTTATAACTCAAGATTTCTTAATACATTTACCATTAAAAGCCACAAATAGCTGCTATTTACCATTTTTTGAATGCTTGCTGTATGCAGGCACCATACTGATGACTTTAGGTAAAATTGCTTCTTTGATAATTGCTTCTTCTATACAGCTGTTATTATTTCCATTTTATAGGTAAAGAAATTCAGTCTCTATCCTAAAGATTGAATAATTTGGCCAACAACATGAAGTGGTGGAACTGGGTGAACCCAGATCTGTCAGATATGAACCTGCCCCTCACCTCTATAGTGCACTGTGCTTTAGAAAGACTAACAACCTACAAAGAAAGGCAATAAGAAGTTGGAGAAGTGACCAGAAGAAGCACCGTAGAGGGTGCACTTTTGAGCCTGGAATCCCATGAAGAGTATAAGTAAATATTTAAGAGTAAGGAAAAGTTTGATAGAATGGTTCCCATGGCTTGGATAGAGGCTGGTTCCAGGAATATCCACACTTGAGAAACTTAGAAATTATTTTTCTGGATGAATGACAAATGATTATAGATATAACTGTCTTGATTTGGGCCTGGTTATTGGTTGATCAGTACTAAAAAATGATACAATATTGGAATATAAGGTGAACAGGAAAGTTACAAAATATAATTGATGAAAGGAATTAGGTGTAGTTCTGGGAAGAGATAGTAGCTCCAAAGACACCTCATAAAGAAAAAGACAAGCTGATTTGGGATTGGAACAGAGGCAATTCCCCCACCCAGGCATTCCCAGTGGCTTTTACTTTTCTACACAAATGTACATCTGTGAGTCTGAGTGTGGATGTATGGGGGTGGGTCTGAAGCAATGTTTAAAAACTATTCAGGTTCAATTGGAGGGTGGTGGTACTACTTACACGGTTTTCTTTCCCATAGGAACTACAATTCTCTCATTTTTTACAATTCTCATTTTATCTTATCGAGTTTTCTCCAAATCTTCTCTATCTTTAATGTGCTTAAGAATCACTTGGGAAATAGTGTTAAAGTACAGATTCCCCAGTAGTAAATCTGGGGTAAGGTCTACATTTTTATATTTCTAACAAGCTACCAAGGGTTGTAGTCATGGTGTTATAAAACAATAAAATCATCCTAGCATAAGAGAATGAAGATCATTACTTTCTCCCAAGAAAACAGCATTTTTCTGTTTTGCCACTGCACCCCATTTTCTATATATTCTAATTTGTGGGTACAGCTGAAGAAAAGACAGACAGTAGGTATTACCCTGAATCTCAGGCCTGTTGGCCTCCCTCTCTTCCGAGTGCTTGCTTTCTCTGCTCTCCTCCTGTCTCTGCCTGATCCCATCTGGATGCTGGACTTCCTTATTCTCCAGAGGGAATTCCACTGAAGCAGCTGCTTCCTCCTCATGAGTATCACCCGTGTTCTTATAGAACTCTTAGATTCTAGATCTTGGAATTGAGCATGAGAAATCAGCTGGCCTATCCTCCCGCCCTCAGAAATTGAATGTTTAAACCATTCAAAAGGAGGAAGATGCTTATTTTCCTCACCCAACCCACCTAAATTTATTTTTTCTTCCCCCTTAAGTATTTATATTTTCAAATATCAGCATGGATCTGGTTCAGTTCAAGGCTCAGTTATCAAGACCATATTTGTATTAATTTGGTTCCATGTCAAGCATTTCAACTTCACACATTTATTCCATGATTTGCTAATGCTATCAAATGACACATCATTTTATTTTTCCCCTTTGTTGTTTTTTTTTTTTTCCAACTAACTTATTTAATGGGTCCAAAATGGGTGATTAGACCATAAAAACATGTGGTATCCTAATTGGATTTTGAAAATGTGTAAACACGGCCCTCCAGTGGCTTCCTTTTACCATCTGGACCAAATATAAACTTCTGACCATTGATTTCAACTCTCCTCCACCTACCCCACCCTTGTGCCCCTCTCACTTGTGACTTCTCTCCAGGGTCCCTCTGCTCTAGCTAAATTGATCTTCTTATTTTTTCAGAACCATTTTCTCAATTTCTGCCTCACAGCCTCTGCTTGTACTAGTCTACTGAGAAGAAACAAGCACCTAACCTTCATTCTGTACACCATTCAGAAGGATTTTTGGGTTTCAGCTTTGGATACCTCAAGGAGTATTACCAAAGTTAACCCCATCTATTTTTAAGTACTGTCATCTCTAGTTCATGTCAATGTTTTCCAATTATTGGGGGAAATTTTGTGTTATATTCATGCATATTTATGTGGCTTTTTGAGTCATTTATAGACAATCACTGTATGTTGGGTACTAATCAAAGTGTGGGGATTGCAGTGAACAAGCCATCAAGGTTCTTTTTTTCAAAATATATTTTATTGATTTTTCACAGAGAGGAAGGGAGAGGGATAGAAAGTCAGAAACATCGATGAGAGAGAAACATTGATCAGCTGCCTTTTGCACAATCCCTATTGGATATGTGCTTCCAGCCTAGGTACATGCCCTTGACCAGAATCAAACATGGGACCTTTTAGTCCATAGACTGATGCTCTACCCACTGAGCCAAACCAGTTTCGGCAAGGTTCTGTTTTTAAGATTTTTTTCAAGAGAGAGAGAGAGGAAGGGAGAGGTAGAGAGAGAGAGTTAAACATCAATGTGAGAGAGAAAAACATCGATTGGCTGCCTCCTGCATGCCCCCAGCCTACAACCCAAGCTTTTGCCCTGATCAAGAATCAAACCAGCTACCTTTCCATACATAAGATGATTCCCAACCAACTGAGCCACATCAGCAAGGGCAAGCTGTCAAATTTTTAATATCAGAGTTTACATTTTATTGGATAATGAGCAATAAACAAATAAATAAACAATAATTTCAGCTAGTGAAGAAGTACTTACTATTGCTTAATCTGAGGCTAGAGGGAAAGAAAATAACTCACTTTTGATTTAAACTCTCAGAATGCACTTTACAAAACCTTTCATGTACTGAACAAACACCTTAGACTCACTTTATTTAGATGTGCACATTAAAGTCTACATGTGAATAAAACCTGTTAGACATGTTTCAAGAGAAGGTTCTATAAGAGGCCAGTCATACCTAAAAAAATGTCACTGAGGTGATTGACCATTAATTTTATTGGTGAGAAAATGCTCTTCTGTAATCTTTAATACAGGTCAGAGTTTCACAAACTTGAGTTTCTCATTAGTTTCTCAAATGTTAATCAAACTCATATGGGTACTTGTTAAAAATGCATACAGCAAATAATTCTGGTGTGGTTGGCCTTTGGAACACATAATAAAACACTATGTTATAACACTTTGATAACAATCAAGACACTGAGATAGGTAGATTGGTAGATGGATGGATAGATGATTGGATGCATAGATGGATGGGTAGATGGGTGGATGGGTGGGTGGTTGGAAGGAGAGATGGATACATGGACAGAAACAAGTAATTTTAAGCTGGCAATTAGTAGCTGAATCTAGTAGACATATGTTATAAAATATGTTCCGTGATTTCAGTTTTATCTGTCCTGTGCCACTCTGCCTATTATTTGGAAAGATAAGCTCACTTCAGTCTCCTTCCTCTAATTTTCATGAAGAAAAGCTTATTCATTGAGCCCTAAGTGTAAAAATTATTTTGAGAATAAATAATTAAAATAGGATGTGTAAAATATAAACTTTCACTTAATTGCCCATTGATTTACATATAAATTAGATTTTTTAGAGCCACATTTTCTCCAGATAAGTCACTTTTAAGTCTCATTCAATTTCTCTGGTATAAGAGGATATGTAACAACATTGGAAACAAAGATACCTTTATATTCTAATAAGAGTAACTAAGAAACCATCATTATGGGGAATTTTTTTTAATCAAAAAAGAAGAGGAAGGGGAGGAGGAAGAGGAAGAGGAGGAGGAAGAGGGGGAGGATAAGGAAGGAACCATGATGCATTAGGATAAGGCACTAAGCCTCAGGGTAGTTGAGAGGCCTTAGGATGGTTTCACTGTTGCCAAGCATCTTCCTACAAGGCCCTCCCCAGTCTAGGGAAGATGGCAGGAGAGGTGGTTAGCAAGAATCATGTGGCCATTACAATATATTAGTTCCAGTTTGTTCTTATACCTAACAAGAAGCAGTGAAAAGTGTTTCCCTTTTCAAAGAAACTAGAGTATTCGGAAAAAGGGAAACTGGCATTTCATTCTCCAATTGGAAGCCTCTGGACTCCCAAAGATGTAAGACCCTTCTTCAAGATGTCTTTAGAGAAAAGTACCAGAGTTCTTGGAAAAGCTTGATGTGCAGCCCTGAGATTTGGCAAGACATATAGGAATATGTGCCCCTCTTTCAGCCTAGAAATTTCTAAAGGCATGAGTATCAGAACTTGGAGGGATTATGGCAGAAAACTTGATGAACCCCCAATCCATCCAGTTTCCTTCCATGCTTGAATGATAAAAAAAAGACCCAAACCTTTTATTGGTTTCCTATCAAAGAGCCCACACATTAGTGGAGGAGCTGCAGCCATGGAATTCCTTCAGTATGTAATGGCACACAAGCTACATTAGGGAGGGTGGCAGAAAGCTTAAAAAAACACATATCAATGTGGAAACCACTAGGAGCAGATAGAACCAGGAAGAAATCAATACAGCCCAGAGGTACCTCCCCATCCCAAGGACAAGAGGCCATTTAAGAAAGGATTTCTCTGAGTCCACTAGGCCTTCTTCAGGCTCCTGAGAATCTGGGTCTAGAGGAAGGGGAGGATAGCATTGATCCAGAGCCAGATCTTACCCGCCCCCCACCCCTACCCTCTTTCTTAGCAGCCAGAGTCACAGATCTAGCTGTAAATTGGATATGCAATTAAGGGTTTAAATTAAGCCACACTAAGTTTTAATTACCAAATGTGACCAGGAAGTTATGGAACACACCCAAGAGTTTGTTTAAGGAAGAGAAAATAGTAGATTCTACATAGCACTATTGAGTGCAGAGATGTTTAAAAATACATAAGACTATTTCACTTTTCTTTGGATCTCAGTTGCATTTCCTTCAAGATCCCATTGTCATAGAAGCCTATACTTAAAGCAATTTTTGTATTCTCATGGTCAAATAATCTGAGAATGTAAATTTCCCTTTTATTTTTCTTACTTTTTGCATATTTCTGTGATTGCGTCATGTAGTTTCACTCATTGATCACTCCACATTAAATATTTTATCAAAAGTTCAAAGTCAAGTACTTGATCATTTGCAAGAAAATCTATTTGGCATTGAAGACTAGGTCTCCAGAGTGAGGGGATTTGATGACATGCCAAGGCACTGCATCCAGTTCCCTAGGTGGTATTTTAGGAAGTGCACAGCAGGAGCAATGCTCCAGCCAGATTCAAAGAGAAGTGCATAAACTCCCAGTCTGAGCACATGCTAAACAACATCTACCCTTGTTTACATTTAGCCACTCCTATATATACTTTATTTTACTCTGAATTAAGGTCTTGCCTCAATGTAAAATGCTCTTGGAAAAGCACGTTTAATGAGAGCAACCTCAATTGAACAAACAGGATTAGGCAGACTAATCAATAGACTAAGAATAAATGGGTTTAGTGGTGCACAACTTAAAAAGGAGACTCATCCTTTATTTTCATATATTGACTCTCACATCAAATCTTTGTTTTATTGTTATCAAAGTTAAAATGGAAAGGATATATATTTTAAAATAAAATAACATTTGTGTTTCTGCTCTTTAGATTTAAAAATACATTATGGATTTCTAAGTCTAATATTTTTATATCAATAAAATAATTTTTTTTGCCAGGAACATTCCTAAGATCCCTCTTCTTTAAATTTATGTCAGCCATATAACAAACTAATAAAGATGTAGGTTATATTAGTTTCCTTCACTTCAGTGAATAATGATGTAACTTCCAGAAATTATTTAACAATCTTAAAATAGTTACTCTTCAATCCGCCAAGATATTCAATCAATAAATATCATTCCATGTGAACATTACTATGACTGCCAAACTATGCAATCTTATAATGTATTTTTGGGGGGGTTGGAAAGTAGGAAGAGGGGGACAGGCAGGATGAAACCAAATATTCTATGGCAAGAAGTCTTTCAGGTAGACTGGCCTGATTCCACATAAATCCATTTATATCTGGAAGTCTTCACTGTTGTTATAAGCCTGGAAATCGATGACCACCATCCCTTTGAGAGTCTGAAAACCTGAAATAAGTGTTTTTCTTTAAGTACCTTTGCAAAAGTGCTTAATTTTCCATGGGAACTCACTGTCATGACCTGGCTCCTGGAATTCAAGGAAAGGGTGGAAAGTCTAGTCCAATAAACGAATAAGCTTCAGGAACTTCAAACTTTATTATTTCTGATGTGAATCTAACACTTTTTTCCATTAAAAAAAAAGGCAAGGTATTTTGCTTTTAAATTGTTCTTTCAAAGAGGAGAATGAGAGTGTGCAGCCTCCTTTACCCTGGTGAACGCCTCACATTCTATATCTTGTTGGCTCAGAGTGTCTTTGTTTGGAGTCCAGCCTCTGGGTGAAGGTCAGCTTATGAAAGACAGAATGAGGTTCACATTCTTTAATTAGTTTTGTCAGAGTTTCTCGATGGCTGGCAATAAAAGTAAGACTTTCTGGGAGATCAGGTTCTCATCCTGAAACTTTGGATAGAATCAAGTCCTTGAAAGGCCAAGATCATTTTCAGCCCATTGTTTTAGTCTATCTCTGAACTGGGCTTTTTGCTAAAGAGCTTTAGAGCCAAACTTATTATGTCATCCCCACAGTCATGGTCCATAGGCACCAATAAGAAGGTCTCTTTGATATTAACTCATAGAGACCTGCTATCTTCGAAGGGCTTCATAAAACAGTGTATTTCGTGAGCCAGTTGGGAGAAAAACCATTGTTTGAGAATGTTGTGAATGAATCAGTCTGGGATCCAGATTTCTCAGAATGCTCAGAGGTGTAGTCTTCCAAAGTGAAAGATTAACAAAAGGATGAGGGCAGCTCACCAATGATGCTGAAACTTGGTGAGAAACCTGTATTAAATGGAGAAAAAAAAACCACAATACAATAAAACCTTTTATAGAAACATCTTTGAAATCGCTGTGCCCTTTTCTACCAGCAAGTTCTAATCTCTAATCCCCATGTAGGTCCTTTTAATGTTGACCACGTGGCTGGATAAGAAGACAATAATCTTACAAATATGTAACTTCGTCGATATGGTCATGTAAAAAATGGGCCATTGCAAACTCATGAAAAAAACAAAACAAAACAAAACAAAAAAAAAAAGAAAAAGAAAAAGTGACCATGTCTTTTTAGCTTATGGAGCAGCTGGAGTTTGTCTGAAAGAAACCACACCCTGTGCCCCCTCAGTGAGTCAACTCTCTCCTCCTTCCTTGGGAAATATCCACTTCTCTACTGAGGGAGGAGATAGCTTTAAATGGAGGTACACTTTTTTTACCCCTCTGCCTGAGGGCCTAGGACAGGGAGAAGATGTCAAATCTTATGTTGACATCTAATTTTATAAATATTCCTCTTTGGCAGCTTGAGTTTCCTCTATAGGTCTATATCAGAACCAGTGACACATTCAGTTCAGAGGAAGACATCTGCTTTCTAGAGGTTACTAAATCTCTTCCTACTAACTTTAATGTTCATGGGAAAAACAAAAAAAAAAAGTAATTCTCCATGAGTCTTGTTTTTCTCATTTTAGACACCAGATGATTCTCAAAACCATTTTATTTATTTATTTATTTATTTATTTATTTATTTTTAATCCTCACCAGAGGATTTTTAAAAATTGATTTTCAGAGAGAGAGAGGAAAGGAGAAAGAGAGAAACCTCAATTGGTTGCCTCCTGTAAGTGCCCCAACCTGGGATCAAACCTACAACCTATGTGTGTGCCCCGACTGGGAATCAAACCCGCAACTTTTTGATGCATGGACAATGCTTCAGTCACCTGAGTCACCCAGCTAAGGCATGAATATTACTTTGAGTCCACATCACATTCCCCAAATGAGAATTTCACACATCAAAATGGAAAATAAAAGCAAACAGGGAACATAGAAAGTAAGTATTTGCTTTCCACTTTTTGAGCAAATGTTCATCAAGATCAGCTTCTCCAACTGGAGATATGTACTTTGTGTTATATTTCAGACCTATGCCCACTGATGTCATCTCTATGAGAACTTGCCTGCCATATCTTGGGATCTTTCCTCCCAGTGGAAGGGACCAGGCAGTTAATTTAGTCAGAAGACTATTGAACATAAGTAATTACTTTTCACTGGGAGAATGTACTACACACATGATTTCTAGAATATTCAACTATATGGTGACTTTTCCATATTATTATCTAGCTCTTAATTTAATATTCTGGAAAAATGTTTCCAGAGTTCAGGGAGGACAGGAGTTGTAGTACCCTGATGTGCCCTGACAGCTGCCTCTTCCATATCCTGATATAACTTTTGTTATATCAACAAAAGTAACTTGTAAACCAGTTGTATTTGTGACTTGGCCCACAGTGTCACTCATTGCTGATGTCTGCACATCAGGCTGGCCTCTTGGCTACAACAGTTATCTCCCAGTGCCCCAATTCTGCAGCGGGGTTTGAAGTTCTTAAATTATTTTCTGCCCACGCTTCTTAGAATTGCTCAAAAAAAATAGCAAATAACAACAATAAGCCTGTATTAACTTTGCCTGGGACTTTTCAGAAGCCACATTCAATTTACAAATAAGTGAAATGGATCTTCTTGATCAACTATGACAATAAGCACTGGCCTACATATCCAGGGCCTGAAAGAAGTGGAGGCAATGGGCCTAATGAGAAGCAGTCAGTGAATCTAATGAGAATCAGACAGAAGGCCTAATGAGATATTTAACATGCTCTGCCTCTCCCTCCTCTTTTGTTCAGTTTTCATGGGAATCTGTGTTTGGGGAGCTCAGTTGTACTGGCTACAAGCAGAAGCACATGGCCTGAATGGCGTGATCCAGGAGACAATAAAAAGACAAGTATACGGCCAGGGACGGGGAGAGAGGAACTTGGAAAATATACCTAAAGGCCGTGATAATGTGGTTGGTGGGTTTTTATTTTACTTCTATTTTAATTGTGTCTTTGTCTTTTTTGGAATACTATTTAGTTATATAGAGAGCTATTGGTGACACAATAAGCAGGCAGAGATTTCAATAGCATTACATCACTGCTCAGAGGTAAATACAGATAAGAAAAGCATGCTATGCTATTTCTGTGGCTGGCTGTTGCCATTCAGAGAGAAATGATTGGAATGTAGGTGTCACACAAAGAAGATACCTGGAATAGTCTCCTTATGAGGCAGCATTCCATGGAACACTAGGTGTTTTCATTTGTTGACCTTGGATGGAGTTTGCAGCTAGAGAGATGGCAATCAAATTATAGGCTCGGCTAGGCTGAAGATGGGGGCAGGGACACAAACCTTACTGAGTTACAGCTCTGAGTCTCCATTACCTGTACTGAAGCCAAGTGAACCAAACACGTATATGTCTATGCCACTGTTTGAAATTTTGTTTGACCCATGTATTTAACAGTTTAGGAGTATACCTTGGTTTTGAGAAAATAAGCAAAATTTCTGTCTTATTTGATTTTAAAGCTCAATAAATTTGCCTTGGCCCTTTTTGCCTGCCTATAAAATAAGTCTTTCTTGCTATAGATGTTCTTTTTTTTATTTGCTTGCTCAAATAGATGCTTTAAATGCAACTTTGTCCTATCTATCATCCAACTATACAACTATCTATCTATCTATCTATCTATCTATCATCTATCTTATATCTATCATCTATTTATTTTATTGTGACAACTCTTCTTTTGGTTGTTAATGTCCAGCTTCTGCTTGCCCACCTGTATCTGAGTTAGAGATCTGAAGGTGAACAAAAACAGGCTTGCTCTTTTTGTGGCGCCACCTAGTGGCCTCACATGGCCACACAGTTGTCAGCAACCAAAGTCTTAGATATCAGAATACGTACTACACAGGTTGATGTGTAGAGGGTAAAACTGAGTACAAGTATACTGACATTCATCAGTTCCAGGTGCTAGACTCAGAATTCACACATGTCATCTCTTTTAAACTTTACAAAAACTCTATGGGATAGATATTCTCTTTTTATTGTTATTCATATTAGCTAAAATGAGAGTCCTGTGCTAGATGTTTTACATATATAGGTTTATTTTTCCAGTAATAACACTATGAAGTGTGAATTATGTGGTCTTTTGAGTTTAACTGCTAAAATCTCTAATGGGCTCCAGGCGTATTTGCTGTGTGACCTTAAACAAATTACTTAACTTCTCTATGACTGTTTTCTCACGTATAATAGCACATATGTCATAGGGTGAATGAACACTTGTAAATTGTTTTTAAAAAGTGTCTGAAACATAGTAAGCATTCAATATATGCCAGCTATTATTATTAATAATAATAGCAGCTATACCTCTTGCCGCAGTATAGCAAAACATTGCTGGACAAAAAGACTCACTAAGGTGACTGGTCTCTTAAATTTTACACTTATAAATCTCAAAAGGAACTTAATTGTACCAACCAAGCCTAGGTGCATTTCATGTTATTTTTAGATTCCCCAAACAAGTGTTTCCTACCCTGCTATTCTCACATCTTCTACACCACAGCCACTCAAACCCTCAGCTTATGACCTTGCCTCTTTATTGAGAAAATAAGCAATTAACTGGAGCTTTTTCTTCTCTGCCTCTATAATTACTGACATACCTGTTTTCTGCCCTTTGTCTTTTGATAAGGGATAAAGTTTCCATTCTCATCAAATGGTACTGTTCCAATTACACACATGGATCTCATGCCTTGTCTTTTCAAAGACTTGGCTCCTATCTTTGCTAAATCACCAAATTCTCCATTTCTACTGGATCACTGCCATCAGCATATAAACATGTATCCTTAAAATATCCTGCCTGAGGCTAATCCCCTCCCCGCTTGATATTCGTTCTCTGCTTCCCTTTGTTACAGGTGGAATAAAAGGGGTGGGGATTCATTTCAATAAGATCTCTGCCTTTGTCAGGTCATTCATGACTGCAATGCCACCAAATTCTCCAGCAGCCTTTCTTTTTGCTCTACTTCTTAGAAGGACTTAATGTATCTTCTGTGAGTTTGTGAGACAGCATGATCTCTTGATTCCACTTCCCCTCACTTGCCTCCTCTGACTGACCTTCAAATGTTAAAGTGCCTGCTCCAGAGCTCCATCCTAGCTCCTTTCTGTTCTCTACCTGTCTCTTTAAATTAGAAAACTCATCAAGACCCACCACCTTGAGATTTACTTCATAAAACTTGAAAAGAGATATCCCATCCTTGACCTTTCCCTGAAACCCTTGACTTGCCATTTCCATATGGATAGGTAATAGGTATTTCCAACTACCACAACCTTAATTTCTTTTAAAAAATAAGGGCATTATATATATATATATATATATATATATATATATATATATATATATATGATCATTTATGTAATGATCACACTTAAGAAAATTAACATTTGCCTGGCCAGTGTTGCTCAGAGGTTGAGCATTGGCCCATGATCCAGGAGGTCATGATTCTATTCCCGGTCAGGGCACATGTCCAGGTTGTGGGCTAGGTTCCCAGTGTGGGGTGTGCAAGAGGCAACCAATCTATGATTCTCTCTCATCATTGATGTTTTTTATTTCCTACTCCCTCTCTCTTCCTGTCTGTGAAATCAATGAAAAAAAACATTTAAAAATTAATATTAATTGTATAATTTCATTGAATGTACAGTTTATATTTGAATTTCCTCAAATCATTCCAAAAATATGTTATAGATGGGATTTTTGTTTTCCTAATCTGGGTTTCAACTAAGATGTGCACATTGCATGTAGTTCTTCTTATTATTAAAATTTTTGTATAATAATTTATGTTAATATTTTATTTATTTTTGGAATTAATGTTTTTTAGTTATAGTTTATATTCCTATTCTTTTCTATTAGGTTCAAGTGCACAGCATAGTGTTTAGAAAATCATACATTTTACAAAGTGTTTCTCCTATATTTCCAGAAACCACCTGCACCATACATAGTGATTGGCTATGTTTTCTATGATGCACTTTATATCAATATGACATATTATAATTACCAATCTGTGCTTTTTATAAAAATTCTCAGCTGAGGATATTTTTTCCATTGCCTATAAGTGCTTAAATTAACTGTTACAAACACTACTTTTGTAGTGTTATTTTTTTTTCAACAAATTCCACTCACAGTGAAATTCTAAGTTAAAGAATTCGTTGAAGCTAACCTAAAGAGAGATAACCTAAAGCTTTGTGAAGTCCACTGTCCTTAAGAACCCATCGATAAGACTTGCTCTGGCTAGGAAGAACCTAATTGAGCAAGATCTTTGTAGACCAATCCTTCTCAAGTCTAGATGTTCAAAAAGTCATTGGAGGTAGGAGGCTTTCTACAATATACCAATACTCAGATTCTATCCAGACCAATTAAAACAGAATTTCTAGGATTGTACCTGGACATTAACTTTTGTAAAAGCTCCTTAGGTGATGTTGATATGCAGTCAGAGTTCAGAAGAAAATATTAATTTAGTACCAACTGGGCATTAGGGTTACTAACATCTATACTAATAAAAGAGAAACATGCGAATCGGCCAGCCCTCCACTACACCTACCAGCCAATTGGGAACAAGCATGCAAATTAACCCAACAAAGATGGCAGTTGATTTGTATACACAGGCATGGCGTGAAGACTGAAGACAGCATAGAAGGAAGCCAAGCACTTGCAGAAGGGAGCAAAACAGTGGAGAAGGGAACAAGGCAGTGGAGAAGGAAGGAGTGAGGCAGGAGATGGGAGATGGTGAGGCAGTGGAGAAAGGAACAAAGGGAGCCTCGGCAGGCTTCGCTCCCTTCTCTGCTCCACTCAGGCTGCAGGAAGCCCTACTTTTGCAGGAATCTTCCTGCAATGGGCCTCTAGTTTCTAAATAAGATGATCAACTCTTTGTACCTACAGGGTTCTATATAGTTGTGACCTTTTTCATTTAATCCCACATTCCACTCTGTCTTTGTTGTGGGATAAATTTTTAATTTAATAATGATTATATACTCAATTCATCAGATTGAGTTTTAAACTCATTCAGAAATGAATCCTCATTGAAAAAACTTTAGAGTGGCCACTGAGAGATCCCAGGGCTGGATTTCAGGGAGTAAAAATTCAGCATTGGAGGGGTTGTTTAGCAAGATACCAGGGACAGCATCAGTGGAGGAATAGTCTACACCACTGTTCAGACAGGAAGTGAAGCAAATCAAAAGATAAATGCCAAGAAAACTCTCTTGAGGAGAAAATGAAGCTAATAATTTTTCTTTGACAAAGATTCATTGAGTACCTATTGTGTTCTAGGTATTAGATGTAGCATTTTAGGTACAATCCTACTTTCCAGGAGCTGAGAGTTTAGGAAGGAGATGCCATCAAATAATTTCAAAATAGCATGGAAAGTTATGAGCAGAATGAGAAAGAAAATATGTAGCCCAAGGTGAGGCATTTGAGCAGACCTCCAGAAAATTCAGTTGCCAGGAAAATGTTGCCCTCAGGATATGGAGTTTGAAATGGTGGGGACAGGCAGTTTATGATCAAGGCCATGAACCACATGAAGGTTTGGGGTGCCAGCTTTTAATGGGATGCCAGCTATGGAGCTCAGGGATGGCCCAGCCTTGAGTTGTTAAGCTAAATTGGGCGTCTGCAGAAAGTGAGGCAGGCAAAAAGGTCTTGCATATCTTGTTCAGTTTCATTCTGTATTTTGCTCATCACATTGACAGTTAGGATTACTACTTTGCTAATTCAATTGTTTTGCTTCCATTTGGTTAATCTCCATTCATCTGATGATTAATTACAGGTGGCTATACACTGAGAAATGTCAGAGAATACCTTGCCCTCCCTTTGCTCCTTCCCTCAATGAACAGAGTCCTGGAAAGCCTTGGGGCTGCCTCAGGAAATGTCACATACTCTCTAAATAAGAAACTGAAGAGAGGTGGAACCTTTAAATTAATCTCCAGTGGAAACCTCAACCCACTTTTTATAGTCATTCTTGGCACAAAGGATCTCCCACATTGGCTAAAATCCCAAAATACAAAATTGGTAAAATGCAGAACAGAAAGCTGGCATGGACCATGTAGTGATCACCCTGTCCCACTGACCCCCAGCCTTGGAATTCTGTTAGGACTTGGCTTCAAGGCACATTCCTTTAACCTTTGGTAGGCAGAGGTGTCCAGCTCTTGCACTGTGTACATGATTTAAAAAGAACTAAGAATAGGCTCTTAACAAACCACTGCTTTCTAAAGGTTAAATCTCACGGCTCCAAGTGCGACCGGGAAACAGAAATGTATTCCAGATCACCGAGCCCACAGGTGCAGAAGTTGAGTGCTGCAAATTTCATGTGCAGGCTGGCAGGGCTCTTTCTTTGAATCTCCAGATGCAAAGGGAATATTTTATGTACAGGAAGGCAGAGGCTACACAGGGACAGCTGGGCTTCGGAGAAACAAAGTTTGAACATGTGGTTAACTCTACCACAAATCCCCAACTCCAGCCACCAACATAGGAGGGAGAAAGAAAGCATCCAGGGGAATTTCATCCACACATTCTTTCCAATAACTTTGAGTGCTTACTATATATCAGACATTTCCAAAAAATATTTTCCTGCCTGTGACAAAATTTCTCACACTAGATAAACATGTTTCTTGCCACTTAGAACTCATTATGCAATTCAGGGTGTGAGAACATTAGGCATTCCATTTACCCTGATAATATGTCACCAGAAAAGTGATTTTATGACTTTCCTTTTCTCTAACTGACCTAGTTCCTTTCCATAAGTGCCCTGGAGAGAAACATAGCTTGAGAAGTGGATTTCACAAAGGAAGTAATCTGCATGAAGAGGGTCAGGAGCTGCTTACTGGAAGTACAGTTGTTAATTTCTCTTGTGCCCAATGGTTATGATGCCAAGAGGCTGTTGCCATGAAGGGTCATAGGTTTTCAAATTTTTCTTGAACAGGAATCCAAATTATTTTCTATGAAAACTTGGTGGCAATGATGACAGGGAAATAGGCTAAGGAAAATATTAAAGGAGATAAAAAGAAAAACACACACAAGAATAACCTTAGAACTCTAAGGTCAGGAAAGGATTTGGGGAAGTAGATATCAAACTATTATTTATTCAAAGATATTTATCAAGCCCTTATTATTTTTAGGCCTTGTTCGGTAATAGGGATATAATACTAAGTAATAGGTCATCTTTCATGAAACTTTTATTATAATGATAGAAAAACAAAAACTGAAAAAAAATAATAAATAAAATGGCCAATGCTGAGGTAGAGTGGTGTTAAGTGGGATGTGTGTACTTATCTTGGGGTAGGTATTAATTCATTTAACACCTGGAAGATACACCTAGAAGATAACATTTAGGCAGAACCCAATCGCTACATCAAAGAGTCATTCTTTGAGCAAACAGAGCTGATTCTTTGACTTTCTCATTATTTCTGTTCCCAGTTCAAGAGATGAGCTGGTGTACCCTTCATTTCAGTATCTTCAGTTTCATTACCCATCAGCATCGTGATGCTGATGAAGTATAAGGGAACATCTAATTTTGGGACCAGGGGGACTAAGACACAGAAAGACTAGTATCTACTTTATGTGCCCACCTCTGATCAAGTCCCAGACCACTTTTCCAGGTGGTTCTGAATTATTTCTTATTCATCCAAAAATATCAAGAAACCTATCCAGAGCATGTGCTCCAATATCTTCAGAACAATGGCATGGGATTTATTCATTTAGATTAGGAATAGGATACCATTTTTCTGCCAAGGGCAATTTGGATATTTATAACATTAATGATCCATACAAAATTATCAACTTAAAAATTAGCTATATTTGGTCAAACATTTAATTAATCACCCCTGATGCCTTGGCAGGGCCAGACAACATGATTTCGCGGGCCGTATATAGCCCATGGGCCAGACATGCCCCACCCCTGATTTAGATCAAGGAATTAGAAAAGAAAAATATTAGGAAGCTAGCAAGCTTGCCTGATTAGATATAACTCTTTGGGGGAGTAGGAGAGTGGTTACTTTCTCCACTCCCCCACCCCAACACACACACACTCCTTACATTTAATTTTTGAGGTATTCTCATTCTATTATCAACAATATGGAAGAAAGGGGATTCAATCCTCTTATTCAAATGTTCTTTATTAAAGCAAAGACTTCTGTTTACCTTCAAGCTAAATTCACACTTCACACCTCCAGGGGGGCCATGGGTTTACCATTTAGAGTTTGGCTTTGGCTAGCCCTGACTTGACCAGTATCCCAAATTTGAGGAAAGGGATAACTACCCCGTATCAAATACATCATGGTGCCTAACAGACTTCCTGGGCAGCTTGTACACCTTTCTCTCTGCATTGTCCTTTCTCAGGTATACCTCGCTCACCTTCATTTCCTTGGGAGTTTGGGGGTTGCCCCACCATAGGTCTTCTGTCCACCCACCAGTGCAACAGGTGCTCTTGGTCTTTAATACTTCTGCACACATTCCAACTAAACACCTTTACTTAGTTGCCTCTTTACATATCTGAAAATATATTGGAAACTTTTCAAGTAAAATAAAAGATTTTCCCAATGAAAGAGGAATTGTGGAAGATAAATCCAAAGCACCATGATTCTATTACACAGGTCACTGGGGAGTAGAGATGGATGGGAGCCTGTACAGCTGAACCATCTATACTAATAAAAGTGTAATATGCTAATTAGACCAGACATCCTTCTGGACAAAGGCAGAGGTGGTTAGGAGTGATCAGGCTGGCAGGCAGAGGTGGTTAGGGATGATCAGGTCAGCAGGGGAGCAGTTAGGGACATCAGGCCAGCAGAAGAGCAGTTAGGGGCATCAGGCCAGCAGGCAGAGGTGTTTAGGGGTGATCAGGCAGACAGGCAGGCAAGCAGTTAGGATCCAGTGGTCCCAGATTGTGAGAGTGATGTCTGACTGTTGGTTTAGGCCTGATCTCTGTATAATTGTGCGTAAACTGGCAGTCAGACATCCACTGAATTGTCCTAGATAGGAGAGAGTGCAGGCCAGGCTGAGGGTCCCCTCCACCTATGCATGGATTTCATGCACTGGGCTTCTAGTCTAGAAATAAGAGGGCTGCATCCTATTCTCCAGATCCACCTCAATGTTCTCCAAGCCTTATTTTCTCTGAAGCGAGTGTCTGTTATAGTGTATCAATCAACTTTCCACATAAGCTCCAGATGGTCAACAAAAATTCATCAATTTCCAAGAGTATATGGACATGATGACATGGCCAAAATACATTTTATTTTTATTGGCTTCTCTGTAGATATTTTAACAATAAAACAAAATCATTTTTCCTGCTCAAAGAAACTTACCATTTCTGATAGGAATATCCAACAAATGCCTGGAATTCATGTTAGAAAACCAAGAAAGAAATGTGTAGCTGTTGTCTGTTTATCATTTAGCTCATGGATGGAGGTCTGCCTCCTTCAACACAACTTCTTTAAATAAAATTGGCTCTTGTGAACCAGCTGTAATGACATATCTTCCATAAAGCCTTCTCTGATTCCCTCTTCCAAAGCTATAGAATTGCTATCCTTCTGAAAACCCAGCATGTACTCTGCTTCTATCGAGAGTCAATTTATAATTAAGCATGGAGGACATAAACTTTAAGAATAAAAGAATAGCAATAAAAACAACAAATGCTCTTTATTGAGAACTTAGAAGCTGGTCAATGAAAAATCCTTTTACAGCATCTCATTTAGTATTAACACTATTAGTATTAATTTCAAAATGATTATATAACTCATCAAAATCACACATTCTAACTCATACCTGTTTTATTCCAAATTCCTTGCTTTGATCACCAATGGCTCCTGATATTTTTCAAATTACTCTTATCTCCTCCCATCCTGCCAGCCATATCATGTGCACCATATCATGTCCGTATACTCTTGACAACTGATGAATTTTGGGGATTGCACCAGGGGATTTTATCCCTCTCAAATGCTGAGGTGAAATGATATTGAAGACCACTTTTTTTAGGACCACTTTTTGACCAGATCTGTCTGTCTTCTTTCATCTACTGGGTTTTATACCTCTGTAGAAGAGGAACTGTACCTTTTCACCTCTCTTCTATCTCCCCCATACACCATCACTGTAGAGTTTAGAACAATGTCTTGCTCTTATCATTTCTGAATGAGTTTTTAAATAAGATTTTAATAAATAGAAGAACATTAACTAGAGTAAACAGATTATATAAGTGAAATATAATGTACAAGTGATAACATCTGTAGTCAAAGAGGGGCTTCCTAGAGGAGGTGACATTTTTTATTTTGTTTGCTGGAAGAACACTTATTTAGTGGTGATGAAGGTGAAGGCAACCTATTGGGAAAAATTGCCGAATGGTCTGAAATAAAGTATTTCTTGATGTTAATGAGAAATGATGGTGCTGATAGATTTCTTATGACCATAGAACAGAATAGCAAGAAAGTTTAATTTTGGGAATTTCTGTTTTCCATCCCAGGATCACTTCAGTCTTGAGTTTTTACTTGCATTCCATTGGATGCAAGTGGGTGAAGGTATGTGCTAAAAATAGGCTATTAATGTTTTCCTTATAATTAGAGCACACGTCAGAAGAGACTAATGACCCCAACCCACACTGTTTTCATTTCATTTGGTTTCAAACAAATAAACCTGATAAATATTATCAGAGTTACATATGCTCATTAAGGGTTATAGTCAGTGGCTATGTTTGTTTTACTGTGTAATAGATGATGAAACCATGGCCATGAGTGCAATAAGCTGGAATGGTTTTCATATTTTCCCATCACAACACTGAAGCCTTGCTCATTGTATTTTCACTGGCTTGTATTCGAAATAGAACAGCTTAATAAAGCACTTACTCATTTTGACATGTCTTAAAGCAGTCCTCATTTACATCTTCTGATCTAGCTCAATGATACATGATAGATGTTTGAAAATGGTTCTTAAGTATAGCACTGAATATGAAATAAGCATTTCCAGTGGCTACACAACTAGTGTGAAAGCTTTCAAATACAAAACAGTACTTTTAATTACTTACCAATTCACCACAATTGAGGATTTTCTTGGTAATGATTTTATGGATTAGAGTACAAAAATTGACTCATGCTATATAAAACTGACATTATAAAAAGTCACAGTATACTCTATTGGTCTACTGTCTTTATTTATTTATTTATTTTGAGATTCCAGGCTAGTAAATGAAAATAACCACTATAATTATGTCTTTATGAAAATACCACACATTTCATATCAGATTCTCGTGGCTTTCATATTTTTAAAGAGACTTAAAATAATAAGGATACCATAAATTCTTACAGAACTGGTAAAATTATACCTGTGATTTGACTATCTAAAAAGTTTCTATCCCCTTTTTTTGCTGTAATCCATCCTTCTGTCAACAGATTGATTTTCTGAAACATAATCTGACGCCTTCACTCTCATTTGAAACCCTTCAGTAATTCCCTATAAACTCAATTCAAATGCTTTTGCATGAGATATATGACCCATATATCTCATATCATGCCCTATGTTAACTCTTTTAAATTCTCTTTTCACCCTTTTTTCACTTCCCTCCTACGTAACTCGCAATCACCCTGAACCTCCTATCTTGAAACTTGCAGGCTTTTACTTTTTAGCCTTCACATACCTTCCCATTATCTTCTGGGTAAAATTGTTTTCATGATGATTCTACTCAGACATAACTTCTGAGATTTTTTTTCCCAGATTTACCCAAAACATACAGTTATCCCATTCTCTGTGCTCCTCTAGTACAATCTCTAGGCATTCATAATATGACATTTCTATCAGCCTGCATTTTTATGTTTTAATGTCTACTATCTCCCAACAAGAAGATTTTGTCTGTTTTGCAAGTAAAAACTCAAGACTAATACAATCTCAGGCCCCAAAGAGATATGACATAAATGTCCACTTGCAGAACAATTGAATAATTAAATGACACCCTGCTCCTCATAGAGAAAGAATACACCCACAGTTTCTGCCTTTTAATGCTCTGATGCTAGTTGCAGTTTTGGACAGGAGTTCCCAATTGGTGCCAGGGATATGCTTCAGTGTCCAAACGGCTTTTAGTTTCTAGGTAAAACCACATATGCCTAAGATAATATCAGGAGTCATTATTTGAAGAACCACTCCTCATTTTGTCTCCATAAATATGGTGAACACATATACTTTCTTTGACAATGTTCCTTTGAGTTTCTGCTGAGGTATATTCATTTAGAAGAACAAAGGGTAATTAACATGTCACCAACAAGACAGCAGGAATTGTATGTTTGGCAGCCAGTTCCACAGGGAAACAAGCCTCAGTTTAGTTTCTAAACAAACTTCAGGAAACTGATTTGGTGGGAGAGGAACAATCTTACAGGGAAATCTGCATAAGAGCAAAGAAAACAATCACACTTGGTAGTGAAAATGGTTCCCCCAACATTACCAAAGACACTCTACTGTTACTTACACACTCAATTCCATTTTAAATGGTAGCCATTGGAATACAGTTAAAGAAAGAAATTACATAAATGGTGAAGCTTCTGAGATGATTTTGTCAATACCTTTTATTATTTAGATGTAGATAATTGCTAAGAAACAAGTCCTACTTGCCTAACCTGTTTGGGATATAGTGAAAACTTCAAGTGAACTTAATACATGGAGGCAGCAGTGTGATAGAATATTCAGGCCATCAATTCTGGAGTCAGATAAGCCTGGGTCCATCACTTACCATCTTTATGGCCATAGACAAGTTATTTACTTTTGTTTAGGCTCATTTTTTTCCACTATTAAAAACACATACTACTACTACTACTACTACTACTACTACTACTACTACTACTACTGCTACTCTTTTGGATGGTCTAGTAAGGATGAGAGATTCTACATATGGAATATGCCTTAAAAAATAGGAGTTATCAATAACTGATGGATATTGCAGTAGAAATAGGGAGCTATAAATCATGTTTGGAATTGACTTCTTGTCATTTATGGCTATACAACATTCAAATCTTTGGATTTGGGAAGAGCTCTGCAAGGAAGGAAGAAGGCTCGCCTTCCACTATGGAAATTCTAAAGGACAAGTCCCTGTCTACGGAGAGTGGACACTTGGTTGAACTCATCCAATCAGGACCTGTGCCTAGGGCTTTGCATCTAGAAGGGACAGGCCATAGGGGCATCATCCAGTGCTATTATCAGACTTCTGCCTGCCTGCATTCCGCAAGAGGATCCCACTACCCAGGCTTCCTTAGGCCCCGTATGTGCTCTGTGCCTGATGTTTCTGGGTGCTCTTTGACATCCTCCAGCAAATTAATTTTTTGTTGAGATTAAATATATTAATTTCTGCTATTTCTGACTAGGAAGATGCTCATTATAAATGTAATTATAATAGAGGCAGACCAATGCTTTCCAACCAATTTACATGCCTTTGCTAATACACTTTATGCTATAATACCTGTTCAGTTATAACTATGGCTTAAATTTCTGTATTCATAGAGAAAAATGAGTCTACAAAAATGGGAAACTATGGATGAAGCGTAAGTTTACTTTAAGTCACAAGATTAAGTCAACTATATACACAAACTAGCATAGGAGGCATTTCTGTCTACTCTGAGTTAAGGGCCTATTCTAATGGGCAGCAAGGAAGAGCGAGTGAGCAGAAGCCTAAAAAATCCAGTCCCACTAATTGAGAGCCAGTTACAAAAGAAGTGGTCCTCTAGTGCAGGCAAAATATTGTGCTAAGTAGCCAGTGATTTTCCAATGTTTTTAGTTGGAGGGAAATATATGACAGATGTGTTGGCTCTAGAAACAATAAAGACAGCTCCTTAAATCATGAGGAAGGAGGTTGGGGAGAAGATAATACACTACAGAATAAGTCAGTAGGGAGTGGGCAGGACTGTCAGTTATGGTTGAGGGTATCAAGGGCATGATGTGTTCAGTAACAGTAAACAAATTGGGAGTGAGCAGGCCTTGGATCATAAATATTAACCAAAGTACAGAGCCCCACCCTAAAAGAAGATGCTATTCAGCTAGAGAAAAACAAACAGATCAAAGTAAACAGAAACTCAAATTGGGCAACAACATTGCGGCACTGCACATAAATATAATGAAATGAATGGAAGAAAAGAATGAACCAGTAGCCTGTGCCGAGTTCCAGTATGACAGCAGTTCTCAATATCCAGTGCATATCAGAATTATCAGAGGCTCTAATTAAAAATGTACATCCTTGGGTCTGTTGCGCAATAGATGTTGCCATAATGGTATCCGTGTGGCACCTGAGTTTTATCTTTTAAACAAGTTTGAAGATGCTTCTAATGCAAGTAGCATTTCTCATTATATTCCAGAAGAGTTTAACAAGGCTTCTTAGGTTTAATAGGTGAAATACCAGGTCACATTGTCATATAGCATGCTTAAGACTAACACACCTGACATTACAGCATTATGAATAATCTGAGTGACTTAAGGTCATTTATGAAAATTCTGATTTTTAAGATAGACTTGTTATCTAGTGATATATACAACCCACTGGTAATAATGATCATAACTGAGCCCTCACTGTAGGCCAGGCATTGTTAAGTGGTTTATATGCATTTTAAAAGTTTGCTCTTCAAAGCAATTCTATGAATTTGTTTTGTTATTATTCCCATTTTACAGAGGAAGCAGCTGATAAACAGAGAGGATGAGAATCTTGGGCGTCATGTACACTGATTGTTAATTTTGAGGCACCCAAACATTTGGGCAAACATTAGTCTAGTTATGTCTGTATGGATATTTCTGGATGATATGAATGAACATTTGAATTTGTTAACTGAGAAAAGCATATTACCCTACCTAATGTACATGGGCCTCATCCAATGAATTAAAAAAAAAAAAACATTCAGGACAAAAAGTCCAGTAAGAGAAAACTTAGTCTGCCTGATTTCTGAGTTGGGGCATTGATCTGCTCCTGGCTTTGGGCTAGACCTTACAACTTTGACTATACTGGTTCACAGGCCCCTGGGGGGCTCAACACAGGAAAGATGGTGCCAGCCTGCCAGGTTTGTGGGAGGAGGATTCAATACAAGGACAATGGCAGCTGTCTCTCCAGCCTTCACCTTGAAGCCACACAACACAATTTCTATATTTGTGCCTCTGGCACTTCCTGAGCCTCTGTTTCTCCACAAGATCCTAAGGGGAATACCTGTGAGCAAGTGAGTCTGTGTGTGGACCCTTTAAGAACATGCCTGGGACAGATAAAAATCACATAGTCATATCAATTGATGCAGAAAAAGCATTTGACAAAATCCAACACCCTTTCTTGGTAAAAACTCTCAACAAGGTGGGGATAGAAGGATCATACCTCAACATAATAAAAGCTATATATGATAAACCCACAAAAAGCTTCATATTCAATGGGCAGAAGCTACAACCATTTCCCCTAAGCCCAGGAACAAGGCAGGGATGCCCACTCTCACCACTCCTGTTTGACATAGTACTGGAAGTATTAGCCATTGCAATTAGATATGAAGAAGAAATAAAAGGCGTCCAAATTGGAAAAGAAGAAGTAAAGCTATCTTTATTTGCAGATGACGTGATATTGTACATAAAATCCCAAAAGACTAAATAAAAAACCTAATAGACTTAAGAAATGAGTTCAGCAATGTAGCAGGATACAAAATTAATGCCAAGAAATCTATGGCATTTCTATACACCAATAGTGAACTTATAGAAAGAGAGACTAAAAAAGCAATCCCATTTACCATCACACCAAAAAAATTAAGATACCTGGGAATAAACTTAAGGAGGTAAAAGACCTATTCAAGGAAAACTACAGGACATTGAATAAAGAGATAGAGGAAGACATGAACAGGTTCATGGACCTATGAAAAGACCTATTTGAGGAAAACTGTAGGACATTGAATAAAGAGATAGAGGAAGACATACCATGTTCATGGATTGGGAGTATCAACATCATTAAAATGTCCATACTACCCAAAGCAATCTATAATTTCATGTACTCTCCATTAAAATACCTAACACATATTTCACAGACCTAGAAAGAACTCTCCAAAAATTCATCTATAATTAAAAAAGACCCCAAAAAGCCACAGCAATCCTGAGAAAGAAGCACAAAGTAGGTGGGATATCAATACCAAATTTCAAGCTGTATTACAAAGCCACTGTTCTCAAAACAGCCTGGTACTGGCATAACAACAGACATATAGATCAATGTAATAGAATAGAGAATCCAGATATCAACCCAAACCACTATGCTCAATTAATATTTGACAAAGGAGGCATGAACATAAAATGGAGTCAAGACAGTCTCTTCAATAAATGGTGTTGGGAAAATAGGACAGATACATGTAAAAAAATGAAACTAGACCACCAACTTACACCATACACAAAAATAAAATGGATATAGGACTTAAACATAAGGCGAGAACCATAAAAATATTTGAGGAATCCACAGGAAGAAAAATCTCAGACAAATGCTGAAAGAATTTCTTTACTATACTACTTCTAGGGCAATGGAAGCTAAAGAGAAAATAAACAAATGGGACCACATCAAAATAAAAAGCTTTTGTATAGCAAAAGAAATCATCAAGAAAATCCACTGTATGGAGGACATATTTGCAAATGTTATCACTGATAAAGGTTTAATCTCAAGCATTTACAGTCAACTTATACAACTCAATAAAAGGAAGACAAATAATCCAATTTAAAAAAAAAAGGGCAATGGACCTAAATAGAATCTTTTCAAAGGAAGACAAAAAGATGGCCCAGAGACATATGAAAACCTGATCAAATTCAATAATTATCAGAGAGATGCAAATCTAAATGACAATGCAGTACTATCTCACACCTGTCAGAATGGCTTTCATCAACAAATCAACAAAGGACAAGTGCTCAAAAAGATGTGGAGAAAAAGGAACACTCATGCACTGCTGGTGGTAATGTAGACTAGTGCAGCCACTGTGGAGAACAGTATGGAGTTTCCTCAAAAAAACTATTTGACCCAGTGATCCCACTTCTAGGAATATATCCCAAGAAACTAGAAACACGAATTAGAAAGGATATATGCACCTCTATGTTCATAGCAGCACAATTTACCATAGCTAAGATTTGGAAACAGCCTAAGAGCCCATCAGCAGATGAGTGGATTAAAAAACTGTGGTACATCTACACAATGGAATACTACGCTGCGGTAAAAAAAGAAGGAGCTCCTACCATTTGCAACAACATGGATGGAGCTGGAGAGCGTTATGTTAAGTGAAATTAGCCAGTCAGAGAAAGATAAATATCACATGATCTCACTAATTTGTGATATATAATGAATGGCATAGACTGATGAACAAGAATGGATCCAGAGACTGAGAAACATCCATCAGAATGTCACACCTCAGGGTAAGTGGTGGGTGGTGGGAGTAAGGGGGAAAGTCGATATATTTGACCTCTTGAACTAAGGTTAAGTAATTTGTGTTTCTACATCCCTGACAAAGTTTATATAAAGTTATAAAAAAAATTGGCATCTAGTTTGAAATTGAATTCACATGGCCTAGAACATGTCATATACTATGGATACTGGTCCTTAGGCTAGGCCTCCCCCTAATCCCCTGTTATACCATAATATCCTTACATGATATTATTCTACAATGTCATTATAATTTTTGATATTTGACAGCAGCATATTGTACAATTTTCCCAAAGAAACTTACAAACTAATTCTTTGAATGTTTGGCAGCAATTTAAAAAAGGACAGGAAAGGAATTAATCTGTTTCAGAAGGAATTAAGGCACAGGGAAGGCACTTGAGCATTCTATATTGGCCCTTCTTGCCCTTTTTGCCAATCCAAGTACACATAGCTGTTGCCTGAGCTTTCAGTTCAAGCTGTGGTTGAAGCCTCTGGGTGGGTGGCACCATGGATCTGTCTCTCGCCCAATGGTGTGAGCTGGGTCCTCCCTGGAGAAAAAAACCTGAGTCCCCCAAGATATGTAATCAGTACAGGGAACCTGCCAGCAGACGAGGGGATTCCAAGGCAGGTGCTGGGCGTGGAGGCCACAGGGGCATACACTCAAATAGACAGAACTTAACCCACATCACCCTGCTTGGCGCTGGAGCATGGCTGGTTAGCCAGAAATGGGTAAGATTTCTTAGGGAAGGAACAAACTAAGACAGGCATAGTTGCAGAAGGCCCATCAAGAGAGAACTTGAAGGTCAACAGAGGTGGGGCACAGACCCTCAACTCCCTAATCTTGAGGGGTTTGAACTCTCATCCCTTTTGAGGGAGGTCTCCTGCCCCCACGGCTGCTTTGCCTCTCACGCACAGCTCGGATCAGGAGCCAGGTTACAGACAGAGACCTGGCCAGCAACAGCTGCCCTATATCTAAATTTATTCTAGCACTAGGAATGCTCAGGGCCTACTCAAGAATGCAAATAATCCTTTCCACCAATATTTACAGGGTAAACTAAGATTATTGTTTGAGTATTAAATTTGACAGTAAAATAGTAATTAAGTTTTCAGATTAATTTAAATTGGCCAATTGAAATAAATGAATACTCAAGAAAATTTAAGTGTCCTGGACAAAAAAGTGTTCCTAAAATATTAACTAAAATTTCTACTAGTAGTTCATCTCATCTTAAATTGCCTAATATGTAAAGAACTGAAAGCAGTCATATTTGTGTGCAAAAATTAAAATTTAAAGTTACCAGGACTGTAATACAAAATTTCCAAAAGCCCCCATTAATCAAAAAAGGGGGGAACATAGTAGGGTCATATCATGTAAGGGAAAATATCCTGTAAGTATATTACATCTAGAAAATTCTTACTCCAGAAAATTAATTTCCATTTGTAATGCTAATAGCAGGACACCCATGAAAAATACACATGGTGTCAAAATAATCCAAAGGAAAATCATTTGGGCAAAAATAAAAAAGAATCCCAAGTCTAATTCATAGAAAAGATTCCTTTATTAACTTTTGGTAGAGAATAAGTTTGTATATTTTCAGAAAACAACTCCTAGAACATATGGATTCCTGCAACAAAGGGTACTCACAGGTCTGTTCTAACCACGAAGACAGTCCAGAGATGGAAGACACTGAGGACACCTTGCCATGCTAACAGTCAGCAGTTGTGCATCACTACAGGTTGCCCAGGACCAAACCAGAGAGGGTGGAACCTGCATTGCCACCATTTGTCCACCATCCAGATACCATTGCTGACATGTACACATAACGATCTATTTTACATGGTGCCAGGGCCAGCCGGCATCAGTCAAGCAGTCCCTGAAAGGGGGGTGAGGCTTACGGAAAGATAGAGATAGAAAGATGGATAGAAATAAAGAAGAAACAAAAGACATGGGATCAGGAGGTCCGCAAAGCCCTCTTTAGGACTGTGGCCCCGAGTTTATTTCACTCCACACTTTTAAACAGTTCTAGTTACATATTACACAATTCCTTGTTCCCCAAACAACAAAGCTACATTCTATTGTATTCATGTTTCCCCACTAAACCCCTTACCTTAACTAACTTCCTTAGGCTATATGTCCATCCAAGACGCCACCTACATCTTTTCCCATTTTCCCATAGACCGTTTGGCTATTTACAATGTTATGTGCTGGAAGTCAGTATTGTTTGATAAACTACAATTGAAGGTAAACATTCTCGGAGGGCAGAAACCATAACTAACCTTTAGAGCAGACGGGCCTGCCTTGCAAGGCCCGCCCTCTTGGACAATCTTTGTCCCCCGAGGGCGCTCTCCACAACAAGGAAACTGGGTCTCAGAACTGTTGGACATTGAAACTGAGACTCGCTTTTTTTCAAGCGGCCATGAAGATGGCGGACATTCAGACGGAGCGAGCCTACCAAAAGCAGCCCATCATCTTTCAAAACAAGAAGATGGTCCTGCTTGGGGAAACTGGCAAAGAGAAGCTACCTCAATACTACAAGAACATTGTCCTGGGATTCAAGATGCCCAAAGAGGCCACTGAGGATACCTACAATGACAAGAAATGCCCCTTTACTGGTAATGTCTCCATCCGAGGTTGCATCTTGTCCAGCGTGGTGACCAAGATGAAGATGCAGAGGAACATTGTCATCCGCTGAGACTACCTCCATTACATCCAAAAGTAAAACCTCTTCCAGAAGTGCCATAAGAACACATCAGTGCACCTGTCCCCCTACTTCATGGATGTGCAGACCGGCGACATTGTCACCGTGGGTGAGTGCTGGCCCCTGAGTAAGACTGTGCGCTTCAATGTGCTCAAAGGTCACCAAGGCCACTGGCACCAAGAAGCAGTTCCAGAAGTTCTGAGCTGGCTGCCTGCCCCACCCCAACCAAATAAAGTTATTTTCTCAGTCATAAAAAAGAAACAGACTCAAACACTTTTTGTTCTTATATGTTTATTTCTAGTATGCAGATGCAAGGTTTTTTTTTAAAGAAAAGAAATGGGGTGTGGGGGGGAAATATATACAGAAGCAAGGAAGCATTGAACAGACTGTCAAACTACAGTGGGAAGATAGGGGAGGGGAGGGTGCAGGGGCTGTAAGAGATCAACCAAAGGACGTGTATGCATGCATATAAGCATAACCAATGGATACAAGACACTGGGGGGTGGGAAGGCAGGTGAGGGCATGTGCTGGGGGTTAGGGAGGCCAGATGGAGGTCAATGGGGTGGGAAAGGAAACATATGTACTACTATTTGTTATATTTTAAACAATAAAATAAATAAATAAATAAAATAAGAGGATTCCTAGGTTTTCAGCAGAACTCTCTTTCACCTTGATGTATAGAATCATCATTGATATTTCACAGCCTGATATTGGGGGTGAGGCAGGAGTGGTGGCTCTTCCTGGCATTAGTGCTCTGGGCTGGGGACCCTGATGTGGGGGTTGGACCCCTTGATCCTCAGGGGAGACTTCTGCAGCTGAGATATCCTCCTGATTCTCAACTGCCACATGTGGGCAGGAGGACAGCCTGTTTTGAGTGCCTGCCTCTTCTACCAGTTTTGACATGGCTTCTTCTTTATATACATAGTTATAGAACTTCTGATTGGCTAGTCTTCATATGGCTCTTAAAGTTGATTGTTCTATAATTTTAGTTGTAAATTTGATGTGGTCATGGGAGGAGGAGAACCCTAGGTGCACCTACTAAGTCATCTTGACTGGAATTCTTTCATTCTTTCTTATTGCTTACAGTAAAATGAAGAGAGACTAAGTTGAAGAAACAATTATTAAGCAATAAAGAACCAGAATTTGAAGGTTTCAAAAATTCTCAGGCCCAATGAAAAAATAAGAAAACTTGATCTGAAGCAAACACTAAAGATATGGCTGAATAACCATTTAATAAGAGATTATAAGTTTGACTCATGAACTTTATCAATCATTTTAACAGAAGCCAAGAATAAAGTTGAGACTGTATTATCAGTGATACTGCCAGTTTGAACTAAAGGGGACAGAGAAGGTGAGACTGGCTGAAGGAAGGCTATTAGACTTGAATTTCACAGGATAGAACCTGAGCACTATTTGGCTGCAGACTTGAATTATTTTTTCAAAAAAAAGGAAAAAATATTCAAAAGGCAATTTAGAGATTATCACAGTTGCCACTCCTACCACAGACCCAGTGTGCACAGGCCTGAGCAATAAGCCTGACATTCCCTAATTTTAAATGTCAGCACTGCCACACAGTGTTTTCCTTGCAATGAACCACATGGTTGGAGCCACTCTGTTGAGCCATGGAGTTGGTGCTGCTATCCCAGAGGGGCTGTATGGTAGAACATTAAGAGGATTATTCTTGAGCTTTAACAACTAATGAACTTGCCCTGCTAGGTTTTGAATGTGCTTAGGCTCTATTACTCCTTTTTTCCTTCTAATTTCTTTCTTTTGAAAAGTGAATCTACCTTCTGCTCCACCATTGTATTTTGGAAGCCTATTACTTGTCTATGGATCCTGTGACTATGGTTACAAGGTCACACTGGAGAAGAATTTTTCCTCAAAATGAATCATACCTTAAATATCATCCGTATATGATTTAGGTGGTATTTATATAAGAATTACATATTAGATTTCAGAGTTAATGCTGGAATGTGTTAAGACTTTGGGGTTTGTTGGGGGGAGGAATAAATATATTTTGCATGTTACAAGGACATGATTTTGAGGGTCCAGGGGAAGAATGCTATGAACTGAATGTTTGTTTCTCCCAAAAATATATGAATATATGTTAAAGCCTTAATCCCATTGTAATGGTATTTGGAGAAGAGGCATTTAGGAGGTAATTAGGGTTTGATGAGGTTGAGAGTGGGGCTTTATTGATAGGATTAATCCCCTTATAAGAAGAGATAACACACTATTCTCTCTCTCTCTCTCTCTCTCTCTCTCTCTCTCTCTCTCTCTCTCTCTCTCCTCCACACACATGAGCATGTGAAAACACGATGAGAAGATGGTCATCTACAAATCAGAAAGAAAGCTCTCACCAGAACTTGACCATGAGTTCACCCTGATCTCAGGTTTCCAGACTCCTGAATTGTGAGAAATAAATTTTTATTATTTACTATAAATTGTCACCTAATCCACAATAATCTAATAAGGCAATGAAGCAGACTAAGACATATATAGGAAATGGTAGGGCTGGGATTTGAAACCAAAAGTCTAATTTGAAATCTTTCCCTTAACCAACTACTCTATACTTTCAGTGGTCCTTTTCTCCTAAAACATCTCTCTAGAGCTAGGTTTACATGGATTCTTAAAATGTTTCACTCTCTCATGTTTCCCTTATACCAATGGATAGAGAAAAGTGTGATTTGATTGGAGGTTCTGGGTGCTTGGAATTATTCTTTCTTCTTAAAACATATCTGAGTGGTGGGGTAGAAATCCCCCATTCCCATGAAACTGTGTAGTGAGGCCACCAAGGGAAGAGGCAACAGAATCTCTCATTTCTAGACAATTTGATCATGTTACCAACACATGTGTCAAAATTAAGTTTCACCTGGTCTCCAAGGGGATTGCGTGACCACTGGATGTCCAGGAGGGCCCATCAACAACGCATATTCTGAATGGCTCAGGAGAGCACCTTGCCCTAACCATCTGTGGTACAGTACAAACCAGAACACTTGGGAAAACACAAATACATACATATTTAGTACCTACATAAAGGTAAAGCGGTTTTGCAACAGTAATTATGGTCTTTAGGTTAACATGTACAATATGTCAGGTTCACAGATAGTTTGGGGCCATGATCGAATCTCAGAAAAGAGTTAGTAATTGGTTATAGTGTAGAGTGACAGGAACCACACTTCTTTCATGTAAGAGGGAAAAGGGGTCCCAAGCATGTCTGCTTGTGGAAGTGTTAGAGCTTGAAAATGGGAAATGCTAAGGGAAAAAGAAAGTAAATAAAAATCCCTTGCAGATGTGTGGGTTAGCGTATTATGGAGGCAAAGGAAAAGGGCGATGCTGGAAAAGACTCAGCTGCCTCAGTCTGCATAGGAATACACTGGTCACTTTGAAGCCTTCTGATTCTATTTGATTTGGAAGAAAAAGAAAATGCCATGGGAATCAGAGAAACAAGACAAATAAGAATAACGTTGTTCTCTTTCTTTATCAAGAAGAAATCCCAATGAATTGATTTTTGTTTTGGGTCAGAGCAGCAGCTTTATAAATTTGGGGCCTCTCCTCCCACATAAAACCCATGCAACTTGTCACCAAAGAATACTTTAAGAAATGTTAACGCTCTAATACTGTCTTTTTCTGTGGATACATATAGAACCGGGTAAATGAGATAGCACATGTAATTTTCTTTACGAATTTGCAAAGACACATGACAGACTTTAAATAATGTACCTCAAAACTAAGAGTATGCATAAATTAAAACTGACATTGCCACTCTTTAGTGGTAGGATATTTGTCCTGTTCTTTTAACTTTGTAGGGAGCATACTCTGGAAGTCAGATCAGCAGCTCCTTTTTGCAGATGGTCCATTGCATTTGCTATTATTATTGATATCACAACCTATTCCCTTTTCTCTGTCTCCCAGCAGCAACCAAAGTATGAACTTAAAGGTCTTTGAGAGGAAATCCATTCAAGGCTCTTAGTCTGTAGTTACATTTTGTATTTAGGCCTCCTACTCACACTCACTCCATCCTGACAAGTACAGAAGGTGAAAATGTTGCTAGACAGTCTGTTTCTGAGAGGGGTCAACCTGTTGCTGAAAGATTTATCATCAGGGAACCGTGGGATAGAAAAAGGCCTTTATTTGAACCAAAATTCAGATTTCATTCTGTAATCTGATCATTTATTTATATTTTAAGTACATCCTACCAAGAAGAGGATGCATGTGGGAACATTACCCCCATTGAATGTAGTGTGGTCAAGTGACTATATCATTGGATGGCCCATTAGAGACTGTAGTATGCAGCTCATTTGCATGTTGCTTTAACCCTTTGGGTTCTGTTCACATCCACTGAAAATGAGATCATGAGATAGTTCTTGGTTTGAGCAGACACATGTCCCATACACATACATATCTTTCCCCAACACTTATGAAAGAGAACGTGGGTGGTAAGAGGTAAGAAAAGGCCTGAAAAAAAATCAAAGTATGGCTCATAGGAAAGAATATTCTTCTTGTAAATATTAATGACTTATGATCACTAGATCAGTTCAGTGACATGGATCTTAATAATGAACAGGAAAGGTAATCACAACTTGGCACTGTTCTAAAAATTATAAAAACACCTTATATGTACACACATGCCTGTCAGTATGCTTGTTATATTTTCTCATTTAATCTACGGATAGTTTTATTCTTACTTCACAGATGAGGTAATGGAGACCTAAGGAATGATTTGCCTGAAGTCATAGTCCAGAGGCGGGACTCAAGGCCATCTTTGGATACTAAGACTTGTTCCTCATGGTCTCTAAAACCATATCCAGTGGCTACTGAGGGCAACAGGAGAAAATCTTGAAAGAATCTGCTTGCGATTTCTATTCACTCTCTCAAGCCAGGTAGACCAACCTCAGATTCCCTGGTTAAAAATTTACCCTCTTTCTCTGAGCATGACCATCAATACATTGGGTAACCCACCACTGAAGAACCATCTAACCTTGACTCTCAGCCAGCAGGACCCCTAGTCATGATTGATTTACATAGGATAGGAGGGACACTTTATCCAGGATTGGTCATTCAGATTGGAGCAAGGTGACACTGACTTGTGCCGCCGTGGAGTTTATTGAAGGCAGGTCTGTGAAAGGAATATCCATAATCTATTTTTTGCTGAATCTCTTTTTGATCAGAAGCTACTTTTATTTTCATCCATTTAAGTCTTGTCTGGAATTTTCCCAAATCCAGAAGATATGGAAGATAGGTTCATTCTCAGCCAAGTTCTTCCTTGCACTCCTTTCCCTCTGCATCTCAGGGTGGCTACACAATATAGTTCTGCTGAAGAGATACAGCCACAGCTCCCTGGGCTAGACTTATAAGTTCCAAAATAAAGTAAAGAGGTTCTCTTTCTATTTCCTGCTAACTGGGAAGCAGATGTTATGCCTAGAGGTGCAGAAGTCATTTGGAAAACATAAAAAAGGCTACAGAATTGAAAGATCATTGAATCAGTAGACTATCAGCTCTGGACAGCCTCTCTCTCAATTTTGTGACATATGTAGAAAGAAAATACAAACAATAGTGTAAGCCCCTATGAGTTTCTTATAAGTAATAGAACCTTGATCTCCTTTTAAGCATCCTTATCTGACTTAAATGATTTGAACATCTCAACTATGACATGTTTTCCAAAGAAGTCATACACATATTGAAATCCAGAAGGACACACTGTACACATGAGGAGGACAGTCCTTGAGATGGCCACTTCTAAATGTTCCATCCTTTACAGAGTAGAGTTCAATCAAAGTATCCTGTCAGGTTTCTTTAGGTTATATGAAAGAATATGTATCTAAAACCTTGGGTAAAGAAGGTTATTTCAAAGATAGAAAAATATAAAATGATTTTAAAGATTGACCAGGTGCCTATAAATAGTTTAGATTCCACTTATTACTCATTCATTCATCATGCAAACAAATACTTATTTGTCTACCTATAGTAATGTCAGATGCATGAGTAACATGGTGTTATTTACTTGCTTTCAGAAAACTAATATATATATCAAGACAGAAATTCAGAAACTGTTTTTACAAAGTTGATGAGCATTTGGATAATTGGGATAGGTATAAAGTTCCAAATAAAAAGAGAAAAGTAGCTCAGCATAGTTAAAAAATGGAGTGCACATATCTGCTTTATTATCATTATTATTATTGTAAAATTTGTGTTTTCTCAAGAAGAGATTTGAGAGTGTTAGTTTGGAACAAGCCATCTCACAGCTGATGGGATTCCTTGCTGTCCATCACAGTGGCTATCTTTGGAATATTTACATAACTCTGTTAGTCTGCTCAGACTACCATAACAAAATACTATATGCTGTATGGCTTTAATAATACAAATGTATTTTCTCATAATTCTGAAGGCTAGAGGTCTCAGATCAAGATCTGATCAGGTTGGTTTCTGATGGGAGTTCTCTTTCTAGTTTGCAAACAGCCGCTATCTTGCCGGATCTCTTTTCTTATAAAGGCACCTACCCTACCAAATTGGCCCTTACCCTTATGATCTCATTTAACCTTTATCACCTCCTCTCAGGCCCTATCTCCAAATATAGTAATTTTGGGGGTTAGAGCTTTAATACATGAATTTACAGTGGGGACTTGAATGGACACAAAAATATTCAGTCTATAACAATGACTAAGTCTGTCTGCCTGGTTTACTTAAAGCAAGTCTGTGAAAGAAATGTCCACTAAGGTAGTAGTAGGGCAATGATGCTCAAAGGATTCTTCACAAAATGAGGGGAAAAATAGGACCACTATTTTTCATAGCTCTTTAGGTACTATGGAGTTTTATTTTAAGCATTCCAGTATAAAAGGATAAGCTTTCCTGGAATGGAGACAAAAATTAGCCAACCAGAGAGTAGTAGTCAGGGTCTCCCTCTGCAGAACTCAGATCATTCACTTCAAGGATATATCTAGATAATAGGTTATTTTGGTGGATCTGCTCCCAATGCCAGGAAACACATGGGTACGCCTTAGAGAGCCAATGCTAGGCAATAAAGGAGAAGGGGCTCCAGGTGGGATACAAAATTCTGCCTGTCGATCTATATTTGGGTCTCACACACATAAATAAAAAGCAAGGACTTTACAGGTGATTCTCTAATTGAGTCCAGACCCAGAAATTTGTATTATCTTTAACAGAAGAGGAAACTGAAAAGAAGTGAGTGCACCAAAGTCATTGGAGAGCCTAAGTTTCCCAATCCCCAAACCACAGGCATTAACCATGACCGGTACTCATTTTACCAGAGTCCTACCGCCAGAGGCCTGGATCTAAGGACAAACCTTTTCTAATCATTTATTTCTATGATGGTTCAGTCTCGCTTTTAATTGTATTAGCAACTGCTCAAGGGTCCTCTTCTGGGATTTCCCTATATATTAAAGACAACATACCTGAGAAGAAGAGTCACTGAAGCTTCCAGCCTCAAAATTCAGATTGGCATAAGCCAAGTGCCCCAGGGAAGGGTAGTAAAGAATAAGAATTGCATATTTCCACATCTGTTTTCAATAAAATCTATGTCAAATAATTTTATTTGACAAAAAGCAATCCAAAGAATTACTTTGTTTTATTCAAAATGTCTTGAAATGTCATTAAAATTCACCTAGAAGCACACAAACACAACATACCACCTGTCCATAGTGTTAGATCAAATGAGAATATAGGGGCCCGGGCCTCGTGAATAGGAAGAGACTTGACCTACTGCAACCAGAGAGAGGCCATGTTGTTGCTTTTCTTAGCATTTCTGTTCCCACCCAACCTGGGGCAAGTGATCTATTTTCAGCTTGACACCAATCAGGAAATGGCCCAGCTACAAAGCCTTCCTGCTAATGCAAATGAAACATAGCCTTGGAAAAGCAGAGAACACCAGCATCAACCTGAGTATCACGTGAGCAAACTCATTTTTGTGTTGGCAAGGGAGAAGTGATAGTCATGTCACAGAGCACAACTGAGAAAGCAAACCTGCAAGAGTAAGTTTCTAGAAGGTAATTTAGTAACATGCACAGAAAGTTTACACTCTTTGGTAGGGTAATTTCATTTCTTTGAATTTACCATCAGGATATTTTTAAATGTATAAGTAAGAATGTTTATTATTGGGAGATGTCCATCAGTCTCTTGTGCTTCTATACATCTTGCAGGGTATCCCAAGAATGCAACAGCCTTACCACTCTTTACCAAGGCCATTTTTCAGGCTTGTGCTTCAAGCAAGTGACCTTGAAGGATGAACTAATGTGTCCTTTTGGGGCAAAGAGCAGGCTTGTTTACGACTTACATAGAAAAAGTAGATTTCATAAACTCAGTATTCCTCAGCTGCAAGGCAAATCCACCATGTGCACAGAATTCATCTGCGCCTATGGAATAACCACTGTGAAATGTGGGGGCAAGGGAACCGATATCTCTGATCTAGGAGTCTTATGTCTTCTGCCAACATCCATAACAGAGTAACAGGCTTACTTCTGAGCTGGTAAGTTGGATAAAATCAAATTTCAAACCTGACACTTAAAATAGCATTGTTTAGTGTGTTTTTTAAAAAAGAAACTAAATGTTATTCAAGGAGAAAAATGATTAAATTAATTATGGTCCAGACATACACAAAATGTAGGGCAGACATTTCAAAGGAATTTGGGATGCATACTTACTGATGTGGAAATAACACAATTATAGTTTTCAATGGGAAAAGAAGGTAATAAAGAAATATGTATAGACCTACCTCCATAGAAACACAGATATTTCACAGGCTTATAGGCACAATATTTCTAGTTGGTCCTATAAAAAATGTCAGCTGGAGCAAGCTTTAGTTGATGGACTTAGAAAAGAGTTTTATTCATTTATCTTCTTCCTTTTTTTTGGTCTCTTTTTTATGTAAACTTTTAATAATATATTCCATCAGTAATGATTGATGGATTTTGCTCACTTTTGTTTTCCAACATGTAATACATGTAAGAGCTCCTGTTCATTGGAATCATTTATTTCAGAGCTGTTAAAGATCTTACAGAGCCTTTAATTTGAATTTTCAGGTCTGCAAATTGGGTGACGATAATGGCCTGCCAATAGCTGGTGGAGAAGAGCAGGTACAAACCTTTGGAATGATATAATTTGCTTTTTTGTTTTTAAGAGTGTCTACTTTCTCTTGGTTTCCTCTTTCTATTGTGAATATGAATAACAACTAATAATTATAATTGAAAAGAACTGCCAAAAATATGACAAAATAGTTAATACTTGAAACAAATGGTGAAAAATAGGTATGCACATACAAGGGAAATTGCAAAAAGAAGTAATGTTCCTGATAGAACATGGCTTTTGATGTAGTATGGATGGTGACTCACAGATCCTCAATGAGGAGAAATATGGGAAAGTTCTTTATTTTATAGTCTTCTTGGAACATTTGAAGATGAGTATCAAAACCTACTCTTTAGAATCTTAGATGCTAAATATGCTAGTGTGTTAATGGATAACAACAATCTGTATTAGCTGTTGTGAATACAGTAGGTCCTCAAATAACATCATGTCTTCATTCAATGTTTTCTTATCACATTGATGAAAAAAATTGATTCCCAATGTGGAATTTACAAGTTCTCCCTACATCTGCATGGATTTTCCCAGAAATTCAGGTTTCCTCCCACATCCCAAAGATGTGCAATATGAAATGAACTAGAGTCTCTAAATGGTCCCGATCTGAGTGAGTGTGGGTGTGGGTCTGAGTTTCCGTAGCAATGGAAGGGTGGCCTGTAGAGGGTAGGTTTCCCACCTTGCACCCTAAGCTGCTAAGAAAGGCTCGGCCACCAGCAACCATGAACTGGAATAAGCAGGTTGGAAAAGAATTATCTCACTTGTTTTTATTGATCTTTCTAAAATATATGTGTAGCTTACATTTATTTCAATGTTTAGTACTAGAAGAGTTTGGGGTCTTTATTCAGAAGTTTGGTGATTTTGTGCCTGGAAATATGGAAATAAATAGGAGTTTATTCCTGTTTATGTCAATTAGCCCATGGTAAAATGTTTTGTTATATATCCTTTCACTTAAAGTCACAGTTTCCAAGAACCTATTGATGCCATTGAGGGCCCACTCTAATGTTGCAATGCATATGGAAACGCAAATATCTTTTTCATTTCCTGTTTTTATTTCCTTTGGGTATATACCCAGGGGTGAAATGGCTGGGTCATGTGATAGTTATATTTTCCATTTTTTGAAGAACCTTCATTGTTTTCCATAGGAACTGCTTTAACCAATAGAGCACAAGTTTTCCCTTTTCTCGATATCCTTACATACACTTATCTATTGTTTTTCTCATGGTAGTCATTTTAATAGGTCCGAGGTGATACCTCTTTGTAGTTTTGACTTCCATTTTTCTCCTGCTTAGTGATGGTGAGCACCTTTTCATGTACCTGTTGGCCATTTGTTTGTCTTTGGAGAAAAAGCTATTCAGTTTCAGTGCCCATTCTTAAATCAAATTGTTTGTTTTTTGAAATTAAGTTGTATGAGTTCTTTATGTTTTTCTGATATTAACCCTTTATCAGATATATGATTTGCAAATATTTTATCTCATTCTATAGCTTTTCTTTTCATTTTGTTTATGTTTAACTTGCTGTGCAGAAGCATCAATGTTTACTACAGTATTAAAATATGGGAACAACATGATTCCTCATCAATTGATAAATAAACAAAAAATATGTGGTATATAAATGTAATAAGAATGTTATTTAGACATGAAAAATGAGAAAACACTGTCATTTGCAACAACTTGGGTGGAGCTTGAGGACATTATGAAATAACCAATAGAGAGAAAAATAAATAATACCTAGTATCACTTATACGTATGAAGGATCTTTAAAAATGTCAAACTTAAACTATCAAACCAAGGACTGGATAGCAGTGAAAGCAGTTGGTAAAAGAGTACAAACTTTCATATATGAAAATTTCTGAAAACACCTTCCATGCTTTGCTTTGCTTTAATATCTTCCTTTCCTGTTGGTTTATAAGCTCTTTGAGGACAGAAGCCATATCTTATTTATACGTATATTAACAACATCTAGTGCTACACTTGGCAAAAAAGAGACTATTTATGCTGTACATCAAAAATATAATTAAAATTTCAGAGTCTGAGTTCAAACATGTTCAATAAATATTAATTCTGAAAGTTCAAAATTAAGAACTCTTGATCAACTCTGAATGTGTTACCATCAATATTTTGCTGCCCAGAAAGGAGTAAATTAGGTGATTCCTACCTTCAAAAATAAATGTTACTTTGGAAATATTCGTTCCTGTGTGACACCGGGCAATTTCCCCCTCTGCTGCCGTTGGAGCATGAACACCTTGGGAATGTCAAACATTCCTGGGAGAAAAGCCAACAGGAAAATCTAACGCTGTAATAACATGATATGCTTTTTGATATTATCTTATAGAACTGAGCTTAGTAAAATATCTTAAACCTTTTCCATAATTTATTAATAAAAACATCCAAGGACAGAAACAAATGTTAATTTGAGCAAGGCAAAGCAGAAGTAGAAAACAAAAGCTTTTAGAAAAAGGACTAATCCAATAGAATGTGAGTCTGAAACTTAACATCAAGTTTCCATATTCTATTTATAATGTATCACTTGAGATAGGACTGGAAAAGATGGACTGCATGTAAATTTTAAATGTTCTTTGTTTCTTTATTCTGGTCTCATATGTTAAGCAGAAATGTTTTTGAAATGTCAAAGACAGACCTTGTAACATGATAGCACTTATAAGCCATTTCTAACATGAGGGTTTTTGACAAGAAAGATGCTGGAATAATCAGTACCAGGAGAGTTTACAGAGCTTAATTCATGATCAGGACAAATCAAACTTATCATTAAAAGTTCGTCCTACTGACACCCACAGCATCCTAATCTGGCTTTTCGCAGCTGGTTAGAAACAGAAGCATAATCGAGGGGCTGCTGGAAGGGACTGGGTCCCCCAGGTTTGCTGAAGATCCACATGGTTAAGAACATACCTGCTGGACACTCATGCCACAGGGCTCATGTAGGAAGGTCTTAAACTCTCTTAGGTCCATCAGGTAAGGACTAAGAATCAGACCATGTCTCACAGTGCGTTTACCACAGTCCTCCACAAATAGAACAATAGCTTTCTTTTGCTTGTTTGCTCACCTTTTCCTTGTTTTAAATATTCACTCAAGGATATGCTTTTCGTGGTTTCTAGAGAAAGAGGAAGGGGGAGGGAGGGAGAGAAAAAAGAATCAATGTAAGAAACATTGATCAGTTGCCTCACACATGTGTCCCAACTGAAACCTAAAAATGTGCCCTGATAGGGAATTGAACCTGTGACCCTTTGGTGAATAGGACGATGCTCTAACCATAGAATAAAACTGGCCAGGGCTCTCCTTGCTTTTGATTACTCCATCTTGGCTTGTTAAACGTTGAGTCCTGCATCCTCTTAATACCTTTAGGCAGCCCTTTGTGTCTTGTGATCAGCACAACTTCTTTTTCCATAGTGCCAGAAAACTTTGTTCTGGTATTTGATGCCACTCCCAACCTCTGAGGTGAACTCATTGAAGATGAAAACTAATCATGTATGGACTTCACACTGCATCAGTTTCTCAGCTTCCCAGAACTAGAACCACCCTCCAAATTACAAATGCATAATCAACTGATTGTGATTTACCATGTCCACCCCAGGCTTGAGTTTAGCCCTAGCAATAGTATACGTTTAAGTTTGAAGCAGTTCTCCTCATAGCTAAATCATCAAATGTAGTTTCATTGTTCAAAGTAAAGTTATGGGCATATTAAGAAGATGGTTCAGCTTGTTATTTAATCCATGTGTGTTGTAAATTATTTGTTATAAAGGGTTTATTTCATAAATATTTCAGATATATCTAGATTGTCTCATCTTATTTCATTCATTCTAGTTTTACAAAAGTGGATAAATAAGCCTCAAAGATGTGGACAAAAAGATGAATTTGTTCCAACTCTTATCATGTCCATTGTTCACAGAATGAGTGTGTATTTCATTTGGCAATTTCCTTAAGTTCATAAAAAAATAAAAGCAAAATGGGTGGGTTACGTACAAACCTATTAAATTTTATCTATTGTATACTAAAATTATGCTCCATGGATTAGAAATATGCATCATGTTGTTTTTAATAATTTGATTTCAGTATTAAGCTTTATATTAGAAAAGAAATAGTGGAAGAATGATTTTTTGTGATTAATGCATGCATTTCTATATGAGAAATCAAGGTGGTTTATTTCCAGAAATTTCCATCATTTTGGAGAAAAAACATTCAAAGCTGCATAAACAGGATTTATATAGAAGTATATCATCTTCACGTTGATTGAGGATGAGAGTGTATATGTTTGGAAAATAGGGAGGATGTTATTTTATTTTAATTGCTTGGGTGTGGAAGAATCTGGTTATCAGTTTCATATGAAATGCACTTGATACTGAGGGGTTCTGTGCTTGTCTTAGTCATTAAATAGAGATTCTGTGATTCTCTGATTATTTACAAACGAACTTGGTGTCTTACAATAACAATGCATGATCCAAGCTCAACTTGCTCTTTTCCAAATGTTGCAAGGATAACACCCCTGCCTCTGGGAATCAGGCTGCCCTATTCTCCACAATGGTGACATTGCACTCTGGCCCAGGAAGAAGCAGCACAGGACTCTGTAGTAATGGAGAGAGAGCACAGGGCCTGTCATTCTCATTCCATCTCAGTAACAAAAAAGGTTGTCTGAGTAACTCATATTTTGTGTTTTATAGACAAGACCAGAAGGAAAAAAAAATGTGCTTGGTTACATTCAGGGTAAGCATCAAATTTTCCAAAAGTTAGAAGAAGAAAAGAAATATGAGGTTTGATATGTCCACAAATACATTTTTCTGAACAATGGACAAGGAGCTAAGTTAAATATCTTTGGACTCTAAAATGATTTCACATTTCTTTTCCAGTGTTTCTTTTAAAGAGCTATTTCAAGCAAGCCATAAATCTTTTTCAATGTGGCAGTGTGTTGCTTGATGATTAAGTCAAGATTTTAATTACCCCTTAATAAAGTCCTTAACTTCTGAAGGGATAAAATAGTACAACCTACTACCAGAAAAAAAATATTACCATCATAATACCATTTGATGATTCAATACCAAAAGAGGATTCAAAACAGGTTTGCTTATTATTTTGTTTTCATTTGTCCATCAATGCAGCCTCCTCCTCAGAAGTCCTCTCTCTCTTCTGGTCTCCCTTCATAGTCTTTGTGTCATCCCAGAACCCCACCTCCCAACCAAATGTTCCATCATCATCAAACTCTTTCAAATCTATGTAATCCTACTTGTCCTTAGAAGTAGCTTTTGGTTCTTTGTAATTAAAATACACTTGTTAAACCTTTGTCTTGATAATATTGTCCACTTCTTATTCATAACCTTGATGTTCTGTGCAAATAGGTCCCTGATCTGTCTTCTCTGCTTACTAACAGAGGAATGGGTAAAAAAAAAAAAATAGAGTGACAGCAATGGGGAAAACACTTTAACTACTGTCACTCTCTTTTTTATGTCAGCTTTTTAAAGTCCAATTTGTCTTTCAGAAATAGAATTAACCAATTCTTGAAACTTAAAGCAACAAAAATACCAAAGTATTTTTAAAATTCATTTTAATGTGAAAATGTAATAGCTTAAAAGAAATATTACATGCAACACCAATTAACATGACTTATAACATTATCATTAGAAAATAAATAATAATCACAGTGAAATACCATAATTTTTATTTTTAAAATTAGCAAATATTGTTTATTTTTATATTAATTTATATTCTGCTTCTTTGCTCAGAATAATTGATGAGGATAAAATTAAAACAAATAAATCGATAAAGAAATAGGAAAAAAGAAAAAGGAAGGTGATAAAATAATGTAAGTACACAGAGAATAGGCCTTACATTCTTGCAAACACAGTTAATTTTTGCTCTAAGGCTCTGGCAACCAAAGCCAAAAAAAAAGAAGATATGCTCTGTTACACAGTTCTTACTGTCAGGTAAGAAAAAACATACTATTTCCTCAGGAAAGCAAGCTGATGGTGCCTCGAATGGGAAACATTGAGCGTTGTCATACAGTGTACTCAACTGGAGTTCTACAAACAAGAACATTACAGAGGCCTCCTTAAAAGTCAAGAGTACAACATTAAAACACAACCTAATATAAGAAAATTTTAAATTATGAAAGTTTCTGTCAGTACAGTTTGAGTGGAGGCATGGAGTGCTTAACCTTTAGAGAACCATTTTGTTGAAGTTAGGTAACAGGTGGTTTAATATAACTTTTTCAGTGGGGGATGGAAAGTCAGTTGTGTGATGAGGTCTTTGAAAGCAGATTCATAATCTAGACTAGAGAAACTCAATCACAACTTGCCAGTCTATCACAACCAAGGTATTCCTCTCCTTACCAGTGGCTGTCCCACTTTTCTACAGAGTTAAGCCCTGACAGTAAATATAGACACACTTCTTGTAGAAAATTATTTCCAGTATATAAAGAATTGCAAATGAACCTCTGCAAACAAACAAAAAAACAGTATATACTCTGGGTCTATCCACCTGGGATCAATCCCACAGATGGAGGTTAGGATAGCTCTGGCAGGAAAAGGATCCTCACTTAGCTGCATACCATTGACTATTTTCCGTAATGTGACCTTTGCGTCATGTGTGACTGGATCCCAACCAGAGAGAGCCAAGTGCCTATGACATTTGAGGCACTTGGTTGGATGTGCTTTCTTGAACCCCTCTCCAGAATCTGAATCTCACAGCCTATCCTCAAACTGATCAGCAGTCATGTCTGACATCCCCACAATGATAGGGTGCTTCTGTTTTTAGAATGCAATAAGATGTTGAAAATGAATTTTAAATTTTAGCAAGTTCCTTTCTGTTTCCTCTTATATGCTGTCATTTTGACCTAAATGAGGCTTTTTTATATAGCAAAAGACCTTCCAACCAAGAAATAGATAGGCAAGACCCACATTTATTCAAACATAGTGAGATAAATCTTTTTCAATTTATGAATGATTCATGGGTAAAAAATAAATAGAGAACTCTTCTTTAAATAAGGTTAATAAAGCATTTTGGTACCTCCAAAAGAACAAAAATACTACATAAAATATTGAAATGTTTCTAAAAACTCTTACTACCACTTGTTCAATTTATCATTCAGTGATCTGAGAGACATCACTCCAAGGCTTAAACTGATGGAAAAACAGGTGCTCTTGACAAGTCCTCCTAATGATGGTCCTAATCAGAGTACATGAGCTTTGTCAGCTTTATACAATACAATGTGAATCTGCATTTGACATCTTTCAAAGGATCAAAATATTGAACAGCATGAAACATTGCTGTGTTTGACTCTTTTATTTTGAACTTTTATCTTAATGATTTGTAATTGCTTCTAGTTCATCTATATGCATATGCCCTGCCAGACAGAAAGAAAATCATGAGGTACACACTGCTGATTTTATATAACCAACGTGAGTTGTACTAGAATATTGATAAATGGAAGTTAACAGCACCCCATAATCATCCCATAAAGTTCCATTTAACATTATTGAATTCTGTATGCAGAATTCATTTGGAAAGGAGTATTCTATTTAATTTAACACATGGCTTTCCTTAAGGAGAGTAACATAAACATATTCTACCCAGTACAAATTAACTACAGGCACATCATTAAAGCATATCCTATGGTTCAGGGTTCCAAAAACAATTGTTTTCATTCTTAAAAGAAAAGAATAAAATTAATGTTAAAAAGCTACCTAATGGAATCTAATATCCAAGGAGGTATTGCAACAGCTGCGATGGAAACAGGCAAAATAGCAATGAAAAATATCTCCAACTCATTAGAAAGTTGATTGGGGAGAGAACTCTTCTTCAGTGTGCAGAGGAGTTGGTGACAGTCTTCACTTAGGCAGCCAACAGTACTTTTACATCTGCCAAAATGGTCTTACTTCTAGGTACAAAATTAAAATACTTGAAAATAAAATAAGCATAATACATATATGGGGGGATAATTCAAATATAATTAATTGGGTAAATTTTGAAATAGTATAACTCAGAAAAAGAGAACTTGTGAAAGCAGTCTGGGACAGCATCATAATATTTCTTTATGTAAAATTACCAACAAAGGTGTAGTTGATGTTTAAAATGCAATCCATCTGGTTTAGTCAGCTTATTATTGGCCATTTTTATAAGGGGAGGGAGTGGGAAATACATTCCTTTCCTGATGATCCACCTGAAAACCTGCCTAAAGAGTGATACTTAGATTTGAAAATAAACAGTTTGGGGATGATTAGGGTAGGAAAGTTTCCAGGGGTTGATTCATGACTCTATTATCTAAGAAGCACATTGAACTCTGCTTTTTTCCTTATCAAAAGTCAACCTGAACGAACCATTGTATGAACAGCTCAGGAAGGGCCAAATCACCCGCCTATTTCCCAGTGAAGTGCATACTATTTTCGTGACATTGATGATGGACTTTTAATTTAGAACTTCTCAATAGTAATACAAGTGTGCTATCTGCCCAGGTAAAACTCACTATTTTCTTCAGTTTGTTGTTTCTCTCCTCTCTCTCTCTCTCTCTCTCTCTCTCTCTCTCTCTCTCTCTCTCTCTCTCTCTCTCCCCCCCCCTCTTTAAGGGATCCACATAGCAGGAGCTGGGGATTCTTGGGGAGAAAAGTCTGTTGAACTGGATATTACTCAATATGAAATATCTGGACACACCAACTGTCCAATTAAGGAAAGAGTATAGCAAGCACCCTGTCTTATGCTTTGATTGCCTTTGAAACAGATATAGAAGAGCCGGGGATATCTGAGTCCTCCCCTCTCTTTTTAGCAATAGGAGGTGGGAAATGAAATTCTTAGTCAAAACCAAGCCAGGAAATGGGGTGACTGAGAGCAAGAGAAAAGAGAAAGAAACAGATTACAGAGTTCTGGAGGGGTCATGGGGTCCTCAGTGAGGGAGTCTTTGGTTGCACGTCTTCACCATCTTAGAGGTCAGGGTGGGGAACTACACGTGAACCCCAGGTCTTCACTAGAGAGCACCCATGTGTGTACAAGAAGTACAGTTAACTTGGACTTGGTAAACTTTACTCTAGTTTCTGAAACCATTCAAGATTCTTCAAGTATTTCTAAATATTTTGAATCTATTATGTAATTTAAAGTGACCTGGTTGGGGGTGGGTGGAGATTCACATCCAATTACAGTAAATCCTGATGTTGTTATTTCAAAATATCATCTGTGTATATACAATATTTGTTTCCCTTCTTAAGGGAGTATCCCAAACTTTCAAGAATAAACATTCAACTTCAAAAATCCTTATGGGCCATTCATACTTTTTAGACCTACCTGTTCAAATGAGTTGTCATATCACAAATCATATAAGTATGTGATACTGTAAAACATGCACTGAAATACATATAAATGTTTGTGGACTGATGCATTAAAGTTCTGGAAGAGAAGCAAACTACTGATATGCTCTGATATTAAAAGAAACACAAATAACATGTAATATTGATAATTTTATTTTTTTAAAGAGAAAATGTCTATGTACGGTGGGCTCACAGTGCAACATACAGAACTTATACCATAGAAATCTACATCTGAAATCTATATGATCATATTAACTAATGTCACTCAAATCAATTGAAAAAGAGAAAAATCTAGAGTCATGAAAAATATTAGAAGAAAAAATGGAAATATATGCTCTAAATTTCTACAAACTGATACACCATGTATCTGTTACACTTCTCTTTATCTTTATTGTTCAGTTTATTAATTACATTGTTCCCTTTTTTTCCCCCTATAGCTCCCCTCCACCTGGTACCCATCCCACCCTCCGCCCTCACCCCCCTCCACTGTCCTCTCCCATAGTTGCATGATTCTTGTCCAGTTGTTATGCTTCTCTTTAAAAATATATTTTTACTCACTAAAGTACAAGCCTCTAAATTTCCAAATCTTTTAGATTCAGGGGTTTTTTGAAAGTGTATACAATACTGAAATTCTACGTACCATGTAAGACCTTTTCTGATTTCACATATTATTGCTTGAATCTGGAATCAAAACAGGATCATCCTGCTAATGGCACTAATAGGGACTTTCCTTTCAAATACTGATGTTATTTATGTAAAATGGCTGCCATAAGAATAAACTTGTGTGGGAACAGAACAGTAACAGGAACACAGGATCTATATATTTTAAGTCTTAGTTTCCAAAAAAATTGCTCATGAGAAACCATGTTTGAAGAATTGAGTGAAAATGAAGTGCTATGCTTTTCTACGGATAGCTGTTTTTGTGTGTGTTTTCCCCCCCACCACACAAAGTCTCAAAATATAATGGTTATCACTGGCAATTGGCAATATGGCTTCAAAGGTTGCTGGGAGAGCAGGGTTACTGCCAGGTGACACTAAATCTGTTTGTGGGTTACATGCCAGTGCAAGTAACATGAATTATGAAATGACTAAGGAAGTCATCCATTAAATTGCTTTAGTGGTCTATCTTGCAATTACCTTGGAACACACTCATGGGTGGTAATGCTTTTGATGAGATAGTCATGTTGGTGTTTTCATGAATAGAAGAAATGGCATGACTATAACAAATGGATAAATATACTACAGAAAAAAAAACACACACAAACACCCCTCCCACCACCACTATTTTCTGTTTGGGCTTCAGCTACTTGTGCAATGTCACAGTACATGAGTAGAAACTTCAAGACATCCATGGGGTTTCTTTGTAGAAGGAAACCAGCCTAGACACAGAATAAGAAAGCATTGGTTATTTCTTTGTAACCCTCAAAATGACAACGGAGCATTTACTGGCTAAAGGTGAAGAAGCTGTCTTGCTGCATCCTGAATAAGATAACACCTCAGAGACTTCTGTTATTCTTTATGATATCACCATGAAACTGCTGACGAAACTTGGAACAAGCAAGAAGTGAAGGCTAACACAAAATTGTAAATTTCCTCCTGGAGAGTTGATGATATCCCTTAATACATACAAAGAGCCCTTTGGCAAAAACTGAACAAAAGGCATTTAAGAAAATCCCTTTCCAATAATTAGTGGACTTCTATGTTAATTGAGAAAAGAATTTAGTGACCACACATGACAAGAAATAGACTTTATGTAATTAGTTTAGGAAAGTCATTAAACAAATAACATCAGGAACTATAACAAAAACAACAACAATAACAAATTTTATGCAAGGGTAAAATGTGATTTCCAGAGTGGCTACATTATATTATTTAAAAGTCCACTTTTAAAAAAAAAATATGAGAAATGGAAAGAAATAAGAAAATATGTCCCAAACACAGGAACAAAAGCAGTCAATAGAAGTTGTGCCTGAAGAAGCCCAAGCAGACTCACTAGAAAAATACTTTAAATCAGATAGTTTACATATCTCCACAAAACTAAAAGAAATACAATCTTAAGAAAATCTTGATAAAAGAAATAAATATGAGAATAATGTCTTATTAATTATAGAATATTCATGGAGCTAGACATTATAAAAGAACCAAATAGTAATTATAAAGTTTAAAAGTACAATAACTGAAAGGGAAAATTTACGAAAAAGGAGCAGCATCATATTTGAATGGGAAGAAGGAAGAATTAGAAAACTTGAAATGAAAGCAGCAAGAGAGAAGTAATTCATCACTTAAGGGATAACCAATCATATGATTAGCTGACTTCTCTTCAACAAACATGGAACCAGAAAATATTGGATTAACATATCCAAAGTACAGAAAATAAATGATTGTCAACCAAGAGTTCTGTATTTTCAAAATAAGATTATTATTCTGTTCTTCAAAATAAGATTAAAGAAGAAATGAAGACATTCCAAGATAAACAGAGCTGAGAGAATGTGCAACTAGAAAACCAGCCCTTCAAGAAATATGAACTAGAGCCTTTTAGGATGAAACAAAAATATATTTGAAAGTAAGTCAAATCTTTGTGAAGATAAAAAGAGCAATAAGGGAGAACCAAGATGGCAGCATAGGTAAAACACCTATCTTGCCATCATACTCAGCAATTTTAATACTACAACTTAACGAAAGAACAAACACCTTCCAGAATTACCAGAAAGCTGGCTGAGTGAAAATTCCACAAATAAAAGTGAAAATAAGACACTGTGACTCGGAGGAGAGGCAGGCAGACAGTGTTGAAAGATTCACGCAGAGAGAGATTTGGAGCGCGCGCCAGCGGAGAGGGCGGGCGGCTGAAAACCGGCCAGTTTTCTCGAATGGGGAGACAAAGATGTCCAACTGGACTGATTCTCCAGCTCTGGGCGAAGTCCAGGGAACCCACTATCATACGGGGTGAAAACTGGACAGTGGGAGGGCATGCCAAAGCTTGGGTTCTGCAGGGGTCTCCGAGCTTGTGGAGAAGGCAGCTTGCTCGAACAGCTCAGCTGCGTGACCACGCAGAGAGTGCTCTGTGACTTGCTATCTCATTCAGGAAACCGTCAGACTGCTTTGTTTTACGATGCTGGGTGAGACATTGGGCGTGCAGACTCATTTGGGGAGAGTCTGAATTCCCCGGCAGCCAGTGGAGCTTGGCAGCATTTCTCTCTCAGAGGTGCTGGCAGCCATTGCCCCCAGCACAGAGTCCCTGGGGCCACATAGGATGGAGCTAACTCTGTCTGCTTGGCCCGGAGACTCCACCCATCCAACCTGAGCACAGCTGAGCTTCACAGACAATTGGCCTGGAGGTCAACCCCTCCAAGTGCTAACAACGATTGACCTGAGCATAACTTCAGCAAGACTGTGCAACCCATATCCACCTCAGGTAACTGGGGAGGCTGAGCCACTGTGCCTAGTAGGAAGTCTACCACACAAAGCTAATTGACCAACTCAGGGAAGCAGCCACCATGCAGAGACATGGAAAGAAATCAGATGTGAAAGAAATGGAGGAAAAAAAACGACTGGACATGGAATTCAAAACCACGGTTATAGGTTTTTCAAGAGGCTCCAACAAAAGGTCGAGGCCTATAAGGAATTAAGCAAGACCACAAAGGAAATGAATGAGTCCTACAAGAAAATGAAGCAGACCCTCAAGGATATAAAGGAGACTCTCAAGGATATGAAAAAGGACCAACCAGAAATTAAGCATACACTGACTGAAATAAAAAATATTAGCCAAAGACCTAAAAGTGCTCTGGAGCACCCCAAGAACCAAGTTCAAGATTTGAAATACAAAGAGGTAAAATCCACTCAGCTGAAAAAGCAAGAAACCAAAAGAATCCAAAAAATTGAAGATAGTGTAAGGGGCCTCTGGGACAACCTCAAGCATACCAACATCCGAATTATAAGGGTGCCAGAAAAAGAGAGAGAGCAAGACAATGAAAACCTATTTGAAGAAATAGTGACCAAAAACTTCCCACACCTGGTGAAAGAAATTGACTTAGGAGTCCAAGAAGCGCACCAAACCCCAATATATAGGAACCCTAAGAGGACCACACCAAGGCACATCATAATTAAAATGCCAAGAGCAAAAGACAAAGAGAGAATATTAAAGCAGCAAGAGAAAAACAGATGGTTACCTATAAGGGAGCACCCATACGATTGTCAGCGGATTTCTCAACAGAAACAATGCAGGCCAGATGGGAATGGCAAGAAATATTCAAAGTGATGAACAGCAAGAATCTACAACCAAGATTACTCTATCCAGCAAAGCTATCATGCAGAATTGAAGGTCAGATAAAGTGCTTTGCAGATAAGAAAAAAACTAAAGGAGTTCATCACCACCAAACCAATATTATATGAAATGCTGAAAGATATTCTTTAAGAAGAGGAAGAAGAAAAAGACAAAAGTGTAAATTAGGAACAGCAAGTACACATCTATCAACCAATGAATCTAAAAATCAAGTGAATTAATAAGCTGATGAACAGGATAAACTGGTGAATGTAACAGAATCCCGGACATAGAGAAGGAATGGACTGACAACTCTTGGGGAGAAAGGGAGTATGGGAAGTGCAGCAAGAGACTGGACAAAAATCATGCAACTATGGGAGAGGACAGTGGAGGGGGGTGAGGGCGGAGGGTGGGATGGGTACCAGGTGGAGGGGAACTATAGGGTGAAAAAAGAAAGGGAACAATGTAATTAATAAACTGAACAATAAAGATTAAAAAAATAATAATAAAGAAAGAGAACCAGGTACATAGGGGAAAAGTGCCAAATTTATATATACAGGGGGGAGCAAAAGTAGGTTTACCAGTTGTGAGTATGTGAAAAACAGAGTTAATGAAGCTACTGCAATAATCATACCGGCATGCCTATTTCCATGCAAACAACTGTAAGCATACTTTTGCCCACCCCTGTCTACTGCAGGGCGCCCTTACAGAAATAAAACCACATCCTTAAAGACAAAAATATATGATACGTAGTGTCATCTGGTCCTAAAAAACTCTCGGTTGCTATGCTTTAACAATCTAGAAGGTTCTGAAAACTGCCTACATTCCAATCCTTCTTTGGTGGGTGAAGACATTTCCTGAAGTGAAGGAGCCAGGAGAGAGGAAGGCACAGTTCAGCTTTTTTTCCTATGATGGAAGCAGGCAAGAATAAAACTTTCTGAATTTAAAAAAAAAAAGAGCAATAGGAAAGATAAACAAATAGGTGAATGTAAAAGGTAATATGGAATATACCAAGTCTGGGCACTTAGAAACAAGAATGAGCAAGACATGGTTCCTTCCTGAGAAAACAAGATTCTAAGAGGTGTGCTAGATATATAAATAATTTTAATGGATGAATTATGTAATGTAGAGGAGATTGTGGGAGCACATAGAAGGGCCTTTAATCCTGGAGAGGAGGAAGAAGTATTCATGGACATATTTGGCTTGCAGCCAATCAATGATTCTCTCACATCATTGATGTTTATATATCTCTCTCCCTCTCCCTTCCTCTCTGAAATCAATAAAATATATTAAAAAACTAGATATCACTTAAAAAAACAGTGAAAGTACTTGTCACAGCACTATCAACCTTGTCCTAAGACATGATAGTCACGTGATAAAGGGAATGCCATTTGCTCTTTGGGCTACATGGCTATACTCTTGATATAAAGGTAGAACCTTACCCATATATTTGGAAGTAAAATAGAGGGAGGGAGAGAATATCTACATAAAAGTTAGATATATAAAAGAAGCAATATTAACTCAAGAATGTACTTTTAAAAACCTCCATTTTATAACTCTTTAAGTCTCCTTTTCAAATGTAAATTTTTGGATTATTGTTCAGCAAATATTTTTTTATTTCTATTTCCTGGGTGTGTGAAGTTTGTTTCCTGACTCATTAATGCTCAGTTTGGCTGTCTTATATTCTATACCCAATAGAATGTTACAGGACATGATGGGAAGAGGTCTTAAATGAGCATGTACATTTTGGTTTGGCTCTTGTGCATCTGTAATATCATCAGAATAACATACTGCAGATAAAGCGGGCCCTCTGGATTGTGAACCAAATTGAACTCACCTATAGTGGACCTGAATCCACCCCACAGCATGAAGAAAGCCACCTGGATAAGCCCATTCTAGATCAGCTGCACTCAGCCTGCAGAACCGTGAGTGAGAAAACAAGTGCTTGTGTTGTAAACTATCAAATGTTGAGATTGTTATCCAGCATTATTTTGGCAATAGCTCATTAATACCTTCTTGTAGTATATGCTCCAGAATATCTTTCTAAAAGCAGAAATCTGATTGGAAAATGGGACAAAGAAAATTATGTAGCAGTTGGATTTGCAGAGCATGGACACTGTTTTCATTTAGATTGCATTTTTCCTTTGAGTGTGTTATTAAAGTTTTGAGAGATATGATTTTCTCAGTTCTAAGATGTACATTGTTTTCCACCCTAAAATCCCTATACCAGGATGAATTACAAAATCAATGTGCATGTGGCCTAGTGGCAGATGGCAGTGTCTCTCGATTTCCTCTACACCATCTCCTGTAATGGTGTGTTCTTTAAAGGTAGACTAAGTGTGTGCTGCAGTCCAGCAATTCAGAAGTCACGAAGTACAGTAGGGGTTGGCAGGACTGGAGCAGACCAGGGGCTTGCCCTCTAACCAGTCCACCCCGTGTCTAAACAGCATCATTAAATATTGATGGAGTACACTTTAAGTGAAAACAAAGTAGCATTCTCTTTTGAAAACTGAATAGTGAGTGCCATATTGCAGTACAGTAAAGTCAGCTCTTTTTGGATATACTTAATTGCCTCAATGTGTAGTTTTTCAGAACCCAGATTACTCTATCATGTAGTAACTAAGCAATTATTTTTAAATTGGAAATTATTCAGAACAATTCTTACCAATTGGCCATCTTGACCGCAAAAGCTACAAGGATGGCCCTATCCTGCATGGGAAATTGCACAGTATAAATCCCTGGTAGACAGAGTTACTAGAACTTGTCTTGTGAACGCTGATGATTGGCGACCAAAACAAAATTTTAGTTGTAGTTTATCTGACATATGGTGCTCTTTTTTCATTATACTTAGTCAACAACTTCAGTTGCTGAAGTTTTCTCACAGAACAATTTTATAATTGGTTGGATAATTAGGAGTTGTGTTCCTGACCAAGGACTCAGCAGCAAATAAATCATAGATATGACCAACAATATGTCACATAAACAAGATATAACTATCACAAACTTCCAAAAATAATTTCAATTAGTAAATTATGATCCCAGTTTCTTAAAATGTGTAAGAATTAACAAATAACACATAAAACACAGGCTTAATGTAATATAAATTAGATCAACATAAAATTAATAGAAAGATAGCTATTGTAAACTTTGAATTAAGACTTTTATAGGACAATGTGTATGGCCCACATCTTAAAAAAATAAAAAGCAAGCTGACACAGTAAGTTTAAGTGATGCATTCCTTATTCCTCAATATATTTCACTGCTGTAAATATGTCAAATAAAAGCCAATAGAGTTTCTTTAAATGTAAGACTTTGGGAAAGAATGTTTAGAAAAAATCACCATCAGGTCTTAAATTAAAATTGTCAACATTTCTATCTATCACCATATATAATTAGCTTACACGTGCACATACACATACATTCACACCATCCATCCTGCCTGGATTTATAATATAATAACTTTAATGTCTGTCCCTGAAAATAGGGATTTGAAAAACAACACTAGGAAAACTTCTTTTCATGGTTCCTTTATACCAGTGGTTTATAACTAAGCATGATTTTTCTTCAAATTTACCAATGTCTGATGAAGATATTTTAGGCTGTTTGAACTAAGATGGTGTTATTGGCATCTAATTGGAAGTCAGGGATTTTGCTCCTAGCATGCATAGGAGAGCACTCCGCAGCAAAACTTAAGAGACCCCAACTTACACAAAGATTTGTATTGTAGAAAAAAGACTTGGATTCAGCCATTCAGCTGCCTTGAATAATTATTGAAAATTAATTTTGTTTCGCAACAGGAACAACCACTCATAAGTATCCCAATTACAATCTGCAAAAAAAACAGGGAACTTGTTTTATTATTGAGATCAAAGTCCGGTGCGTGGAGCATTAAGGTGGTTTAATGAATATTTATTAAATGAATGATCACATAGATGGAAAGATGAAGAAAGACTAAGAAAGAAAGGGGGAAAGAGGAAAAAAGAAGTGGATGGTGCTAGAGCCAAAGTTTGTTTGATTTTGGCGAACTTGCTTTCTTTTCATTTACTGTTATTCAGAAAAATCAGTAGACACAGGTTTAGCTAACATTTATTATTTTCTAGTTACTATAATTAATTGTTTTTTGTATTTAACTTACTGTATTAGTGGTAATTAAGGAACTTAAGTGTTATTAACCATCATTTTATAATTGTTCTTGTAGCAGCTCACCAATAGAAGACTTTAAAATAATGTTATTGACTTTAAAGGAAACTCAAAGATCATTTTCAAAAAAGTAATCACAACATCTAAATTACTTAGGACTTCACTGATGTTTGGTATGTTTGCTTGCTTTTGCATTGTGTTTCCTTGCCTGTAATTTATTCTCTTTGATTATCTAGTCTTTCCCCAACTCTAATTAATACCCTGAGGCCAAAGAGTCACCCTGGATACTTTGAGAAAAGTTTTCAGGAAGAATGGAAAGTTAGGCCTGCTAGTCATGATCCCAGGAAGAGAGTTGCAAAGCAGAAGGGCACAATGATATATAAACAAAGTCTAGATTAATTTTTTACATCTATTATGAGAATCTTCTCTCCCTAAGTCACAATCCAATGTCAGCATAGCCTTTATTACAATAAATAAATAAATAAATAAATAAATAAATAAATAAATAAATAAAACCAAAAACCAACCACCACCACCAACAACAAAAAGACAACTCTACAAATTTCTCTATAAAGGCATTTTGACTTTTCCAAGGGCCTACCATAGTTTCTACATGTAAAAGTCAATTGTTAAATAAATGCCAAAGTAGTGAATATATTACTAATCTGTTGTATGGCATGGGTTATACTAGGCATTGCACTAGATAAATCTCAGAGGGAAGGAAGAGTGCGAGGCGGAAAGAGATTCACCAAAGAATTTATGTGTGTATATGCATTGGCCATGGACACAGACAATAGGGGTGGGGCAATGCGGGAAGAAATTGAAGGACATCTGTAATACTCTCAACAATAAATATTTTTAAAAAGTTAATCTCAAATTGGGCATTTTGCCATCTTTCTCATATTTTGGCTTCACATCCATCTGCCTTGTACTTCAATTTTCATCTACAGTTTGATACACATTTTAATTAAGCCTTTGATTGCTTTCTACCTCAAAGGTTTTATCTATTCAATGGGCCTTTTACAAAACCATCCCTTGTAGGCTGATAGGCCTAGAAAAGCATTTTCCATGTTGAACACCAAAATAAAATGAAATAAAATAAAATAAATTTTAAAGCTGCATTCGGGTTAATGTAAATGCAGCTGGATTGGATAAAAGTCTTCCAATTCTGAATGTTCCCCCTCTTGGCAAAAGCATCCAACAAGAACAGTGAGAAGTGACTTAGCCCGACGAACTCCACTCGGAGTCAGCTGGTACTGTGAGCACATTCGTGGAAGATACCCTTTGGTGGACTCCTGTCTAACCAAGTTGCTGTTTTTAGATTCAGACACATAGGCTGTAAAAGCTGTCACTCGGTAGGAATTTCATGCAGATGACTTCATTCTGAAAAGCCTCCTGATAAAGTCACTAGATGAGTCCAAACTACCTCATCACCTTGGAGCCAGCCTGTCTGGAAGGTGCCAGAATAATCAGACAAATGGCCTAGTTAAAATCACTCAAGAAATATCTGGAATCAGGTAGTAATCTCTCAAGAAATATCTGGAACGAAGTAAAACTGAATTCCAGATGAAGGTATGCAGGAAAAAAAAAAAACACATGCAAAAGCAGCCATAAGTGAAGGAGGACCAGGATGTTAAAGGATAGATGTCCCTCTAGCACTCCCCTCCCTATGTTGTCAGAAGATCAACAGCCCACACCATAGGTGTCTTCATGTCTCATTGCATCTAGTTATCAGCTCTGACTGTCATAAAATAATAGGCCACTCAGCGAGTGAGCCCTGGTCCACTGCCAGAGAGCAGGAGCTGAGTGAACCTTGTGACATGCAGCCACACGACAAGGCAGTGATTCAGAGAGGCAGATGGAGGCATACATTGGTTGTACTAGTCACATTGGGAAACCAAACAGCAAGTGTCCAGCAATGTTGCTCCCAAGTTCCAGATCTTGGCCCACCATGGAAGGAACTCCAGCCCCCGTGATCCAAGGAGGAACTGTTGACTTTGGAAGTAATTGCGCCTATATTTCTGCCCTAATAGATGATTGGATCTCCAATCTCTTTTACTTAATAAAATTTTACTTATTTATGTATTTATTTTTAACATTTATATATTTTTTTATTGATTTTATATAGGGAGAAAGGTAGAGGGAGAGAGAGACAGAAACATCGATGAGAGAAAAACATTGATCGCTGCCTCCTGGGATTGAGCAGAGATTGAGCCCACAACTCCAGCATGTGCCCTAACCAGAATCAAACTGGCAGCCTCTTTGTGCCTGGGTCCGTGCCCAACCACTAAGCACACTAGTCCGGCTTAATAAAATTGTGTTAATATGCTTGCAGTTTGTGTTAATTTTAGAAAATGCACTTGAGAATAAAGAAAGAAAAACATAAATTACCACCCAGAGATAGCTTTGTGCATATTTTAAGGACTCCCATTCCAAAGATTTCCTTCTGTATGTGATGCATGCATCTATATTCAATATATATACAGAAAGGTGCTCCTATAAGTGTACCACCCAATAGAATCCCTATTGTATTATAAATTCTTCTTACTTTAATAATCCATGTTAGCTTTCTACAGCTACCATTGGTTCCCTCTATGTTAACATCCACTTGATATTTAATTGTAGAGATCTTTCAGAATTTACTTAACCAACTTATGATCCATATTTTTTACTTTCCTGGTGGTGTCTTTCCCATTTTTCTCTTATGTTGAGGTTGAGCATGAGTCTTTTTCTCGCTGATTTGTAAACATATCTTACAAAAAATGGTTGCTTTTGAACATTTTGAAACTATAAAGCAATGAGACTAGATCTCTATTTATTAATATTTAAAATTCAGAAGTAAAGATCAACTCAGCCTCAGAAGATAAATTAACAAACTTTTCTTATTTTACTATTTCACATTTGGTGAGTATGATGTCAGATGTTTATCTTAGATTATAGTTGTAAAATGCAGTGTGTCTCAGGCATTGTCAACACACTCTCTTCATCTTTACACAATTTTGAGTCAAAGATCCCATCCAGAAATAACATTGTGGTTAAGTGAACAGGCCATGATGTTAAACAAATCTGGATTCAAGTTCTTTCTGCAACTCACTAGGTATGGTGACATTGCATAATATAATTTAATCTCAGTTTCAGTTTATTCAGCTGTGAAATGGGAAGGCTAATAATGCCTACTTCACAGGGGTGTTTTTTGTGAGCATCAGATGAGGCACCACATATAAAAGTAATGAGTTAAGTGCTAACTACATTTAGGCACTGCTTTACAAGCATAGTGCCTGACATTGAATAGTAACTTAATAAGTGTTGGCTGTATTACACTCATATTACCCCTGTTCTTTATGGGCTCCAACAATTAGAAACAAGAATTCAGAGCTCAGGAAGGAAAAAAAAACTAGATGAAACACCACCCCTTACAGAACTTTGTCAGAGTGAGGTTGATTTCTGGGAACGGGTCATGTAGCATAAGGCTAAGTCTGGATGTAGATACTGTGTTTCTGAGCTGAGAAAGGGACTAATCATTAGTGTGCTCAGGAAGGAGTGCAGAAACCAGGAAAGTTCAGAAAGCAAGTCTCATATTTCTCCTGATTACTACAGTCTTACTTACATCTTCGCACCCTGAACTCAAGCCACATCCTATTAAGAAAACAAAGAAACAGCCAGTATCAAGGTAAGCCCATGGTTCCAGCAACAGCATCTTCAGGATGAAAAGAGAGAACCATCTTGAGTCTTTGTGAGACTATTAAGAACTGAAGGAATAGCTCCCTCTCCAGGAAAATTTTATTTGATTTGTCAACTCTCAATTACATCTCAATTTTTATTTTTTAAATATATTTTTATTGTTGATAGTATTACAGCTATCACCCATTCCCCCACCCCACCCCTCTCCTCCCAGCTCTTCTTTCCCCCCTTCCCCAGGTCTTCATTATCCTATTGCCAGTGTCCATGAGCTACGAATATAAGTACATAAGTTCTTTGGTTTATCTGTTCTCAACACCTAACCCCACATCAAGGTATGGAATTTATTTCTACTTTTTTTTCATCCCTTTGTTGTGCCAAGCTTTATTTTTAGCACCTGGTTGGAATGTTTCCTATTTTAGTTTGAAATTAGATAGCCATCCATAGGTACAATGCATGGGTAGAAAAGATTCCTTTAAAAACCTTAGTCTCATTTTTCCTTTCAGACAAGCAAACATGGACTGAAACTTATTTCTTTCTTGCTGAAAACCCAAATAGCCAACAAATCACAATTTAAATATCTGCTCTAAGTCCTAAGATGAAATGAAATATATGAGCATTTATTTGGTTCTAGATTACTATGTATACATAACAATTCATAGCTGTCACTTGCATTAACCATATTTCCAATTAGTCTATGACTTTAAACTCCCCTCATCCATGCACCAATTTTAGAGTTTTGTAAGAGAAATCCATTTTAAATTTATATATATGAACATATATATATCTGTATCTATATATATCTATATCTACATATATCTATATCAATCTATAGCTATCTATATTAATGTCTATGTCTATATCTATGTCTATATCTATCTAGCTATCTATATATATGTAAATATATATAAATATATATATATATATATATATATATATATATATATATACACATGTGTGTGTGTGTGTGTGAGGAAGGGAGAGGGAGAGAGAGAAATTTTAATGATGACAGAGAATCATCAATCTGCTGCCTCTTGCCCACTCCCTACTGGGTATCAAGCCTGCAAACTGTGCATGTGTTGTGACCTCCTGGTTCATGGGTCCATGCTCAACCACTGAGCTACACAGGCTGGGCTATTTCAAACTTTCATAAGCAAAAAAGGAGAATGCATTGGCTTATCTAAGAAGGACAATCAAGCTGCTCAACCAATTTTCTTTTCTTTGTGTTTCTATTTTTCTATCTTATTCCTCCCCCTTTCTTTTTCCCTTCATATCTCCCTCTGTTCTTCTTTATGTAGTTGTATCTTCTTCAAAATTGTTTTTTCCTATGTGCCCAAATTATATCTGCACAGTCGCTTTTGCCATATCCTATCAGAGCTTCAGGGATAGCATATCGACATGATTGGGGAGCTGTTACTTGGTCTACTGACAGAGGAACAGATCTATAGGGTTGAAATCAAGAGCTCAGTTTTGAGGATGTAATTTTCAAAATGCTAATGAATGACCAAGGTAGAGGTATCAAGAGGGGAAATACCTTCAAATCTTAAGTTTATTATATAGTTAAACTGTAATTATCAATGCAAGAGTTAGTATGAAAATATGCTTGTCTTTGAATGTCTTCAATTTTCCTATATTTGTTTTTCTCTTTATTGTTTAACAATTTTGGGAGAAAGTGTGGAAATATGCCTACAATTTTAATGTTGCTATTTTTCAAATTAGTTTTCAAGATAATAAATAGTGCATTTTTTGCATTTTAAATTGTTTACGTTCATAGTTAAAATATTTAGTCCTTCAAAACATGTATATTTTTAATTAGGCTTGCTGACAAAACATGTATTATATACAATTATGAATGATTAACTTCAATGATCCTACTTTATTACTTTTTTATTTGGCAACTATATTTATATCTACCTGCATATATATATATATATATATATATATATATATATATATAATTTAACATTGCTCAATACTATTTTAATTACATATGTTTAATAATAAATTTGTAATCTAAGTTCAGGTTTACTTTTGGTTAGTATTTTTATTTAATAATAAAAATTCAAAAATAAAATAAACAAAAATACCATTCTCCACTATTACTCGGGCAAACAAGTGAACATGACTGAAATGATAATACTAAAATATTTTAATCATTTTATATTAAACTGGGATGTCAGTGTAATCAAATATAGAATAGCATAGAATAGACAACCACTGTGTTAAATACACACACACACACACACACACACACACACATGAAATTATCCAATCCTATACCCCTATACATTATCTGAAGCCAATAATATGGCTTCAGCTTCCAAATAAATTTTATTTTGGTAAAATAATGTATAATTTCAATCATTCTTAAGGGTATAGTTCAATGTCATTAACATTATTGTGCAACCATCACCACCATTCATCTCCAAAATTTTCTCATCTTCCCAAATTGAAACACTGTACCTCTTAAATAATAATTCCCTATTCACCCTTCCCCTCAACCCCTGGAAACCATCATCTTACTTTCTGTCTCTATAAATCTGAATCTTCTATGTACCTTCTATAAGTGTTATCATATAATAACACATATTTTTAACTTTATTGTAATTATCCTAATTTTAATACAGTTAATCAAGCAAATTATGTCCCTTAAACTATAGAAATAACTCATCATTGCAGTATATACAACAGCCTTCTGGTTTCACAGTGGAATCCAAGCCGTGGCCTGATGGGGTCCTGCCCCTGTCAGACAAATACAAAGCTCCTTTCTTTACCCTATTTAGCTGAACCCTAAACTGTCTCACTGGCATTGGGTCCTGCCTATATATTTTGTGTGTTTCTGATGGTGCAAACTTAGTTGTAAAAAATATCTACAGTACTTCCTTTAAAAGTACTTGCTGCCACTTAAGTGTAAACAGACTTGTAATTTGGCTGTAAAAATTCATGACTTGCTGAAAGGAGCGATAATAAAGTCATAACGATTGCTGGCGCAAACACCATCAGGAGGTCAAGGATAGTTGGCTGGCCATGAAGGGTGGTATGTCTAATGTAAGCTGGGCAAAGCTTAGGCTATGGCCATTGATACTGCCTATACAGACTCATCTTTCTTGTGATCTTCAATGTCCAAATATATGAAGTGCTCATGGGCTCCTGGTTGTTAAACAAATGGACCCTCTATTCCCTTGAATGTCACTGATCTTCCCTCAGGGCACAAGGATATAGAAATGAAGACTAGAGATAGAAGCTGTTTCATGCTAAAAACAGTTCCCAGTGAAAGTCTAGTATGCCATCATTTACTTTGTATATGACAAAAGAACATTTCTTCTTCCTCCAGGGATTGCTAGAAGAAAGTTAACCAAGTAGGAGAAAGTTACTCATACTCATTCTGAGGTAGTAGGAATATAACTAAAAGGTGTAACAGAAGTGACCTCGGGGTCAGAAGTGATCTAGTATAAGTTCTGTGTGGCTTCCAAAAGTATACAAGGAAATTTTTGTATTGACCCTCTGGCTCAACAGACTAGAGAGCCAGAGCCCACTGCCCTTCTCTTCCTCTCCCCAGGCTCTCTTTTCTCCCTTTCTCAACTCTATCCCTGATTACTTTCCATAATTCTCTAACTAGGGTATGGTGTGTGGTCTACTGTGCACTGAGAATTGTCCCTCATGGGGCACTTGTGCTGGCTGAAACCCATTCACATGTACTCCTCATCTACATACTGCTGCAAACCTTTCAGAGGAAGAGCTTGATTAAACAGAATGGCTGAACAACTTTGCCTTTGCCAGCAGGCCAGGCCCCAGGATGACAAGAAACATCTTAATTTGTAGTCAGGAGATCTGAACATGGGGAAATTTTTACCTTTCTAGGATTCTCTTTTGTAACATGAGAGAATTAAATATATCTTTCTGAGAGTTTTGGGGGGGTTGTTTATTTGTTTGTTTGTTTTTTTTTTAGCTTTAACAGTTTTGATTTTTTTACCTAAAGGATAGCATTTGAAGCCCTGGTTCTCTACCCATTCAGAAAGATGAGGCCAGAGGACTGGATACTGGGGGACCCTTCTTCCAGTCTTGTTCCTTGTGCAGGCTTTACAGAGATAAAATGAGACATACAGAGCCTGGAAGCCACTTTGAAAAAATATCATTTGAGATGTAGTCAAAATTTAATTACTCTAAAAGAAATGCAAGAAAGATAATTTTATGGATAAACAGCACACTTATAAATTCTCTATGGTTTCATCTTTTTTTGAAAAAGAAAAAGTATATTAAACATAAACATATCATTCTAGCCACAAGTTTATCTATAATGTCTGGATTTGCAGAGAAACCTTTTCTGAACACTTATCTCATGGTTTCTACTACTTGAAAGGAAAACACATATTCTTCTTTTTTTTATAGAACAACTCCTAGACAGTAAACACTGGCTGTTAGAGTTGAAGAGGAGTTCATGCCTTTTGTATGTACTACAGAGCCCTGGTTCCATGTGAGGACTGCAATAAATCCTGATGGGGCAGGATAATAATTTCACTTGGCCAAAGCCTCTTCATTTCTACAATACTTTCTATCCGGGTTTGGCTTGATGTGAATTACCATATTTCTTATTTCTGGCACCATTGTACAAAATAACCAGTGAATCTCTACTGCATTGTGGCAGTGGGTCCGAGATTCTATAATTTTAATGATGTCTAGATCTTTTTGTCATAATTGCCAAAACTTGGAAGCAACCAGGATTTCTTCCTTCAGTAGGTGAATGGGTAGATAAAGCATAGTACATGCAGGTAAGGAAATGCCTTTCAGTGCTAAAAAGATATAAGCTATCAAGCCCTGAAAAGATATGGAGGGAACTTAAATGCATATTATTAAGGGATAGAAAACACTATGAAAAGGCTGCATATTATACGACTCCAACTATATCATATTCTGGAAACAGAAAAGTTATGACAAAAAGATCAGCAGTTACCAGGGGCTGGAGAGAGAAGGTAAGATATGAACAGAGCACAGAGGTTTGGGAGGCAGTGAAACTACATTGTATGGTCTCATAATGATGAATATATGACATTTCACTATACATTTTAACAAACTCATAGAATGTACAACACCAAGAATGAACCCTAATATAAACTCTGAACTTTGGATGACTGTGACATGCCAATGTATGTTCATCAATTTTAATAAATGGGTTTTTCATTCTGGTGAATGATATTTTTTTAAAAATATATTTTATTCATTTTTTACAGAGCGGAAGGGAGAGGGATAGAAAGTCAGAAACATCGATGAGAGAGAAACATCAATCAGCCGCCTCCTGCACGCCCCCTACCGGGGACGTGCCCGCAGCCAAGGTACATGCCCTTGACTGGAATCGAACCCGGGACCCTCCAGTCCACAGTCCGACGCTCTATCCACTGAGCCAAACCGATCCCGGCTGGTGAATGATATTGGTAGTGGGAAGGGAATGAATGTGAGGGGGAAAGAGGAATATAAGAATTCCTCTCAACTTTGCTATGAACCTAAATTGCTCTAAAATATAAAATCTTAATTAAAACAAGAGGCAACTTTTTTTTTTACATTTAGCATTTACAAACTATTTTAAGAGATTTTTAAAGACTTTAATCCCACTCATTTTCATCAGATATATTCTTCATTTTTGTCGCTCCTCTTGGTGTTTATTTTTTAGTTCTGCTTTCTAACTAATTGCCTCACATCCTTTGCTCTGATATGTATGTGCCAAGAAACTCACATAGTTAACGTGGACATGCAGCGTGCTCTGTGAGTCTCTCTCTGAAGATGGGCATAAACCAAGGTAGATTGAAAAGCCCTTTCAGCAGGGCCTTGCTTTCAGAGGACCTGGAGGGTGACCTTCTAAATCAGTGGTTCTCAACCTTTTCAATGCCTCAATCCTTTAATACAGTTCCTCATGTTGTGACCCCCAACCATAAAATCATTTTCATTGCTACTTCATAACTGTAATGTTGAATCATAATGTAAATATCTGTGTTTTCTGATGGTCTTAGGCGACTGTGCTAGCAGTTCTCAACCTGTGGGTAACAATTTATTTTTTTACACTCAGTGGGGCCAAATATAACCCCTGGACTTATTAACTTTAAATCATTCATATATAGATATAGATATAGATATAGATATAGATATAGATATAGATATAGATATAGATATAGATATAGATATAGATACAGACACAGACACAGACACAGACACAGACACAGACACAGACACAGATACAGATACAGATATAGATATAGATATAGATATAGATATAGATATATAGCCAAATGCATGTAAATTCATGCACAGGCAGTAGGAGGGTGGGGTTCATAGCCTGGCCTGCCCCATCAGGGGCCAGAGGGGACCAGGTGATCAGGGGAAGGTGATACCCCATCACACCTCTGCTGCTGCCACTGCCAACAGCGCAAGGCTCAGCCAGCCCTGGTTACCTGAGCCTCGGGCAGCCACCATCTAAGGCTTGCCTGCACCTCAGCTGGGAGGCTGAGAGGACTAGGGAACTCAGGAGGCAGGTGCGCAGAGCAACTGAGCCTGACTGGGGGCTGGCCTGGCTTTGCCACACACCTGCCTCCCCAGCAGGGTTGAGGAAACTGGGTACCACTATCTTGTGGCTGTGGGCATCACCATCTTTTGACAGTGTGACATTCAATTAGCATATTCCCTCCTTATGGGCTGTGGAAGCCACCATCTTTGGGGGTGGGGCAGTCAATTAGCATATTCCCTCCTTATTGGCTGTGGGCACCACCATCTTTGCAATAGTGTAAGGGTCAATTAGCATACCCCTTCTTTATTAGATAGGATAGATAGATAGATAGATAGATATAGATATACAGATATACATATATATATATAGTTCCCCTCGTTTATCTTATATTTCAAATTGCATGTGATTTTGAAAACACCTAAAATCTTTTGAGAAATAATAACATACAGATCAATCACTTCATAAAAAAAGTAAATGAGGTGCCATTTTTCTTTTGAGGGACCTGCTAACCCCAGCCCAGCACTTCACCCTTTATTCCCTGTGGAATCATGGCTCCTGTGCTAACTCAGGGCTTCTTGAGCACAGATGGTTTCCTGAGTGTATCCAGAGGTTGCTTAGAAAAGGACCTTCATATTTTTTCAGCATTTTTCTCCATTGTCCATTGACATCCAACCAACCCAGGCCTGAGTCTTAGCCAGGAACTTACCTTTGATAACCAAACAAATGCTATTGTTTTAGCCAAATCTGTGGAATTACTTCTGCAGATCAACAGGAGCAAACACAGGTTTTATTTTCCATCCACTATGCCCACCAGTGTAGTTTGTTTATTTATTTATTTTTAAATATATTTTATTGATTTTTTACAGAGCAGAAGGGAGAGGGATAGAAAGTCAGAAACATTGATGAGAGAGAAACATGGATCAACTGCCTCTTGCACGCCCCCTACTGGGGATGTGCCCACAGCCAAGGTACATGCACTTGACAGGAATCGAACCTGGGACCTTTCAGTCCACAGTCCGACGCTCTATCCACTGAGTCAAACCGCTTTCGGCCCACCAGTTTAGTTTAAATAACAGTTGTTGAATGACAGAGTGAACATCCTCAAAAACAGGTGGTGGCAAGTGATACCCCTGCAGGAGGCTGGAGGCATGATTCACAAAGGTCACATTCCCCAGAGAAAGCCAGTGTCCATCCTGGTGCCCCAGACCACCAGTGGCTTGTTAAGTGTGGGCATTCCAAGCACCCCATGGCCTGACACAGAAAACCTGCACTGGGTCCAGGAGTCCACAGGTTTAAGAAGCCAATCAGCTTATTCTGAGCCAGGCTTTCAAGCAACAATAAACAACAAAGAGCAGCCTTGAAGGACTGGTCCTCCAGGGAAGAAGATCGCTATACTCCCAGGCTGAGGCCCTCAAAGCTGGGGAGGAGGCAGGGAGCTGGCACCAATTCCACTGCCAAAGCCCAGTGTGAGCTTGGGTCAGTCACTTCCCCTTCACAATTTTAAGATGAGAAACAGCTGTCACATTAACCTCCAAGATGGCACACCTAAGGCCAGGCGTAGAAACACTTAGTAAATATTTTATTCATGGAAACCAAAATGTCTCCTTTATTGTAAAAACACATTACTGAAACCCAGCAATGACAAAAACACAAAGTAGCATTATTAACTCTAATTTCAAATGTGATTATAACTAAATGCATACTTGTCAATAGTTTTGCACCGCCTGATGTTTGCAGGGATCCACACTCTAAGCTGAAAAATCTCTGAAAGGGAGCATAGGCAGCACAACAGAGTGGCTGAGGCTTTGGAGACAGATGGAGCTGGGGGGATCTAGGCTCCACATTTTACTCACTGCAAGAACCTTTGCAAGCTACTTAACTTGTCAGCAGCCTTACTTACCTTACCTGCAAAATGAGAGTGATAAACCCACCCTGTTTGAAGGCGTGATAAATACAATTACAAGATGAAAAAGAGAGGTGACTGGTGCATAGAAGAAACACAAATGAATGATAAGCCTCTCCAGGAGGCTCCAGCCCCTGACTATGTGCCCCCAATGCCTGATAGAACACCTGATCACAATAGGAACTTAAGCATATGGAGGTAGTTATGATAATAGACAATGCAGTGTGAAACATACCATGGGCCAGATCTCATGCAAAGTGTTTCAATGGGCATGATCTCACTTACTCCATACAACTAGCCCATCTTATAGACAAGGAAACACACAAAGAGGCTCACTAATCTGTTCAACATAGTAAAATATCTCCATGACCTCAGAATTCAAAATCTGAACTAGAAATCCACATGGGGGCAGAGAGGGGCCAGAGGAAGAAAAAGCCCGGGCTTGGAGAGTATGGACTATGGTACTTGTCCTGGGCTTTGAAGGACAGCAACATTTGAAACAAGCCAAAATGAGAGGGTATTTAAGGAGGAGCAAGAGACCTCTTTCCAGAGCTGGTAAGTACAATCTGTCCTGTGTGGGCTCATTCCACAATGGGACTACAACTTCCTCTCAGAGGCCTGGCAGCAGGACCCACAGTAACAGACGCTGTGGTCCCTGTGCTACCATGATCTCCAGACCTGGGGGGCAGCCTTTCCCCAAACCCTGCAGATGTGGAAGCTTCTCCCTGACTGGGATTTTCCCTTCTGTCCCTAGAATCAAGCTGAATTCCTAGTTCGAAGCCCAGCGATGTGCAACGGTGCACACTGTGGTGTGTCAGGGACAGAGTGGCAGGTTAAAGACTCAATTGCCTGGCCTCTCAGCTTTGCGTCACCTCCTTAATGACATTTCAACATTGGAAGGGTCTCTGTTCTTTCCCCCTCTTTAAGTTAAATATACAGTAAGTGTTTTGTGTTTAGTTTCCTTAAGAAAAAAAGTGTATTGTGAGGGGAAAATGGTAAAAACAAAAAAACATAGAAGGGAGTCGGGGAAGTGTATAAAAACCATATTGTGTGCTCAGGGGACGGGTGTTACCTTTGTGGAGCCTTTTCCCTCTCCTGGGAATTCTCATAATGTTGTCTTATGAGTTTTGTTTGTTGTATTTTCCCCTTCGGTTAGTTCTTACTTTTGAGCATGTGCATTACCTCCTGAGTCGCTAGTCTTTTTATATGCTTCTCAGAGGTATACTGCTGACGCAGTAGCCTGGAGCCAGCAGGCTTCGGAGCCACTTCTGTTCCATTTTGCAATTACCATCACAAGGTATATTTATAGCAACAGAGGTGACAAGGGGGGTGAATGACAAGCCCTGCCTCCAGGTTGGGAGTCCTGACTGGGCCCTGCAGAGATCTTTGTCCAGTGATGTTGCCGGGGAGGAGGGATGCTAGTCTGTTCACAGAGTGAAGGTCAATAGCAGCACACTGCACATGTCAGCCAAGGCAAGAAGGAGAGGAAAGACACCCCGGGTGCTGTAATTCTCACTCCTCCCACATCAGAAGTTATTGCTTGCCCCTCAGAGCTTTGGGGTTCTGCAAGAGGGGCTTGGAGGGCTGGGCTGAGGCAAAGCAGGAGTCAGAGTGAAGGGGGCAGGGATTGGCTGTTCCCCAGCCCTAATGAAAGCCATGTTCATCTAACTTACTGTGGAAGTTCTGAATATGATTTTGTTGGAAGATAAAGCTCCTCTTAGCTAAAAGGTTTGACTGGCCCTCGTCTATAAGATTGCGCCACTCCCATCAAGTAAATCACCTCATGGTCTCTTTTAGACCTCACATAGTTTGTTCTTTATCCCTCACTTCCATATCCTTCCCTCCTTGCTGCCTTGGAAATTCTGCAGGCTTGACCAGAGGCCCTTTGGCTCACTGAAGGCTCTGCAATGGCCCCCAGAGATCTCTCTGCTTCTGGGAGGTAAAACCCACTTTCCCCAGCCACCAGAATGATCACTCTACAGCACAGTTTTGATCCTGTCCCTGAACTGGTTAAAGCTCTTTTGAGGTTTGCTCACGGCCTAAAAGATAAAACTCAGATATATTACCATAGCACTCAAGGGGTTGCATATTCTGAGCCTGACTTAATCTCCAGCTGCTCTCCTGTCACCTCATTGTGCCCATATGACAATCACATGGACCCTTTATTCACTCAATGGTTGAGTAAATATTTTCCAGCAACTATTATGTATCAGGCAGGCTGTCATTACTCAAAAAGAGATGCAAAATGACTGCCCTCATGGAGCTTGCATTCTGAGAGAAAAGGAGCTTAAACACAAATCTTAGGGTAGGTCAGTTGGTCGCAGTTATGTTGCAGTAAGCAAGGTGAGTTGTGGGCTACTTTGAACAATTCGTAATAGCAGGACTGTTTGGCAGGTAACCTTGAGCAGATATTTGCAAGATGAGCAGCTGGAACAGGGTCTGAGGAAGCAGCATTCCAGGCAGGGCAGAGTGAGGGAAGCTGGCAGGTCAGAGCCAGGGTGGAAGGGTTAGGGCTTCTTTTGATTGTAATGGAAAAGTGTGGGAGGTTTGGAGCAACTAGAGAGCATTCCCATTTGTGATAGACCTCTCTAGTGGCTGTGTGGAGAATGGCAATAGAAGGGGTTGGGAGAGGGGGCTGCCTTCTTATGACTCCCAGGCATGTCCCCAGAAAGGCGGAACTGCCACTTCTCAGGAAAGATATTCAAAACCCTCCACAGCATACCCTCATTCTCACTCCCGCCCATGGGCTATTTCTGATGAGAGGAGTTTGGGTTCAGGAGGGAATAGAAAGTGAGAGGGGAAGTGGGGAAGAAGGAAGAGAGGACTGCATTTCCCCACAGTATTGCTGAGAAAGGCCCACTGAAATAGGACTGTGGCTAGTAGCTATAATATAGAGAAAAGAGGTTAGTTCACTTATGTTTTGGTTGGAGAAGACACTGGTGATGAAGGAATTGGTTTTGTGTTTCACAGCAGGGGATCTTGGTCTGTGAGGGAAAAAAACCCACCCCAAGCCCGCAGGGAGTGGACTAGAGTGTTAGAGCCGGCCAGGTGCTCTGTTTCTGATACTGAAGATGGCAAAGAAACATGGTCTGAGGATGCGAAGCCCCCTGGGAGACAGTTTTGTTGGGATTCAGATGCTCATAGATCAGGCATGAGCTTCTCCAGGCCCACTCCCAAGTTAGCAGTGCTCCCTGGCATCTCTCCTCCTATTGAGGAGGTGGATCCTTAGAGCACCCAGCCCTCAAGGTTTGAGAGGAGCTGTCCTCCCAGGAAGCTCTGCAAACCCCTTCCCCCCACCCCCCCATGTGCTTCCAAACTGCTCAGCCCACTGGAAGCTGGAAGCTATAAACTGATGACTCCTACTTTCTAGATGTTATCCTTGTAGTCCACAGAGATCAGCCAACCCACCAACCCCTCAGGGTCCATGTTCCTGACAGAGGACACTAGCCTGGCCCATCAACTTGCCTAAGGGCAAGCTTAACTTTTGGGTCCTCCTGCTCCATCTCTCACAGCCAAGCTCCAGCACATCTGCATTATCCTCTGCCTTTGTGCCAAAATAAAATTAGTCAAATAAAACACAATCATGCGGCATCAGGCCACAGGCTGTTTGTCACAGCCTAAGTGACTCTGACAGCTCAGTGAGAAGATCTGCAAAACAGCTGCTGAGCAGCAGCCAGCCTGAAGTTCCAGGAACAGAAGTAGATACTGCCACACCCAGCTGCATCTGAGACCCTCTCCTATCCACACTCAAGAAGGTGTCATCTGGGATCTGCCAGGTAATCCCTTCCCACTTGAACAACCTTGTCCCCAGCTGAGGCAGTGAACAGTGCTTGTTTCTGATCAGCCATACATGCTCCCTCCCAGGGTCTTGTGAACAAAAAGGGCAGCATGCTAACATGACAAGCTCAGGGAAAGCCTGCATAGAGACCTTGTAAACTCAAAGATCTGAAATAATCACAAAGGATGGTCTGAAATTAAAACTTTTAACTAAAAGTAGTCATGTCCTAGGCCCTATCTTCCCAGATAAAGATCAACTTTGATCTGAACTGAGCCTATTATCATTTTACACCTATGAGAACATACCTTTGGAATGTCAGGGTAAATTCCCTTTTTCTGAAGGACCCCTCAGGGAACAACCAATACAACAGGATGACTACAAATGTCCTCATTGTTATTGTTATCATGTTAATTGTTGAGTGTTAACACCTATGTACTCATCTATGTAAAAGAAGCATGTGCCTATCACTGCATTTTATCCAATCCCAGAGGTCTTCCCCATCTTTACTCTCCCTAATCTACCACCAATGGATTTCATGAACCCACTTACATCTCCTCCTTTGATTGTAATTTATAAAACAAGGTGAAAACTGTCATTTTCTGGAGCATTATCTTTCTACTAGTAAATCTCTTGATATTCTGCTTCCTGGCAATTGTCCAGTTTGGCTCAAATAAACTCACAGAAATTCTTTACAGATTTGAATGTTTCTTACCTTAACAGTCTCAGGAAATGCAGATATACCACACCCATCTGAGGGTCTCTCTCTGTTTAGGTGTTCCTGGCTGCCGCCCCCAAGGGCTTTAGTTATTCTGTGACATGAGTATCAAAAACCTCTGTCCCCATTTTAAAGCACAAGGCTAAGAATGCCATTCATTGTTGTTTCTTATACAAATCAAGCTTATTTGGATTCTTCAAAAAGATCATTGGAACCCTGATGGTGGGTGTATCTCTATTTTTGTGGTTAGGTCTTTATGGAGAGCCATTTTCATATATTCTGAGTTTCAATAGTGTTGGGAACAGAGTAGGAGAAGAAGCCTACTGTGGGTTAAAGGACATGAATTAGGAGAAAGAAGCCCTGCATTACAGGGCCATATGAATCTCTGTGTTTCATTACTCCCACCCAACACATTTTCCAAACAAGTGTGGTTTCTCTAACTTAAAAGTCAGGTCATATCACGTGACTGTTTAATCCCCCCTGATAATTTCACTTTATACATAGAATTACACTCAAACTACTCTTCAGGACTTGAGATGTTCTTTATCATCTGGCCTTTGCCTAGGTCTTCAAGTTAATTTCATTCCAGTCTTCCAGTTACTGGTGGTGTTCCAGTCATGCTGGCCTCCTTTCATACTTTAAGGTCCTTACAGGTGCTATGCTATTGTCCTAGAATGTTCCCTATTTCTTATTTACAGGACTTTTATCCAACAAAGATCTCTAGTGTAGGTCCATGGAAGACTAAATTAAGATGTCATGAGTTCAGAATTACTCCTACTCTTTCAAGCTGAAGGCTTTGAGCAAGAGTCAACTTCTTGGAATGGTTATTTTCTCTGGTAGCTTCCCAATTTCTTAGATAAATAGACATTTCTGGACCTTCCATTCCAATAATTTAGACCTGTCAGTAGCTTAGAATTCCAGTATTGGAAACAAGTCTATAATATGTTGGGATAGTCACTGTATACCAAGTTTCATATCTCTCAATTTTCTTGTCTCTTGGGGTAAATAGTTTTGGGACTTAGCTGGGTAACAGGGCTGAGAGAATGCATCATGATGGAGGCCTCCTATTCTGGAAGAAGTTCTTAGTATATAATTAAGCCAACCAAGACTGGACACAGCTTATTTTCCATTCACTACTCTTCTTATATACCCTGTATTCTGTCCCATGAAACTACCCATTTTCTGATGAATTTACCTTTCAGAGCACAGTGATCATTCTCTATCCACGCCACTTCCTCAGGCACTGTGGAAATCATATTTTACTTCAAGGCCCAGACCAAATCCTAGCTCTCAAATATGTTAAATCTGGTTGATATATTCATTTCAACCAGAGCTTAGTGTTCACTCCTCAGGGTTTTAGTGGCCCCTACCACATCTTACCATGGATTAAGCATCATTTCTGAAGTATTAATCAGTTTATAAACTTTTTCTGACATATTGAACATTTTATCTATGAGAAAACTGAGACTTTAAAAACAGTAGCATATTTATAGTCACAATTCAATCCCACCTCTGTCTGACTCTATTGTGCAGTCTCTTCACTATTGCATTATTTTGCCTCATTCACAAGCATGCCTGTCTCTCCATGTCCCTTGAGACTCATCTTTATATCCTAGGCCTTCACAGTATATGACACCCTGACACTTTTTGGACAATGCACTATTTGTAGGGTGGTTTCTTATTCTACTTCTGTAAAGTCTTTTAAAGGAATAAAAAGGGTGAAAGTCCTTCTACAACAGCATTAACATTCTGTATAATGGGATAAAAGTTGGAAAATTGTTATCTACATGTTCCCTACATCAACATTAGTTTAAATTCCCATCCACACCCTTGTCCTGGGAAGGCCATACCAAGACAAGTCAGCCTGCCCTTTGGAGCCCATTCATTAGAGAAGGGAAGTGTTTATGTGGCCTCAACTTAGGGATGATATAATGATTGCCTTTCCTCACAGCAGATCTCACCCTGTCTCAGGAAGACGTCAGGGGTCAGTGCAAGGGCAGACTCTGTGTTGATGAGTCACTCTGGGAGAAGGCCAATCACAGGATAAAGGTTGGCTCCAGGGGATTGGTCAAAGGAAATGGTACCTTTTCTCAGAGGACTGAGGTCAAATCTGACCTCAGTCTGATAGCATGGAAAACCACCTGGCCTGTCTGGCTGGGGATTAAGGAAAGGGAACAGGAGTGCCCAGAGAGGAAGACTCAAAGGCCAGTCTCTAGCCAGGACTCTGAGGAAATCTTCACTGCCAGGACTCTGAGGCGCTCAGGTGAAGCAGGTGTCAGGATACTGACCCTTCTTATTTTTTCCATTTGCAAGTCTGGCTCAGTTAAATCAGGCAGAAGCAGTGGGAAAATGTACTTTGGAGAAAGCAGTAGAGGAGTGAGGCCAAAAATAAATTGGTTTTCTGTCCAAGTCAGTATATTTGCTATGGCATACTTGGAGGACCATTGAGTCATATGGTGAAAAGTCTCTTTTTCCACTTGTACTCACACCAGTACTACCACTTCAACACTATGAGTACCACTTCTATCATCACCTCCATATCTACTACCAGCTAATCTTTAATGCCTTTGAATTACTTGACAGGCACCATTCTAGGTGTTTTATGTTTACTATCATTTAATTTATATAACAGGAGTTATTATCCTTAATAATGAGAAAACCAAGGTTTAGAAAGATCATGCAACCTGACCAGGGTATATATCTTGTGAGTGGCAGAGTTGAAATTCTCACTCAAGTGTGTCTCAACCACTGTGCCAGATGGAAGATTCCCTTTGGAACACAGAAGAGAGTTAAGATTAACAAAATAACAAACAACTCATAAAACAAAGGCTAGTCTTGCTGCATGTCTCTTCCATCCCCAACCACTCCTCTCCTGCTCACTCATACTTTCAGTGATGCCATGGTACATACTCCTCAGAATAACTGATTCCCATTTGTCTCCCTTGGGACCATCACTCGTTCACTCATTTCCACCAAGCAAGAGGCAGTTGCCATGTTTCTTTTATTCTAAAAACCTAAGATCATTCTTGAATTCTCAGCAGGTCACTGTGACTTCTTGAAAATTTCAGGAAAAATAATTCTTTTCACAAAAGCTCCCCAACATCTAATACAACAGTAGAAGGGAGCCAAATCTTAACATGTGAAAATTGAATTAAGTTAAGGGGCATCTTCCAGATTCAGCCATCTACTAAGTCCAGGGCACACAGCCAAAGGGAAGAACCATCTCCCCAGGAATCCCAAAGCATTTGATCCCGACCAGAGGTGATAGGGAGGGGAAACACAGATGTCCTAGGAAGCCTAGAATATTACTTTCCATCGTGAACTACCAAGAGTTAATGTTGATGTAGATGCTGACAGGCAGATCAATAGCCTGTTCCCTGAGTCTTTTCTCTGCCTATGCCAGCAACTGAGGGGAGGATCCCCTAGGTAGTGGTCTTCTATTGCTGGCTTGGAAAATTTTCCAGTGGGCTCTTCAAGAATAAACATCTTGGAATGAACCTGATCCAAGTAAAAGAACCAAATGTCAAAAAGCTGAACATAAATCTTGCCTAGGGATGGAGTTCCTTGACAGTCAGATTTTTTTCACTGAAGTTATGAGAGGGGGAATATGAAACAAAAGCCCAGTTTGATTTGAGCCATGATCAGAGTATCCCTCTTTCTGGAAAAACTCGCCACTGCAGAACTTAAAAACGAATTCATGGGAAGCAGACCTCACATGCACTTAGGTTGAGTGTCATTCTAAGAGCCTTATTGTTTATTCTAATAGTGAAAACATCTATATTTGTCTTCTGTCAGTGATTCAAAGAACAAATTATTGATCTGCAGTCAGCATCTATTGTTTAAGATCCTGGAGACTGAATTGATTAGAGCTTTGTCTGTGGTTGTGCATCCTGGTCCCACAGTTGGTGGCAGGTCAGTGGAACAATCCTGGGAGTAGGCAGGCAAGGCCTGTATGTTCCTTCAGAACTGAGGTAGAGCTGCATCAACTGCTTATAGTAAAATGTAAGGGAAGTTAAACCAAGCTTCATGCTAAAAACCCCCACGCAAGGCATTTGTATTTTGAAACAATCCTGGAAAGCTCCAGCCTTAACTTCCTGAAAGCCAATCTTATATTATTTGTAACAATTTTAGTACCTAACTTATAAGGACTTTGTCCTAAGCATGTTATATGCACTTTCTTATTTAACCCTCATGTCAGTCCAATTAGTTAGACTTAGTGTCTATTTTATAGATGAAATGAACACAGATAGATTCAGAGACTTTTACAAGTTCACACATAATATATGTCAGAACAAAGTTGTGCATGCCCTTGAGGCTCTTGGATTCCAAAGCCCATGCTATTAACTTCCAAATGACACTACCTGTGGATCAAATAAAAGAAAGCAAGGCTCACATCCTTCAACTCCCAGGGTCATCACAGTCATGCCTGGGGTTGGCTATGGAAATAAGTAACAGTTGAGTAACTGAGTCCAATGTTCCCAGCCACCATGCTGCTTTTGGTTCCAAACACCAATGGGAACTCCTTCACCTCTTGCAGCTCATGAGCTGGACTTATATATAATTAACAAGCCTGTTGTGTTGCGGGGGGGGGAACATAGTGAGGTTTGGTGAACTGACTACAAAAACTGAAGTCAGGAATGCCAAGGTCTGATTCCCTCAGTGTAATCTCTTGCTGTCAGTTATGCAGGCTGGTTATGCATTAAGGAAAAAAATATTGGAAAGTGAACTGTGAAGAATAGATAATTCTCTATCAACACTAAGCACTGTCTACTGAGCCAAGATATAGGACAGTGAAAGAACTCTCTGAAGAGTAAGCTGATTCACACAGAAAGGAGTATGAAGAAGGAACAGGTAGATGTGGGTCTAATTTCTTAAGCCCTCAATCCACAAGGAATTATCCTAAGAAATGGTCAAGGACAAATTATTGATTCTAGATTAAATGAAATAAGATAAATCTGATTTTACCTGAAAAAAACACCAATTCTGATCACCTTCTTTTCCCCTTTTTACTTTATAAAACCAATACCTTACTTTATTGTTCTGTTTAAGTTTCCACATTCATATAATTTCAAAAAGGCCAATGTTTATTTGCAGTTATTATTTTTAACTAATTATTAGTCACATGCACTTAGTTTTGAGTATAATTCTGAAAGTGTTATCAATTATTCTAATAGCACATCTACATTCTTCTGATGGGGACACTGGGAATCTTAAGAGCTCACTCAAACACATATGGACACACACACACACACACACACACACACACACACATAAATTCAACAACGATCATTGGGTGTTGTCATCCTTAAGGGAAAAGAGAATAAATTTGTATCAGAGGAAGTGGCTACAGTGGTTAACAGGGTCCTCTTTATAACAAACATAAATAAATCTAATTAGTTGATGATAGACAACTTGACTCCATGTACCACAAAGAAACTGGTTCATTTTGTCTGCTTCTGAATAGGACTAAATAGAGCTTTCTGTGAAATTCTTTATAATGGCAAAACTTCAAGAACTTAAACTTTAGTGTTTGATATTTCCTAACCTTCATAAATTTATGAATTTTCCCTCCATAATTTTTAGCTTTTGTGGGTCATTCCCTGATGCTTGGAAGGTAATGGGAGACCTTCCTGTTTGTGGCAGACATAGAGAGTTTTCATCTCTACCAAGACATTTTACACCTTCTAAAACTTGGTCTTAGAGAGGAAACTTGAAAGGAAACAAAGGTGTGAGAACAAGAACCTTTCTCGTGGGTTTAGGCAACAGAGCCAGTGATTATCTACTCAGAAAACCATGTAGCCCTCTTTCTTTGCTGGCTTTTACATTTGTATTTTTTTCTACGCTAGCTGTTATGCTGCTTTCCAAGGCTTCCCTTCAATTTTCCTGTCACTCCTGCAGTCTGTATTCTCTGAGGTGGTAGTGAGGACCTCAGAATAAATATAATCTACCAACAAGGTTCCATCTTACTCTCTCCAGTCCCATCCGATGTGGTAGAAGCCATTTCAACTTCAACAGGGGGAAGAGTGTCACCACTTTTAAGAACACAGCTCTGTCTGATGAAGAGATCTGAGGTTATCTACCAAGCTTACTGCTTTCTTTGGCATGACTAGAGACATTGGAAATCTCATGTTAAGAGTGAGCTCAACAATCTCTCTTTTTATATCAGGACATGAGGTCACATGAATGTCCCAGCCAAAGCAAGATAAGGGATATATGATATGCAGTAAAGTGGCTGTCATTGAGGTGATCTGTTATCCTAAGCCCCATAAACATGTGCCTGGGTCACAAGAGAGGAGGCAGTGGGTTCAACTTGAGACAGTTGTTTCAATAAAATCTCTGTAAATTATGGGTGACCAAGAGAATTGCTTTTCTATTCACATAATGAAATGGAACATAAATATATAGGAGAGAAATTATTCCATATATAAGGATATCAGAGTAGCACATCAGGGAATGGAGAGAACATAGCAGAGCTGTGTTCATCAATAGTGGCAGGCTATAATTTAAAGGTTTTGGGTGATGGTCACAGAGCACTTTAATGATGGATGACTTTATATTTCTGAGAACAGGGGAGAACATGTTAACTCATGAGACCATGGGAATAGTCACAGGGTACCTTAGAGGAAACTAAAGGTTCCATATGAGGATGGCGAAAGAGAAATTCAGATATTTTTTTCTGTTTGTTTGTTATCCTTTGTAATTCCAGTTTTATATTCTACATTAGTTTGAGGAACATATACTTGCACTCTATGGCAGAATAATATTCTGCATGGCTTTCAAGACTAAGGCTGGAGTGCCATTCTCTCTTCACCTCACAAGAAGCTATTGCTCAGGGAGCCCTCAATGACTTTATCATAATTCTCTAGGTCAGAGGGAGAAGCTAACTGGATGCTTTGCACACCAATACAGACCTTCTATCAGCTGTACTTCTTTGTCATGTCATGAAGCATCAACAATTAGAGCTGGCCGGTATCCAACAGATCCTCTGGCACAATGATTCATAAACTATTTTTAATAAATTGTTTTCAGTTGGAAAAGTTTCTCACATCTTAAAATGTAAAATAATTATAGTAGCTATGATCCAATATGGCAATTTGATTATTACTTTTTATTAGTTTCACTTAATAAAAATATATTGAATTAAGAAAAAAATCATTAATTTGCAGTTATCAATGAAACAATGGATCTAAACAATAATTATAAATGGATGCTGAAACCATAAGATGAAATGTTGATAAGAAACATTTTAATGAAAGGATCAAGCTGATACCAGTTGAGTCCATTGATCAAACTTAACAATCAACTATAATGTGGCCTCAGAGATGATACAATAGAAAGTACAAGTAAACAGTATCTACAAAGTGCTCTTGCCTAAATAAATATCAAGCCCAAATGCAGTCGATCTTCTATATTTAAATATCTGTTTGCAGAACATAAAAGAATAAGTCAAGCCATACCATGAGGGGTGATCAGCCAAAATCACAATGTGAGTCAATCTACAGAATAAATGACCTAGTTTCTCAAGTTGAACAAAGGCGTATGCAGTAGATTTTATTATTGTCCAATTATTCATCCCCCATTTCTATAAGAGGGTAAGGATTATACACTTGTTTACAGATCATACATTTGTGCTTCCTGACTTTTTTCTGACCATTCAGAGGAACTGTACATATTCCTACCCCATTGATGTAGGCTGGGCCTTGTGACTTGCTTTGACAAATGGTAAGTGAGTAAAAGAGACTATACCAGACATAAGTAAAGCCTTGCTCATTATATAATCACTGCTTTGAGGCCCCTTTATTTCTGCCACAAGAATATCCTTACACAAATAGCCTAGGTCCCAGAGGATAATTATGCTGTTATCTCTAATTTTTATGTATGTTTTAATTTTATCCCTAGAAATAATGTTTAATAATAGCAAATAAAATAGAAGGCATTAACAAAAATCACAAATAGGACATGGAGTTACCAGCCCCCCCCCCCCCAAAAAAAATTCCAAAATTAATGAAAGATGTAAATTGTTTACATCTTTGGTAATTTTGAAAATAAGGATGAGAAAGCATCATTATCTTATGTATGTGGGGTTGGAGGGAGAAGAAGAGTAGGTTTGAAAAGGTTGTTGATCTGCCCAATAAAGCACAGCACATAGATGACAACAGGTGAATAATTGAAAGTCTGTATAAATGCACACTTAAACATGGGATGATAACCAATTTTTACCTTCCAGTTGGAAAATAGTAAGCTTACTTTCTCTTTAAACAAAAAGAAACAAATTCTCTCTGAGGTAAACTGGGATAGCAAATGGGCACTGTTGCCCAAAAGTAAAGCACTCCAAAATCAAGCATTTTTAATATAATGGTCTGCTCCCTGTATGTTCATCCTAAAATGAAGCCTATCAGGTGATCAGCTCTGTCAACAAAGGAAAGCCAACCAGGGCATCATTGCTCCATTTGAAAATATGAACAGACCACTAAGGATCACCTTGCAATGAGAGAAACCAGCCTCATCACAGAGATAAACACTGAGGGAAAATGACATCAGAGAAAATAAGAATGCGAAACAGAGGATATTTTTTGTAGGAAAAAAGAGAGATTTGAATTAAGATAACATTCAAGAAAAGAAAAGGATTGCCTTAGCTAGTTTGGCTCAGTGGAAAGAGCGTCGGCCTGTGGACTGAAGGGTCCCAAGTTTGATTCTGGTCAAGGGCATATAACTTGGTTGCAGGCACATCCCCAGAAGGTGGGGTGCAAGAGGCAGCTGATGGATGTTTCTCTCCTCCATGTTTCTACCTCTCTATCCCTCTTCCTTCCTCTCTGTAAAAAATCAATAAAATATATTTTTTTAAAAAGAAAAAGAATAAAATTCCATGAAAAAGAAAAAAAGAGAAATAAAGTGCTATAGACATTAAAATTTAATCCCAACTCTCACTATTCCCATCAAAAACAAAGATGAAAGATAAAGAAAGATAATATAGGCTCCATGAAAAAAAAAAAAAGAGGAATAGAATACTGTCCATCCCTGTGAAAATGAAGGAAGTATTGGAGGCACAGAGAAGAGGAATAAAACTGAGTGAAGAAGAGTAGGGTGGAGTCACCATTTATCTGAGGGAACAGCACACGCCAGGGCTTTGTTAAGATCTTAAGTTTTTTCATCTTATCTGGCTTTGTCACCAGCCATTTTCAGAATATATGACACACATGTACAGAAACAATTCAATGAGATGAGCATATTTTAGACAAGTAAAGCCAAAGACTCGGCAGCATAAGAAGTAAATCCTCAAGTATCTAATAACTCAGCCAGGTTTTCATTTCTAGACCTAAAATTCTCAGTCTAGTCTCTATATTAATTGCCAGCACATAGTTTAGAAAGATTAAATTTCCAAAAAAAAAAAACAACTAAAGATCTCTCCCAGTGAAGTCAATTCACTGGAGAAGTTCCTGCCATTTTTAGTTTTAAAAGCTTGTTTTTCAGCTGAGTTGCTTGAAATTTTTGTAAAATGGAAAGGTTTACATATTGAGAAGAATTTTACTCATATACCCCACTCACTGAGGACACATGAGTGCCTGCAGTACATTATTGAAAAACCCACAAAGTATGTCAAAATTACTTTCACACAGGTTGTGTCTAAAAATTCTTATCAAAGTGGTTAGAATCCCTTTGGTGATTATTTTGAAGAAATATCCAATAATGAACTTTGAAATTACATGTGGTTTTTTAGTATATTGTGAAAGACATATTTTCACATATTTGAGTATAATGTGAAAGACATTTTTAGGAACCTATTGCTAAATGTTTTTATTATATTTTACCTTAAAGAGCATTTACTTTATTTTAGTTTTAATACATTTTGATTATTTTCAGAGAGGAAGAGAGAGAAAGAGAACCATTGATTGGCTGCCTTTTTCACATCCACTACTGGGGATTGAGCCTGCAATCCAGGCATGTGCCCTGACCGGGAATTGAACCATTACCTCCTGGTTAGTAGGTTGACCCTTGAACACTGAGCCATGCCAGCTAGGCTAAAGAACATTTAAAGTTTTGATTACAGGCCAAAATTCAAGAGAAACATTGTTTATCTGTGAACATCTTTGGCCTAACGAGACTTCAAGTGGGTTAAAGGGATCAATAGATAAAAGAAAAATAGTCCTTCAAAAAAATCATAACTAGACCTCAACTTTCAAAGTTTTTTAACTTAATTCAGGCTCTAAATAAAAAAAAGGGAGAAATCCACATATACACTGAGTAGCCAGATTATTATGCATTCAGAGATCATAATAATCTGGCCACTCAGTGTATATTGAAGAACAGAAAAGCTTCTATGAATTCTGAGGAAGCGCACTATAAAATAAAGTGGGGAGAGGGAATAGAACGCTGACTGTGTGGAATACTGGAATGGCTCCAGGCTGCACAGCACCCGCCCCCCGCCGCCCCTCCAGGAGCAATGGTTGCAGACAGTGTCTGTTCCCAAGGGGAACTGTGACTCTGAGCAGCGCTTGTCAAGTGTGGCAACCTGGGAGGGATGCACACACACAAATTCATTCTGCATAATGATTCAATAATCCACTCCCGAAAACATGACCATCACAAAGAGCCAAATCCACCTTTCATGGGACAGAGACAACCTATGTGGAGTTTGGAGAGGAACCTCTGATTTATGGGGGATTGAAGCTTTCCTTTCCTCTAAAATATAGCTACAGTCTTGATAGAAGGAAAGAAGCCAAATTAAACACTTTTTGTACATAGATTTCTAAGTCATGAATGGCATTATCTCCTTCAAGTTGGTACAGACAAATAATCTCTTTGCCTTTAATGTGTTAAAAAGACTTTCTAGAAACATCAACATGCTCAGCCTGTACATTTCCTAGTATATTATCCACATTGTTTTTTTTCCATGAAATACACTCCTAGGCAGCTTGACGCTAGTATAATATTTAAGAGACTGGGTTCCTGATTTCAGATGACAGCTCCAAAGCATAAGTGCTCTGTGACTTTAGGAAAATCAGGTAAGCAATCTAATTCTCTGGATCCTGCACAGAGAAACGGGGATTAAGACAGTGTCAATCTTACAGAGTTCCTATGTCGATTAATTGAGATTATCTCTGTGAAGTTAGGATATTCCCTTGCACAGAGGTACTATGGCTGCAAACAACAAAAACAGTAACTCAAACTTGCTAAAAGGAGAAGTGAGTGTGTGTTTCATATAGGCTGGAATCCAGAAGAGCAGGCTTCCAGCATAAAATGATTGACAACTTGATGGACTGTCAGAAGCCCAGGTTCTTTCCTCCTCTCATATGCTATTCTTGGCACTGATTTATCATAAAGCTGCTTCCTTGCCTGGTCACATGTTGTTTGCTATGCCAACTAGGACTACACTATTTCTTATCCATGTTCAATAAGAAAGGGCAAGGCAAACTTTACAGTATACTTCTTCCATCCTACTGGGCAGAATTGAATCACAAGCCTATTTTATTCATTCATTCATTTTCATTCATTCATTCATTTTTGTTGACACTATAGGTGTTCCTTATTCTCCTCCTTCTTTGCTCACCTCCAGTCACTCCCTGCCCCCTCCTTCTGGCCCTCACCACACTATTGTTTGTGTCTATAGGTCAGACATACATATCCTTTGGCTAATTTCTTCACTTTCTTTCATCCAGTACCTCCCATCTCTTTCCCCTCTGATCTCTGGCAGTCTGTTTCATGTATCCGTGCCTTGGTTCTGTAGGTTTATTTTTATTTATTAGATTCCACATATAAGTGAGACCATATAATATTTGTCTTTCTCTGCCTGGCTTATTTAATTTAGCATAATCATCTTCAGGCCTATCCACGCTGTTACAGAAGAGAAGTGTTTTTTCTGTATACCACTTAGTAGTATTCCATTGTGCAAATGTACCACAGTTTTTTTTTAATCCATTCATCTAATGATGGGCACTTAGGTTGTATCCAGATTTTAGTTATTATAAATAATGCTGCTATGAATATAGGGCTGTATATATTGTTTCTGATTGGTATTTTGGGTTTCTTAGGATATATTCTGGATATATACCCAGAAGTGGGATCACTGGGTCAAAAGGCAGTTCCATTTTTTTATAAACTTTCTAACTTTATTTTGTATTAAATTTATTGGGGTGACATTGGTTAATAAAATTACATAGACTTCACATATACAATTCTATAACACACAATACATCTATACATTATATTCCATACTGTTTTCCACAGTGACTGCATCAGTCTGCATTTCCATCAACAATGAAGGTGGATTCCCTTTTCTCCACATTGTCAACAGCACTTGTAGCTTGTTGTGTGATTGATCATAGGCATTCTGAAATGTGTGGGTGATATCTCATTGTGGTTTTGATTTGAATATCTCTGATGATCACAAGCCTATTTTAAAATTTCCACTTCAAGAAAACTAGAATCACTGTGACTGGCATAAGCTCACATTTGGAGGAGAAATGGAGATAGAAGAAGGTTATTTAAATGCCCAGTGAAGACTACCACTTATCTCCATTATTTTCCACATTACATTGCCCTTGGTCTTATGGAGTTTTTCCAAAGATGTTACTGGCTATTGCTTCAAAAGTCTTGAAATGGCAAATTGATTATATTTTTGGTGCCATGTAAGATTTATTGCAAGTGGCTGTCTAAAATGGTGCTTAGAAATTTGGGAGTTTGACCACTGCTGCGGAAGGGAAGGTAAAATGATAAGTTCTAGGAATTGGCCAAGGGCACAATATATAGCTTCATCAATGCCATGAGTTGACCTGAACCACATCACTGCCCCATTTGTACTCTTTCTCTCTGCCACTTTTTAAAATTAAGGCTTCATAGAACTACCTCCACCTCCTCAACTCTTTCAGACTAAAGCCAGGAGTTCATCATCACCACTGAAAAATGATTTTAACAGAAAAGCTGGTCTTCCAGATTTCTGAGTGAGCTTTCCCAACAGACCAATTTAACAAGTATTTACTGAACACTAACTCATTTTCCTGTTTTGTGGCAGGTGCTTAGCAGAATACAAACGAAGTGTAAAACACAATCTCTATCCTTAAGACACTTCTAATCTATCTTGGAAACTAAAGCATGCATGTGGATGCTAAAGTGTTAAATAGTAGAACCAGATCATCTAGAATTGAGGGCTCAAGGAAATCACTACAGCAATTTTAACTGGCCATGACTAAACTGACCAGGGAGAATCCCATAATTAACTACAGCACTGCTTTGCAAATTGGAATATGGGCTCAGCCTAAATCTGTACTAGGGACTGACACTTTCCATGGAGCAGGCAGACAGATGGCCTCAAAGTTTTTCAGGCTTAGCGTCAATTTCTCCCATGTGTTGACTGTAACTGCTATCATGACCTTGTATAAATACATCTTCTTCCAGAGAAGAATGAATTTTGAAGACTGATATGGGGGTAAGTTTCAAGAGCTCTAAAAGTATGTCAATGGCTTCTCGGGGCTCCATCTTCCAAAGTAATCCTCAGGATTCACTGCTCAAACATGATTGATCTGATCTAGATGGCTCGGCACCCATACCCCTAGAGAATATGTTACATAGAGAATATATTGTATATCACAACTTACTTAATTGCCTACCAGTGTGGTGTGTTTGAAACAAATTTGGAGCTCCTAAGCCTATAAAAATGTATTAAGTAATAATAACAATAACATTTTATCTTGAGCACTATATAGTATATATATAGTACCAGAAGAGAATGTTATAAAACTGGGGGGAAATAGTCTTGGTTTATAAGGAATTTATAATCTGGTCAAACTAATACAACATAAATATATGGAACAAAATATATAGATCAACACAGTGTAAGACTGCCATCTCTGGTCCAGGCCCTTAATGACTCAGAGGCAGATTATGGCAGTTGGTCTCTTTGACTCCAGTCCTCCTACATTTCTTTGCAACTGTCAGGGTCATCTTCTCAAAGGACAGCATTGAGCAAGTCACTTTCTTGTTGGAAAATCCATAATGGTACCCCAGTACCTACAGAAAAATTACTCTCCTGACTTTTAAGACCTCCATCTACCCTCTAATCTGTTCCTTTCCCACCTTTCACTCTATGGACAACACAGTTGCCCTCTTTCACTAATCAAATGTCCTCTTTAACTAAATTTGTTCACTCAAGATCTGCCTTCAAGGTTGCTCACTTCTGTATGTCATACTCTGCCTGTCCTGCCTCAATTGACTTAAATTTCACTTTTCTTTGAAGATAAAGGTTTCTATTTTCTACATAATTACTTTCTTAAACACATCAGATTACACCAATTATTCTCCCCTCTGAATTCTAATAGCCCTGGTATTTTTTATGTACTACCAAGAGTTATTTTGCATCAAGTTTATGTAATTATCTTGCCGTCCTAGTCCAATTTCCAGTTTTTTTTTAATGTTGAGCATCTTGTCCCAAACCTCAAAAGCTTAACAAACACAAGATCTCCAACAATCTTGTTTGATGGTGAAGTAAAGTATTGAGTAGGCATGAATTTTAAAAGATCTTACTATAGGGGTGACTTTTTAAACTGGGTTTGGAAGAAATAATAGGAATGGCAGAGGGCAAGAAGGAGAGGAAGTAAGAAGGGTGTGGGTTAAAATGCTGTTGGTGGAAATAAGAAGGAATGGGTGGATCCCAGAGCCTGACCATGTTCTGATAGTTGAGTAAAATCAACACACTGGTATTGAAGTCTGGTTGCCAAATGCCCTTCCCCTTTGCATATCTTGTAGGTGTAACTTACTTAGGTCTATAGAGTTGAGAACTATAGCCAAGAAAAAGTCATTTTCTAGGCTTAAATTCTATGTTATGACCTTTAAATGTTCTTCTTCCACTTCTTTGAAATATCATTTCCTTTGGCAAGGCAACATTTTCCAATGGGAGGCTTGTTGGTGAGTATTTTGGTCCTTGTTTTAACCTCGTCAGAACAATTGGATAGAATTGCACATATTTATTCCCTTTTTCATGACCTCAGGTTCTCCTCAAAAGCTCCATCATAGGGCAGAATCTGACATCCAGATCTTCAGGTGTTCAGGGATGTATGGGATGTTACTGGGCATGCACTGATCAATGAAAGAGACCTCTAGGTTCTGCTGAGGCTGAAACCTGAGATCTTCCCGGGGAGCACTTAGCCTCTATCACACCTCAACTCTTCCAGGGCGACGTCTGCAGAGAGCACACGTCAAAGAGACAGCAAGTCTTGCCAAGGAATATGTGTATGATGCCACTTCATATATGTTGATTTTGTAAATACTCTACTTCCCTATAGTTCTAGATCACCAGATACTCAAAATGACTAGTCCTCATTTCTCACTTAAAGCGTGTTTCTCTCTGCAAAAGTGTTGTCCAAACTTGTCTGTCAGTTGTGTCCTGAGCATCAGCTCTGCTTGAGTACTGAGTCCACATTCTGTCACCTGTCACTTAAGTTTTCCCAAAAAGAAAATGAGGAGAACCAAAAAAAAAAAAAAGGTTTGGAATTCAGAAGATGGAAAACATGGACCCAAAGGTGGACCCCTAGTGATTGGACATTTCCAGCTTTTTTTGGTGTTTTTTAAAATGGTAAAATTTAGTTGCTATTGCCTCAGATATTTCCCATCACACACTTTGCAAATCAGACTGAGAAAATATTCAGGGTCCAAGTCACTGGGTACCATTTCCAGATGTGACCTACGGGTCATCACATTTTTGTCCTTCCCTTTTGTCTGTGTTAATGCCATTGTTAGCATGTTTGACTCAATGTAAGAGCAATCCTAGGGAGGGAAATACAGTACATGTATCTATCCTCAGAAATAGTAATTTTAAGCCCCACCCGCTCCAAAATAGATGCCACAATTTTCTTAACTCTCTCCAAAGAAAGAACACAGTAATGTCTAATAGTACATTTCAAAGCTTCTGTCAAGAAGAGCCAGAAAGTTCCTTATGAAATATAAAATCATAAATTCATGACTGTCAGGGCAAATGTGTGTTACACATGTTGCCACTTCTCAAACCAAGAGATGCTGTGGAAGTCCAAATTTTTCTTTAGGGTTCACAAAGAGGTAAAAGGGCGGAAAGAAAGATATTTTCCCGTGGCCATGTTACATTAATTTCAACCTCAGTTGTGTGCCTGAAGCTGAGTGTCTTGCTTCATGGTGAGCACTTGTGCAAAAGTTCTGGGCGAGAGGAAAGGGTGGGGGTGATAGGAGGAGGGGCAGGAAAGCATTTTTCCTCCAATCTTTGTGGTGAGGAGCCAAAGAAACCAAGTTGAGTTGGACAGATTGTCATGTGGTTACTTTGCAAGAAAATGAAAAGGGGAGCAGAAATGTGCTAAAGTGTTTTCCATTCTGTTGAAAGAAGCAGTGACAGAGAGCTGTGAGGATCCAGTCACCGTTTTGAGCAGATGGCAAAACCAACATAGGGAAGAACACACCTTCCTTCTGGAGGCCATTTGAGTACAATGGCCAGGGACAAACTAGTCATCACCACCTGAGAGCCAAGTAAGCTGCCTTCTCTAAAAAAGAACCAGAAACAGAGGCCAAGGCCTAGTGCTTGAACCATCATGCCTCCCCACCCCCGCTTTCTCAGATGAAAGTCCAATAACCAAATCAGCAGGACTCTGGCTGTCATAGAGTCTAGATTCTGTTCTGTATTATATTTTATTTAGTTTAGCGTTTTTCCTTAGAACTGAGGCATGTGACAGAGATGTAGTAAGCCTGAGGGCTCTGCCTTAGCCCAGATTGGCACTTGGAGCAGCTCTTCATGTGTTTGCCTGAGTTGCAAGGGAGAAGAAGGGGCAGCCAGTTATTTGAGAACCACCCCACCCAGAGATTAATTCAAGACTGCTTGTGGAGGTGAAGTCATGGCCAGAATGACCACTAGTTATCTTCCAAATTACTGAGCAAGCCCTATTTTTCTGAAAGTTGGTCAAAGGTTTCGACATCCATGCTTGTGTAACATGAAAATATATAACTCTGTCTCTGTGTGTCCATGTAGAGGAAGGGAGAGAAAGATGAGATAGAAGAGAAGGAAGATAAAAGGAGAGGGAGAAAAGATTGCCCCTGAGAAAGAGAGGTGAATAAAGGATTCCAAAGAATAGGGGTGGCGGGAGGAAGTTAGGGAAGTAAGTAGACAGAAAAACAGAGAAAGAAACACAGAGTCATCTGGTCACCTTGCAACGTAGTGATTTTCCTATCACTTTAGACTTGCAAAGGCAGAGCAGCCTCTGTATTAGTGATAACAGTGCTAATTTATTATCTTAAACTTATGGAGGTCAGAAGTTCAAAATGAATCCAAAATAAATGTTACCAGCCTAACATCAAGAAGGGCTGTGTTCTTTCAGGAGGCTCTATGGAGAGTCCACTTTCTTGCCTTCCATCACCTAGATGCCTGTGTTTCTTGGTTCACTTCCATTTCCAAAGACAGTAATGGTTGATCAGTAAAGTCTTTTCTCACATCACATAATTGGCATTTACTCTTCTACATCTAAACAATCCCTGTGTTTATATTGGGCCCATCTGCATAATCCAGAATAATCTATTTTAAAGTCACGTAATTAGCAACCTTAATTCCCTCTTGCCATGCAAGGTAACTTATTCACAAGTTCTGGAAATGAGGGTGTGGACATCTTTGATGGGCCATGATTCTACCTACCACACCCTCTTATTAAGAATGTTGTAAAGCGGCATGATTTGAGGCAGTGCTTTTAAAACTAGTCTTAAGAAATGGAAAATAAAAAAGAGCTATTTCTTAGGAAATTTTTAAGGTGTGTAAGATCTGTTCCCTAGGTAGTGTTTAAGCTGATGCCCATGTCTGCCTTCCCTTTTTGGCACCTCCAGATCTGGCTGGGCTCATACAGCTATGGGCTCACCAGAGTATCCTGAGCAAATGCACCCTTGGGTCTGCCTGACCTGGGTGTGCTGTCTCTTTTCCTTTCCTGCTAAATAAATTTATCTATTCTCTCATATCTTGTAAGGAATTAAATGTATGAGAGCAAAGAACTTGCATTCATTTGACTCTAATACTTTAACCTCCTGGAGTGACAGCAAAGACAGGTTTTTGAATGGGTGTGGAGAAACATATCCATTGGAGTTGCTTATCACTACTAATTGTACCACAGAAACCTGGCTTGCATAAAGCCAGACTGGTTTAAAATTTCAGGGCCATTTAGAATCAAAAGATAGCTTGGAATGTTTACATTTAAAAACTATTTAATTATCTTATGAGAGTATTAATTTATAAATCATTCAACCCTGGTATTGCAATAAAAATACAATTTTATCCTTGTGTCTTTCTATACCTCAATATGAATGATGAGAAGAGACTGTGATGTTTTATTTTTTTCCCTTAATTGCTGTTTGGAATGGAAATATATACGTTTCTCTGAATCTTATTATCTTCCTTTTCAAACAATACTATACCAGTACTAGTCCCACAAAATCTAGAGGGAAAAGGAAAAAGCTTGATATTCTGACCTCTGAAGGATCACTGATACTATTATAGTATCAAGGCTGGCCTTCTGACAGGCTCCTTGTGTCTCTGGAATCTCATCAATTATAAGGGCTCACTACAGTGGATAATCCCCTATAAATAGAAGCAAATGCAAGAATCTACACTAATAAAATCCAAATTGACCATACCTTTGTGACAATCAGGAGTGAGTATGCAACAAAGATGGTGGGTTAATTTGCATACACAGGTGTCAAGAGGCTAGGGGCAGGTGGGACACTTATGTCATCGCTCTGGGCATTTGGGCATCTTGGGAAGGTGGAAAAGTGGATCTGGCCAGAGCAAAGGTGGTGACAGCAGCCAGGGGAAGAAAGGCCCATTCTTCCATGAATCTTCATGCATCAGGCCTCTAGGAACAACATAGTATTGAAGGATGAGTTTAAAGATGAATAGCCCAGGTTCAAGGTATGAAGGATGAGGAATGTGCCTTTTTTCACTTGTCTCCTTATTCAATTGAAAATCAATGTGAGTAGTCAGGGGAGAGGCAGAAGATCTGGATGATCTATTTAGCCCTGAGCTGTCATTCTTTCTCAGTACCTATAGGCCAGGAGGACCAGGTCTATGGATGAAGGCAGCATTGAACCATGTGGAAAAGTGACAAGCAAGACTTGCATCTATAAATCTTTTAAAGTAGACAACATGCCAATGTCACCGGATAAGAGTCAGTGGTGAAATGTCAAATCCAGGTGAAATGGAAGTGGATATGAATACGCCTGAATATTGAAAGCAGGAATAATGAAGTCTTCATGTAAAAGTCCCTACTGGAGGTTATCTAGGTTTAGTAGCTGAATTGCCAAAATTAAATAGCCTGTGTGAGACCTCTTTCATTTTTAAAAAATCATGATTGTGTTTATAACTCTTAGGAAATGGACCAAAGAGAAAAGGACACCAACTACCTGGGATACTCACACAATGTTGGTTAGCATTCAATTCTCTTCTTCTAGTATAGCAATCAGGATATCAAACTTCATGTTGGAAAATATCATGCCTGATTAACCAGAAAATTATTGCAGCAAAAATTTCAGGAAAAGAAAAAAAAAACACAAGTAAAGGAACCCTAGTTGCTTGTGAACACACCTTCACTTCCATATTGATTAACCCACTAAGCTTCAAAGCACTTTCTAGGCGAGCCTCAGACACAAACCCTTCAGAAGGCAGGCCTTGACACAGACTGAACTTGAGCATGTGGTACTTAGCAGTGTGTTCAGCTTAGGAAGAGTGTAAAATAATAGGGCCTGATAATTAAAACAGCACATTTGTTTACAGGCATAACCTGATCTGGGGCAAACTGCTAAAAATTTTAGCAAGCACGTGTTTCTTATCTATCTGAACTTAAAATATATTATGAATTATTTCTCTTACTAAATAGGTAAAGTAAATGCTTTTTATTGAATAATGAACTGGTTCAAAGTTCTCCTAGGTCATTTTGAGTTGTAGAAATCTGGTTAGCTACTACATACATGATTACACTGGAGACTGTCTCCAAGTTTGACCCTGCTATGTATGAAAATTGCAGTTTTGATTGATGTCAAGGTTTTAGAGGCATTCTGTGACCCTATCTGAATGCTCAAAATCCTATGTATGGCTATGCAGATATTTAGCGTCATTGCTCAGTATCTAATTAATTTGCATCTCAAGATAGCAACTTGGATCAGTAGAAGAAACGGTGGGTTTGTCTTTTAAGATATGTGGTTTTGCCAGTTCTCTTCATCTAGCCTTTTACCATTTTCATTGTTAATTGTATATTTATGGAGGAATTTTATTTAGATGTCTGGCCTGAAGTGAATGTCTCCAAATATGTATTTGTGAATTAGCCATTGGAGAAAAAGTGCTGCAGAAGGCATTAATTACCCTTGTATAATGAAATTCTATTTGGTGGGATAACAGCAGGAGTTCTTCAGAATAAGATGTGTACAGAGAACAAAAGCAGGAAGGACAATAACTGTTTCAAGAATTAGTAGGCATTCTTCAAAAAAGTCCCATGAGGCCTTGTGAGAAGACTTTTTTTAATTCAGAATCTTGATTCTAGACACATACTGGGCTTACAACATGGATAAATGGCTCCAATTATTCCAATAAAAAGGAAACTAGCTCAAAATCATAGTTTAAAGGATGAACATCTATAATCTAAATTATGATTTTCAAATATGTGTGTCTAACAACTATGAATTGAGATTATACCCAAATATTGATAGTAGGTGTCATCTGATTTCTTGGTCTTTACCTGGGTGTGGGTGATTGGCAGTTTGAGTGACAGTTAAATCTGGAATGCACATACAATTCAGTTACTACTTCTGGACAGAAGATAATTTCTATACTTTGAATTCACTGACAACTATTTAAATGTCTAAGTACAAATGTTTAATAACAAGGCAGGATATATTTTTCTACAATGGATACTCAAATTATAAGGAAAATGTTTTCATTCTTCTATTTGTCATTGTTTATACATTATTTAATACCTAGATAGTCATCTGATATTCATTTAAAAACATGTTGCGTTTACACTTGGCTCAAAATAAGATATCAATTAAAGAACCGCTTTCTACCCTTATTGCAGATAGATACCTACACTTCAAAATGCATTGGTGGAAATTGATTTTCTGCTATGTATTATGAAATTTAGAGAAATACAGCATAAGTCAAACATTTACTCCCCTGTGGGAAGTGAAGTTCAGTTTTAGAATGGCCATCAGCAAAATCCATGGTTTAAATTACAGATTAACAAAGAGCTCATGAGCTCAAAATTAAGTTATTCTGTTTAAAATCAATCACTGGAACTGTCATTCTGCTTATTGCTTTGACTTCCTAACAAAGGTTTAAATTAGGACTTTATGTGCAAGTAGAGAATGTCAAGAGACCTGCTCTTTTTCAGACCTGCATGAGCTGGGGAGGCAAAACGTTTAGGCTATTCATCTAATTAGAAGGAGGAATGTATTTTCCCCTGCCCCCCACCCAAAAAAAGAAAATCTTTACCAAATTCACAATTAATCTATTATCTGGAGGAAAAAAAATGGTAATGAATGAAAGGTGGGGTACACTTAAGAAGCACTAGATTCATTGATACCAGAGCCAAACGCAAGGCAGGAAATCTGGAATTTATTCTTCTTTTTAGTGCCAAGCACCAGAATTAGGAAGTAGGGTTCAGAAGGAGTATTGCCTTTGACGGCGAAGTGCAGTCAGACTCTGTTTTTAAGACAGAGCATTTTTCCTTTGTCACTCGGCTTCATGTTGGTTCACTACTCCGGTCCTGAGCAGCTCAGCGATGGTCCTGTCATCATATCTGAGGGCCTCTTTCAGGATGTGCGTCGTGTGCTGCCCAAGCAGGGGAGGTGGCCTGGCCTCTGACATCTTGAACTTACTGTATCTCACAGCTGGGCCTGTCAAAAGAGGTGGGAAGCAGGAAGCCTGTTAATGACTAACCCTAGGAAATGTATTACCCAAGCAGCCCAGGATGTTTCCAATGAATGCCAAGAATATCACTGCTTGTTACACCCTTGCAGATGCACCATCATTTTGGAAGGAAATGTATTTTTACATGTGGCTTTTCTTGATTCCATTTCATCCAACTGCACAGTCGTCATCAGATCTGCCTACCACTGTGCAAGGGACTGCATGTCCATACCTCATATGTGCTAAGCCTCTTCAGAAGCTGTCAGTCCTGTCACAGGAAATCTTAGGGGTAGGGTGCTCAACTGACTGGACTCTCTGGGCCCAAGAGAACAATGACCAAGATATATACTGTCTTTCTGAAACTGACAATCTGACCCCAAGTGTGGATAGCCCATAATTTTATTATTCACTGTCAACTGTATATTTGTAAGGTTTAGTTCAACAAACAGTAAATCTACATGATAGCAGCCAGACCCTGATTGAGCCCCTTTAATGGTAGAAGTTATATATGCAACTCCATTGTTAGGGAGATTTTAGTCTGAATGCTACCTCTTTTTTAAAATTTGTCTTTTTTGTTAAAGGAATTACAGATGTCTTCCCACCACATCCCTGCCCTGACCCACCATCCCATTTCCACCCCCTCACATGTATTTTCTTCACTATTATCTGTCAAAAGGCTATGCATCTATGCATATAAATCCTTTGGTTAATGTCTTTCCACCCTCCAATTCCCTTCCCTCTGAAATGTGTAAGACCATTGCATGCTTCAGTGTCTCTGAATATTTTTTGTCAGTTTATTTTGTTCATTATCCTCCTATATAATAAAACAGAAACATGCAAATTTGACCATACCTAGGGGCTGTGTTGGGAAGCGGCGGCAGCAGCAGCAGCAGTGGTGGCGGTGGCAGGGAGCACCCAGCCCCCAGGCACTGTGAGTGGTGAGTGTCCAGCCCCCGGGGCTGGGTGGTTGCAGACAGCTGGGCCTGAGCTGAGCAGGGCAATGGCGCCCAGGCTGGGGGTTAGCCATCAGTTGGACATACCCTGAGGGCTCCCAGTATGTAAGGGGGGACAGGTTGGGTTGAGTGACCACCCACCCCCAGTGCACAAATTTCATGCACCGGGCCCCTAGTATTCCATATAAAAATGAGATCATGTGATACTTGTCTTTCTCTGACTGGCTTATTTTGCTCAGCATAATAATTTCCAGGTTCCTCCATGCTGTCTTAAAGGTAAGAGATTCTTCCTAGATCCTTCTTTTTATAGCTGCATAGTATTCCATTGTGTAAATGTAGCACAGCTTTTTTATCTATTCATCTACTAATGGGCACTTGAGCTGCTTTCAGATCTTAGCTATTCTATATAATAAAAGCCTAGGTGGCATCACACCCTCATGCAACGTCATCACAAGGTGGCCACCCTCACATCATCACAAGAGGGCCACCACGGGATGGCCACCACAGGATGACCATCACAGGATGGCTGCCACAGGATGGCCAGCAGGAGAGAGCAGTTGTTGGCAATCAGGCTGGCAGGAATGGGAATTTGGAGGTGAACAGGCCAGCAGGAGAGGGCAGTTGGGGGTGACCAGGCCTGCAGAAGAGGACAGTTAGGGGCAACCAGGCCAGTAGGGAAGGGCAGTTGGGGAAGACCAGGCCAGCAGTAGAGGGCAGTTGGGGGCCATCAGGCTGGGAGGGGAGGGCAGTTAGGGATGATCAGGCCAGCAAGGGAGGTGGTTAGGGGGAAGATCAGGCTGGCAGGCAGAAGCCACAGGATGGCCATTAGGAGCAATCATGCAGGCAAGCAGGCAAGTAGTGAGGAGCCAGTGGTCCCCGATTGTGAGTGGAATGTCCCACTGCCAGTTTAAGCCACAGGGATCAGGCCTAACCTGACAGACATCCCCCAAGGGGTCACAGATTGGAGAGGTTGCAGGACAGGCTGAGGGAAACCCTCTATCCCCAGGACATGAATTTCATGCACCAGGCCTCTAGTTGTAAATTACATTGCTATGAACATAGAGGTGCACATGTACTTTCTGATTGGTGTTTCAGGATTCTTAAGCTATATTCCTAGAAGTGGGATCACTGAGTCAAATGGTAGTTCCATTTTTAATTTTTTTGAGGAAACTCCACACTGTTTTCCATTGTGGTTGTACAAATCTACATTCCCACCAGCAGCGTACTAGGGTGTTTTCTCCACATCCTTACCAGCACTTGCTGTTTATTGAATTACTAATGATAATTTTGTCAGGTGTGAGGTGGTACCCCATTGTTGTTTTATTTTGCATCTCTCTAATAACTAGTTACATTGAGCATTTTTCATATGATTTCTAGCAGAGCCTCCTTTTTTGGTTTGTTTTTCTTTTTTGAAAATTCTTTATTGTTAAAAGTATTATGTCTCCTTTTCCCCCCACTGACCTCTCCCCAGCTTCTCCCACCCCCAGGACATGCCCTCCTCCCCCTCTCCCCAGTGTCCATTGATTATGCTCATATGCTTGCATACAAGTCCTTTGGTTGACCTCTCACCCCCTACCCCCTGCCTTTCCTGACAGGTTAGACAGCCCATTCAATGCTTCAATTACTCTGGTTTTATTTTTGCTCAGTTTTTATTGTTCATTATATTTCATTAATGAGTGAAATCATATAATATTTATCTTTCTCTGGCTGGCTTATTCGCTTAGCATAATGCTCTCCAGTTCCATCCATGCTGTTGCAAATGGTAAGAATTCCTTCCTTTTTAAAGCAGTGTAGTATTCCATTGTGTAGGTGTACACAGTTTTCTAAGCCACTTATCTGCTGATGGGCACTTAGGCTGCTTCCAAATCTAGCTATTGTAAATTGTGCTGCTATGAACATAAGGGTGGCTATATCTTTTCTTACTGGTGTTTGTTTTCTTAGGATATATTCCTAGAAATGGGATTACTGAGTCAAATGGAAGTTCCATTTTTAATTTTGGGGGAAAATTCCATACTGTTTTCCCCAGTGGCTGCACCAGTCTTCATTCCCACAAATTATTTAAGAGGGTTCCTTTTTTTTCGAATCCTCTCTGGTACTTGTCCTTTGTTGATTTGTTGATGATAGCCATTCTAGCAAAGCCATCTTGAAAAATTAACTTCTCTGAGCCTCATGTTCCATAGCTCTAAATTAGGTATGGTGTTTACTACATAAACTTGACCTAAGAATTTAAATGAGATAATGGACAGAAAGCACTAAGCAAATATTCCATAGGCCACAGTAATGCACAAAGTCCATTGGCTACTCTGTTGGCAAAAGCTGCAATGGCATCAATCTTGAAGCTTGCAGTGCAAGGGGTAAAGACATATCGCCAGCTCTTCACTGAACACTAAGCCACTGTAAACAGGATTGCTCAAGCAATACTTTCACTGAACTGTTGGGAATATATTATCCCATTCTTCATATATGGCCACTAAAGCCTCAAAATCTAAGGTTTTACTTAAGGTCACATGGCTAATCATTATAAATAGTTCCAGAAATGCAAATTCATGTGCATTTGAATTGTCTCCCATTGAACATCCTAGCAGTCTTTGCTTTAGCAGTCTCTTTTTACTCTCCACTCTGTCTTTGAAAAGATACCTTTCCTGCTTTATTAAGTGAAGTGATATGGATGTTGGCTTTCCTTTATATCATTTTATTAACCTTCAGGAAAACAAAGTGGTCACAAGAAGACTACAAAACAGTAATAAAATTTTTTTCAGCCTTCTTTTGATTTGGAAGCCTATTTTTTTAAAAAAAGTAAATCCAATGCATGTTTGAGTAACAGAATATCAGTCAGGAAAGCAGTAAACGTGCTTTGAGCTCTTATAATTCCATTAATAAAAAGTATTGCAGTAGAAACCATTGCAATAAAGGACAAAGACCATCAAGCCACACCTCTGTGTAACACATATCATCCACTACAGATAAATGGCAACTTTTAATTAATATCCAATGTTGTCCTTCTCTGATGCTCAGTGAAATCCATTTTTTCTTCTCATATTTCCTTTTAAATGCCCCTGTGCATGGCCGTTTTTCATAGGATTATTCCATTTCATTAAAGGAGCATGCATTGGCAGGCGTGGTCTTCTACTCTCCTGATAAAACTGACAATCTGATGTTTTAGGGATGTAATTCTTACTCATTTTTTTCTCTCAGATTTGGTTCTATTTTGACATTAATTATCAACAGTTTTCATCTAAAACTTGTCTTTCAAAAGAAGAACCCCACTGAGGTAGTACATGTCTGAAGTCAATGTGATGTGACTTTTTCTTAAATGAATTACCTGAAATGAGACTTCCAACTGAGATGAGACTTGCAAATGAATTACTTTAAATGAGACATCCCTGATGCTGAGGTCTTAAGTTATTTAGGCAACCTTTTCTCTACTATCTAATCTCTATACTAAATATATTGCATCAAAAGTGTTTAGTGTCCATAGGAAGCAAATTAAATTAATGAAAAATTAATCTCTATAACTCGTAATTTTGGAGATAAATGCATTTCTTTAAAAGAGATTCCATTCCATATTCTTGGCCTTAAATAAGAAAACTGCTATTGACTTAAGGGTAGACTTGGAATAGTTTTACATTGAAAAGAACCGTGGCCTATATGTCCCACAGAAGAGGCAGAGAAAGAAACTCATTTTCTCTTTGACTGAGTCATAGCCACTTAGGAGTAAACAAAGGTGAGGTGTATTTTCCTCTGCCTTAACAAAAGTGATAAGCCAGGCCAGTGTTGCTCAGTGATGAGTATCAACTCAGGAACCAAGAGGTCACTGGTTCTATTCCAGGTCAGGGCACATGCCTAAGAGGTAGGCTTGGTCCCCATTGTGGGGCGTATGCAGGAGGCAGCCAATCAATGAGTCTCTCTCATCAATGTTTTGATCTATCTATTCCTTTCCTTCTCTGTCAAAAATCAATAAAAAGATATTTTAAAAAATCAATTAAACTGAAAGGCACACCATAGCAATTTCCAGTACATCAACTGAAACCGTAAGTTCTGTCCTTGTGAGGGGCCTAGCTAATCTAATGATTGGTGGTCAAAGATCTAGGGTCTCCTTACACCTCCCACAAAAAAAGGAAATTATGGGATCCAAGATGGCAATGGAACAGGTAGAAGTCACACTCATCTCCTTCCAGAACAAAACTAGAATTACAACCAAAACATAGAAATGTTAACCAGAATAACTAACTGAAGACTACCTGAACAGAAGGCTTATAACAAAGAATTTACAGATGATGCCATATGGAAACTAGCGGAAAGGGTAGAGATGCAGAAAAGGCTGGCCTTGTACAAAAAAAGACAAACAATCCAATGAAAGGGCTTGAATAGACATGTCTCTAAAGAGGACATAACAGATGATGTTTGAAAAGATGCTCAAATTCAAATCATCAGAGAAATGCAAAGTTAAACCACAATGAGATATCACCTCATTCTTATCAGAATTGCTATCATCAATTAATCAAACAAATGTAGTTAGGGTATAGACAAAAGGGGATTTTGTGGGAATGCAGACTGGTACAGCCACTGTGGAAAACAGTATGGCATTTTCTCAATAAATTAAAAATGGAACTCCCATTTTACCCAGTGATCCCACTTCTAGGAATATTTCCCAAGAAACAGAAAAACCAATCAGAAAGGATATATGCACCCCTATGTTCAAAGCAGCACAATTTACAACAGCTAAGATTTAAAAACAGCCTAAGTGCCAATCAGCAGATGAGTGGATTAGAAAACTGTAGCACATCTACACAATGGAATATTACGCTGCTATAAAAAACAAAAAGGAATTCTTACCATTTGCAACAGTGTGGATGCAACTGGAGAGCATTATGCTAAGCAAATAAGCCAGTCAGAGAAAGATAAATACCATATGATCTCACTCATTTATGACATATAATGAATAATATACACTATATGAACAAAAACAGAACCAGAGTCATAGAAGCATCAACTAGACTGTCTAATCTATGAGGGAAGGTGGGGGATAAAGGGGTGAGAGATCAACCAAAGGACTTGTATGCATGCATATGAGCAAAACCAGTGGACACAGACAGTAGAGGGGTGAGAGCATGTGCTAGGGGATGGGAGTAGGTGGGGAGAGGTCAATGGGGGAAAAATGAGACTTATGTAATACTTTAAACAAAAAAGAATTTTTAAAAAGGGAACTCCTATGCACTGTTGGTAGGAATGCAGATTGGTGCAGCTTCCATGGAAAACAGTATGGAGTCTTCTCAAAACATTAAAAATGGAACTCTTATGACCCAGCAATTCTACTTATGGGTATATATCTGAAAAAACCAAAAACACTAATTCAAAAGAATATATGCACCCCCAAGTTCATTGCAGTGTTATTTATAATAGCCTAGATATGGAATTAACCCAAGTGCCCATCAATAGATGAGTGGATAAGAAAGTGCTAGTACACATATACAATGAATTATTACTCGACCATAAAAACGCATGAAATCTTACCATTTGCAACAGCAAGAATGGACCTAGTGGGTATTATGATAAGTGAAGTACGTCAGTCAGAGAATGACAAATACCATATGATTTCATTTATTTATGTAATCTAAAGAACAACCTAAATGAACAAACTAAACAGAAACAGACTCATAGATACAACGAACAGATTGATGGTTGCCAAAGGGGAAGAGATTCACAGGGACTGGGTTTAAGAAGTGAAGGGATTAAGAAATACAAGTTGGGCCAAAACCCGTTTGGCTCAGTGGATAGAGCATTGGCCTGCAGACTGAAAGGTCCCAGTTTCCAGTTAAGGGCATGTACCTTGGTTGCGGGCACATCCCCAGCAGGGGGTGTGCAAGAGGCAGCTGATCAGTGTTTCTGACTTTCTATCCCTCTCCCTTCATCTCTGTAAAAAATCAATAAAATATATATTTTTTAAAAAAGAAATACAAGTTGGTAGTAAAAAATAACCATAGGTATGTAAAGTACAGCATAGGAAATACAGTCAACAATACAGTAAGCGTGGATGGTGCCAGATGTGTTCTGAAAATTAGAAGGGCAACACTTTGTAAAGGATATGATTGTCTAACCACTATGTTGTACACCTGAAACTAACACAAAATAATATTTAGGGTAAACTGTAACTAAATTTTAAAAATTTTTTAAGAGGATTGGGTGACATGTTTTGAAGGCTCTATCTACCTCTGAGGACTGTGTGTGAACTCCCTATAATTCCCTCAGGGATAGTCTGTATGATTCTAACACAGCACCATGCCTTTTCATTCGACATCTGCACATGCCTATCAAGGAAGACTGAACTGATAAATTTCATGGAATCTAGAGTCTAACAGCTTCAGGCTGACAAAATACAAAGGTAGGTGAGGAAGAATCCTGTCTCCTTTTTCCAAGTCAGATAGAATAACATTAGAAACCACTTCTTGGTGAGTATTGACTGTGTAATAGGCCCGTGGCTGGGTTCTTTGCACACCACTTCTTGGTAAAAGGAGTGGAGGTGAAGCAAGAGAGAATCATCTAAGTTTGAAACTGAACTGAGGGCTCTTAGAGTAGAACAGTCCAAGAACATCTTCAGGTTTCATGTTCTGACCAATCTGTTTTCCCCATCTTTCCAGATCACAATTCTATAGATATCTTATGCAATATTTACACATTACTACCTCAACCTTTCAATTAATTTGTCATATGCCAGCTATTTCCTTGTAGGAAGTCATAAAATCGCAGCACCATCAATACATTTCATTTTCTCGTGTTTCTGAGTTGGGCAATTGCTCTCCAAAGCCCTCCCCTCTCCCCGCCCGAAAAGGAATGAGGCCTCTGCTGTGTTCTCTTGCAGAAAGTTATCTGGTGTCAGCCACAGGGAGGACCCAGATCCTGATGTGCCAGAGAATTGTTCAGACTTTCCCTGTAGTGTTTTCCATCTGTGGTTTGAGGCCCTACAGTAATAAGACCCTGACTATTTTGTCTCATCTTCTTTTAGAAACCTTCCATGATTCTTTTAGGCTGAAAAGAGAATCTACCCAATTTATGCAAACATCCCACACTATACTAACTATATACAGAGTTCAAGCTACATTTTATAACCCAGACCAACTTAATAATGTAAACAGTTGCAGGAAACAGAGGTAGCCAAAAGCATGTGGGTAACCATAATGAATATTCAAGTAATGGGAATATAATATCACATCATCACGAGGGAAGGAACCTAAACAGTCCTTTTTTTCCAGAACACTCTGCACCTCCCATCTTGATGATGCATTTTTAAAGCAACGAAACAGTCTATTGCTCAACCTCAAAAGCACATTGACAAATGATCAACACTAAGGGTTAAATTAATTAACATAGTTGGCCTGTGCAATCACAATGGAAACAAAATAAATACAATTAAAGATAATTGTATGGGTCTTTTCATTTGTTATTTCTTTTCATAGCAGATATGAGTGTCAACTTTTTAAAATATCAAGAATAGTTAAAACTAAACATCTGTTTTATAATATGTAAAATGCTATATCAAACATTTTTATTTTGACTTCTTTAGACCATTGCTCAGATACAGGCTGTAGATACCATTTAATCTTCAAGGCTTACTAGTATAATAAGAAGCCAAACTTCACTTTGCTAAAAATAATGATAGCTTCAGTACCAAGTTATTTCACAATTTTCCCTCCAGTGTTTGAACTCATCATCATAACAATAACAATATTATTTATATGATGCCTCTCAGCCATAGCACCCAAGGTGCCAAATGGAGCCATACAGTTAGAACACATTAAACCCAATAGATATGCGATAAAAGAGATAAAACCATTTAAACTAGAATGAAATGGTGGATAAAGGTCTTAGAGTTAAAAATGGTTTGGGACAACTTTCACAGAAGAAGTCAGTCTATGGGACTGCTTAGGTTGTCAAGCATCCCAGAAACTCAAGGCAACATATCCTGGCTGGGTACCACCAACTTAGACAGGTCACCCTCCAGTCTCACCCAGAGTTCAGAGGCACCATTTATCACTCCTGATGTAATGAACTTTGATTCGCTATTTTGTGATTCATTAAAGAGTACCTCAAGGTCTACTACTTGTAAGGGAACAGTGTATTTTCAATTATGTCTATGATCCTATAGTAGTCATCAGTGTTGTCCATCAAATTTCTACTTTCCACCTTATAAGAGCAGGATATTATGTTCTGACTCCTTTGATGTTGGATGAGGTCATGTGGCTGGCCAACAAATTATAAATGGAAGGGATATGTATGCCACCTCCAGGCCAGAGCACTCACTTGCTGATTGAAGATTCTCTCTTTTTCATGACAACTTGGCAGTGTATGAGATCGTGACTGCTCCACCAGCCTGTGGCCCTTTAAACCCATGATGGACATGTAGTGTGAGCATGTAATACATTTGTGTTGTTTAAAGCCAATGTCATTTGGGAATTATAGAAAAATTGATTATATGTCTCGATTTTAATGCAGAAACATATTTGCTTGAACCAGAAGAGGGACTCATTAATCCAGTCCCTCATAATTCCTTTAAAAAGCATTCAGTTCAGATGTTCCAAATACTTTGAAATTCATTTTGGGTGTAGTCAATTTTAATCCGTGGAATGATGAGAACAGCTATTATTTATTGAGTACTTGCATGTGTTAGGCATTTGTTAGAATGCTTTTAATATATTACCTTGTTTGATAGACTAAATGACTTTAAAATCTAGAATTATTATTGTACCATTGGATTGACAGGAAAAGTGGGGTTAAGTAACATTAGTAAAAATTACACAGCCAGTCAACTAAAAATTTTGTTAGAACTTAGGCTGGCTAACTACAAAGTGCATGCTCATTAACACTAGGATGTATTTCCTCCCTGCATAATGTGGAAGAAAATCTGTTCTCATATCAGTGGCTGAATAAATACCATTCTTTGGCAGATGGTATAAAACAGTACTGTATTATAAATACTTATATATTTTATGATTGCTACTCCATTGAGGCATTTATCTTTCATTTGAAAAAGAAAACGGCAACTTGTACTTGATTTATCTATCTTGTTCCAACCCACTGAAATGTCGTAGTAGATTATCCATTTCCTGCTGGAAAAATATATGGCCCATAAGGAAATGCTATTCATATTCATTAGCAAATACTCCATCTCCCCTCAAAGTGTGCTACCCAAACTTTCTGCTGAGGTCTCTGAAAAATGTCCACTTGGAAGAAAATCTCCCCTGAATGCTTCTTCCCAACATTTCTTCACTTCTAATTATTTTAAACACTTCTGAAAACATGAGGAAGGGTGAAGAAATACCTTGCTGACAATGTATTCTTTGCCAAAACAATCAATTATCCTGCTTCTTTGCCTTCTAAAATTCAAATATTCAATACAAGTTCCTTGGGCACATTCCCAAGGTTTTGTTTGGTAGACTTCACCACGGAAAACAAAATTGGTTCAGCTGGAGTCTGTAGCCAGAACATTTTAAGCTTCATAGACCTTCAAAGTAGTGACCTTATCTTCACCTCCTCTGCCTCTATGCTCGATTAAGGAAAATACCGGAAGAAGTTTCCATTCAAAGAAGCCAGATTGCATTTCAATTCAGTTTGGAGAGGAAGGACTGAACCGAGTTGAAGCAGGTAGTTATTTGTGGCTCTTACCTCAAATAGCTTTGAAAAGTTATTCTGTAAGCCTTTAAAAATCCTCTGTAATTTAATAAATTTTTCTGCACTTCTTAATCGCTCTCTTAAAGGAATCAGCCTTATCTACCACCTTCTCTCCTTTCCCAAGAGTCTTTGAGGTCACAGAAATCACAATCACAACCCAAGCAAATAGAGGATCAAGAAAATTAGGTCTCCAGACCTGCTGCTGAGAAAATGGGAATATGCTATTTGTTACAACAATTTATTTTAGCTCTTCCTTTTCACTTTGCTTGCCTCTGTGCTTGGATGGAAAGATTTTAGGAGAAAGTCTTTTCCCTCCATGTCCCTACTTCTGCTTTAGCATGTCCTAATCCTCAGCATTGCCTTTGATACCTTCCTATACCAGTATTCATATCTCTGAAATATCTCTTACACATCCACAAACTTCTGATCTTTTCTGCTGCCTCCTTGGCCAAAACACCCTGAAATAGGAGGAAAGCTTACTTAATTTTTTTCCTCAGTTATTTCCTCCAGGCAAAGTGTATTCATTCTCCTCTTGACCTGATGCTATGTGGACACCTGAGCCCACCTAGAATACACTTCATTTTAGCAATCCCCAGGCTCACATTCTTAAATTTCTGTTCACGCTTACTTGATGTTAAGCCTCCTCTTTTTCTCAAAGTGCAAAAGAATGTCTCCCTTCTCTGATTGCCTGTAACATTTTATTGGTGCTCCCTTTATGGTATTATCTCAATTTCTAATTGTTTATGCCTCTTGTGATTTTTTTTGAAACCAGAATTAATATTTTGCTCATTTTGCATCACATGATGAGTATTTAAGAAATAATTATTAAACAAAACTAATTAGACAGAAAGGAAATAAAAAACTAACTATATGTCCAGAATTGGAAATAAGTAAAATATAGACATACAGAGAAGTTAAATCTTATAAATTAATATATTTTGCACCAAGTTTCTAAATGAAGTCATCTCTACTTTCCTTTTTCCCATCCCATATTCAATCCATCAGCAAATTCTGTTGACTCTACCTTCAAAATATATTGGAATCCAACCACATTTTACAACAAGCCTAGTCTTAGCTACCTTCATCTCTTACCTGGGGAGAGCCTCTATCATGTGTCCCTTCTTACATGCTTCCTTACAATATAGTCTTTAAAAAGCAGCTGGAGTTACCCTTTAAAAACATAATTCAGATCATGGAACTCTTCTCAGAATTCTGACAGTGAATTCTAAAATTCGACATAGTCTGCCAACCTTCCCTCTAACTGAGCTCCCCTCCTGCCTTTTCCTCTCTTAACTCACTTTGTTTCAGCCCTGCTAGCATTCTTGCTCTTCTTCCGGTACACTCAACCTCAGGCTTTTTGCTCCAGCTCTTCTCTCTACTTAAAACTTTCTTCCATCTGATGCCTCACACATCACTCCCACAAATACTTCAATTCTTTGCTCAATGAGGTCTCTGCTCACTACCTACTCCATTTAACATTGCAACCTGCCATTCTGACCCTGCTACTTCCAATCCCCCTTATTCTACTCTACATTCTCTTTCTTCCACATTGTTCCTGTATGTCTACTGTTCTTTGTCTCCCTCTGCTAGAACATTAGATTTCCAGTGGCAGGGAGCTGTGTCTGTTTTCCTCAGAAATATTTGTTAAATTTATGTATGAATGAATGAATGAATGAACGAATACAACTAGATTTTGAATTTAGTTTTCAGGTTTTTGCAACAATAAAACTCAAAGTATTCATACTCCAAGACTTCAAGATTCTAGCAAAATTAACCTTGGCAAACACACCCAAAAGCAAGGTGAAGCACTATTATTACTATGAACCAAAAGAGTCACATGTAAACAAAAAGTATTTAATGCAATGTGTTTGTCTTAGTGCATCTGCTTTATCTAGTTGTGAATCTTGCACTTACATTACCCATGAGGATGGACAACTACAACATTCCAAAGATAAAACATTTCAATAGTTGGGTGGAATTTTTATGATTCTGTTAGGACACAAACTATTATTTTGAGTCCGCTCTATGTCCAGAAGTCAGTAAATTGTGATGGTCAATACATACAGTATTTGTTGAATATATCAATGAAGAGAAAGGACCCTCATATTTTCAGAAATATAAAAGACAGTAAAAATAATGTTAATATTCACATAAATAAAAGTTTTACCACCCTAACCAGTTTGGCTCAGTGAACAGAATGTCGGCCTGTGGACTGAAGAGGTTCGATTCTGGTCAAGGGCATGTATCTTGGTTGCGGGCACATCCCCAGTAGGGGGTGTGCAGGAGGCAGCTGGTCAATGTTTCTAACTCTATCCCTCTCCCTTCCTCTCTGTAAAAAAATCAACAAATACTGTATGTATACTTTTTTTTTAAGTTTTACCACCTGGATTTTAGTACAGTGATACCAAATTTTACCTTAATTTGTTTAGCAATTAATTTTTTAATGATGACAATAATACTTAGGATTCTGAACAATGTAAAATAGGTCAGGAAAACACTGTCAGATTTTTTTAAATGTTCATTATTTCTTCTTATAAGGATATAATTTGTTCTACATTTTAATGTCTACTTTTTTCTACATGGAAAATAGTCTTGATTTTATTTATATGAACTATAATTTTTACAACTGCATGTTAATTTAATCTTGTTCCCTATGTTTCTCTTTGCTCATGGGTATTATGAATTTTGCACAATACATGTCTGTTGTGGTATACAAACATTTTCTTATTTATTATTTCTTCCCTTTCCCACATTCTCGTATTAGTTATTTTGATTGGTGTTTACAAAATGCACTAACTCTCTTGTACATTAATTCTGTGGTTATTCTTTCCTAGTATCTTTTGTATTACTTAAAAGTATTTAATGAGGTAAAAAGGGCCAATAACTATTAAATATCTACACTGTTATTTTTATTTTCAGTTTCCTTGTAAATTTGAAGATGGTCATTTATTTCTTTATACATTAATTAAAATGAATGAGTAATGTTCCCTCCCAGCATGGAGTTCTTTGCAGTTTCCTATAACACAAACTTAATTCTTTTCATCTGCTAAGAGTAGAATTGGCATGAAATGTGTTAGGATATCCTCAGTCCATGTTAAGTGGAAAGACATTTCCATGTTGGAACTTCATTAATTTTGCCCGAGTAACAATCCAACTTAAATAAATGAAAAGAATAAAACATATCATTTCTTACAAATAAATTAAACTAGGCCAGAGATGCCTTGTAAATCTTAAGAAAGCTTACTTAATAATACACACAAGTGGATTATAATTACTAAATTAATTCTTTGCCCCCAAAGGGAAGTTGTTCTGTATTTGAGTGTACTTATTTTAGGAGCAGTAAAAACATTTCTTGTTAATTATAATTAAGCCAATAATTTGTTCAGAGTTTGTGTGTATGTGTTTAACAAGATAGCATAACAACAAACTTCAAAATTATCATCTAAATATCTAAGTGATCCACATTCCAAATTAATGAGAACCAAATTCAAAATGTTGCTGTTCTTAGGTCTCTAGGTTCACAAGGGCCATAAAACCAAAGACCTATTTGTAGATTAACATGAGTAAAAAAAGCCTTTGATGAGCAGTGATACAATATGTTGTTAAAAAAGTAAATAATAAATACTCTAATTATAAGCCTTTCACATGGCATTTTGAATATCATGAAAGAAAAAGTCTAAATACTAAAACAAAAATGGGTTATAATTTAAGAGTCTTTTGTGGATTATATTTTCTCTGAAAGTTTTTGTACCTTAAAATTACATGAAGAGCTATAAAATAGTCTATGTAAGGAAAAATGACTAATTTTGTACACTATACAGGATTTGGAGGTTATCACACTATAAACAGTGTTATAAAGTCAGGAACATCACATACATAAAATGAATTTTAAAGATATAATTAAACACATGCAAATGAGTCACATAAACTGGTGGAATCTGAGTAAGATCAGTGGATTGCATCAGTGTTAATTTCCTGTCTGTAATATTGTATTATATTTATGTAAGGTGTTACCAGTGGGGGAAACTGGGTGAAGGAATTATTTCTTACAACTGCATATAAATGGACAATTATCTCAAAAATCAAAAGTTTTTAAAGAGTTATAAAGAGATTTTTTTAAAAAGCAATTTGATTAGTGCTTTTTATCTTTTACTACAAAGCAGTTCAAATCTAACACTTCATTATGTTTGATCTTTTCTGCTACTAATGATTTCCTCCAAAAAGAAGATGCTGGATATTTCCCTGTTTTATAACTGTGTTGATCTTGAAATTTAGGCTGAAAAAAATGATTTTCCTGGAAGAGAGGGCTTAATAAAGTGTTAATGAAGATTATTTCAAACCAAGATTGATTTTTTCTTTGAATCCAAAAAGTTGCTTATCTTTTTAAAAGTTTAAAACCAAATGAGTATATATTAGTAAACACAGCCATCAAATATGTTATTTTTCCTAGTTGTTAACAAGTCTTGGTGATTACCTACCATGTTTTATTTATCCTGGATTGAGGGTAGCAAATGCAGGTCCTTCCAAGATAGCACTATTTCTGGAGGTTTGGCAATAGGACGTGGATGCTGACAGAAGGAGGGCATTAACAGAACTTAATTTCTGCAATCAACATTTCAACATGCCAAAAATAATGAAAGGTGTTCTCAAGCAGATGTCATTTGATAAGAAGAAATTTGAAGAATTGGGATATGGGACTCAGAAAATATCTAGAAAGAACCTAAAAAATAATAATCCACATTTAGTAATCTGGAAATTAAATTTTAATTCTGTTACATGTTTGCTTTTAAGCTTTTAGGCAAAATTGGAAGAAACTAAAGACTAAATTCTTAAAGTGATAGCATGATGAAATGGAAGAGAAGGACAATATCTTGAGCTGCCCTGCTCATTACTATCAGCCCTGTGTGGGCATTAATAAAATGAAAATCTAGTTCCTCAGTTAAATTAGCCAATTTCTAGTGTTGAATAGCAACATGTGGCTAGTGGCTATCCTATTGGACAGAACAAAATATTTTAATCATCTCAACAAAATATTGGGAAGCCACACTCTGGATAGTTAAGAAAAATATTACAAAGATCTAAAGTATTATTTAAAAGGACACCAATTTACAAAATGGTGTCTATATTTTACAAAATTATACATAGAAGTATACCCATGACCTTCTAGAGAGCAAGTTTGAAAAGGACCCTAATATCATCATGCCAAAACACTTGTCATATGCTTGATTCTTTGTGGTTGCCCAGCCTTTGTTTAAACATATTTGACTATAGGCAAATATAATTCCCCTCATTCTTTTCCAAGGTAAAAGAAACATTTCTGTTCCTTGTAAGTATTTTATGGCTATAAGTCTTTAATCATTCTGGCTGTTCATTGCTGGATTCCCATCTAGATTCCAATTTACTTAATCTCTAATCAAAATGAAGTGCATGCTTCAGGTGCTCAGAGTTTAACATATTTTTCTGTTCCTTTATTCTGGATAGTGCACTTTTATTTTTATAGACTAATATCACAAGGTGTCTTTTAGTAACCTAACTAGTCAGGTTTTTTTTGCAATGAGTTTTCAGTAAAATAAACTCCTGCAATCTGTTAAATGTGGCCATTGCTCCAGCTAATTGAAATGTTGTTTTTTATCTTACTTCTAATGATGTCTCTGTGAAATGGACCACCAGCATACTTCTGAATACTTCAGGTGACAAATTAATTAACAACATTGGTTTTGTCTCAGGTGAAAATTCATGGTCTCCTATAACTTTTCATGTTAAGTTACATCATCAATAAATAACTAAGCATACATGTTGACAAGAGGAACCAAGAATATGTCTTTGGAAAACTCTCACCATCATCCATCCCATCCCCAAAATCATCACCGCTTAAATCCAACCATTTTCAAGTCAGTTGGACTATAGTAGTGTCTAGTCCCTACTTCTCCGTTTTACCCACAAAAACATACTTGGTAATCTAGTTATACTGAATTGCCTACAACATACTTCACCTTTTCCTAGAAATAAAAAAGTAAATGCTGAAGTTTATTAGTTTACAATGACCAGAAAGGCATTTATAGCACAAGAGAGTACTCATCAACCCTAGAATACTTAGGCTGCACTTCTAATCCTGGCACCCACATTTTATAGTAAATAATATGTAGAGAAACATTTTTAATGACAATGTAGAGAAACATTTTTAATGAAATTATTGTTTTTTTAAAATAATAAAGGTGAGATCCTGTTCAACTGAATTCTAATGAGTTTTGTATTTTCCAGTCCTCCACCAAGTGCACCTTTTATACAACTATGTGAACTGGCAGTGGGAGAGGGAAAGGAAATCAGCATTCCAAATGCTAGTTTAACCATTGCCCAGTTGGGATGTTATAGAACCAAATCTTTTAGTGGCTCATTCAGTCTAGAGACAAATAGTAGAACATTTGCAGCATCTGATCTCAAAGCAGGTGGTTATATAGTGATGATGCAGTTATGTGCCAAGATCCCAAAAGGCAAGGTTCAAGAGAACCTTGTAGGACATCATTCTTTTTAATATCAATTCAACTTCAAAATGGTCTGTGTCCATAACTTCAATTTTCAAAAGACACAAGGCGGTCTGGAACTTAACACAGAGAATGTGGAAAATTAAGCAATTCATTTATGAACACATGTTGAAATAGCAAAGCACTAAATAGGTAGATTTATACAAGCAAATAGTCATTTAAAAGGAATCAGTCAGGTAAATATTTGCTTTTCACACAGGAACTTTATGTCACAAACCAAGGAGAAGTAATTCAGCAGAAGGGGCAGGGGGATGGAAGTGTTTTCCCAAATAAGGACTTTCCTTGGTTTGTTAAGTTTTCTTGTTATATGCAGGGTTGTAGAATATGAACCATCTCAGCTCAACATTCCTACCTTTGGAATTTGGATAAAGAGTTTGTTTTTCCTACAGAAATCTGCAACAAAGATGTGATCTATTTGATTATTATTAGGTTTATGGATTATTTATTAGATTCTCTCCAACAGTACAACAACAACAAACAAGGGGACACTGCTGGCAAAGTAGATTCTGCTAAAGGGAGAGCATGCAGCCATGCAGAGAACTAGCTGCGTTGTCTGACCCAGGGGTGGCCAACAGGCAGGGAGGACCAGAAGTAGGAGAAGGCCTGAAACAATTGATTGGGATGGCTGGGCTTTGACTTTAGGGAATTCTCAGTCCCCAACTGAAACTCAAAAATTCTATTTTCTCACAGAATCCATGTGACTCATGCTGACTTGTTAGTGAAGTTCCAAAATTCTAGAAGTATCTAGTAGCATCTTGGTTTGACATTTACATTATACAAGGCTTCATGAATGAGCCCAAGACCCCATCCATCACTGATAAAATGCGTTTCAAGTTCCATATGACAGCCCTCCAAAAAGCCATTTGCAAGTTGGGCACCATCTATCTCCTAGCACTGGCTGTTCCCCTATGCGTTCTCATCGACCTAACCTGTTTTCTCATGTCCAACTTCTGGGTGGCCCATGAGAACTATTGCTCCTCTGAGACTAGAGCGGGCGTAAGCAATGAGTGAAAGGTGAAAGTTCTGGAGAAAGGTCCCAGCAACAGAGGGAGGGAATGAGGAGAGGGAAGAAGAGTGAGTTGGAATCATTCACAATACAGCAAGGATTGCTAAGCCGATGCTACAGGGAGGTAAGGATTTTACAGGAATTAAAATGGAACTTTTAGACAAGCAGGATGGATGTCATTAAGAAAGCACAATCTGTGGATGAGGCAGGCCTGGGGTACATTCTTTCACTGAGCAGAAATGGTGATTTTATGCTAAATACTTAACCTCTCAGAAGGTTCAGTTTTCTCATCTCTAAAATGGAGACACTGTTTACTTCTTGGAATACTGGTGAAGATCCAAATAACTTTGTAAATGTGACCAGCACAACCCCTGGCAACAAACAGCAGACAGTTGAATGTTGTTGTTTTTCCTTGCTTTCCCCTTTGAGAGATGCAGTGTGAAACAGGGGAAGGACAGAAGAGAAGAAACAGTTTCAAATTCCACTCTCAGAATGGGCACCAATGAGAACCTGGGCACACTCCCTAAGTTTCAGTCATCTGTGCTCTTCGAAAATGACATAATGTAAGTTAATGCCTGCAACCAGCTCGTGCTTGAGACATATTATTAATTCAGCAAATGAGTGTGTGTGTGCCTCATATGGGCCAGGCACGATTCTAGGAAAAATAAATCCAGCAAAGGAGAAGAAAATGACAAGGCTGTTATATGAGGTGAGGTGGTCATGGAACTTTCTCTGAAGAGATGAGATTGCAGCTGAAACTGAAGGAAGAAAGGGAGAAAGAGAACCATAAAAATATCTAGATAAAGAGGTGTCTAGGCAGACAGAGGGGAGAGCAAGGCTAAAGGTCAGGCATTTGTGGACCTGACTGGTGAACAGTGAGGTCTCAGAAGGCTGTAGGATAGCAGTGGAGGGGAAAAAGAAAGGATGGGCATTAAAGGGGACTGGTGGCCCATTGATGTGCACTCTGCAGACCACCAAAAGGATTTTCTACTTAGTTCTGAGTACAGTGGAGCACTGGGGAAGATTTAGAAAAGCCATATGGAGAACAGATTATAATGGTGGAAGCCAGCAAACACTGGGAGGCCACTGCAGTCTGCGGTGCAGGCCAGAGAGGGTGGCCCCAGGGCCAGTTAGGCAGCAGCAGTCAGCCAAGATGTGTTCAGATTCAGTGTGTATTCTGAAATCAGAACCACTAAGACTTATGGTTGGGTCAGTTCTAGAAAGTGACAGAAAGAAGGTGGCTGAGAGAGACTCATGTTGTTGTTTTTACTCTAAAGGTAATGCTAATGACTGTGATGGAGAACTCAGTGTGTGGTGATCAGTGTTCTCTTTCGAGCAGGTTGAGTTTGATATACCCAGTGGGTGTCCATGTGATGATGAAGGGAGGCCGCTGGGCTGTGGGAAGGAGCACAGGCCTGGAACAGACACTGTGGAACCCTTGGCAGGATGGTGGTCTGAAAGGCAGGGGACTAACAGCAGTCAGTTGTCTGGGAAGTAGGAACAGAGAAAAGAGGACTAAACCATTGCCAGTGAATCAGTGAAAGGTCTTCGGGGGATACATTCCATTAGTGAAATTGAGAGGGCAGGTCCCTTGGCAGAAGGGGCCCTTGTCATCTAAAAGGATCCATATTTCTTTTGTTTATTACTTTTGTTTTATTTTTTTAATTAAAGAACTTTGAAATATTTCAAACACACTGAACACCAAAAATAAAGTAACTGACACACTGCCAAAATTTGTAATTTGTGAACATTTGGGCATGTTCCTATATTCATTTCAAATCAACCCCTTCTTTCTTTTCCAGAGGCTTTAGTGAACTAATTTAAAGAACAGTGCCTGGCTGGCATGTGGAAAGTTCTCTATAATGGTCAGGTACTGTGGTGCTGGTAGAGGTGAACAAGGTAGTTATTGTTATTACTTTGCTAATGTGTATCTTCATGTTTTCTAGCTTTTATTACATATATGAATATATTAATTATCACTTGAGGATATGTTTTCATTGATTTTAGAGAGGGATAGAAAGAAAAAGGGAGAAACATTGATGTGAGAGAGAAACATTGATCAATTGCCTCCTGAATGCACCCCAACTGGGAATTGAACCCACAACCTGAGTATATGTCCTGACTAGGAATCAAACCCATGATCTTTTGGTATGTGGAATGATGGACACCAGCCAGGACTACATAAAGATATCTTTATAATAATGTAGAGTATAATTTTCTATAGATTTTCATTAACGTAAGTAATTAATTTTTGTACTATATTTTTTGTATCTGAATTTTTTTACTTAACATTGTGCTGTTGAGATGTTGTTTTCTGTAATGAGTCTGATACACTTTAGAAAATAAGATTAATAGGAGGAGGGAACAGACTTCTTTGGCAAAGAAGGTTAAGTGAGTCCTGATATGCATACCAGCTCTCCCTTAACAACCTTTCTCCATTCATTTGACCCTTTTATTCCTCCTAATCTGCAGCTATTCCTCAATGGTATAGAAATATGAAATTCCAGCTTCACGGACACCAGGTGAAGAAGGAAGTCTAAAGACTATCTGGTCCTATAGCTCCCAATTTCTTCCACTGTTTGATTCCTAACCAAGAGTCATAAAGTGGATGAGAGAGTCTTTACCACAGTTTCTGTCCCTGGGGCAGCCCCATTTTATTTAAGAATTTAGAAATGCACCCAGTTGGTGTGGCTCAGTGGTTGAGCAACCCATGAACCAAGGGGTCACCAGTTAGATTCCTGGTCAGGGTATATGCTCGAGTTGCAGGTTCTATCCCCAGTAGGGAGTGTGTAGGAGGCAGCTATTGATGTTTCTCTCTCATCAATGCTTCTCTCTGTCCTTCCTTTCTCTCTTACTAAAATCAATAAAAACATTTTAAAAATTGACAAACACTTCTGTAAGCAAAGCAAAACTGAACATGACCCTATACTTGCTGGTTCTTGTTATTTTTCTACCCTCTCATATTCCAATTATCTGTGTTTTAGTTTTATTTCAGAGTCCTAATAGAACAGGCAATGTTTGGATTTAAACTCCAACGAAATGAAGTAGACAGAGGGCACATTCCACATAAGAATCCAGGCATGAATTTTGAATTAGAAATTTGACCAATGCTATGGAGTTGACAGTGGAGGACAGGACTAATTTTTAAGACCCTGCTGTTAGCATGTGACAGAATGGCAACCTCTGTGCTGGCCGCATCCAAGCAACACCACCAGGGTACAAGCAAGTCTCCCCATGACTGGCTAGTTTCCATGTAGGGAAGTGTTGATGTTGCTCTTGTGAAGTTTAAGTTCCTGTGGTTTTGCCCCCTTTGCCAGACTTGCTTAGACCAAAGGAGAGCTGGGTGGTAAAACTCCCCTAAGGGTGGCGAAAGCCTTGCAGATCAAGTCCCCTGGCCACTGCAAGGAGGGGAGGATCAGGCCCAACTGGACACACCCCAGAGGATAAATGAGCCTGGAGGTTAGTACCACATTCAAGCTTCTTCTGTATAAACTTTCACTGGAATTAAGAGCTCTTCATATGTCAGTTGACTACAGAACAGCCTGGGGTCCCAAATTAGAATCAGCTTGATTCTGGTGAGCAAGAAACAGCACATTGGTCTCTAAATGTGGGCAGCTTTGTTCCCTCTCTCCTCCCTGCACAACTTAAGGCCTCTCCCCTTCCTGAGGCCCTGATTTTAAAGGAGCAGGTGCTTAAGTCCAGTGGAATTTCTCAACTGGGGAATGTCTCAAAGCAGGCAGCACCTTTCACCCCCACACCCTGTCACCTTTGACTTTTGGTCATTTGCACTTCAGGTTTACATTTGACCTTGTGCTCTTGAGTTCACTCGAGAATCTGTGTTGTTGTGTTTTTCTCTCCTATGCTTCTCTTTCCCTGCCCAACCCTCCTTTTCCGTGTGGCCTAAACTCACTGAGCATCTTCCTTTGTTTGTATATTGGGGGACTCCTTTCAGTTCATTTTTTTTAATTATGCCTTACACACAAAGATTTGAAGTAAGAAGTGCCAAGAGAAAGATGAGATAGGAAAATCTAGCAGATTTGAGGTGAAGAAAAACAAACTTGCATCCCACTTTCCCAAACCTCAAACATAGTTCTTTCTTGGCCAACTTCTCAGTTACTCACCACAGTGCTCTTATTTTGTGCCTGAAGGACAGGCAAAGGCTTTTTCCTGCTCATCATGTACTTAATATAGTACTTAAAGGAAACACCCTTTTTTCTCTAATGATGCACTTGTTGCTAGCAGTGGAAAGACAGGGCATCCAAGAGGCCACAATTTCCAGAATCCCAAGGCCAATTCTTCTGAAGACTGACGCCTGGTGGATGATTCAAAAATAACCCGTCAGAATCAACAACATTCCCCACATATTGTTTAAATGGTAATTCTTTGTCTTGAGTTGTGTACTTTCTGAAAACCATTTCTCTAGGCTGCAGCAAGCTAGTATTTTGTTATGAGGCCCAGAGGTCTAGCTTCTTCACTCAATGCTTACAAAACGTTTATGGTGAATTCAAATACCTTCCACAGATCACTCTGATCCTCCACCTGATTTCTTCGCCAGCTGCTCTCCGCCTGATTCATTGTGCAGATTTTCCTTGGTGTGGTGGATATTCCCTAGTCACCTACTATAATAGTATGCCTTACAGGTGTATAGCATGTTTGTAATGCTTGTTCATACCCTTCCAGGGAAAATTTCATAAAACACAATCTTATGTGTAATTTTCCTGAATACTAAATGCTTTCCCCTACACTGTAAGATAGTGTATCAATTGAAAGATGCCAAGAATTACTTCATCTCATGGATATGTACCTGTTATAGATTATGTTCATTTTAAAATTAATTTCAAAGCCAGCTGTTATTTTTGCTAAAAGTAATCCTTGTTGATATACTTTAGCAACTACCATTTAAAACTTAGAGACAATTAGCTGTGTAATATGAGTATTTTAAAAAGACAACATCTAGATTGTTTATTATCATTTTACATTTTGTGCTTAAGTCTTCTTAATTATATTGTCTGTGGTATGTAATAAAAATAATATTTAGAGAAATATATATAGAATGAAATACATAATGTTGGGGTTTTGAGTTATTTATTTTTGCTACTATAGTCATTTAGTTATCTTTACAATAATGGTAAAATTGAAAGGCAAGTTCTTATGCTATGAGGATTTGTTGAACATTCTAGCTGGGAATGCAAGGACCTATGTAATCTTCATCCAAAAAGAAGGCTCCTCTAACTGGGATAGTTGTCCGTTTTGATCATCAGACAGCTGGGCAGGATGGGTATCTGCCTAGCCTATGTTTAATGATCTGAGTCAACTCTGACAATCAGAGCTGGAAGGAAGTATCTCTTTCAAAGTGGACAATTCCAGCCTCCATTTTTCCTTACTCAAGTGCAGTGTTAGGACTTTTAAAAAATCATATTTTACCTTTTTTCATTTTGTCTATGGAATTGACACAACGATTATATCTAATATGGAAGGAAGGAAGGAAGGAAGGAAGGAAGGAAGGAAGGAAGGAAGGAAGGAAGGAAGGAGGAGGAGGGAGGGAGGGAGGGAGGGAGGGAGGGAGATGAAGACAGCCTTGACCATGTACTTGTAATTAGCTTTCCTCAAAAAAATTGAAACATTATAAATGTTCTTCACTAAAGTCCTAGAGATATAAATAATAAGTATATAGATTCAAACTCTTCTAAGTAATGCTGAAAATAAGATAGCTAGTGTTCCAATAAGGGCAAGACCTTACTTGTATGTTTTGTAGGACTCTTATCACTGTCAATTTCATCTTGATGGATGTACTACCACATGTCGAAGACAATGCCATATTTATTTATAACATTTATTTATTTATTATACCCATTTATTTTCCTTCTGGACATACACGAAGCCTATATTTCCCAGTTCCTTCTGCAATGTGTTTTGTGTCATGGGTCTGAATTCTATTCAGTGGAATGCAAGTGAGAATTTTGTATTCTATTTCCAGGCCTGGCCACAACCTTCCCTTCTCCTGCACAATCTTTCACATCTCTCTGTTTCTTTTACATAAACCTTGGGACCACATATTGAAAATGGTGTCATTACAAGACAGGAAGAGCCTGTCCCCAAAAGACTGCATTATATGATGTGCTCTCTCCACAGGACTATAATGGACTGTGTCAGAGGTGAACAAAAAATAATTGTTTGAGAAGTAGGGATTTCTTATTTCAGCAGCTAGCATGACTAACACCAACATACCATCACCTATCAAGATGTTCTCAGTGTTACTTATTTCCTGCCTACCCATAGTTATCATCCTATATAATGAGAGTGTAGTATGCAAATTGTCCCCTTGACCAGGAGTTATCTGGGAGTTTGATCAGGGGGTGGGGCCGGCCAAGGGAAGGGAGAGAGGCCCCAGCCCGTAGCCAACAGCCACTAGGGACCCTACAAGTACATGAATTTCATGCACTGGGCCACTAGTTTTAAGATAAAAATTAGGAAAATGACTTAATCTGCATAAGTACTTATTCCATCTTCCTATGTGATGCTTTTCCCTTTCTTCTTCTTTTGTGCCTTGCCTCCATACACACACTCCTTTACCTTTACAAACTCATTTTTTCAATTTTGAAGTAGCAACCAGGCCTGTCACTCCATGTGGTTCAAGGACATAGCTATAGGCATAGTCCTTTCTTTAAGGAACATTTTTTTAAGCAAGAGATGTAACTTACTCTCTTTAGTCACAGAGTGAGCCTAACAGTATAGCTAGCTACTTGCGCTGAGACTGAACAAGTGAGAAAAATTGTCTATCCCTGCTCATTGTCATTTCTCCTTTTCTAACTTCCACTTCTCCAACATTGTGGCATTAACCTAGCAACTATCCAGTGATGTAGTCGGTTATGAGCATTCAAGAAAGAGATCCCAGTGTTTATTCCCTGCCTCTCCTCAGCATGATAGCTATTATTTAGTGATTAGAGGCCAGGTGTGCCATCGTGGCTGCACTGCCACCCATGAGCCCAACTTCTGGATGAGCAGCACTCCCCTGTGCAAGCATATTGACCACCAGGGGACAGCTCCTGCATTGAGTGACTGCCCTCTGATGGTTAGTGCAGGTCATAGTGACCAGTTGTTCTGTTTAGTCAATTTTCATATTAGTGTTTTATTAGCCTATCTAATAAAAGAGTAATATACAAATTAACCAAAACTCTGCTGTACCCACCAACCACACCCACCAGCCAATTAGGAGCAAGTATGCAAATTAACCCCAACCAAAATGGCTGTGGCCACAGAGAGCAGGAGGGAGGCTTGGGTTTCCCCAGCAATGGAGGAAGCCGAGCTTTCCACCTGCCCTTGCCAACTCAGGCCTCCACTCAATGCTACAAAGTTTCAATTATAGAAGGTAAATAAATCCCAACAGAAATGGCTGCCGCCAAGAAGCAAACAGAAGGCTTGGCTTCGCTCCAGGCTACAAAGTTTCAATTGCAGGAGATAAATAAATCCTAGATACCAGGGACTCTGGGGGGCGTGGCTGGCCTGCAAACCACCACAGGTCCCTCGCCCAGACTGCCCCATGCCCTAAGGGAACCCCCACCCTGATCTGGGACACTCTTCAGGGCAAACCAACTGGAACCCACCCATGCACCGGGTCTCTATCCTATCTAATAAAAGAGTAATATGCAGATTGACCATCACTCCAACACACAAGATGGCTGCCCCCATGTGGTCAAAGATCCTTCCCCTATGTGGATACATGATGGCCACCAAAAGATGGCCAGAAGGGGAGGGCAGTTGGGAAGGATCAGGCCCGCAAGGGAGGGCAGTTGTGGGTGATCAGGCCAGCAGGGGAGAGCAGGTAGGGGTGACCAGGCCTGCAGAGGAGGGAAGTTGGGGGTGACCAGGCCTTCAGGGAAGGGCATTTGGCAGGGGCAGGCCTGCAGGGAAGGGCAGTTAGAGATGACCAGGCCTGTAAGGGAAAGCTGTTGGGGGACACCAGGTCTATAGGGGAGGACAGTTGGGAGGGACCAGGCCTGCAAGGGAGAGCAGTTGGGGTGATCAAGCCTGCAGGGGAGGGCAGTTAGGGGTGACCAGGCTAGCAGAGGAGGAAAGTTGGGGGCAAACAGGCTGGCAGGGGAGCAGTTAGACATCAATCAGGCTGGCAGGGCAGTGGTTAGAGGGTGAGAAGGCTGACAGGCAGAAGCAGTTAGTGGCAATCAGGGAGGCAGACAGGCGAGCAGTTGGGAACCAACAGTCCTAGATTGTGAGAGGGATGTCCGACTGCCTGTTTAGCCTGATCCTAACGGGATCAGGCCTATCAGGATTGGGCCTAAACAGGCAGTCGGACATCCCTTGAGGGGTTCCAGATTGGAGAGGGTGCAGGCTGGGCTGAGGAACACCACTGCCCCCCCCTCCACTCCCGGTGCACAAATTTCATGCACCAGGCCTCTAGTATAGAATAAGAAGATAAACCAGGAAAGCAAATCAATTTTGACTCTGTAAGAGAAATTAGGGCAATTTCTAGAACAGCTGCCTGGCTTGTCTTTTAGTCCATACTTATTTGAATCCCAGATCTGACACTTAAAGGAAATGAAATTTTAAGTATAGATACCACTTTTTAATTCACTTTGAAATAACTTTTATTTTCTTTTTTTTCTCTCAATAGAAAAAGGAAGAGGAGGATGATAAGGAGGAATAAAAAGAAAATGAGAACTTAGAAGAGGCACCTTTTCCTCTCAAAACAGAAAATAGAGGTCTCAAATGCTTCTAAAGTTTACCACTTAATATTCATATTTATAATAAGCAGAATAGCACTCAGGTAGAGGAAATGGAAAACTACGGGAGTAAAAATTACATTTGTTAAATACAAATGTAAAACTCCAGTTTCCACCTTCATTCTCCAGTGTTAGTTTTGGAAATCCCAATAATAGGAAATCCACTTGAAATATGTTTGCTTTTGGATCTATTTTTAAATGAAAAAGAAAATCTTACTGATTCTAGTATATGTATGTATAAGAGAGTCTTAACCTAAGTGAGGAGGTTAAAGGCAATTTATCAATGACAGAGCTGAATACTAGAAAAGAAACTATAGTGTGTGTGTGTGTGTGTGTGTGTGTGTGTGTGTGTGTGTGTGTTTAAAAAAGCTTCTATTTTAAGACCTAATTAGCATATCCACTGGGATTATGTCTAGTATTAATTTTTTAAAAAGATTGTTACAGATGTATGGAAAAAATCACCAAGTGGGATGATTAGTAGTAAACATTTATTGATATAAATAAGCAGCTCTAAAATATCTGGGGACTTTCCTCTTATGGTATTCACTTATAAGAGACATCACAACCAAGGTTTGCTTCTATGTTTCTCCTTGTTTCCAGAGAAATAAACACAACCCTTAGAATCATCAGAATATCCAAGAGGATCCATAACCTATCCTTTGGGAATATTTGGTGGGATTCCTGCCTACTGATTCTTCACATTCTCTGACCCTCCCACTCTTTTTCTTTCCTATTCCCACTGCTGATACTAGCTGCATACTCACATAGTATTTCTCCATTTCTTTAACACTTTTAATTTTTAGTTCTTATCCATATTGCTCTCAGAATTTCTCCACACCCCAAAATATCTGGCTGCCTCACCTAGGGGATTACACTGACAAGTGTAAATACATATTAAGTGAGTGATGGTGCTCTACCAGGATCCATCTCCCTTCTCTAGGGATGTCGGTCTATCCATCATCTTCTCCCCTGTATAAGCATCCTTTGTTTCTCTCAACTCTACTTCTCTATTACTATATAAATAGGCTGAAGTAACTTATATCTTGTCTTATAAACATATGTCCTATTAACTCTGGTACCTCCTACCTTCCTTCCCACAAAGACTCATTTATATTTCCTGTTCTCTACTGGCTCCCTTCCCATTTACTCCTCTGGCCTACTGAAATTCAAACTCCGGCCACTGTTAAAATCACTCTCCCAGAATGTGAGTACTTCCACATTAGCAATATCTATGATACTAAAGAAGCGGCTTTAAAATAGAAATAATCTTCCAGGGCCCCACTGTCTCTTGTTGAGAAAAGCAGTTCTCAGCATTTCTTTATGCAGAGGTAGTCATGTTCTGGGTAACATGTTACCTTGCTTCTCTGGCCACAGCTGATTGGATCCCAGGGGTTGAGTGTATACAAGTGACCCCAAAACTATCAACTTATGGACTATGAGGCCCCTCTCTAATTAGAAACTCCTTGAAAGGCTGGTTTAAAATGGCAATATGGCAGTAGACCTCCACAGAGAAACAAAGAGTTAGAAAGATCACCCAAAGCGGAATCATGGGACACCTCCTACATGGAGGGGCCTCAGATTGTCCTTTGTATTCCATAGAACCTCCAGGTAGCAACAATATATCCTGATTGCAAAAGTTATGATGTATCCTGAACAAACTTATGATTTCTGAACAGTATTCTATTCTCTACAAGGCCGGACTTTTCTATAATTCCTATTCTGCCGAAACTTGGTTACATGAATAAGGTTCATTTTTTTAAAAAGATTGTTACAGATGTATGGAAAAAAATACTTCAATTTTTGAGTGTGCACTTACAATAAAGCCACTTTTACTTAAGAAAACTTGAATTAACATCTCTTTACTCAAAAGAACCCTAAATTTATCTTGTTTCTGGGATATTGGGCTCTGCTGATCACTATCTCCTTCCAGAAGGTCACACTCTCTTGGTTTATCTAATACAATTCTTCTTGGTATTCTCCTACTTACAAAGTTATTTTTTATCTTCTGTATTTCCTCATCTCAATCCTTATAAATTAATCAAGCATATTAAGACCTACTGTTCCTTTTACAAAATATGTTTTATTGATTTCAGAGAGAGGAGGGGAGAGGGATAGAGAGATAGAAACATCAATGATGAGAAAGAATCATTGATTGGCTGCCTCCTGCATGCCTCCTACAGGGGATCGAGCCTGCAATCCAGGCATGTGCCCTTACTGGAATCAACCCTGGACCTCCTGATAAGAGGGTTGATGCTCAACTACTGAGCACACCAGCTGGGCATGAACTACTTTTCTTAAATCTATATACTCTCTCTTTGAAGAAGTGCATACATACTCATGGTTTCAACCTCCATTTAAATCCCAATGGCAATTGTTTGCTGGATACTTTATCTTCCTTTAGATGTCCCACAAGATCCTCAAATTCCACATGGTTAAAATCAAAGTCTTCATTATTTTGCACAGATCAGCTCTTTGTCTTGTGTTTCTTACAACAATGGGTAATATCATTATAATCCTAATAGATCCAGACAGTAATCTGAGTCTAAGTATAGTTTCACTGCTGTCAATTACTCCATACTTTAACTTCTCTTCACTGCAATCCTCTATTGCTGCCTTATTTAGGTACCCCTTGATTTCAGTGGTCCTGCTCTGCGTTCCCGTAGGACCTTCTGTAACCTCTTTCATAGTACCCACCCACTATAATGAGAGTACTGACTTCTTCTGTGTCCTCCAAGACTGTGAGTTTCTAGTGGGTAGTGATCCAGTCTTAGTCACACTTGTACTTTTACCACCTAGCACAATGCTGAAAAACTATAATGTATTAATGTTTTTAGAAAATAATAGATAAATGAATAAATAAATAAAACATCAGACTTACCTGCACTGTACACAAAACCAAAGATGCTCCAAAGACTTCTTCTTTAAAAGACCTTAATGCAGCTCTATTTGGCTTCTTACATGTGTGCTCCTACCAAACCAGAACTGTTTCTAAGGTTAATGACCATAGCTAATACTGCACAGTTGTGAATACCTTGCTCATCAATATTTTGTTCCTGCACTTACTGGTTTGGCTCAGTGGATAGAATGTTGGCCTGCAGACAGAAGAGTCCCAGGTTTGATTCAGGTCAGGGGCATATACCTTGGTTGTGGGCACAGCCCCAGTAGGGGTTGTGCAGGAGGCAGGTGATCGATGTTTCTCTCTCATTGATGTTTCTCTCTAACCCTCTCTCTTCCTCTCTGTAAAAAATCAATCAATATATTTTTTAAATATTTTGTTCCTTCTATATTAGAGAGGACCTTTACTTCTGCATACAGTAGGGTTGCTGGTATGATACATATTTAAGTAAGTTGTAGATTCCATTGATAGTAGGAAATCCAGTTACCCTTTTGTTGTAGTTTGTGTGTGTGAGAGAGAGAGAGAGAAAAGGAATTAGAGGAGGATAGAGAAGAAGAGGAGGAGGAGAAGGAGGAGGAAGAGAAGAGGAAAGAAGGAGGAAAGGAGGAAAGAAAGAGGAGGAGGAGGAGGAGGAGAAAGAAGAAGAAAATACATATATACATACAAATATACTTACATATGTAGACTCAAACATAGTGCCATTATTGGCCATTTTTATTTGTTCACACTAATAGAGTACTGGCATATGTGGTAGAGAGTAATATATGTATATAAAATTCAGTCCTAGAATAAAAAGTATAGATAGAAAAAGTAATATGCGCTAAAATTTACTTAGCACTTACAATATCTAGGAACTAGTAAGCACTTTACAAGCATTATTTTTATAATCCTTATAACAACCTCACTGATAGACTAGAAAAGTGAACCTCTAGTGTAGTTGCATCACCTTTGCTAAGAAATAGAACCAGGATTGAAAATCAGGTATATTAATCTTCAAAAATCATGTTTTTAATAGCAATACCATACTATCAAATTAACCTTATCAAGTTCAACTTGTTAAGTTTCTATAAAAGAAAACAGACCAAAAGGTATGAAACATCTTGTCCAAAGTCATACGCCTTCCCCTTCTGCATGACTTTGGGATGGCCTACAGTCTGTTTCATATAAAATCCCCAAGAGACAACAATTACATTCCTGAGAAGAAAATAAGTCTGTTTTATTAATGACACATAAAAGATATATTTTTGACATAAAAGCAGGGAAATGGGCCACTTAGAGCCTCAAAGATCAAAAGGCCCTTGGAAGAATGTTCTTCCTTACCACCAGCTCCTTCTCCCAACCCATAGCAGGCTGGCTTCCTTATTAGGCATAAACAATGGAAGGGCAAAGAAATGTAACCAACTAGGCTTTGTTAAACTGACAGAGAGTAAGGTTTGGGCAATGTCCCCAGGGAGCATGACTGGAAGTAGACCATTTGAGCAGTGAGGTATGAGGTAAGAGAGAGTGCCCAAGCATATGGATGCCTCTGTGCAGATAATCCAGACTTGGCCAAATATAGTTCTTACAAATATAAGGCTTCTTAGTTTTCCAGATGGCCATTCTCACTTGTTCAGCTGCCCAGATTTCTGTTGCTGGATATCTGATTTCCTCTATCTGCATGTGAGGCCAGGGGCCAGTCTCAAGAGAGAAGTCCTTCAGAACAGCTTTCTCAGGCCTGAAATCCACTGCTAAGCTCCTGGGTTTTCCTCACTTACTCCTGTGCTTCCTGTGCTTGCAAACAGGGTAAAGTTGAGTGGCTTGGGGACATGTCCAGAGTAGCCAGATGGTCCTTTTGTCATCATTCAAAAGACCCACAGGTTAGCCTTATCATGATACTGAGCTTCTGTCTGGTAGTTCAGCTCCCTGCTTCCTCAAAGTCCATAGTTCTTTCCTAAATCTCAGCTTATTGACTAAATTTTAGTTGTATAATCTGTTCTTTGGACAGTTTGCTTTCTTCTAATGAAAAACTGAGTCATTTTCTTCAGACTCTATCTGCCTTAGCATCTTGCACTCCACATATTCTCCCTCCTCATTGACCTTGCCTCACATAAATATTTCCTGTCCTCCATTAGGCATCAAATAATACAACTGTTCTTTGAAAATGTAAGAATTGGCCTATCTGGCATATCAATGATTCTCTCCAACTTACGATATTATAAAGAAACAAAGTTACTATAATTGCTATCAAACTACCACTATTTCAACTATTGCCACTACTAATTAGCACCTTTTTGATAATGGGAATTATGCTAAGTGCTTTCTTTATATGCATGAACTTAATCTTTACAACTTTAAGAAGTTAGTAGTGGATATGCCTCTTGTTTCCATTTCATAGATCAAAAAACTGATCTATAAAGAGTTGAAACCAGATATTGCCACCTGCTATACCGTGGTACTGCATAGAGAATAGGTTATGAGCCTTCTGGGATATACATCAGCTTGCCTCTTAAAGAGGCTGAGCCAGACTCTGGCCTCTTCTTCCAGAAGCCTCATTTGTTTACCCCAGGGTTCTCATCTCAGTACTTGTACAAATATTATCAATGTAATTTTCATTCCATGGCATTAAAAATGTTGTAAAGCACTAGTTTAAGCAACTTTGTTAAGGGGTGTAGCTGTTTGAATTCAAATATGGGAAGTCAGAACCTGATCTCAAGATAACATTCATAATGTTGCTTTTCTTAACAAAACAGATAAAACAGGAGGGTGTAACAAAACCAAACATAAAATCCCCCAAAGATGGGTATAAGAGAGCAAGATGAATCAGAACCACTATAGTTTCCCTAATTTTATAAAACTGAGAGAACAGAATAACAAATAGAAGCAGAGAGGAAAATCAGGTTGATGAAAGAGGTTACAATGGTGATAGTAGAGAAGATAAGGCTAAACATGTCTTAAATAGAATCTCAATGTGCAAAGAATGCCTTAGGAGAAAATATTATCAACATTCATAACAGCACAGACAGAGTAAAATAGATTTAAAGCAGGGAGGTTAAGGTTGAACATCTGCAAGTCTTGACCATGAGTTTGATAAAACTCTGAAATTGGCTATACAGGACCACCTGGAACCCTTTGAGAACAAAACCCCATCAATATTGTAAGCTTTAGATATACCCTTTCTTAAAAAGCTTGAATTTAGTCCAAAATATCTAGGTCTAGGTACTTGCAAACTTGACATTTCTTTAAGGATTTAGTTTTGTTTACAGACAAAAGATCTTATTAAGCTAAATGATCTTCACTTGGACGCTTGATATTTGAGGGTTTGGAAGTGGAGCTATTCAATTGCTTCTCAGGATGCTTTCCATGATGCAGGCGCTACTACAAGGAGCCTTTTCTTCTCTCTGCTCTACATTTCCGGTGTTTGTCTTGAGGTTCCTCAAGTGACATTTCACAGGCATGCAATGATTTTAGACCGCGTCAGAGTGACACCCTGTTTACGCTACTACAATAGCTTCATAATACACATGGAACCATTTAATATGTTCAAAAGCATAACACTAGCATTTTTATATTAAAAAAGTACCTCAAAGAAATATGTACTCTTTTCACAAGGACATAATACAACAAATGGCAATTGCCATTAAGTCAAGTACGGAGAAAAACTATTGATTGCTGACAGGGGAGGCATTAACAGCTTCCTACATTTGAATGGTACCAATCAAAGTGGTTGCTCTGCAAATGATTTATGAAAACTTGAACTTTGTAGGAAAGATACAAGAAGATTCAAGTCATCCTCAGTGTCTTTGTCATACTCTCTTGGACACAACTGATTGCACATATGGTTTTCTGCCTAAAGCAAGCCATCTTGTTGTAAGGTGCTGTCAGCTTGGGGTTGTCAGCTTGGGTTGAAGTGAAGAACCCCAAATATTTTCCTTCTAACTAAACCCAAGGAACAAAAATGTTCTCATCTGTTTTTGACAAATAAATTATTCAGAAGCAATGAGTTCATCTCTTTTGACAGTCAGAAATTGGTGAAGGCCCATGTAAATAGTAAACAAGGATTTTTATTGGGCTTTGTGCCCCCAACCCATACAGTATATTAGATGCAGCTAGCCATATTCTACCCTTGGACACACCTGGTGCCACTGTAGTCAATGAAAATTGCATGAGATTTTCAAAGGGGCAGAGTTCATGGGGAGGGGGGCTAGGCATGAGAATCTAAGGACAGAGTTTGGATCCAAAATCTAGCTCAATGGCTTGGATTTATGTTCCTTTAACAACAACACCTTTTTCCTTTGCAGTCTATTAATTAGTTTGCTTCAAGCAGGCATGGGAAACTGATCCAGGAGCCAGTAAACCCTAAAACTGTCCAACTGCCTGTAGCCAACTATAAAAAGACAGTCATTTTTACTTCTGACATATGCTTTCATATAGACATATTGAAGCTGACCACAAATAAAAGTGATACAGAATAAGTACAGCTAACAGTGGAAAACAAATTAATCCTGGACTACAAATGAAAAAGACTAGTTTTGCATGCCCCATATTCTGCCTTTCCCCCCTACAACTATTTTCTTAAAATTTTTAGCATTATTAATGAAATTAAATTATTCCACATGGGTGCAGAATCAGTCCCATGGTGCCAACATTTGTTTTCTGCACTCAACCTGGGAGAAACAGCACTTCTAAGACAATAGCACCAATCTTTTATTATTGCCATTTAGGACTTGGAGATGACCCATGTGCAGCTGGACATTATTCAGAACATATAAATGGCAAAAACATTATCCTTGAGTACCTTATCATGTTTTCTAAAAGATGCTTTCACTTAAGATATTCAGTCATTGAATCACCCACAATTTATTTGCCCTGAAAGAATTTTTTTTGTCTGAGAAGGGCAATGGCCTGGGCAGTGATATTAAGGAAAAGAGGGTGGACAATCCTGCTATTCCTCCTCATAGATATAGAAATATATGCAGGGAGAGTTTCAGTGTCCCCTTGATTACTTCTCTTAAAGTTCACGTTATGTAAGAAGTAACTTACTAAGTATCTACTATGTGCCAGGCACTTTTCTAGGTGCTAGGGAGAGAGCCATTAACTAAGAAATACCAAGGTTCTGTCCTCATACAGCCTGCATACTATCTGGAGTGGGAAAAATAAAGGTATCAATACTTTATTGTTTAATTAAGTATTTGCTTACATTTTGGTAAGTGTCTCCAGTAGTTTTATGCCCAATGCTATATATTTATGCACAACATATATAATGCTGCACAAATTGGTAAGCTTTGAGGAGGCAGGATGATGTTTACACATTTTTCTTTCTGATGCATCATCAATTCCTTGGTCATTATGATCAGCATCTTTGAAACAATGAATAAAATACTATTCTCTTGACAATACAGGTTCCATTTAGTCACCCTACTATGATAGGGCATTTTGTTTGGGAAGTTAGTAAACTTCATATTGTAAAGTTGATCTTTCTAGATGTTTAGGTAGAAAAATATGAAACCTTTCCCTCCTATTGCAAAAGAAAATGTAATCACTACCCACTATGAATTATAACAATGTGCTTTATGTTCTTGAATAGAACTAGCACTTGGAAAAATCCCAAAAGAAACAGAAAAAAAAGTGCCATTTTCAAATAGATTTTAATTTACTATATGAGTTTTTTAGAACCACTACTTGATTCCTCTAGGTAATGCAAAGAGTTCAGCCCTAGTTGCATGATCATGTTATTTGTGTGACTATTTTAATAGCTGGCAAAGTTAATAATGCAGTGTCTAGTATTTCTAGTGGTTCAAAAATATTATTTTGGAAGATGGACTCATTTCTTCTTGTGAATGTTATAAGAAGATATGAAGTGAGAGAAGGGAGGATCACAGGAAATAATACAATGACTTTCTTAAGATCTAAATGAGCATGTGTCTTTCTGAGGCTTATGGCAGGTAAATAAGGACATAAGCTTTGGAGTCAGAAAAATTGGCTTGAATCTTGCTACACACTAATTGTATGATTTTAGGCATAATTAAACCTCTCTAAGATCAATCTTCCCATCAGCAAAATAAGAACATTGTACTTGTAGAGCTGTGAGGATAAAATGAAACAGTATCTATGAAGAGCTTAATACAAGGTTTGGCATATTTGTGAATATTCCATAAGTAGTTGTTATTGTTTTATTATTACTATCATTGTTATTACCTTATTTTTCTCTTACAAGTCCAGGAGGAGAAAAAGAATGAAGTATAATAGAAAAGTTTTGTCTTCCAAAATTTTATAATTGAAAATAAAAATTGATATTCTTACAATGTCATGCTATGATCATCTACCTAGAATAGTTAAAAATTTCTTTTTTAAAGAAACATGTAACCAATTCCTAATTTCCCATAACTGAGGAATATAAATTAGCATGCTTACGTGAAAACCACAAATAATTTTTAAAATTTCATTCAAATTTCTTACTCCAGTGAATAGAACAAAAGCGTTAATATAATCCAGTCATTTTTATATCTTTTGGTGCAAAACTTGCTACACTCTGAAGAATAGGGAAGAGGAGAAATGTTTATGTTTAATATCCCGACTTCCAACTCCCAATTTGCAATTAGTTGTCTCTTCACTGTTGTGACTTCTGCCAGCTATCCATTAACAGTGTATTACTCTGGGGGTGAAGGAAATGCTCATGGCTTCGTGGTTGAGTATTTTGAAGGAGCCTGATGAAATGCACAGCTTCTGCACACCCCAATTTGATGGGACTTTGGTTATTCTCCTTGTTCCCATCAAGTCTAAGAGAGGAAGCTCTACTGTTCAATAGTTGCAATCTCTAGGACACTCTAGGGAAGGTTTTTAAAAGGCTTTAAATATGACAAAGGGGAAACTTGTAAGGATTTTATAGTCCAAAGAGAAAACCTTGTCCTTAATGAAGAAAAGAGGGCATCAGAATTGACAGTAAATGTAGATCCAGCAATAGAAAGAGGCATTTGATGTTTTAAAATGTCATACTTGTGATGATCAAATATAAAAGTCTGGAGACAATTTTAAAGTAAGTGGTGTGTGTGTGTGTGCGTGTGTGTGTGTGTGTGCGCGCGCGCGCATGCTGACACTAATGAGGAAATTTCTATAAGCAATAGAGAAAAACATCATTCATTCATTTCTCTACAACCTTGCCTTGTACAGCTTATCTTCAAGTCATTTGTCTGGTCTAGTTTGAAATGGCTAAGTGATGGGGCTTCCAAAAATATTCCCAGTGAGACTATTCCACAGTCTACAAAATTTCACTGTTTCCTCTTATTTAGCTTAATTTTATTCCACTTCCATTCACTGCTTCTATTTTAAAAGGGGGAAAGTAAGTCTATTCTTTAAATTCATACCATAGGAAACAGTTTCTGTTTTCTTTTCACTTTAATAATTGAATTTCTCTGTAGCCATGCCTAATATTTGCTAGAAAGGATGCAAGACTATATGCAGATTCTTGTCTGTGAAGTCACATCCTCTCCAAGTGCAAGTGCAATGGTATTTAAAGTTGTACCCATCCTGGCCAACAAGGGTCTGAAGCATATCTGTTAAACCAAATAATTCATAACATCTTTAGGGTTGTTGTTTATCTATTCATCCTTATGTCCAAGGTACATAAATGAGTTCAAAGCTCAGCCCAAGTTGAAATGTCCCCCAAGCTTTCATTTCTAAATTTACTTCCTCAGAGGAGTACACAGCCATTTGCTGTACCTCCCAGAAGGTAGAGGAAACCATCCAACAGAGCCACACCAGCCAGGGCAACAATTAATCTAGACATTCATGATAATAACTCCTGAATGTCAGAATTGCAAACAAATGTTTGCCTGAAGCACAATGTCATTTTCTAGGCCCAGAGTCATGACAGAAACCACCACAGCACTTGTGCTATGAAAGAATTTTCCTTTATACAAGAAGTTTCTTTATACAAAAAGAATTTTCCTTCATAAAAAAAATCGTGAATAAAATCTTGCTGAGTTTTAGGAATAAAGCCCTTCCTAAATTTGTTACCTGGCTTCCTCTATGACAGGTTTGCTGTGGTAATGACTTTTTCACAACAGGTATTCAGCATTCTGCTTGTTTCACAAACTTCCTTCACCACATTTTCCAGGCTAGTGCCAATGGTAAGGCTGCTTCATGCCAGGTTTTCTGAAAAATTAATAAATCTCCTGCCATAATCCTTACTGCTTCAACTGACAAATTTAATAAACAACAGGAAGTAAAGCCCAGATTTTCTAATGGGATTGCTTCCCCCCCTTTTTTTTCCTTTGTCAAGTTTTACGGAGTAGCACTTCTGAGACATGGTCAAGTGCTATAAACCTAATCCTTAGCAATTTCCTCCTTAGCTCAAATAACCTAAATATTTTATGAATGGTAAAGAGTTTCACATGTCAGCCATGAACCAACCAACCCTTTTCAATCCCTCCCCTCTGTCCTTTCTTCTGGTTGTTTGGGTAATTTTCTTTAAAATAACATACTTATGTCAATTTTTTCAAACAAATTGCACAGGAAATTTTCAATACATTTTCTTCAGAAAGTTTCAAAAATAGCATGCTATTTCGAGGCAAAGCTATCATAATTTTGCAATAACTTTGATGTTAGTCTTTTAAAGTTTTGGTTTCACTGCTTGAATAAATAAAAAGACCAGTTCTAAGGGATCTCAAGGGCCACATGGCACACGAAGGGGAGGACTTGGCTCCAGACTCCCTTTGGGGAGAGGCATTACACCTTCTCAGCAAAGCGGCCCTTGCTCTTCCTTTCAGGTCCCATGCTTTTGATAATGTGATCCTGTAACTTAATGACAATAAATGGAGCTGTCCACCAGTGACTTACCTACATAGCAAACATTAGGAAGCCCATTGGCTTATAATGGAGATAGAATGAGGAAGTTAGGGATGGAAGGGAAAAGGAAAAATTGGAGAGAGAGATATGATTTGGAATTGAGATTTCTCTTGATCAATTGCACATGGGGCATGAGGGAGAAGAAGCGTTTTAGGGATGATGGCAAAGCTTCTAGCTACAATAACCGATGGGGTGAATATCATAGAGAGTGAATACAAGAAGAGGAATAGATTTCAAAGGATAGATAACCAGGGAGTGTAGCATGAGACATCTTGAGTTAAGAAATTAAAATAACTGAGCTGTATATTATGAAGAGAGTCATCATATTTTCCAAATGAAAAAAATATATACATATGCATTTTTGTGTGTGAAAAAATTCGGCAGGTGTTTTGAGCTGGGTTATTTTATGACTATGAAATGCTGTGTATTTTAAGTTAAATGCTGATATCAAGAATCAATTTTACAGTTAAAAGAAGTTCATGTGTTATTTCATAAACACTAACTGAAATGCATGGAATTAAATGGAGTGCATTACCTACCATCCTCTCTATTTTGTGAGGCCAATGGAAGTTATCACAAGGCTTAAATGAGCCCCCTCAGTATGCCCCATAGGTTGCAGACTGAAACTTGATTATGACCATTGGAAAACACTTTTTCGTAAATGTCCTGATCCATTTAACTACTTTGTTCATATCCCAGTCAACTATGGCTCTACTCTGCCTTGTTGTTTGGACATTCAGCTTCCAGGTTACCCCTGGCTTGTCCACAGAAGCTAGCTAGAGGCTCATCTATTGTTGACTTTTACTCAAACCTAGCCTCATGCCCAAACTGCAGGGGTTACCAATTGCCTACAGACTTTCACTGGTTCAGATTCATTGCCTAAGGTCAAACCCTTTCTCCAAATTGTCAAGGATATAAAAGAAGATATAGCCCATAGCCTGATGCAAGGGGCAATATAGCTTAACAATTAAGATAGATGTCAGAAAACATCTGGGTTCAAACTCCTGATTTGCCATTTTATGATGTAAGATCTTGTACAAATTACATTTTTAGCTTGTTAGCTCTCTAAGCCTCATTTGTAAGTCAGGGATGATAACAGAAACTGTCATAACATGTGTCCCATAATATGTGTCCAGCACTGAACATGATACAGTGAGTAAAAATTCAATATGTGTCTTCTCTTTCTCTTCTGTTTTTTTCTTTAGTATGAATTCTTCATAATATGCTTCTTGTTAGTAAAAATTCTAGCAAGTTTTCTTATAAGACACCATTTCAGAAATTCTGAGGTCACTCCTTAACCTTCAATAGGAAGTTCTCTCCTCACAATAGCTATAATGTACTCATTCCCTTTAAATATATTGGTATATATCCACTTGTTTTCATAGATTAATTACTAAATGGTACAACAGCACTTGAATTCCAAATCCCATACTCATCCTCACATCGTAGGTCAATGCTATTAGACATCATTAACTGACTATTTAGTGGACTCAAGGCACTGTGGATTTCCCCTCTGAAAAGTATTTGTTGTACACAGATACACAGAGAGAAAGAAATTCTATAAAGAGAAAACTTTAAGGTCTAAGATCCAAAGAGTTATTATAAACAATTGAAAGTGTTAAAAAAAAGAAAGAGGTAAAGAAACATTTAAAAGGTCAAAAAAGTACTTCAACAGAACCATTTTCATTTATATTGTTTCAAGTACAATATCGCATATTCAAAATGTTCCTATTAATTTTCATATGCTGCACTCACTCAGCATGTTTGACTATTTTACTTTATAATTTTTGGCACAAAAATGTAAATAATATTGCACTTCATCTTCCCAAGTTTGCACAGTCCATTTTCTGGGTGATATGGGGAAGAATAAACTGTCAGATACTGTGCACATTCTGCTGGTTAAAATCCAAAAGTAGTTTTTAAAAAAAGTTATCTGTAACAACTTGTCCTTGAGAGTTTATTCCCTGCCAACTAAAAACACTTATTTTCAGGAGAATGCAAGCCCTTGTAAAAAATCAGACAAGATTACTGTACCTCTGCATTGATTTGGATTAAAGCCCCATGAAAACATCACTTTCCTACTTCAGGTAAAGATCTGGAACTTCATATCTTTATTTTCGCTAAAGAACTTCTGGAGCATTCCTATTTAGCTATTTTGGAGAAAGAAGCCAACTTCCCTTCTGTTTAAAGAAAGAAGACAGGCTTCAAAATGCATTTCAATTTGAGGATGGGGCACTACTGACAATAGTTTCATAACCAGCTATTTACAAAATGTTTCATTGTAATGGTAAAGAGAAACAGAGAGCTAGCGGAACTGGGGTCTAGCCTTTGCTCTGCTACTAACTTCCTATGTAGTCTTAGGGAAGACATTTTTCTAGGCCAGCCATCCTCAAGTGTACCACTGGGAAGTGTATCAGTCCTATAAGTCATCCCACTCGCAAAATTGCACATATTACACCACACAATGTCTTCAGTCAGAAAGAACATCTGTACCATTGTTTAACCCAGTGCTTCCCAAACTTATTTGCCTACATAACTACAAATTAGTGTTTTATGGAACTCACTTTGGCAAGTGCTATTCTAAGTACACAATTATTCATCAGACAAACACACACACACACACAAACAAAAAACAAATAAACAAAACCCAGAGGTTAGTGGAACAATGTATAATAAGATTCCTGTAAACTTTTTGTATTGTTTGATGCTCAAAATGAATGTAAGTAGCATAAAATGAGAATTGGAAAATTAAAAAGAAAACATTTTAATTACATTTTAATAGAACTTCTGTTTATGAAAATATCATTAAAAAAACCCTCTTGACCCAAAACATTTAAAAATGTTAAGCTGACCCGGCTGGTGTGGTTGAATGTTGACCTATGAACTAAGAGAGATCATGGTTTAATTTCCCATCAGGGCACATGCCCAGGTTGCAGGCTTGATCCCCAGTGTGGGGCATGCAGAATGTAGCCGATCAATGATTCTCTCTCATCATTGATATTTATATGTCTCTCTCCTCACTTCCTCTCTGAAATCAATAATAAAATATCTTAAAAATAAATTCAAATGTTAGGCTATATTTTTAAATAATTTAAATGTATGAAGGAGTGAACAAGAAAGAAAAAGAAATTCTTAGGCAGTGGAAGGGATGAGGGGAGTTGTGAAGGACCCAAGAAACAGAAAAACCTATGAATAGTTAAGCTCTGAAACTAGAAGCTTCCCCAAGAGCATCTACCAATGCTTAATGACTTACAGCTGTGGCATAAATGACCACATGAAGAACAGAAGACATAGATTAAGGGTTATACAAGGTGAGAAGTCATGTTTGAGACTTCCCCAAAGCCGAGACCCCTCAAAATGGTATAACTTCAGTAAAATTATAAACTAGAAATAAAATCCATCTTACGTGGCACAATGGCAAGAAAAAATATGTCTCACTCTGATTCTGATAAAGATTAATAAAAAAAATTTTCTTGGAGAATGTATAACTTTCCACAAGTCAGTCCTCATACAAGTTTGTAGCTTGCTTGATACCACTTTGGTAGTCACAAAAACTATAAGGTGGAATGTAGTTTATAGTGTTACAGATGTCTACCAGAAGCCAACATAAAGGAATGTGCTCTCAATCTAATCCTCAAAGAATTCTGTCAGTTTAAGTTCTAATGAACATAACACACATAACATAGTATACCTGTAAATAAGTCTCCAAGTACTAGACAGAGCAAAATAATCAGATATTCAAATATTTCAGATAGTAGGTTGTCAGATCCAGTGTATAAATATGTTTAAGAAAATAAGGAAAGACATCAAAGTAACATGAAAAAACAAAAGTATATAAGAATATTCAGAAATTTTTGAGAACATAGCTTCTAGAAGTGAAAAAAATCATTTAATTAAGAATCTGAGGGAAAGATTGAACATCAGATTAGACACAGCTGAAGAGGTATTTATTCTGCAAAACAGAACTAAAGATATCCCTCAGCATACAATAGAAGGAACAAAGATTTGGGAAGTATAAAAAAGAAGTTAACAGACATAAAAATTAAAGTGGTTAGTTTTAACACACATCTAAGTGGAGTTCCAGAGGGAGAAAATAGAGTCAAAATTTAAAGGATTTTCCACAATTGATGAAAGTCATGACTTCTTAGATTCTGGAAGCCCAACAAATCCCAAGTGAAATAATAAAAATATCAATAAATTCATACTCAGAAACATAATAGTAAACTTGAAAAAATAAAGGAAATCTAAGAGAAAAGTTTCAAGTGAGCAATAAAGAGAAAAGATTACCTACAAAGAAACACAATGAAAGCTGACATCTTAACAGCAAAAATGAAGACAGAGGTATAGATACTACTAATTAGTACAAACGGCCTCATTAATATCCTATAATTATGAAAATAAAGTAAAAAGGATCAGAAGCTGATCCATTATATGACTAACTGTGGAAAGGATATAATTCATGTTAAGAATAGAATCACCACTAATCATTTCTAAAGTTTCTAGGGAAGAGCATAGTGAGCTTGGCTGCCTATTTACTTCACCAGAGATTCCATGGCCACTTCCCATGTGGCTAGCCCCTATCCCAGAAATGTGTACTATGGTTACTCAGCCAGAAATTTCATCGAGGAATTTATGAGTATAATACAGGAAAATCTAGCAACTCACTAAATCTAATTATGCCTTTAAAAAAATCAGTTAAGAGAGAAGGCACATCTGACTATCAGATGGAGATAGGTCTAAAACAGTGGTTCCGAAACATGGCTATACATTGGAACCAGCTGGGAGTGTCTTTTAAAACGCGAATAGTTGTACTATATCTGATTTACTAGCGCAGGAATCTTTACTTTGACAAAGCTCTGTAGGTGACTTTGATACACTGACAGCTTTGGAAACTACTGGTCTGAGGGAACTCCAGCTAGATCAAGCCTGTGCTTCACAGACCCACAACCTGGTTCTTATCAGCTCTCAGTCTCATGAAAGCTGGCACACTCAAAATCAAACTGCCTTTAAAACTGAAATAGATACCAGAATACTACTCCTTAAAGTATATAGCTGTCCTGTGAAGCACAAATATTAATGTTTCCATGATCAGCCCCTTCTCCACCTATAGACAACTACATGGAAATATAATTACAAGAAGATACTAACAATGTGCATCAGCAACCAGAAACTACACTGAGACCAGAATATTCCATCAGCATATTTTCTTCTTGAGAATTAATAGGTTGTTGGTGAATGTAGAATCAGAACAAGAGGCATTAGATAAATTGAAAATCCATTCAAATATCCTTCCCATAGAAGTGATGGATTTCAACACCAGACTAGAGTATACAAGTCTGTTGACAACAACCAGCAAGGCAGGCATGGATGTCTGCTTCAAAAGCATGCTGTTGATGGGACTGACAGTACTAGTATGGGATGGGATGTGTACAGATGACATTTCCTCTGTAAAACTCCTTAATTAACTACTCTATCCCTGCTTCAGATTAAAACTCTTTAAATATACTCTTTCTATTCTAAGACACAGCACATGTTCATGTTTCTAATGTCAAGATGTATCTTAAGACAGACATGTATAGATTTAATGTGACTTATAAAATCATTGAATCAATGCAGCTCCTGCCACTGGATAGGAACTCTTCCTTCCATTACAATTGTAAAATTCTGTAGCGATGCCTAATATTTGCCCATCTTAGGTTAACCCTTGGCCAATCAAGTGTAGCCAGAGGGCTGAATCAAAATGGTTGCTTATGATCTCCATGTGTGTGGGAAGAGTTTACCAAGAGGAAAAAAGGGAGAAAGATTAGTCCAACAAAAGAGAGAAATAAGACAGAAGTGTATAAGGCCAAATAGTTGCTGTATTCATAGTATACTTGATTAATTCCACAGGGAATATCTGTCAGAAACAAACCAATTCACTAAAGATACATGTTTATAAGAGCAGGGTGGCAGCCCAGGTGAGATCTTAAATATATTTTTGGATTGTTTTAACAGTAAGAATCTGGATGGAGGTAAGACAAAATGTAAATCCTGGAATAATATTTCTATTTTTTATTCCTTCCTGACTTTATTAAACTCTGGCTTGATTGTTACAACTTGCCAGCATTCTACTGTTTATTTACATGGGACCTATGGAAACAGCATTAAGCAAATTATTCCTTCAAACTACCATCTTGCTCTTAAAATTCCAATGCACAATATTATGGCTATTCTTTCAAGCATATCATATTGACCTAGTTAGCAACCATTATAGACCTCTGATCACTAAAATAAATCCACAGAAAAAATATCCAGCACTAAATAGCAGTTTCTAGAAACTCTGATCAGTTAGAAAGCTGGTTAAGTAAAATAGTGAGTAAAAACATTCTCTGATTTTTAATTATTTTGTTTCTATCTTTAAACAAAATTATTGGTCTGCATTATATAGACAATAAAGAGCTATGAAGATAAATTTTATAGTAATGATTATTTGATTAAAACAAACTTATGTTACACTAATTTTAATCCAGTGGTTTTACCTTTATCATAACAACTTTTATTTTCTTATTTGAAAAAGAAAAAGATACATTTTATGTAAACAGAAGTGCATTTTATGTCAAATATAATTAATGTCTGAAAAATAAAGTTTATGGATTTTGTAAAAGAAAAGATTTTTGTTTGGCTTTTGAAAGATCTTAGCTAAATAGCTTTCCCTGCTCATTTGACATCTGTTAGCTCCTCCATATCCTGGAAGCATTAAGTGTATTATGCTTTCAGCTGGAAGCAAATAAGAACAAATCTCAGCCACCTCATTTTATAAATCCTTTCAATCATTCATAATATTCTTTGACTAACAAATAAAAGAACTGCATCAAAAAAGCAATTTAACTCATTGCTTACAGATGGAAATAATAAACATCAGTCATTGTCTAAGTACAGAATACAATGCTATATTCAAAACAGATCATATTGAAATATTTATTCATGGCTCAAGTTAAAGAGTTGTTAAAAAAAATCACCAGTAATACCTCAAATTTTTATTTGTCCATGGTAAAGAGATCAGAGTTCAAATGATTATGTGCACATAAGTAAGCATGTGGTGACATAATATTCTTGAATTATTTCGCTCTTGCATTTAAATTATTTTTATTTGCCTGAAAATTATTTCTATAACCCATCCTATTATTCTATTATCTAATGGAATCTTCTTTAAATTTGAATTAGGCCTTCAAAAAAAGATATTTCAATAAAACTCTCGTTTTTGTGTGTTAGCGCTCTGTGTTTTTTTTTTCCCTATAAGTACATATCTAAAAGTTAAATTAAAGAAGTGAAAATTCATTGATGGAGAAATTATTATTTGTAACACATGTTCTCTTCCCCATATATGTACAAGTAAATCTTAATTTGAAGGCAGTCTTTGGGATTAGATATGTCAGACTTTGAATTATGCCTCTGGCATTGACTAGTCAAGGGAACCTGAACACCTTTCCTATTCTTTCCCAGCCTCCTCCTTTATTAATTTGTTAAATGTGGGAATGACACTCACCACATTGGGTTTTATTCGCAGTAGATAAGTTGATGAGAATAAAACAAAGTACAGTGCTTGGAAACAAAATAAGTATGCTATAAAAATCAGGTTCTTTCTATAGTAACACATCAGGCCAGAAAGGAATGGAAGGAAATATAAAAAGTGATGCAAAGCAAAGGACTGAAAACAAGAATACTCTATCCAGCAAGACTATCACTCAAAATTGAAGGGGAAATAAGGAACTTCACATACAAAAAAAAAAAGGCTAAAGGAGTTTATCACTACCAAGCCAGCAATGCAAGAAATGCTGAAGGGACTAGTGTAAAAAAAAGAAATAAAAAGGGAAGAAGGAACACAGGCACAAAAAAATAAAAATGGCTACAAACAAGTATCTATCAATAATACCTTTAAACATAAAATGACTAAATGCTCCAATCAAAAGACACTGAGTGGCTGAATGGATTAAAAAAAAATGACCCATATATTTGCTGTCTACAAGAGACCCACCTCAGAACAAGGGACTCACACAGATTGAAAGTGAAGGGATGGAAAAGTATCCTTCAGGGAAATGGACATTAAAAAAAAAAGCTGGGGTAGCAATACTTATATATGACAAAATAGTCCTCAAAGTGAAGTCCATAATAAGAGATAAGGAAGGCCACTTCATAATATTAAAGGGATCAATACAACAAGAGGATATAACCCTGACAACCATATATGCATCCAAAGTAGAAGCACCCAAATACATTAAAAAAAAAACTCTTAGAAGATATCAAGGGAGATATGGACAACAATATAATCACAGTAGGGGCCTTTAATACCCCACTGATATCACTGGATAAATCCTCTAGACAAAAAAATCTGCAAAGAAACAACAATACTAAATTACTCACTAGATCAGATGGACTTAATTGACATCTTCAGAACATTTCACTCCAAAGCCATGGACTATACATTCTTCTCAAGTTCACATGGGTCATTTTCAAAGATATAACACATATTGGGTCACAGGCAACGTATTTCCAAATTCAGGAGATTGAAATTATATCAAGCATCTTCTCAGACCCAAGGGAATAATATTAGAAATAAACTACAATAAAAACAATAAAAAAATTCAAACACTTGGAGGATGAATAGCATGCTATTAAACACTGGGTTACCAAAGAGATCAAAGAAGGAATTGAAAATATCCTGGAAACAAATGACAATAAAAACACAATTCAAAATATATGGGACTCAGTGAAAGCAGTCCTGAGAGGGAAGTTTATAGCTCTACAGGCCTACCTAAAAAAAAAAAAAATCATAAGTCACATAACTCTACAACTTAAAGAATTAGAAAGAGAGCAACAAGAAAAGCCCAGAGAGATCAGAAGGAAGGAGATAATAAAGATCAGAGCAGAAATAAATGGTATAGAGACAAAAAAAAAAAATCAATGAAACAAAGAGCTGGTTCTTTGAAAGGAAAAACAAGATTGATGGACTTCTATCCAGGCTCACCAAGAAGCAAAGAGAGAGGACTCAAAATAAACAAAATAAGAAATTAAAGAGGTAAAATAGCTAACAATAGACCCCATAGAAAAACAAAGGATTGGGGAGGGGGGCAGGTGAGGGCGGAGAGTGGGATGGGTACAGGGTGGAGGGGAGCTACAGGGGGATAAAAAAGGGGGAACAATGTAATTAATAAACTGAACAATAAAGATTAAAAAAACAAAGGATTGGTTAAAAAATACTATGAACAACTCTATTCCAACAAACTAGACAACCTAGAGGAATGGACATATTCCTAGAAAAATACAACCTTCCAAAACTCAATCAGAAAGAATCTAAAAATCTCAATAGGCCAATAACTTTGGAGAAAATTGAAGCAGTCATCAAAAAGCTTCCAGCAAACAAAAGCCCAGGGCCAAATGGCTTCACAGGGGAGTTTTACCAAACATTCAAAGAAGAACTAAAACTTATCCTCCTCAGACTAATCCAAAAAATTCAAGAGGAAGGAACACTTACAAGCTCATTCTATGAAGCCAGCATTACCCTAATACCAAAACCATATAAAGACAACACAATGAAAGAGAATTATAGGCCAATATCCCTCATAAACATAGATTCCAAAATCCTCAACAGAATTCTAGCAAATAGGATCCAGCATTACATCAGAAATATCATACACCATGACCAAGTAGGATTAATCCTGGGGATGCAAGGATGGTACAATATCTGCAAATCAATAAACATGATATATCACATAATTAAATTGAGAGATAAAAATCATATAGTCATATCAATTGATGCAGAAAAAGAATTTGACAAAATCCAACACCCTTTCTTGAAAAAAAAAAAACCTCAGCAAAATGAGAAAAGAGGGATTATACCTCAACATAATAAAAGCCTTATATGACAAACCTACAGCCAAAATCATACTCAGTGGGCAAAAATATTTCTATATTTTAATCTATAGAATTATGAAATAGGCTTTCTCTCTTTAGGATTCTCATTTCTTGGGGACCATGAACAAAGTCTAGGTAGATCAAGGTGATCAAACTATGTCACCAACAAGCACCCTACCTCCCACCATGTCTTCTTTCCCATCTCTTAGCTTAACTCAGGCAGGTGACCACAGGAGGTGGTAGCAACTCTACTTGAGCCATTGTGAGGAGGAGGAGACATAGAGGGCCAAGAAAAAAGCTGTGACAGACTTGAAAATTTTTGAACTTTAAATGTATGCCCAGCCCACCCACTGGTCCATTTAAAATAATGAAAATGTTATAGTCACAATACATTCTATGATTTCCATTTGGTCCTTCTGAATACATCCTCTTTCTTCGAAGACATTCTATTTATTGTTAAGATTTCCTAAATTTTCCTTTGTTTCAAGTGTGTTTGTTGAAGCATTTTTATCATGGAAGCTTTCAAACTTTTATCATAATTACAACATCTTTGCATTACAATTTTGATTTCAGTTGATTGTCTTTTCTCATTAAAGTTGAGATTTCCCTGGTTCTTGGTATTTACAAGAAAAACAAATGAACAATTTTCAATTGCATCCCAGACATCTTACATATTATGAGACTATATCTTATTTAAATCTGTTTTATAAGGAGACCTCTGACAAAGGGGGTATTGCCTTTTTACTATAAGGTGGTGGTGGAAGCTTAGGTTCTCCAATTGATTGCCATTGATACTCTGTGGTGAAAGGGGGGGGGGGTGGGAGGCTCCTCTCTACTGCTGGATAAGATGTGATTTCAGGTTCCCCACTAAAGCCTCTGCTGATACCAACTTAGCTTATAGTGAGAGGAGTGCCTGAGTACTCCTACCCTCATGGCTTTCACTGACAGAGCTGAGGAGTGGGTGACACCACCCTGGTGGTGATAGAGTTCTAGTGGGGCTGCAGGTTTTTCCTGCGGTGTTTAACCAAAGTAGGGAGGTCATTGACTAAAAGTCATGTGTAATTCTAGCTTGCACCTTCCCACTTTACCTGGTCTAGTTCTTTGGCAAGAGAGAGCAGGAATTTCGTAGGGATTGCTTATTTGTTTGTTTGTTTTTGGTCTTGGAATTTCTTAGTTGCCAGCTTGCTTACTACCCAATTTGGGGGTGGAAGGAGATTGGGAACTCACGTCATGTCAATCCCAAGATCCTTAGCTGGTTGGCTAATTCTTTCCATATTTCAGTCTTCTTATTTTTATCTCTAGTATCCATTTTTATCCTAAATTTTGGGCCCTTAAGTCCTTGTTTCCATAATCTCAAACCCAGTAAAACTGATATATGCACTAACACACCACTTTCTGGTAGGTCTCTGTGCTGGGCATCAAAAAACTGAACTATTTCAAAGTGGAGCGAAAGTGAAGGAGTATAGGGCTCACCTTAATTTCTTTCCCTTCTCATTGTGATTTGACCACGAAAGTCCTAGTTTTCTCAATAGTTCCTCTGTGCTTTCAAACAGATATATTAATTATCAAGGTTTTCTTACTGTCCTTGCTGGGAGGATTGGTATGTTACAAGCTAGTTTTCCCATTACCAGAAGTGTAATACTCAGATATCACTCAAAACAGACCAATGTGAAGCATATTTCTTATGTCTTACCTTTTTTTTTCTTTATATACTATGTTGGAAATGGTACTGTGTGCTGCAAATAAAAGGAAAAGTGTGTATAGATGTGTTACTCACTCCCAACTATTATCACCAAGCCATGGAGGCTTTTCCTGGATCTATATCAAACTCTGAGTTACTCATTACACCCAAAGAAATTTCAATATCAAATTTACACTGCCTCACTAGAGCTACACTTCTTTAAAGGGGTTTGTGAGACTGACATATCTGAAGGTATTGTAAGGAATGGGTTCCTAGATAGAAGACTCAGATGGTCATAATTCATTTTATTGAGCTAATTTAGTCATAGTTCCTACCCTCTAAAAAAATAGTGAAAAAAGATAGTCAAACCAATTCAATCTGAGAACAGCTCTTTTCTCTAATAATTAACAATACAGCAGTGTATGCTTCCTTAAAGAAGAACTAGATAATACCAATTTTGAGTACATTCGGATTCACTTTAAAAGGCAGATTTCATTTGTTACAATTTATGTAGAAACTGAAAAATTTATAAATGTCAGGGCACCTAGGGATTTATAAATGGTGGTACCATGAATTGATAAACTAAAACCATCTAATTACTGGCCATGATTGCAAATGAGGGCATTTCTCTTATTTTGCTACTGAGATATTATATGCCACATTACCTTGTATTTATGGGATCTTATAGATATATGTTAATATTATTTATTTCGGGTAGTAATTTTATTTACTTTAAAGTGAAGAGATGGAGACTCAACATGATTATGTTACTTTCTCAATGTTACAAAATAGATTAAGTAGGAAATCCAATTCTAACTCTTAGTACAATATCCATTCCACTTGATCAGAGTCCAAGTAACACTTGTATATATCCACTCGTGTCTAATAATGATATTCAGATAATTTAAAGAGATTTTTAAGTCATTTTGGCATTAAGCTCATAGTTGTTTTAAATTTATTTCCTTGTCCAGTCCTTCTTACATAAAAGATGAACTAGATAGAGGTCAAAGAAGGGGCATTTTCTGGCCCAGGAGATCTGGAATTCACATGGTGTTAATAAGGGATTAGTCTATGAGAATTCCTCCCAAAAACAAGTGAATCTAGTTCTCCAAATGTAATCCCAGTAAGGTACGCTTTTAATGATATAAAAGTGTCAGAAATGGCTATGAGAAGAGGATGACTTAAGCAGTTCTGAGTGGTCCACTTGAAACACTGACACTGAGAATGAAAAGAATGCTGCTAGCCCTATTCAAGGGAGACACCCTCAGAGAAGCTTAAGTATTCGATAACAACAAAGATATACTGATGAGTGGAGCAGAAATAATCTTTCACAAAGTTCTGAGATTATCCTCCCCACACAACTGCTCTAAACTACCTACTTCTGTTTGCTCTAAAACTAGGCTCATACCATTGTGCAGATACCAACTTGCCATACTATGTTTTTAAACTAAGAGGAAGGTACTATAGGCAAAGATAGAAATATCTAGACACTGTTAAAGGGTCCCCCCCACACACATTAATTTAATACATATTCAACAAGCATTAATTGAGTCACACACCCATGCATAGCACTGAGACTAAAAAAATGATAAAGATACTATAGCCCTTTACAAACTCAGAATAGAATGGGCTTTTGATGCAAATTTGTTTTACATAAATTTAAAGGGCAACAATCAATTTCATCAGGGCCTAAAACCTCTTGAGTGAATAAATCATAGTGAACCAATTCAAGTTCTCCCCTCTGATTCTTACCCCCCACCCCCACCCCAGGAAACTCCTTAGTACTTCTCCCTCTGGTGCCCTGAAAAGACATTAACCAATAGTTTGTTAGTTTCAGCTGAAATTGGTTGAAACTTTCAGAAACAATTCTCTACTAAATATTAAAGAACAAAAAGAAAATGAGACTATATGTTCTCAAGCAAGCTCATTAAGAAAAGCTTTCTGAGCCCTCAACGCTAGTTGGCCTGTGGGCTTGAAAGTCCTATCTCACTGTACATGGGGTTCCCTGAAAAACAGGTCGCTACCTTCTAGATCCCAGGGACTAATATACCCACCAGCAAGGTGGCTTAATGTCCTCTTCTTAGCACCAGCAAGCCTCCACATGGTAAGTTTCAGAATGGAGCCCCCACCCAGATATTTAACAAAAGATCCAAGTTCCATTCCAATTCTGGCTGGAGGTCTAACTAATCATTGATATCAGGATGAAACCAATGCTCAAGACGAACTTTCCTCAGCACAGAATTAACTGAACCTCGATATCTTACCCCAATATCACAACCACACAGCACTGATATAGGCAACATTGTACATGGGAAGTTACCCCTTCACTCATTCCTATTCACCAGATTTCCTTCCTGACAAAGGCATGGTAAGGAAGGAAGAGGCAACCTGTGGTTAGAAAGGTTAAATAAAAGAAGAGAATGAAATCTCCTGTTTGTTGGACATCCTGAGCTACTAACATAAAAAGAATCTTCATGATGAAACAACTGCATTCTTCCATTGTCCTATTGCTTTTGCTAAACAAAAGCATGGGCAATTTTATGCCTAGATTCAATCCTAAAAGTGGTACGGAATGAGGCCCATTGAACTACTTTCAACCTTAAAAGCAACTACTTTTTTCTGAATTCTCTTTATATTTTCAGACTCACTGAATCTGCATGCCAATCCAAATACATGCTGCTCTGAAACTTTTCTACATAGTCCTTCAACTTTGAATGAAAAGCAATGATCTAAAGTTGAATGCAGAGACAGTTCTGTTAAAGATTTTGTTTAAAATCTTTGGATAGGAAAAGAAGGAAACACACAGATCTCAAGTTTTTACTACCTAACTTCTTTATATCATAGACCACAGATAATAGTCCAAATAAATTGGTGATGGATATCTCAAAATTTTAGCTATGGTTGTCTTACTAGTCTAAAAGTGTAAAGAAAGAAAACAGCAAAAATATTTATTTGGTTAAAAATACTTATTATGAGAAAACTAGAGAATTAGAAGTTACCAGTGGATCAGGCACATATTTAAAATATGGATATAAAAATACAAGAATATATAGGATATAATATGATTAAGAAAAGGCCTGATAATGCATATTGAGAAAAAAACAAAAAACATAATTTAAACTTTCTAGGAAAAACAATATTCTATTTATTTATACTGTACCTCTAAAAAACAAGACATGTCTTTTTCCCTTATTTTTCTAGAAATATTTTTCTAAACATTAAAATAATATTGTAAAATTTCTAAAAATATTAAAAAGTAATGAAGATAAAATTATCTCACAGAAAATTATTTTTTATAACATACCATTATTTTGATATATTTCCTTACAGAAATTTTTGGGGTGAGGCATAAATCTCATTATATCAATTATGGAAAAGCTTGAATATTATAAAACAATCTAAAAGTTGAGTCTCAGTAACAAGCTCTACTGTCTTGATAGGAAAGAAGATGAAAACAAAGAGATAACTACCATTTGATGTTAAAAAGTCAGCGAAGGAAGTTGCCTTGCCTGAGAGTTTCTGATAGCTAATAGAGTTTCTGATTCAGTGGTAGAAAAATAATTCTTAACTCATAACTATAAGTTCTGCTTGGCCCACATTATTCTCTGGTTTAATTCAATCATTATTAGACCTCTGAACTTTTAAACAATTTTATTCATTCTCAGAAAACAACTTTTATTCTTTCTGTTTTAATCTGAAGTCACACAACCTACTGGCATGTCTGAGTCTCAACACACACTGTAACGTTTATACTCCCTTACTGAAAAGTATATGGATGTGTATATAGATATATGTATATGTATAACCATATTATGTTATCTGCATATTTAATGTGTTGTGTTTTCATAATATATATGTGTATGTGTATATGCATGTGAATGTGTATTTGTATGCATATGTATATGTATATGTATATGTATACATCTCTTGTACAATAGCTTAGAACTCTTAGGCCTTGCTTATCTTCAGTACTGGGAAAGGGCTGAAGCATTTTTCCTAAGCCTGAAGATTTCGTTGTTACTTATATTTTATTATGATTCACATGGCTATTGTTTTATTTAGGAGAAAAGGTTATTAATCCTAGTGATGTCCTTTTAATTTCAAGGGAATGTAAAATGGAAATATATTGTCAGAGGCCCAAGGCTAAGACTATGCAGATAATCAGAAAACCTTGAGAATAACTTTTTGGGGTATATATAAACAACACTGATATGTTATGGGCAACTAAAGGGAAATAGCTAGCTGATAAAGGCTTCAAGGAGAAAAAGATTATAACTTTGCATGGAGAAGAAAATGTAAAATGTGCCCTCCTCAAAGGCTCGTGTGAGAGCAAAAATAAGTAACAAATGCATCAACATGAGGAACCCAATGCAGAAAAATAAAATCAGTCACATTGTACTTTTTTTCTTTCGGTGAACTTCGTTATTAGAAATATTTCTTTTCTTCCATTTTGAAGATTTATAATGCAACTTATGTTTTAATGAACTTCAAGCTGACCCCTAAAAACTGTTTCCTCAAAATGTTTAAAACTTATCAATGTTGGTGTTTTCAAATTTTTTAAGACAAAATTTAAAAGAAGAAGAAGAAAAAAACCACTAGGAACTCCAAGTCCTGCCAATTTTTCCTTCCTGCCAAGTCCTATTAGTATAAATGAATGGTTTATTTTAAGAAATGCCTGATAAATTACTCTACACAATCGGTAATGAGGTTACTGTCAGCAAAGGAGAATCATTTCCAAAACTTACTTGGCATTAAGGAGCTAGTGCCTTCTAAGCTCAAACTGGGTTATGTAGTCCTAACCCCTCAGGATTCCATAAATCTCTCCCTTTTTCTCAGAGGGAAGAGTGATCAACCAATATGTATAACTGGTGAGGTTTCCTCAAGTCAGCTTATAGTTTTTGAAAACTGCAATGAAACCTGGTCATTTTCAAACTTTCCTTGTCAACAGTTTCTACTACTCTTCCCAGAGTTCTTTTTCTTCTTGGGCTGGGCTCCGGGGAAAATACTAAAGACCCCAAGCTATCATACCCTAGGCTAGGACAAAACAGAAAACAGCTTGATGTAAAAAGGAAAGGTCAAAGATCTTCAGTTTCTTTTAAGACATAAACATTCACTCTGTGCCTGGAGAAAGACAATAGTAGTGATGTGGAGGCTGGTACTCAAACATAAAAGCCAAGAAAGGCACCAGATGACTTCTTCTAGAAAAAGACAGGGAGAATCCATAAGTTAAAGAATCTGTGGATAAAGATCATTAGAGTTGCAGGTCAACAATGAAGATGAGAATCATCCTCACTGGCTTCTGCCTAGATTCCCTATGGCAGTATGCTCCTACTTGCAAATATGTTGTGTTTTTATTAATGAAAACCCACATCCCAAAACTTCAAAAAACAAGGTATGTGCTGGTGTTCTCCAGCCCCAAACATTGATGGAAAACTGCCTCGTCTTAAAGTTTTATATTTCTAAAAGGAGAAATGGGGTGAATGTTCTTTGGGGTGAATTATGGCAACAAACCCCTACAAAGCTGTTGAGGGAATGAAGAGTTTAAAACTTGGAGTCTGTTATCTGTAAAGCTCTTTTGTGTCCTATAGACGAATAGCATTATAAAAGTTAATGTGCAAATAAAATAAACAAATACCTCTAATCCTTGCCCACCCACGAGCATTGCAGATTGGTTCCCCTCAATTTTTCTTGGCCCACTTATAAATCCCCTCGTGATGGGTTCCTACTACTTTTGCTGTAAGACTATTTTCCACCCTCTGAAAGACTTCCACTTACTCTTAGCAGTGTCTGTATAATGTTTGTGGTGACCCTGCATCAAAATCTTGTTAGGCTTCCAAGTAGGAGACCAAAGTGTTTCACACAATTTATACTACCCATATTTTGTATGTAATATGTTTAAACACTAGGATCAGAGTTCAGCGTTTAATGCAATGCAGTCTGTATACAACCTGACTAAATTACAGATGAACAGAAGAGATGCTGCATACTTCCCCCAATCTTATAGCAAAAAGAAAGATACCAGATTTTCCTAAGAAATATTTATAAGTTCCAAGCATTCTTAGCATCATTAACAGGCAAACTTCCCAATACTCCTTAGAGATCATTGATGGAAACTGAATCTCATTTTTCATATGAGGAAACTGAGACCTGGAAAGAGATTGGGTGAATTTTTCAAGGGCAAGGACACCAACTGAGACAAAATAAGCAGGAAGAACTCAACAGAAATCTCAGACCCCTGACCATCCTGCCTGGTCTTTTTCTCCATACTCACTGCTCAGAACGTCACCTATCTGGGTGGGAATGTGGGTCAAGGTCCACGCTAACATTTCATAGATGGCTGGAAAGAATCTGAAAGAGCTGGATAAATGGTCTCTACTCATGGCTTGATTTGTGTGGTTTTTTTTTTAAAACATACAGAAAATAGCAATGTTGTGGAAAATCTCTTATCCAAAATGCGGCCTCATTTTACCGACCACATAAATATGTTTCTACACAAAGAGCTACTTCAAAACTCTCAGGTCTAATCCCAAGTTATTAATAACATCATAGTTCATTAATTAGAAAGGGCAGGGTAAGAAAAGTGCAAGCTTCATACCAAGTAGATCTACAAATTAGTCCAGTTTCCTCAGCCTCCAAGCCTGTGATCCATTCTGGTGATTTTCTGACAGTTGCAAGAGTGCAGAATAGAAAGTAAGGGGTCATTTTTTGTAGCCTTACCTCACCTCTGTGTTACAGAAAGCATTCCTAGATCATTAAATTATGAAATAAGCCAATGGCAATACTTATAGGGAAAATGAGTGCTTCTGAAACTATTCTACTTCAGCCAGAAAAAGAAGTGAAGATGGATGCAAATTTCACATGGAATAAATGTCATAGCTAAATTTCTAAACATAACTTTAAACCTATTATCAACTTTTAAAGTCAGCTTTGGAAATGGCTACTGTACTTTTATACTATTCCCTAGGTAAGTACAGTTGATTCTTATAACTCCATTTCTAGATTGGTTCATTGTATTCTCATACCTCCAAGGGGACTGGGCATACAGGAATACAGCACAGGTTATAGAAGGAAGCTGTGACATGTACTGTGTGATTATGCAACCTCTGGCCATAACTGATTAAACCAGGAGGGAACCTAGGACAGCTAATGCCTGGGTTTCAGTTCATGTGACATTATTATCAATGCCTCGCTTGGAAAGATGTCTCTCCCAAGTCCTCTTAGTGGAATTAAGAACTGGGAAGATAAGTCACTGAGCTTAGTTAACTGAGGTGAGTATAGCTAAGAAGTACTGGTAGGGTGACCATTATGGGACAAGCATATGCTGGATTTATGAAGCAGGTGACCAGGAATGCTCAGCTGAATCCAGGGGGGAAAGCAAGAGGAGAGTGTGGCAGAGGCATTATGAGAGAGATATAGATGGGAGGGTGCTATAAGTTAGCATCTGTCCTTCTATGCTTGTCATTCAGCTTCTCCCATACACAAAACTTTAGATGAACCCTCCTTTATGTAAGTCAGTATAAAGTGTGTGTCTGTTTCTTGTCACCATGAGAAGAACTAAGACCTCTGAGAAAATGATTAAAGACCTTCTGTGGTCTGTGGTCATCCTACCTTCCAGCTGTCCAGCCTCAGACACACAGAACACTCCCCAAGGCCAGGGCAATGCCAGGATTCCTGGAAGAGGGAGCCCTCACACAGCTCCCGGTTGATCAAAGTTCTTCAAACAAATTGGTCATTCCTCTTCCAAAATTAATACAAAGTATTGCTGAAATTTATACTGCTTAAATTTAGATTAAAAGATGATAAAAATAAAGTAAACTGATTTTAAGAAATCCTATTCAGGAAACATAAATAGGAATAATTACTATTTGGATCCAATGTCTTTTTACTCTAGCATTTCATCAACAGGAATGTGTTACTCTTCAACTTACTGCAAGGAGTTTATCTTGATGTTCATGGTAAAGATAAGAATGCCTCATCTGATTAATACCTCTATAATTTTCCTTTGTGTTCAAGCTCAAGAGAAAAGGTAGGTAGGAATTATCCCTAGAGACTAATGTCTGGGTTCAGGCACAAGAATATGAATTCCATCAGTGTTTGTAGGATATGAACCTGAGCAACCTTATAAGATGAAACCTAATGAAAAGCAATCTTTAGAAAAGAAGAAAATTCTCTCTCCTCCCTTACTTTAGATTTTTAACCCAAAACGTCCTTTCTTCAAAAGATATTTTGCAATATTTGTAAAATAGAAGAGATCTCCATTATTTCATTATAGAGCTTATGAGATACCCATTGCAGGAAGATTCCTGCGGGAATAGGGCTTCCTGCAGCCTGACCAAAACTCCCTCCCTTCTCTGCTGCCTCGCTCTTGTCTCCTCTCCTCACTCCCTCCCATCTTCTCTGCCTCATTCCTTCCATCTCTTCTGCCGCACTCCCTCCCTTCTCCAATGCCTGCCCAGTGCTTCCCTCCCTGCTCCCCCACTCCACTTGCTTGCTTCTCTGCAGCTTTGGTCCCTTCTGCAGTGCTTGGCTTCCTTCTACACTGTCTTCTGCGCCAGGATATACAAAATAACCACCATATTGGTTGGGTTAATTTGCATACTGGCTCTGATGGGCTGGTGGGCGTGGCTGGTGGTGTAGCAGGGGTGCAGTCAATTTGCATATTACTCTTTTATTAGATAGGATAATAATTTTATGGTTTTCTCCATGTTTTACTACAAAGTATCTTTTTAGTAATTTATCACATGGGCCATTCGTTGTTCCATGGAGAACAAATTGATTTTATCTTGCACACCAACTCCAAGTGATTGAGTCCTGTGCCAAAAAAGGGTACTTTAAAACCAAGTGGCTTCTATGCTAGGTGGGGAAAAGTGCAGGATTGATCCTCACTGTATGCCACAGGCATAAGAGGGAAAAGAGCCCGAACGCTGGGTACTGGCCAACCTTAGTTGACACCTTTAATGTATAAACAAGTATTGGATTTAGCACTCTGCATATTTGAGCCAGCACAAAACTATTTAGCTTTAAATATCCATTTGAAATAGAGGTCTTGGCTTTTAGAACCATAATAATATATAGAAAATAACACTGATATGAAACTTGTTGCCTCTAGGTTCTGGAAAAGTAACAGCAAGAAATGACTAACTGAAACATACAGAAAAGTATGAGTACTCAAATCCAGGAAGTAGAGTTTATCTCATGATATGTAAAAACAATATGTCAGTCAAACAAACAACCAAAATGAAAAATAAAAGTAATTATATAATAAACTTGGACATGAATCCTAAAAAGAACCTCAAAAGCCTTTCCATCTAAATAAGACTGGATTCTCCCTTCAGAAGACATGTGCTTTTTTCTCTTTGATATTTGAGAAACTGAGGAAGAGCGGAAAGGTACATAGGAACTACCCTTAAAGACTAATGTCTGGGTTCAGGCACAAGAATATAAATTGCATCAGTTGGGTTCAAAATCACCAATGTGAATCAGTAGCAGATTCTGGGCATAGAAAATAAGTTAACTTAGAGCTGACTTTAGTCCTCAGACACCTGGATTCTCTGGCTGACTTTCACAATAGCAGAATGAAGACAACCACTGGGTACTTCCCTGCAAACCGCAATATGGCCCAGCAGGAGACTGGCAACGTTTCATGATGGGCAGGCCTCAGATGAGTGGTCACAAGATTAGCTGACATTGAAAAACAATATATCTCACCCGAATAGATTCTTTAGAAACCTTGCAAACAGGAAAAGCAATGCTCTGATAAATCTAGGAATCTAACCATTTCTGAAAGCCTCATCTATTTTCAAAATATGTATTAAGTGCCTCCCTCTGACAGTATATGGGGACTTGATTTTACGTTGCTGCTTATTTAAAGGAATTTTGAAGACTGCACCTGTATTGACTTATTTATATTTCCACAAGAGGAGATAAAGCACAGAAATCAACCACTCACTTTGCACCTAAGCCAGAGACATTTTAATATTTTTGGCTTGCCCTCTAAAAGGCATGAACTGTATCCGAATAAAATCAGATTAGACTCTGTGCGCTGGAGAAGTGAGGCAAAGGACAAGTATAGTGCAATGATTTCAGAATCAGACTCACTTCAGTTGGAACACGGGTCCTGCTTCTCATCAGCTGGGTGACCTTAACCATGTTCTTAATCAATCTAAACCTTGATTTTCTAATCTATAAAGCAGAGAAAACAGTGTCTAGTTTATAAAATGAAAGAATATTTTTAGAATAGTATATGTTGGGCACTGGATCTAGTATCTGACAGAGAGTGATCAAGTAACTATTAACTTACACATAGATATACCTCCCTCTGAGTATCATTAACTGAGAATGCTTGTAGAAGTTTACTTTCCCAGAAGAGGGAAACTCCGTGTCCTGCCAGAGACCTCAGGTATATGTCAGTGGCTGAGTCCAGAAATAAAATACATCTACTTGTAAATCAGGGTATGTAATTGGGCCAAGGACATCCCACTCATTAGGAGTAGAGCTCGTTAGTGTGTGCTGGCCCTTAAGACCACCTCCTTCTAGGACAAGCTACTTTAATGATTACAGATGGAAAAGACAGTTGATCTTTCAAAAGTTTCAGAGACATTCAGCAACTATTATGGCTCTCAGATATGTTTATTTTGTTTGTTAGTCTTTTGTTTTTGGTATCTCTTCTGTGCTGAAACAAACCACAAAAATACCAGTATTGAAATTGCATAATATAGCAAGCTGTTACAAAAAAACACGTGTTAAATACTACAGTATAATATACATTTTTCATTGGCAAGCATTTCGTCCATTTAAAGGTTTTGTTGTTGTTGTTGTTTCACAGTTTAAAAGATGTAAATCATTTTAAAACATTTTTCCATTTTTTCCTAAATGTTATTAATGGAAGAGCAATAATGGCCATGAAAACTCAAGATGCATTATGTTTTGATGTTCAGGACAAATTTGTGTTTTGTGATAAAATCATTTACTCATTATATTTCACAGTTGCACTACTTAGGGTAGATTGAAATATTTAACTTGTGGAAATATGTAACATAAAATCAAAACCCTGGGATTTTTTCAAGGCTTTATAATAATCTGCCTACAAATATTAGCAGTACCAGAAATAACTCTGTTTGGAAATATAATTGCATTCAGGCAAGACATGGTGCTTTTGCAAGGGAAACAAAAGAATAATAAAGAAATAGTACTACATCAAACTAAAAAGTTTTTGCATACCAAAGGCAACATCAATAAAACGAAAAGACAGCCTACTAAATAGAACATATTATCTAATAATACTTTGGATAATAATGAGTTAATATCCAAAATTTATAAAGAACTCATACTACTCAGAACCCCCCCCCAAAAAAAAGCAATAACAACAACAATAACACCAACAACAAAACATGTACAGAGGACCTGAATACACATTTTTCAAAAAAAGACAATAGGCATATGAAAAGATGCCCAACATCACTAATCATCAGAGAAATGCAAATTAAAACAGTAATGAGGGATTTCACACACATCAGAATGACTATCATCAATGAATCCACAAAAAAACAAGTGCTTGCAAGGATGTGAAGAAAAGGGAACCTTCCTGCACTATTGCTGGAAATTCAGACTGGTATAGTCATTATGAAAAAAATTAAAAATGGAACTGCCTTATGACCAATGATTCTACTTCTGCGGACTTATCTGAAGAAAGCCAAAACACTAATGCAAACAAATATATGCACCTTTGTGTTCATTGCAGCATTATTTACAACTAGAGGCCTGGTGCATGAAATTTGTGCATGGGTACAGTCCGTAGGCCTGGCCTGTGATCAGGGCAATCTTCCCCAGCCCCACTCCCTGCCGTCACTTACCCTGGTTCTCCTTTTGCCATTGGGGCGATCATGGCCTGCCAGCAGGGAAGAGAAACCAAGAGGTTGGCTGCTCCCGCCCACTCACTGTTCCTGTCTCCCGATGCCAGTCACATTCTGTGTGTGAGGTGATCAGTGGGGTGGGAGATTTGGCCTGGTGCTGCCCTAGTCTGTAGCCACCCTCCCCAGTTCCCTGTTCTCCATAGAGCAATCAGAGTGCCACCCTGGGAAGGGACTGAGAGGTTGGCCAGCAATTGGGGCCTGCCTGCTGGGGGCAGCTCCTGCGTTGAGCTCTGCCCCCTGGTGGTCAGTGGGCATCATAGTAACTGATTGTTCCACCTACCAGTCCTTCGGCTGTTCAGTCAATTTGCATATTACTTTTTTATCATATATGATGATAGCCAAAATATGGAAGCAATAGACAAGTAGTAGATTAAAAAGTGGTGGTACATATATACAATGGAATTTAAAAAATTAAATCTTACTATTTGTGACAGCATGGATGGAGAGGGTATTACTCTTAGTGAAAATAGTAAGAGAAAGAAAAATAACCATATAATTTCACTTACATATGGAACCTAAAGAATAAAATAAATGAACAAATAAAACTGACACAGACTCATAGACACTGAGAGCAAACTGGTGGCTGCCAGTAGAGAGGAAGTGTTTGGGAGTGGGTGAAAGAGATGAAGAGATTAAGAAGTATAAATTGGTAGTTACAAAATAGTCAGAGGGTTATAAGTAAAGCATAGGGAATATAGTCAATAATATTGCAATAACTATATATGATGCCAGTTGGGGCACTGAAAATATGGGGGGAATACTATGTAAAGTATATAACTGTCTAACCACTAAACTGTATACTTAAAACTAATACAAAATAAAATTGAAAATAAAAGAGTACTTTTGGCCTGCATGTTGCACATGAGCACCTAAAAAAACAATGTAACAAATATTACACCCTTTCCCACTGTCTCCCCATTTTCACAAGGAATAATGTGAAAATTACAGATTGATTTTTTTTTAGGTCACAGGTGTCTGGGAACTTTTCAGGGTTAATTTTTTATATCCATTTATTAAAGAAATATAACAGGTATGTATGTATTATTGTCCTTACTGAGATCTCTCCCTTTTATGAATATTAGAGCACAGCTTCTAGTTTTAGTTTTGCCTGCTACTTTTGAAGGCATTCTTTTTGCAATTATAACTTTTAACTAGGCAGGTTAAATCTACTTTGTAGAATTGCTTATCTTCTCTGTGACTTTTAGAGGGATTGTTTTCAACCCCTTGATAAAAGAGGAGGAAAACTTTGACTTCTGGAACTCAGGAATAATCACAAGCTTTAAATAATTTTGGTGAGTCTTAAACTATAAGGAGGGGTGGGGAAAGAAATGCAACAAAAGAAAGGTTTCATTTCCCAGAAGAATTAGGTTGTACTGCGGAATCCTAAAGTCTGATGTAGTGCATTTGCCATCACTAAAAGTTGTTCACTATATTTCTTTTCGAAACAGATTTATAGCATCCATTTTCACTCTGATTTCCTGTTTTTTTGTCCATTCACCAAGCAAGTATTTGGAAGACAGAAATGGCTATGAGGAGTGTTTTAAGAGTTGAACTAAGAAGTGAGCACCCCTCTGGGAGCAATTTGATTGGTTAATACTATTTCTGCGCCCAGTGTGTGAATCTTTATGATTACACAGCTTTAGGAATGAATTACTTGACCCCAATTTTCTCCATAGGGGTTCACACCTTAATTTTCCACACTAATTTTCAAATAGAATTACAAAAACATTTTTTTTATCTAGAGGTCAACTACTTGGAACACAGACCAAAAAGTGACCAAAATAAGTATCTGTGTAGCCAAAAGTGATGTCTTAAAAACTCACAGACTTTCACTATCTGATAGCTGCTAATCATTTAGAACATATTTACCTTGATTTTATTAAAAATTGCAATCATTGTACTAATATTGTTTTTAGCCTACAACAGATGAGATGAAACAAATCATAAGTGAGGAAGAGGGACTAATAGAGGCAATAAACTGAGAACAACATGACATTAAAAAGACACATTCAAAAACGAAAAAATAAGGACAAACAACACCTCAGGAGTCAATGAGAACTTTGCTTATTACATAAAAATAAACACTCCTAATGATTACAAAAATAGGTAATTTATTTTTTCAAGCCACATTAGGAAATCTAGCTAGGTATTTAAACCATTTTATAAAATTCCATCAAATAAGTGAAACATTACAAAAGGATTAGTACTTAGAAAGATGAGCTCTGGTGACTACCATCTATGCATTGACTGGTAATACTACACAGTACATTCACTCTATGGAGCAACTCACACCCTCAGAAGAAAATATTTTTAATGACAAAAGCTAAATTAATTAGGGAATGTTCCCTATAGGTTATACTTTTTCAGTAGATCAAATTACTCAGTTTGAGAAAGTATATATACATAGTGCTGGGTGATCTATCGTAATTTAAAGAAATACTTATGAGCTCAAACATGAAAATCTGTCTTTTTCCCCCTTTAAATCAGAAGCATGTTCTCTTCCAAAGAACATAGGCTTTTATTTGTAAATCACAGAACTTGAAACAATAATCTGCAAGACTTGAGTATGGCCTAATTTTCAGCAGGTGTAGCAGGAATATGGGAATATAGGCCAGAAACTGAGCTTTCGAGGAGAGTAAGTTATCTTCTTTCCTACTCTTCCATGCTTTTGCTATGGAGAGTACCAAAGGAGGAAGAGCAAAGGACAATGCATACTGCTGAGGATGGAGAAGCAGGGAGTGAGAGGGTACTATTACTAATTATGCTGACACAACATGTATAGATCAAGTTGGTCCCAGGCAAACTGAAAATATGGTCACCCTAGTTGTAAATAGCAAGGCAAAAAGTACTATGCTATCACTATCTTCTAATAATTCTTGATGTATAAGATGGTAGAAAAACATGAACTGGTAATTCACAAAGAAATCCTTATAATACTCTGAAGAAATGGTCTCTCCACTCTTATAGTCATATTCATCCTCTCAGTTAACCTCACCCATTATAACACATTATAATTTTTAATATAAACTCTATTACCTATAGGCAATACATTTTTAAAAGCCGTTACCATGTCTTTTTTCATTATTCTTTCTTTCAAATCTCATGTAATTGATTTACTTATTAGATACGTATCTGTTAAGAAAAATGAAAATCTACATATTGAAAATAATAATTATAATTTTATTCTCCCACCTATTCTTAAATTATTCTTACTGTGCTAAAATTAGTTGCCCGAACTTAGAAAGTACTATAGGAGTCTAGATTTCTCCAGACCTCAGTACATATCTTTCTAGTATGGATAATCCCATGGCACTGTTAAAAAGGGCATATCAGGAAAAAAGTGCTAAAAATAAAATTACATGTTTCAATAAATTTATTAGTTTACCTTTTAATGTTTTATTATTATTAATAAGCTCAAAAATAAATTAAGAGCACAAGAATATTTTTCCATTGGTTTTTTTTTTTAAGAGGGAGAGTTAGAGGAAAGAAGGGAAAGGAGAAATAGAGCAAACAAGAAAAAGAGAGAGAAAAAAAAAAACAGTGTGAGAGACACACATCAATTGGTTATCTCCCACATCTGCCCCAACCAGGACTGGATTGAATCTGCAACTCAGGTACGTGCCTTTGACTGGGAATCAAACCTTTGACCCTTTGGTCAGCGGGCCAACAATCTAACTACTAAGGAACATGGGCCAGAGTATTTGCCTCTTAACTTTACATTGTTATAGTTATCTATATATTTTGGTTGCATTGATACAGATTGTGGTCTACATGCAATCTGCTTCATTTTAATAGCTTGAATGAAAATAAACTCCCCTTGATTACATTTTGTTAAACAATCTTTACAAAGAAAGGTAAGGTGGGAGTGTAGAAAAAAATCTAAGTATGTCTTACTTTGGGCAAATTCTTACTTTTCAAACTATAAGATACTCCTACACAGTTACATTTGCTACATACTAGTATTTAGGCAAATGGTTTATTATTTGTATAAACTTCCCCAAAAATAAATTAAGAGAACAAAAAAATAATATATCTTAAATTAAAATATCTGCTAAAAATGCAAAATTCCTTGGATAATGACATCAGGAAACGTTTCAACATTAACTCATTAATTTATTCAATATAAGTAAATTTTTACAGCCACTGTGCTAGGAAATCCTATATAATAAAAGGCTAATATGCAAATTGTCCCCTTGACTGGATGTTCAACCAGCGGGTGGGGCCGGCTGGCCAACCACCCAAGACTCCTTCTCCAAGACTGCTCAGCCTGATGGACCCCAATTGGGGCAGGCTGGCCAGACCCCACCCATTCACAAATTCATGCACCAGGCCTCTAGTAATTTATAAAGATAGAGCTCCTGCCACAAATTGCTCATGGTCCGGTGTAAGAGACAGCCAAGAAATAAAGGCATTTGACACGGTAAGACACTTACAAACATTCTTTTTAAAAGTACTGTTCGGTCTTGGTCATGTTGAAAATACCTGCTTCCTAGAAACGGTCACAGAAAGACGGTCTGTGGACATTTGAAACATATTGGTTGTTGGCATCCAGCTGTCCCAATAAACTGAACAGATGCCTGTGTAGCCTTTCCCCCTGGTCACAAAGAGCCTTCCACAAAGTGGCCTAGAGAAGTTTAAACATCATTTTGGTATTTTCCTTGAAGATATAGAGTCCTTGGAGCCATCAAGGACCCCAGAAAACATAGAACTGGCTTAGATTCCTGCTATCACAAAGCTGAGGTCATTCAGTTACTGCCTCTTCCACCGATTTCGTGGAAATTTCCGAGAAACAGGTTAAGTACCTTGAGTCCACTGCCTCTGGACTCACCTGCTGAACAGAGAGTGATAACCCCAAGACCTGAGCTGGAAACATTATCTGGTTGATATCTGCTTGGCTTTCTGCCCCTTGATACATTTCTTCTACTTCCGTGGAGCCTGGAAGCCTGGGGGATTGTGCCTACAGGGCCTGCTGGTCCTCACTGTGTGCCTCAGGCCCAGCCATGTGCTTGAACTTGCCCTGAAACCAAGTCTTGGCTTTTGCTCAAGTTTTGAAAAGTAGATTCTGCCTTTTTCCTTGGGGCTAATTTCTGTCTTTCAAACCATTCTGGGAACATTGTCCTTCCAGAATACAGAAAAAGTGATTCCAACTGGCTCTGCCTCTTTATTATGCCAGGACATAGATCTCCTAAATACCAGTCTTGAGGTTGAGTCCTTGCTAAGTGAAGAATTTACCTGGGGTCCACTGCATACTACTTGCTAGGACTCTGGTGTTCCTTGAACCTATGACCTTTATCCATTTCCTGCCAATGCACTTTGCCATCTCCTGGTAAATATGACCCATGCATAGCAGTTATTGTGTCCGCCAATGAGTTGGCAGTATCTCCACTGTCCATTGGTAGGTTGTCCTCTGCCATCATTCTATCCACATCAGTTGGTCTGTCTAGTTCCTCCCAGGCTCCAACTCTAGTGTGGCAAACACTGCCTTTCTCCTCTGTGGTTTGATATAAGACCCAGGGAACTTTGGACTAATGGCATTTTTAAAAATTCCCTATTAAGATAGGTTTTGGAGTGCCAAAGCTTAGAAATACCATGAAATTTACTTTTATATTGCCTTGCTTATATTCTATAGCATATCTTTTGTGTATGGAAATACAGATGGCATATTTTTAAGTATAGAAATTAATATTAGAAAAATTATATGAAGAGACCACCTATGATATTAGAAAGGCAAAAATTATGACATTAATTCATACTAGTCTATTTGTTTTCAGTCTTGTGGTTTAGGTAAACTTTTCTCTTTCTTTGCAAAATGCAGACTTAAAGGTCTCATGTCACTGACCATTTTCAAAAGCACCTAGTAAGTAAGTAAGCCAGACATTTTCAAACATGGCTTATGTGAGATGTATACGTATTGCTGTTATATAATCATTATTAAAATAAGTTCGCCTTAAGGAACTCCAGTTTTCAGCCTACACTACTACCCACAATCCAACACCTCCATCCAACATCACTGAATGTCTCATGGCACAAAGTAGATGTCACCTCTATAATATTAGCAAAAGGTGACATTTATTTAACACTTAAAATATTTTACATGACATTTTCAAATATGTCACACAAACACACATACACCTCAAATTGCATATATAGACCAGAAAAATAAAAGTTGGCTGCTTACAATGAAAATATGTGTATCTAATAAAGTCTAAATCTGACTGCCTTTTACAAGTTCTCTATATTTACCCTGATAGTACATTGCAGAGAAAATTAATTTATTTCAAAGGCTTTAAAATATTTTTATTTATTTTTATTGCAATTTGCATTCAACACTATCTTGTATTAGTTTCAGGTGTACAATCCAGTAACAAGACATTTGTAAGATGTATGAAGTGGTCACCCCAATAAATCTAGTAGCCACCTGCACCATACACAGCTATCATAATACTGTTGAATATATTCTCTATTCTTTATTGTACACCCCATGATCATTTTATAACTATCAGTTAGTACTTTTTTTCTATTTATACACTTGTTAAATTTTTAAAATAATGCCAATAAAAATTACTATGTTGTGGCTAATCCAGTAGTAGTTAGTCATATCAACTTCTTTTAAGTGAAGCACTTAAATGCTCACCTATACATAAATTTGGAATGCAATTTTATTACCTCATCACTGAATGGTAGATGGATTTCTTCAGTTTTGTCTAGATAAGAAACTGTGGGATTTTTGTGTTATGGTAGTTTCAGGTGTACAGCATAGTGGTTAAACAATCAAACACTTTACAAAGTACTTCCCACAATATTTCCTATATCCCAATTTGTGGGTCTCAATCTTTTCACCTTTATCACCTAGATCCCCAACACCCCTCCCCTCTGGCATCCATCAATCTGTTCTCAACCTATAAATCTATTTCTATTTTATTTGTCAATTTATTTTGTTCTTTAGATTTCACATACAAGTGATATATCAAAAGCTTAATTCTCACCAACATTAAGATGTATAGTTTTATTAAAAATAATAGATTGGCATTGGTATTTGAAGAAATTTAAGCTGGGGGAGAAAAGAAACAACAGGCATAGTAGCCACATATAAAAATAATGAAGTTAAATGTTGTTTTAACACCAGGACTGACACTGGTATTTGTGGATAGATGTTATGTATTGCTTTTTCTGAACTTTTGGGGGAGTCATGGTTTCACCCATATTGTATTGGAATGCAAGAATAAAAATTATATTACAGCAGAGTTCCATTGTGTTTAAATGGAAGATCAGTGAAATAAACTTTTTCCATTTCCCACCTCACACAAAAGGTTAAGTGTTGACATTTCCTTTCGGATATGTGAAATATTTAATAAGGGTAAAGTAGAACAGTCCAAAGAAAATACATGGCTGAAAACTTAGAGGGTGATGTTTGATATTCAAGAAAAGCACAGGAAGAGGCGTGTTGTCAAAGGATTTCCCTGTGTATGAGAGAAGGTGCACTGGTTGAGTGCAGTGAAAGTTTAACTATTTCAGAAACTGTTCAAATGTGAGCAATCCCTCTATTTTCTTCACTCATAAATTCTATTTTTCCCCACTTATTTGCCTTCCTTAAACCTTCCTTGATATTACCCCCTATACCCTTTGAAATAAATACAAAGGAAACAAATGATAAAAAGGACTATATTCATTAAGAAACCTCTGATTCTAAACAGTTAATTTTTCTTTTGGCTCAAATACTCAATAGATGATGTGAAGGCCTAAATGTTGGTTATTTTTTATTTCAAAGAAAGCACACGGTTTTTATTTCCTTTTAAAAAAGGCAGGCCTCCAAAATCATTTGTATCGACTCTAGATTTGCAGGCAGGGAGTTGGAGGAGATGACTGAATGCAGAGTCCAAGAAGCATCTTCAAGTAAAGTTTGTTTTTGTTTTGTTTTGTTAATGAAAAGAATTCATTCCACAGACAACATCTTGGTATTTCAACCGGAATGGCAGCCTTCGGTTTGGAGTTCATATAGTTTCAATTTGATTTAAGTCAAAACGTGTTTAAATGACAGCTCTTTTTTCTTTCTTTCCTTTTTGGTCTCAGTGGAAACAATTTCACAATTGGTAGAGACATAGACGAGAAAGAAAATTGTAATTCACCGCAAATGAAGGGAAGGCAACTAATCACATTATTGTTGGGATTAAAATGCCAAATATGGAATAAAGTGTCACTTATACTTTTTCAGGACTTAAGATCCCCATTGTTATACCCAGGCCAAAGAGAAACAGGAACACCAAGGTGTTATTCTGACTATAACTTGGGCTACTGTAAACACACAAGAAAACCTCTAACACTGGAATAAGAGAGCAAGGTGAGCCTCCAGCGCCTCCAGGGTGGAGTTCTCCCCCCAGAAAGAGCGTACTGCTCCAGACTGTGGCTGCCTTAGAGAGCTGCTGTGAGTCCCAGCTGTAACTGAAGGCTCACCTTGGACACCCAGCGGCAGAGGGAGGAAATAGGACTGGGGTTACCTCTGTTGGGATTCTTGACAGGAAAGATGCCTTAACCAGTTCAATACAGCAAAACTGCTCCAATTAAGCTTCATTTGGAAAATATAATCTCAGGATTATATTGCTCTGATTTTTGAATCTACTCCACTCTATACTCTTGAATAATTCCAGGAGAATTGTTTAAATAAACTTAATTTTTTTCAACCTTCCTTCCAGATCTGTTTTTTCCATCAGTCCTAATATGCCATTTATATTTCTTTTTTAAGAAAAGAAGAAAGCATGATCAAGATAGCCAACAAGATGATATATATCGTCTCTGCTCAGTCCCTGCTATGGAACTGAATTCCTTACATTTGAAATGCATTCCATGAGTGTAAAAGACATAAGCAGTCAGTCCTGATGGCTAAAAAAGGCGAATGAGGTAACGGTAACACTGATGGGCTGTTCGTCTCAAATGGCCTATAAATTGGAATGTGAAATTGATTTCTTTCAATCTACACTCTCTCTATTCAAGGAGAACACTCCACAGTGGTAAGTTGAGGGAAGTTATTTAATAGAGAACGGTTAGCATTTATTTGAGTAGTCACTGCCATGCTTACAGTTTGGGGAACTCTTACTAAAATAAAAAGTGTGCTACAGTGCATGTTTCCTAAATTTCCTGTAAAACTCATGAATGTGGGATGACACTGGTGGGAACTCTTTTCATCATCTAACCAAGACTACTGGAAGTATCTCCCCCTGCTGTATGTATGCTGTAGGACAGTTGGGAAAAGGGGCTTTAGCCAGGCTTGCTATAGTAACAGCTGGTAGCTTTGGCATTTTCATATAAACATGCAAGCCGAGGAGGAATTTCTCCTTTATAATTGGCCTCATTTCCCCCTTCCTGGAACATTCCACAATGCCACCAACAATGAAGTGCTCAGAAAGGAGGAATCACTTCTGTTTATGTGAAAATAGATCTGAACTCCACAAGGCAAGGAAAGAAATACCAAAAAGCTTCAAAGACCACAAAGAGACGTTATAATCAAAACTAGATGTTGCTTTTGAGATCTGACAGAGCTCCTCCATACAGCAGCTATAGCCCACCTCCCTTTCTTCTAGCCTTGCCTAATTTGTGCCATGGACAACCCTGGGCACGCAGAGTAAGTGTGGGTAGCTCTCTTAGTGACCACCCACTCTCAAACACATGCAAACCATTTCACTACCAAGAGTGCTTCCTATATACTAAGCCATTGGCTCAACGTTTATACAAACGGTGACCTTTGGGAGGTGGCATAGCATTGCACTAAAAGGCATGGAGTTTTAAGTAACTCAGAATTGAATGCAATTCTGGCTCTGCAACTTACTGGTTGTGTGCCTTCGGTCGGCTCATTTATGTCACTGAGCCTCAGTTTGCTCATCTGTCAAATGGCGATACTAGTGTCTTCCTCAGAGTGTCAAATGACGATTAAAATTATGTATGTGATGCACCTAATGCATAAGCAGACTCACTAAAGGTTGGCTAGTTTTATCAAGTGCTCTCTATACTAACTATCCTTATTATGCTTTACACTACAAGGTGCATCTCCACAGTGTAACAAAATGTGTAGGTTTTCTATGATCCTTACCACCATGCATATCACTATAATTTATCTTAGAAGCAAAACATGTCTAGAGACTTGAAGCAGCCTTAAGTGTTGTCACTGGTTCACAATACCCTGCAACAAACTAAAAATTCATTCTTCATTCTTCAATTTCTACTCCTAAGAAACATAAAAAATTATATATCCTCTTAAAATAAAATAAAAACTTATTTTAAGATCATTTAAGAAAGAAAAGTATCATCCTGAATCTTTATTCAAATAACTCAGCTAATTTCCTTTGCAATGTAAATAATGTTTCCCTAATGTATTTAAATTCAAGTTTCCCTTTTGGTGCTTAAAGCCTGTTTATTCTCATTTGCCACATTAGGCAATTAATTGGGTATTTATAGGCAGCTTTCACACACCTCACTGTCATTGCTACTCAGTCATACATCTTAAATTCTCCGTATCTTACTACTTAAATCCTACCTCTTAATCACCTCATCATCTTTGTCACATTTTAAAAATTTCCTTCCACTTAATCAACTCCATTTTCTAAGCTAGAGTATGAACAATTGTGCAGAATTCTTCTAATGCAGCTTTACAGAGACTCAATGAAGAGAACGTGTTTTCTTCTCAAGTGATTTCTTTAGATCCAAGGATGGATTTTGCTTCTAGTGCAAGAGCATCACCATGTGAGCTATTCCTGATCTGCACTTTGGTGTTGCCTTCAATCCATTTCGGTTCTTGATGCCTGTAGTTGTCTAAGGAGGCTCTCACTGGTAGGGGCTGAGCCAGCTTGGAATGAAAGTGCCCCAGCACCACTATGATCTCTCAGCCACACAGACACCCCTTCCCCTTGGCTCTGCTCCTAGCTGACCCTTTCCTGCCCAGTGCTCATGTGTATTTAACAGCCTTAGAAGAAGAGAAAAAGACCTTCTAATACTCCTTGGGACCCTTGGTCCCTTGAGCTAAGAAAAAAATAAATAAAAATTCAACCCTCAGAGACTAGTTGTCTTATTTGGCTTCCCCTCCCTTTGTTAATGAAAACTAGCCAATTTATTCAGTAAATGAACATTACAGCTTGTCGCACGTGGCTCCAAGGAACACGTGCTCCCAGTGGAGTGACCCACAAAATGCTTTTCCATGAGATCTTAATAAGAGCTCTGAGGGAAAAGGGGTCCCCTGTCAAATAACAAGAAAAGAAGGTATTCAGTATCTCCTTCTGAGAGACACAATCATATTTCAGAATGTTAACAATATTGAGAAATGTCATGGTAAAGAAAATTCATTGACTTTTGTTTAATGTAGGTTTCCCAAAGTTGTTTGATAACATGTCCATTTCTTGGTGGGACAAATATTAGGCCTACAAGAAACTGTAGGTTTTGCAGAGTATCATTTTGGAAACATTGCACTGTATTAGGCTCCTCTCTAATTTCTATGAAACAAGTTATTCTATTCTCATGTGTGATGTCTGAATTAGTATTTTCACCTGCATGACCTGTCAGAGAACAATGCTGGTTTTGAGGGATGCTTCCATACTGCATGGTCTCCACTGACTTTATGCACAATATAGTTGCCCAAGAGCTCCTAGTGGGAAGGTGTTTAAAGGGACTGGTTTTGCCTAACACACACCTGGCAGTGCCAGTGCCAGGGTTTTCCTGTCCTCACTGCATTTCATTTTATTGATCACTATCATATGCCATTAATCTAAGCTCCTTGTCAGCCAACACTTGGCATACAACAGATACCAAATAAACACTTATTAAGCAAAATAATTATTTAATTGTATGCCTTAGAGAAATATGCAAAATTATTTAATGTTTGAAAAATACCCAACAAAGTAGCTAGTTTTATTTTCTGCAGGAGTTGTTGCTACTCTTAATACTGTAGATATTTTGAGAGTGTATTATCTACAATGTGCTTTCACTTATTGCTTCTATGTGCTGAACACTTGAATATATTATTATTGAATTATAAGTGAGGTAAGTATTTACCTTTCTATTACAAATAAGACAGATGCCAATGAGGTGGCTTGGAAAGGCTACCTATAACCTCCAACTATACATTGCAGAGCCAGTTTTTGCACTCGGTTCTCAGTGATCGGCCTATCTGTTCTCCACTGGACCACGTCTTGTGCACACACCACACATACATACCACATGTACACTGGGGAAACAACATAGAAATTAGCTAATCTATGTACAATAATCATATTTTTACTGTGGTAAAATATATACAGTATAAAATTTATCACTTTAACCTTTTTTAAATAGACAGTTGTATAACATTTGGTGCATTCCTATTGTTGCATGACCACCACCACCAATCTCTCCAGAACGTTTTCATCTTCCCCAACTGAAATGCTGTGAAACACTAACTCCTCTTTCCTCCCGCCCTTCAACCCCTGGCAACCACCTTTCTACTTCCTGTCTTTATAAATTTGACTACTTAGGTACCTCCTATCAGTTAAATCATACAGAATTTCACTAATTAATTTTTAAATTATTGTTTTGGGCATAGTATCTATCACCCACTCATTCTTACTTTCTCATAACAGCACACCAATTAATGTTGCTCAAAGAAAATCTGCCTCTAACTGTTTAACAAACCAGCCCCCAATGAGCAAAGGGAAATTTGCCCACCCAGCACCCAGACCACAGATGATCACTGACAGGATGAGCAATCCACGAATATCAGGGTGGCAGCTTATATCCTGGATCCTTGCATGTATATCCCAAACATTTCTCTTTTTTTCCCTTTCAAACTGCTTTTCTGTTAATGTGTGAAAACAGTACAACTTGAAGGAAATATAATCCACATGTTATGGTACATTTACACTTATATGCTCTTGAGAATATGAAAATGAGCTACCAATGCATTTTCGAATAGCTTTTTTTTTTCATAAAAGCACAATTATAGACAATAAATAAATAAATAAATAAATAAATAAATAAATAAATAAATACCTGAATCCCCAAAGTAGGTAGCCTCAATCTAAGTTCAAATTTTTGGAATTTAAACATTCTTTAAATAAAATTTCAAGCTGATCTTTAAACGAAAGATTAAAAATATATTAAGCAGCCTTTAAATTAGAGGTCAAAGTTGAAAGGTCAAAAACATAAGAGTGGGCTTAATTTTCCTTTTTGGCTCAACTTCAGGAGATAGCAGTAAATAAAGGAAAGAAGACAAATTTCAGGGATACCCAAACCTGGGTTTGGTGCTGCAATGTTCACCAAGTCTCAATTTTCTCATCTGTAAATTGGATATAATTACATATGGTTTACTGAAGAATCCTGAAGATTAAACAAATTATATATATAAAGGGCTTACATACACACCCTAGGAAGAGAAGTACTCAACAGTTGTCTATTCATATTCCCTTATTTCAAATTTAAATGCTCCATGATAATGATGTCATTAAAATCTATTCACATAATATACTCATATGCAGTATGGTGAATTGCATTTTTCCTTTCAATTGAAAGAACAAAAAGGTTGATCACATTAGCACAAGAATACAAGGCACTGAAAGGTGAAGTGAGTTACTTAAAGTCACACACCAATTTGAAGGCTTAGCAAAGAGAAAGCAAGCTGTCTTTGAAGAGTTTACAGGGACAAACTATATTTAAATCTATATGGGTAGTATTTCCCTATATTTTTGTGGCTGCAGAATCTTGTTTCACCACACCCTGTCCTGAAATTCCCAAAATGTGTTCAAATAATTGTTTTCATTTAATTAAAATTAGGTTTTTGTTTACTTGTTTGAAAAGCTTATGGCTTCTTGTAATAATCTGAAGTAGATTCATAGGAACACTTTCAATAGACACAGGGTTTTGAGTAGGTTAGACTAATGGGTCAACCCTCTGAGAGTCACATGGCTGCTGTGACTTAGATATGTTCAGGTGAAGGACATGTTGGGTGAACATTTCAAGGTCCCTCATCCCTTTCCCGCAGGTAGTATCTCAAACTTATTCAAAAGATGAGCCCAGAGATACATTGACTACTAATGCCATACCAGTTAGATATAACAACTTGGGGATAGTTTCCATGAAGACTGATACAGAACTTACACACACAAAATACCATTTGCTCCTACTGAGAAGACAAGCAATGAGTCCCATAGACCAGCTCAGTGTTAAATAAATCCTTTACCATTTCTTCACCTCCTCCAATACTTAAATTAACGTAACACTAAGCTTAGTAAAAATTAAGCCATAATCTCTTTAAATAAAAATTTTGCTCATTCCATTGAGATATATATAAAAGGCTTACATACAGAGCCTAGACAGAGAAGTACTCTACAGATGTTTATTCATATTCCCTTATTTCAAATTTAAATGCTCCATGGTAACGATATCATTAAAGTCTATTCACATAATATACTCATATGCAGTATGGTATATATATATACATATATAGAAGCACAATTATAGACTTTTAATTAATTAATTAATTAAACATATATATATATATATATTTTAATGGAGTGAGCAAAATTTTTATTTAAAGAGATTATGGCTTAATTTTTACTAAGCACAGTGTTATGTTAATATAATAAGTATTGAAGGAGGTGAAGAAATGGTAGTTAAAGAATATATATGTTGTTTTTTTGCTAATCCTTTTAAATAGGAATATATCTTGATATCTTAAGAATCCATATATATTTTTTTAATATCCTATGGGACTCAGCCCAATTATCATATCTTCGTGGGCTAAAAAGTCCCTACCTCGTGATGCTGGAGGAAAATCAAGCCATTCTTATCTCAGAGAAGAATAAAATGACCACCTATTCAGGCATAAATAAATTCAGCACTAAAGTCAAGCAACACACTCTAGGCTGAAACTCACTTGGTGGCAAAGATGATGTCACCTCTTGTTTATCTATGTTAACTCCATAACATGGAAGTCCAAACTGCAAAATAATTTATTTTTTTATATTTAGCTGTTACATAGTATTTGAACTTATTTCTCCAGGAAGTCTATTTGCCTAATTACATTTAATCACTTTAGTCTCTAAGATGCATCAAGTCAGAACAAAGTTTCATCCCGAAAAAGACTTCCCTGAGTACCCAATGAAAGTTGACTGCAGCAAATTGAAGAACTAAAGAACTGATCCCAGAAAATATCTGATACACCTAAGACAAAATAACCAAAAAATACTTCACTGTCATTGCAGCTTCCACTCTTCCCGTGGCTTTTGATTTTGATTTGTATCTTATTTTGATTCTAGATTTGGTTCAGCATTCAGTGGTTCATTCAGATGATTTCAAGCACAATGCTCACCTCAAGGATCATTCTGTGTATTGATATTTGAGAAAATATTCCGAATAATTTATAAGTCTAATTAAATATACACCAAGAAAAATCCTTTAGCTTAAATGCCACTTCCTAATACTGAAAATTTACTCTAATTTCATTGATAACTTATGACTAGTCTACAAAAAAAGTTTCTTGTCTATTAGACAGATTTACTTATTTTAGTGTCTAGATTGATGAGCTTATGTTGAAAAGGAACAATTGAGTTCTTGGCCACATTCCCAGTCCGAACTAATAGGGATATGAATTCCCTGAGAATGAAAGCCCTGGTCTAACAAAATATGTCTTCCTCATGGCGCAGAGAAGCACAGTTGATGAAGGTTCCTAAGTCATATCAGTGACAGTAACTTGGCTCTTAGGGCTTCTCAGGTTCCTGATGGAAAGACATTCCTGGGGCTGTGATTCACTCCTCCTGCTTCCTCTGGGTCTCCTAGGCAGGGAAGGCACCGAGCTATTCATTTCTCACTGAAGGCAACCACGTCTATGATCCTGCCTCACTACAAGGGACTTTCAGGGAAGGCTGCCGGCACTCAGTGTCAAATCGTTTGAGAATACACTGATTTATTTAACAATCAGTACCTTGCCTTGGGTTAAGGGTTTAATAAAGTTAAAAATAATTGAGGACTTTGGGTAGTACCATGGCTAGTCTATTTGAAAATTTACTTCCCTGCCAGCTTTCTCTCATTCTGTTGACAGACTGTAGAACCTTCCTTTCATCTCTTTCCTCTTTTTCACAGCTTATCCTGCTCCCTGAAGGGGTATGTTTTTTCTAGGAGACAGATTATGCACTACGCACAACATGAAAACTTTACACTCTTCCTGTTGTCACCTGAGAGATTTCTCTACCTGGAAGAAATAAGTTATCCCACCTTTTACTCTCAAGTTGGTTTTACTTCGAATTCCTTCTTAGAACTCACATACTTAAACTTGAAGGAGCGATGTAAACTGAAACTTTGGTTCCTCATAATTTTTCTTTTCTCCCAGTGAGATTTTTGACAGTTTTCCCCATTGCTGTTATCCATTATAGAAATTTAACTGCACTTTGAGGATATGTGATTTCAAAAACACTAACTAATTTTCTATCTGAAGGGAAGGGAAAAAAGCTAAAAGTAATGGCAAGGTCAAGTCTCATGTAGCCTAGAAGAGACAGATTTGTAAGCAAGCAAGAGACTAGGTGGTAACTTCATTTATGTACTTCAAACTGGAAACAAACTAAAGTGAAACGATTCTCGTTCAGATAGCTTCTAGAGGTAGCCAGCTTATTCATTAAAAAAACATATTGCTTAAAATAGTCACAAATTATCTTTTAAATTATTTTTCATCTAAAGATTTTTATTTAATCATCATCCAGAAAATATCTATTAAGTACTTAGTTGCTATAGAGGGTGTTGGTTAGATGTTAAAGGACAGCATCTTTTCTCCCAGGAGCTTACAAAAGAAAGGTGTCATAGAGCATCTTTTATATAAACTGCCAAATATTCAGACATAAAATATATCAGCTAATCAAATAACAAACATTCAACTTTTTAAAAATTCACCATAAAATCCAAACACCAATATTCTAATAATCTGGTTTGAACTACATTAATTCATAGTGGTGATTGTTCTTCCCGCATCTGACATCCACTAGCTAAGAATTTGTTGCAGGTCCTAAATATGAATATTAAAATCCTATGTGAAGAGACTTATGAAAAGTTTCATTTAAAATCACTTGGAGCTACTTTCTGAAAAACACAGGTTTGGGGTTGGGGGCAGGAGGGAGTGGGGAGTGGCAGCAGGCGAGGCTAATTCCTTTGAAACTCATTTTCTATGCACAGAAGACAGCTTCCTTGCCACAGCACTGACACACTCATCACTACAATACTTCCCATCAGTGCTGCTGGAGTCCAGTAACCACAACCCACATGTACAGGGAAACGTCTGGCAAAGACTGTGGGTGGATCTTAGCTCACAGCAAACTCAGTTTCAATGATATTCTTTGAAGTTTGGAACTCAGCACCAAGGCTGTTTGGGCTCCTACACACTATGTGGAAAGACAGCACATTCCACTCTGGCTAAAAGTCCAATGGGCAGCAGTATTTCAAGAAGAAGGTGCAAATGGTGGGTGAATGGCTCAGTGGAAACTGGCAGTCTTTTTGATATAATAACTGATGTTAAGAACTTTTCAGTAAACTCACAAATAAGGTGATGTTTATATAATGGCCAATGTTTTGCTGAAGAAATATCATGATATGAACTCTAATGTACCTTTGTCTTTCAGTAATTAACAGACAATTTTTTATCTATTTCAGTTTAAAATACATGATATTATGGGCTTTATAAAAATCTTTAACCAACTTAGAAATTACCCCAAACTCAATCAATCAGAACATCTGCCAAACTACGTTTGAGGTTCCTACCCAAGCTCCTCTTGCAAGTACCAACTCCCCCTCCCCCCGCCCCAGATAGTAGGGATCTTAGAGACGCAGCAAAGCTCTCCTTGATATTTTGATTTATTTTGAATTTGGTCATTAGTTCTATTGTAGGTATCATTCTTCTGGCCTCTGTGTACCTCCCCAGAGTAACCATGAGCCTGCCCCACGCCATTTCTCCATTGGAGCCCCATCTCATCTCCTCCAGACATTAGCACTGGGCCTCCTTATTGCTCCTTCAGCCTCATCAGCTTGGCTCCGCTGACAACTGGCCATTGTTCCCATGTATGTTTACAGTTCACTTCTCAAGAAAACTTTCCTGATCCCACACACTAACTTAGGTCTCCCTGGCAGTCTTCCAGAGCACCCTAATATAACCTCTGGGTTTCTATGGAAATACTCACGCTGCTTTTCTATATGTATTGTATGCTGCCTTCCCTGCCAAACTGTAATCTCCATGACTGGTGTGGCCTGATCTTCACCAGATCTTCATGGAGCATATGGAAGACAATAGATTTAGGGAGTGTAGTTGTGTGTGGTGTGAGCGTGTGAGTGGTTGAAGATTTGGCACTGCATCAGATTAAATTAGTAAATTAAGAGCAAATCAGTTCATTGTGCCCAGTATGCTCACATTTCTGCCACTACGCTAATGGTGAGTGAAAACTAAGGACTATTACCCTCATGGGGGGTTATTAGAACATCAAACTATTTAAGCCTGGCAAAGAAAAGTATGATGCATTTTCTCATTTATGCCCCCATGAATAATACATTTTATTAGTTCCTTTCCATCTTTAACTGTAAAATAGGCCTTAAAGCTCAAATGAGAGAGTACTGTCACGAACAGTATATGAAATATGGAACAGCAGCATTAGCATTACCATAACTACAACTCATATTTAGAGATAATTCATGAGCATTAACTAGGTAGCATACTTTAACTATGACATGTATATATGCAAAATAAATGTCTTTCTTATTTATTGTGTTGGAGTTTATGGGAAATGATATAAAGAATATTAGAATATATGTTAATTAATAAAGGAGATAGTTTAGATCATATTACATGGTATATTTAATATTGGTAATGATTGCAAATATTGTAACAATGTATTAAATGCTTACAATCATTATTTAAGTAGGCAATAGGAATTTTGAAGAGGCAAATAATTTCCCAATAGTTGGGAAACATTAGTTGACCAATATTTTTAAGTATTAATCAATTAGGAGTACACAGGAGCTCTAATTTGAGAATCTGAGGGAATACTGTGGACTTATACATCTCTATTCTTCAAGAGACAAGTTTCTAGTAACTACTAAGACATAATGCTTCAGGTAAGTTAGTACAATATATTAAAATTTCAGTACAGGTTCACTAATAACAAAGGAAATAGAAATAAGTAGTTTGAGGTAATGTTAACGGGATTTTTTATTGTAAATGTGAAGATGCGGATATACCGGGGGTGGCAAAAGTAGATTTACAGTTGTGAGTATGTGAAACAGATTATTCTTGTATTATTATTTACTAGAGACCTGTTGCAGGAAGATTCCTACAAGAATAGAGCTTCCTGCGGCCTGAGCAAAGCTCCCTCCCTTCTCTGCTGCCTTGCTCCCTTTTCCACTACCTTGCTCTCTCCCACCTCTGCTGCCTTGCTCCTGTCTGCACTGCCTCACTACCTTCTCTGCTGCCTCCCTTCCTCTCATCTCTTCTGCCTTACTTCCTCCTGGTTCCTCTGCCTTGCTCCCTCCCTTGTCCCCCGCCCCACTTGCTTACTTCACAGCTTTGCTCCCTTCTGTAGTGCTTGGCTTCCTTCTATGCCATCTTCTGTGAGCAGATATGCAAAATAACCACCATCTTGGCTGGGTTAATTTGCATACTCGCTCTGTGGCTTGTGGGCATGGCTTGTGGATGTAGCAAAGGTACAGTCAATTTGCATATAACACTTTTATTAGATAGGATATGCTAGCGGCCTGGTGCACAAAATTCATGCACTGGGGAGGGGTCCTTCAGCCCAGCCTGCCATCTCTCACATACTGGGAGCCTTCTGGGGCTGTCTTACTGATGACTTAGGCCCACTCCCCATTGGGAGTGGACCTAAGCTCCAGTCTGGCCTCCATTTGTGGGAGGCGACCAGGCTGATCAGGGAAAGGTGCCAGTCCCATCACCCTACTGCTGCAGCCACTGCCAGTCATTGCAGCTGCCAAGGTGTTTTCATCAACACAGACTCCAGTACCTTCACCATGAAAAAAATGATAACTTCCTTTTGCATTTTTAAGATGTGTCTTTCATAGGATATGACATTTCTTTCTTTATTTTTCCTTTTATCCGTACCTGAGGATATGTTTCCATTGATTTTGCTCCCTTTTCTTCTGATTCCAGGCTCGGCCTTTGCCTAAGTCTAAAGTTTCTGCCCCAGGATTTAGGTTTGGGAAGGGGTTCCCCCTGCCTGGCACCTCCAATTGTAGGCTCAGCCCCTTCTCAAGCCTCAAGCCTCCGCCCAGGCTTTAGGCTTGGGAAGAGGTTCCTCCCTGCCCCCACCAGCACCTCCAATCACAGGCTTGGCCCTTTCCCAAGCCTAAAGCTTCTGCCCTAGGCTTTAGGGAAGGGGTTCCCCTCCCTGGCACCTCTGATTGCAGGCTAAGCCCCTTCCCAAGCCTAAAGCCTCCGCCCCAGGCTTTAGTATTGGGAAGGGGTTCCCCACCACCCCTGGGCTCAACCCCTTCCCCTCTGATGGCTGACTGAGAGTGACCTGGGTGCCAAGGAGATTCCTGGGACCCAAGTATGTATGCAAATTAACCCCATCTTTGTTGGGTTAATTTGCATACTCACTCTGATTGGCTGTGGGCATAGCAGAGGTAAATTGAAACATGGTCAATTTACATGTTTCTCTATTATTAGGTAAGATTGTTGTGTTATATATTTTCCCATCGAAACAACTGTAAACCTATTTTTGCGCACCATGTATAATCTAGAGAACTACATCTAATGAATTCAAAATGAGTCTCCTCTGGCTAACTAGCAAACAGTGTAGCATAAAATCACCTTTCACTCTACCCACTTTTTCTGTTTTGGCAGATTCACTTCAATGAGGCATTATGGGAGAGTCTTAAGTTATTTTTACAATATTCATGAGGTCTCCAAAGGGAACATTTTAAAAGATAAACAGAAATATCATAGGTAAATAAAATAAATAAAAGGGGCAATCCACAGGAAAATTTTAATTATTTACTGTGGCATTACTTGTATTCATATATCTTATCCTTTGAGAGGCCGCTTACTGAAATACACTGAATTAGAAGAAACAATAACAAATTTTTTACTAGCATTTCCATGGAGTATGAGCTCCATGTGGCCAGGAGCCAAAGAATCTGGTTTATATTTTAATTCTGAGGACCCAAAACATTGCCTGGCACATAGTATATGCTTAATAATATGAATGAATGAAAGACTTTCTTAGCGTTTATTAATATGCTTTTCCCCTACTACCTTTCTACATGATATATCATTTCCATATTAACATATGATCTCAGTCTCTAATATACTTATACCTGCTCTCTCTCTTAGTTACCTTCTTTATCTTGTGTATAATGTTCCTTATACTCCTGTGCATTAGAATTTTCTATTTCAAATTTATTTATCCTTCATAATTCCTTCTTCTTATTTCTTTTTATGTGCCTTTGGCCATTATCTCATCTGTTCTGGGACAATACTGCCAAGTTGATCCCAAATCTTAGAACTAGATTATACCTAGAATAAAAATTAACAGTGCACTTCTTCAATAAATGAGACCTGAGACCAGTAGAACAAATGATTTGTGCCATTTGTGTTTGAGTAGTTTTGGAAATACTCAAACTTTAAGCAAGGCAACCTGGATATAATTTCAGGAAAATCATGACCAAAGTTATATCATAGCTAAGTTCATTATTCTCTTCCAGAAGAAAAAAAAAATGAGTGCATGGTTTGTACATAGTCTGGAAAAGAGGGACACAATGAAGAATGTGGCATGTTTTACCAGCAATCCCCAGAGTATGACAACGGACCTGAAGAATGGTCATATTACAATCACTAAAGAAGTGAAGCCTGTGTATGGTAACAGGTTAATCATAAGCTCTTGCTACAGCCTAGATGCTTTGAGAACAGGAAGGAGGTTCCTGGCTACAAGGAAAAGAACTCCCCCTGGAAGTATAAAGTTGTCATTTTGGCCAAAATTCTTTGGATGAGTTTGTTTGGTCTGAGTCAAATTACAAAACTTCAATATATTCCGAGTTTACCAAAAACATTTAGTTTCTTAATCTACAAAGCTAAGCTCAATACCCTAAATCCGTGGTCAGCAAACTGCAGCTCGCGAGCCAAATGTGGCTCTTTGGCCCCTTGAGGGTGGCTCTTCCACAAAATACCACGGCCTGGGTGAGTCTATTTTGCAGAAGTGGCATTAGAAGAAGTTTAAGTTTAAAAAATTTGGCTCTCAAAAGAAATTTCAATCATTGTACTGTTGATATTTGGCTCTGTTGACTAATGAGTTTGCCAACCACTGCCCTAATCCATAGTTCAGAAAGAAAAACGCCCTGGCCTGAGCAGTCAGTAGCCTTCACTGGATACCACCTCTATCGAGCCTGTCTTCCTTTCTCATTCTCATATGAACTGCATGTAATTTCATAACGTTTTCCATATCTATTGCTACTTTTCTTCTGGCAATTACACAATGTACCTTTGTGAGTACATGATTACAGGAAATGGAGTTAAGTGATACAAGCATTTTGTTGTCGGTGAGACAATTAGACATTTGTTACAGCAAAGACACAATTCTGTAGCCCCAACACGCAATCTTATGGGTGTGACTCTAACTTTCATCAAAAACAAAAATTTTGGACAATGTCTTGACAAGTTGTTTGGGGTATAAACATAGGGAACAGTTTATTAAGGAAGGTATTAAGAAAAATAAAAGTTTTCAAACCTGGGACTGATATCTTCCCCACAGTTGGATGTTCCATTTCCATAATGAGGCCATTGTGTAATACCTTAAAATGTAAAAAGAGAAAAAAAAATAATTACAAATGAAATTATCTTTAATCTCAATGTATATAGAAAGCCACCAATTCAGTCGATTGACGAAAGGTATTAGAAAAGAGAGATGCTTGAAATTTTGTTTGAAAGTAAATATTTGATACATAAATAATGTTTCTATTGCATATTTTGCCAAGTGATGCTAAAAAAAAATAAGATTCAAAGTCTTCCCACACTTAAAAATAGTATTTGCTCCTAAATATAGGGCATGATCTTCTCTCCCTTTCATCTAGGTATGATCCTCTAAATAGTAAAGCTTCCCCTCTTCCTGCACTGCTTCATAGCAGAATTTGGCCAAGGTCAACTCCAGGACAGGCCGGAAGCAGCAGGCCTGGAACAGAGGAGCCCCCCTGGGGTGGCACATATGTTCCTGGCAATTTATTTGGTGGAAGGTATGAGGAGTCAGGGCAATTTGAAAGGTGAATCAGAGTATCCAGAGGCCCAGTGACTTCTGAAAGTGGACAGATTATGGGTTGCTGTGACAAGCAATGAACACAGCCAGCTGACAAGGGAGCCCAGAGTAGGCCAGATCAGAGGCCTGAGCAAGAGATTGAAACCAGAGATGTTTCCAGTGATAGTGACACCTTCATCATAAGACTGAGATTCATAACTCTTCATAACTAGGAATCCACTCTCCTGTAGTCAGTTTGGGGCAGGTGAGGGAGAGAAGAGACAACTGAAAAAATAAATAAATAAAAGCCAGAGACCTCACCTTAAAGGGCCAATTAGATTCTCATGCTCTGGGACCAAGAGGGATATTTATCAGTATCCCATCAAGAACACAAGGTGACTTGGTCTCAGGGTTAAGGTTCAGTTGTCATCTAACAGGGACCATGGAACAGTGCCCACCCAGCAGAAATCTGACTTGATGCTGAATTGTTTGACTACTGAACCAGAGCTACAGAGGCTGCCGTTCTTTCCTCTGTGGTGTGCAGGAAAACAAAATCTGCCAGGATCAGGTGCCCTCCCACTGTAGGAAGAGGATAAGTTTGAGGACATAGATTGTGATTCTAAATGTAAAAGTGGAGTTACTAGAGGCAAAATGTTCTATCATCCCACAAATTAAAATGCTATAAAATTATTTTCTTTTTTGTGTGTTTTTTTCTTAACAACTGGAGGCTATCTGGCTATACTGTCTTAGGAATACCTAAAAATTCAATTTGCTGTTACTATTGCTGCATCTTTAGGGAAACAGATATGAGTGGCCATCACTGTGTTTCACCTGCACTATCTACCAAGTGGAGACCACTTTCTTCCTGTTTTGTACATGGACCTAAGGGACAGACATAGTTCAGTGACACAGTAAACTAATGGACCCCAACATCATGCTAACTGAAGCAGAGCTACTCAAATCCTTGGCACATAGAAAAATGGCAAGTTATAATGCTTTGGAGAGGATTATATAGGAATGTGGATATTCCTATATAATTCTCTCCCAAGCAAAAGAACATGCAATGTGTAAACTAGTAAAAATGTTTTCTCGCTTGGGAAACTCAGAAAAAGAGGTCAAATATCTTGTTTATTTGTTTGTTTGTTTTTTAGCCATTTCTATTAAGGTTTTTTGGTCCCATTATGGAATAATACCTTCCAACCCTCTACAAAAAAAAGATAACTCATGGGTGATTTTTTTAAGTTTAGAACTATAACTCTGCAATGGCTATCCACGCTCCCACCACTTTTTTTGGGGGGTCGGGGGATAGGAGTGGGGTGTGGTCACCACTTTTGGGGCAACATGGCAATATGCTCTTTAAACAACAACCATATCAGCCCCTCCACCCCCTCATTGAGGGTGATGCCACACCATATGGAGATCCTTTCTAGGGATGCCTTGCCTCTTTTTTGGAGTCACCAGCTTTGCACCCAGGAGCTGGCCAGAGAAAAAGCTTGTCAGTGTTAGAACTGTGCTATAATTTAATTCTGGTGTGGCTCGTTCTCAGCACCCGCCCAGCACAACCTCCTCCTGTGTGGGGGTGGGGGCTAAATGCCAACTCGAGGTGCTAAATCTCAGTTCTACTGAGGACAGGAACAAAAATACTGAGCTAAATTTCACTCGAAACAATTATTCGCACACTGAATCATTCTTCTCGTATCTCTGTTGCCCTCCTGACTACCTCTCTGTAATAACACTGCACTGCTACTCACAAAAGACAAAAGTGAGTGTTCTCAGCTAAATATAACTTAACTGATAGTGTTGAAATTAATTAACGCTGAATTATAATTATGTAGCAAACGATAAGTGTCAAACGTGAAAGGGTAGTTGGTAAAGGTCAAGGGACATATGTCAAAGTTTTGTAGAAGCAAAAGCTAGCAGTTGATGGAAGTTTTTCACAGAAGGAGCTTAAGAAGTCCTCCAGCCCTACCCCCATTGCTGTCTACATACACCATTCCCAATAAGAAACTTTGTTTCTAACCTTATTAATTCCTTTGCCTTGAAAAGCATCCTGTTTTAAGCAGAAATATAAATTTTTCTGCTGTCTGGCAAAGAAAGCTAACTGCAGTTTCTCATTTGCTGTAGCCCCCGTGCAGTTATGAGGCAAAGGGGAACATTTGAGCCCCGTCTTCAGTAAGACCTGCCATGGTTGCCACCCACCTTTTTATGTCAAGTCTGAAGTCTATAGAATTCCGTAGGCTTTCTTCATGAATCAGGTCAGGTGACCTCAGAGAACAGTTGAGGCTGTGGTAGTGCTGTCCCTGGAAACCCTGCCTAAGCACTTGAAATCTTGGAAAACTCTCCAGCCCTGTTTGTGGGGCAAGTCCTGCTCTGCTTAGTAACATATTCGAGGATCTCAGAGAGCAGACAGTCTGCCTGAATTTTAACATAAATCTACCCTGCTACACTTCAGGCGTATTGTCTCATCTTGGCTTCACTGAAAATGGAGAAACTGCCGTGAACTGACATTTGTATAAAATTTCTGTGGGAATGGTTACTTAAATGTTTTCTTTTCTTTTTGTACCCAGGCTCAACACCCCAGTCTCTATTACTTTAAACCTAGAAATTTACATTTAATAGTGTTTCATTTGCTGACACTAACAGTGGAACAGGAACGTTGGCTTAGTGACCATCAACTACCATTTTCCTATAGGGAGAATTTCATGCCTAGAACCTCAGTCAGGCCATTCAGGATATTCTTCATCACATATTTAGTTATTTTAAATAAGGCACGGACCTTATTTTTGTAGTGAATTCTGTCCTTTATTTTATTTTATCCTCCCTAAATCTTTCCTGGTTTGGTAGCTTTTCTTAATTTCATTTCTTCTTGAAATTTCAAAAGCATTTTCTTGACAAGAATAGAATTGTAGTCAGTGCACCAACATCTTTAGCAAAGTATCAGGCCTATTTAAAATAAGGCCTCTCTTTCTTCTTCAAGAGTTTTACAGATTGACAGCTTAATGAAAGAGTCAAATGGTAATGTATTAATGATGAGGGAGGGAGGAGTAAAATGTATACCTTAAAGTTACGTGGGAAATAAAAGTTTAAGTGAAAGTAAGACAGTCCTTTCATAAAGTCCTATGGCAGGAATGGCAAGGGGGGAAAAGTCTATAATATAGCACTAGCAAGAAAAAACTGTAAAACAAATCAAATAAAAATACCCACTTTATAGGCAGTGAAAATCTACACAGAAAGCAAGAGATCTGGGTCAAGCACAGAAGTAGGAAAGCATATTCAAATGAAAAGAGACTGCTAGGGCACTGGCATTAAATTTTTAGGAGCACAAATACTAGTAGAATATTATAAATTAACTATTATTATAAGAACTATTAATCATGCTCTGTTAACTGTGAATGTTCTGTTCTGATTAGAGAAAGTATATCCTAACCTCACTAAGAGTTGTATGCCCTGGGACCTAGAAGCTAACATCGAAATGCAGTCCATCCTCCTTTCCTGAGAATTGCCTACCATTATGGAAAGATTTATAAGGTCATGGCAGCTAATCATGGAAGCATCAGTTCTTTACAGCCTCTATTACCTGTAATCCTGGGGGTCTCAGGGCACCCACTATCTGTGACACCCCCCTCCCACCTCATGCATGACTTGTAACCTGTAATGATTATCCTACACCCACTTTCTCATACCTGTAATTCCTATTTCCCCACATAATCTTGCCCTTCTACCCAATATAAGCAGTTAGTTTATGGTAGGTGGAGAGCAGATTTTTGTAGATGACCTGCTTCTCTCCCAATCTGCCGGCATTATTGGACTATACATTCATATATGACTCATCCCTGTCTCTGCTTAATTGGCTGAAGTAGTGACAGGCAGCCCAGACCCCTGGGTTGTCTGATTACAAAATGACATACAAATGATACATGTAAAGAGCATGTCAAAGCATGATGTATATAACACATAGACACAGACAACAATGTGGTGATAGCCAGAGGGAAAGGGGGTGGGGAAGGTGGATGAGGGCAAAGGGAGGATAAATGGGGATAGAAAGGGCCTTTGCTTTGGGCAAATGATGTTTTGTTGACTTGTACACTTGAAACTTGTACGATTTCATGAACCAATATCACCACGATAAATTCAATTTTAAAAATCAATGGAATACCATCAATAATTTTAACAATACACAAGAAAACTGATTTATCTATTCACTATGGATAGAGACATGATCTACTCATTGAGTGTAACAGACATCATAGAGTACCTATATTCTAGACAATGTGAAAGGGCTAATGATAAAAAGACAAATAAATGTCATCAAAGTGCATATGATTAGAAGAAAGAGTAGGACTAAGAGACCTAAGTCAATTTGTAAGACATAATTTAAACTCCACAATGTCCAATAAGAAACAAGTAAGTAACTCTGCCTCTCTCCTAAGGAACCTGAAGGAGGCAAGTAAAAGTCTTAGGATAAAAATGATGTTGAAATACAACATTAAGGTTAATAATTACAGTGATGAACAAGATAATAGCAGCTATTGCTTACCAGAACTCCTCAAGGTCAAGCATTGAGTTAGGAGCTCAGCAGGGATGGGGAACTTTTTTCCTATCAAGGACCATTTGGATATTTACAAAGCATCCACAGGTCATACAAAATTATCAATTTTAAAATTAGCCTTCTCCATTTGGTCAAACAGTTCATTAACTCACCCCTAATGTCTTGGGAGGGCCAGACCAAATGGTTTTGAGGGCTTTATAAGGCCTGAAGCCAGAAGTTCCCACCTTGGGGAGTTGTCCCCATTTAACCCCCTCATTAGCTAAACTAGGTAAGAATTACTATCATCTGCATTTCTACTGATAAAGTGGTGGAAGCCTAAAGAGGCCAAGTACTTGCCCAGGGTTTAACAATTAATGAGTGGCTGCCAGGTTCCTGACATTGAAAAGAAAAGACAAACAAGCGTAATTTGATTTACCGTTAACTCAACTAGCTGATGTGGTCAGTTTTGTAAAACAAATCAGCCAATTCATGGAGGAAAGAAAATCAGCCAAACGAATTGCTTATACCGCAGGTCATTATGAGACCCAATTCGTTAATAAACTGAACTGCTCCCTCATAGGTAGTCAAGGAAATTCTGGCTACTATAGACACAAAGGATGTGAAAGATAAAGAATTTGGGCCCTGCCAGGCTTAAATTTAGAGGGGACAGATCCAATGGGTGACCTTGGGCAAGGCAGTTAAGTATATGAGGCTCAGAACCCTCATCAGTAAAAAGGGAGTAAGAATATCTTTCTTAGGAGTTTCCAAGGGTTAAGTGAGATGATGAGAGCAAAGCACTGAGCACAGTGAATGACAATTGTTTCACCACTCTCCACAAACTAGGTTCAAATTCTGGCTCCACCAAGTTCCACTTGTGTGAATATGGGGCACATTCATTCATGCAACAAACATATGTAAATGTATCAATAGTAATGATTGATATCAATATATCATAAAGAGCTAATATGCAAATGGTCATCACACCTTCATGACATCACAATCCATCACCAGGAGGCTGTGTGCACAGTGGGTGCACACGGGTGGGCAGGGCTGTGTGCACAGCAAGGCACGCTGGGTGGGAGGGGACTGGACAATGCTTGTGTGGTGGGGAGGCAGGTCCTGGCAGCTCCACGCAGCAACGCGGAGGTGGGGCCTGGTGGCTTCATCTGGGAGGCCTGGGGGTCCTCTGGCTCTGTGGGATGCGGAGGCAGGTCCCCAAGCTCTGGAGTACCTCTTTGGAGAAATCCATCAAGGAGCCCCAGATGAGTGAGCCGGGGCTACCTTTTTGGGGTGATTGGTCATGGGGATCCCACACTGTGAGAGGGCACAACCAGGCTGGCGGACACCACCCCCTATCAAGTGCACAAGTTTCATGCACTGAACCTCTAGTTAATAATAAGTATCAATTGTTATTAGTGCAAAGCACTGTTAACTGCTGAGGAAAAACTGAGTCACAGAACAAGCAAGGACCTTGCCTTCAAGATCCTGTGAGGGAGACTTCTGAATTGATTACTATCCATAGGTCTGTTACTGTTACATAACAGGTGTTTAATTCTGTGCTATATCCCCAGTGCCTTGAACATTATTTGGCACTATCCGGTAGATGCTCAATAATATTTTTTTGAATTTATTGAATTAAATGTATTTATTTATCTATAAAATTTAATTCACTAAGTAGAAAGTGGCTCCTTTCTACTTAGTGGAGGGGGGGTGATTGGAGAGTCTTCTCCATTTTACCTTTTTATTTATTTTTCAATTACAATTTACATTTAATATTATTCTGTATTTCTCGCTTTATGATGCTTTGATAAACATTTTTAATTTTAGCATTCTCAAATGTATTGAAATTTTCCTTTATGTCTGCACTTTTTTAAAAAGTATGTTTTTACTGATTTCAGAGAGAGGAAGGAAGGAAAAAGAGAAGAGAGAGGAAGAGAAAGTGGTAGAAATATCAATAATGAGAGAGAATAATTGATCAGCTGCCTCCTGAATGCCCCCTACTGTGGAATGAGCCCACAACCCAGGCCTGTGCTCTGACCAGAAATTAAACTATGACCTGCTGGTTCATAGGTAGACACTCAACCACTTTACCACACTGGCTGAGCCTTTATGGTTATACTTTTTATGACATATTTTAAAATGTCTTCCTGTGTAGGTGATAAAGATATCTTCCTAAATCATCCTGTAATGATTTTGACATTGGCCAGTCTATAAATATAAAAAGCTAATATGCTAAGTGTCCAATTGTCCAGGAAATGATGTCACATAGCAATGCTGAGCTTCCTCTCCTTAGAGATTAGCCTCCTTGCAGTTCTTCAGCCCAGGAACATGACTTGATTTATAGCCAGGTGGAAACACTTTACACTGTAATCAAATATCTGTGAAGCATTTTCTGGTACCTCATCTCATTTGATTCTCACAGAAGTCCTGGAAGCAAGTAGACAGGAGACTCAGTGGAATCCTATTTATTTATCATTAGCTGGAAAATGCAGATTTAGAAAGCTTAGAAACTTGACCAGACAGAAAAGAAGTAAGAAATGATGGAACTTGAAAATTACTTTCTCACTGCACAGAATATAGTCAAACACTGAACACTGCTGCAGTGAAATATTTTACCTTTTGTTCTCCCTGTGTGGTCTACAATAATAATCTGTTTCGTTGTTGATATTTACTGCTGTGTTGCTGACAATTGCCTGAAAGAGAAGTTGGGGTGCTTCACTGGGCTGGAAAAAGTTTAGCTACATCAGAAAGCAGGTCTAACTAAACAAGTTTATTCTATATCTATAAAAGGTTAAGTTGACTTGCAAATGTGCAGTGTATATATCAATTTCTCACTGGCACCAATCACACGCATTAGTTTTGATCTGTCATTGTCGATCATGAATTTGGTTTGATACTTCTATTATAAATTTTTCTTCTAATTAATTTTCTTTCAATGTGCATGAACTCATGCACCAGGCCACTAGTTTATAATAAAAGCTCACAGCAAGTTTGGAATTAGAGGAATTACTCTAAAGATATCATCATACTTAATGGTGAAATACCATTAAGAATGCTTTTGCTTTAAGGTTGAAAACAAGGCAAGCATGTCTGCTTTCACTACTTTTTAAAATATATACTTTTATTGATTTTAGGGAGGAAAGGAGAGGGAGTGAGATATTGTAACATCAACAATGAGAGAGATGATTGGCTGTCTTCTGCTCACCCCACACTGGGGATTGAGCCCACCACCAGGACCTATGCTCTGACCAGGAATTGAACCCATGACCTCTTAGTTCCTCGGTGAATGCTCAACTGCTTTCACTACTCTTACTTAACATATTACTAGAAGTTTTAGCCATTGACATATTGAGAAATAAAGATGTAATTTGCATAAAGGCATATGGGAAGGGTTGAAATAAAATAATAAATAAAAAAGAAATATAATGAATTAAAGGAAGAAAATTTTAAAGGGAGAAATCATACAGATCAATATGACTGACTGCATGAAAATACTCCTAGAACTAATGAATTTGCAAGGTTAAAGGTGCAAGATCAACACACAAACATCAGTCACATTTATTTACCAACAATGAGCATAAATAAGGAACCCAAAATTAAAACACAATATCATTAACAATCACTCCAAAAAAAGAGAGAAATACTTAGATATACACTTGACAATATGTGTACAGACTCTGTATATTGGAAATTACAAATGCTGATGAAAGCAATCGAAAGGACCTAAGTAAATGAAGAAGCATACCATGTTCTTAGTTTTGAAGAGTCAACATCATTTATCAATAGCTTTCATATAATTATTACCAAAATCCTAGAAATGGTTTATGTAGGCATAGAAAATGCTTATTACAATGTACATGGAAAGACATGGGTGTCAGTATAGCTTAAACAATCTTGAAAATAAGAATAAAGTGAAAGGGAATCTGTCTGATGTTAAAATATACTATATAGCTGCTAAGAGAGGTATTGACAAAGGCTTGGCCACATAGATCAGTGGAACAGAATAGAGAACTCAGAATATATCCACACAAATATGCCCAAATGATTGCTGACAAAGGTGTAACTGCAGTTGAGAAAGGATAGCTTGTTCAACAAATGGTACTGGAACAATTGTGGGGGGAAAAATCCTCTACCTAAATTACATATCCTGTACAAAAATTAACTTAAAATGGACCATGGATGTTAATGTATAAATTTAAAATGACAAAATCCTAGGAACAATCTTGGAGATTGTTCTGTAAAAGCTCGTGTTAAGAAGATGACAAAGCTACAAATTAGAAGAAATATTTGCAGGCAATATCTGACAAGGGACTAGTATCCAGCATATATGTAAGAAGTCTTACAATTAAACAGTGAAAACATAAGTAAAAAACAGGCAAAAGGCATAGATGTCTCATCAAAGAAGATATAGAGATTGCAAATAAGCACATGAAAAAGTGATCAATATCAATAACCTCTAGGAAGATGCAAATTAAAACCATAACAAGATATTAGTGTCAGAATGGCTAAATTTTTTTAAGTGACATAAAATACTGGCAAATAGAAACTGAATCACTCATTCATTTCTAGTTAGAATGGAAAGTGATGCAGATAGTCTGGAAAAGTTTGGAGTTTCTTAAAAACCAAACCAAACAAACAAAAAAAATCAACTGAACATACAACTGCATACATTTCAGGAGTTGCACTCCTGAGACTTTATTCCATAAATCAAAATTTATGTTTATACAAAAACCTGCACTGGATGTTCATAGCAGTTTATTTGTATGTAATAGCTCTAAATTGGAAACAACACAGATATCCAGAGGCTCACCCCAATTACAGCAACCGGCACCCCTACTTGGTCTGGCGTCCTGATCACCTGCTCCACCATCCCACTGCCACCAATACCCACCATGTTTCATGCTCTGCCACCTGCTGCTGATACCTGCTTTGTATCATTTTCCAACTGTCGTACATACATATTATGGAATACCCCTGAGTAATAACAAGACACAAACTATTGATTCATGCAACAACTTGGATGAATCTTGAGATATTTATGGGGGCGGGGGGCAAGCCAATTACAAAAGGTTACACAGTGTATGTTTTCACTTAATAGCATTCATTTTTTAAAAAGAACTTTAAACTTTAATTTCAATTACAGTTTAGGCAATATTATTTTGTATTAGTTTCAGGTGTAGAGCATACAAGTTATGCAATCAGATACTTTACGAAGTGATCCCCCTATATTTCCAATATCCACTAAGCACTGTACCTAATTATTACAATACTAGGGGTCCAGTGCACAAATTCGTGCACCTTTGAAAGGAACTGTGGGTCGTGAGACTGCAGTGGGCACAAGGGCAAGCCTCTGCCCATCCTCCATGTCCTCACCCATCCCGCCCAGTTCCATGCCTAATGGCAGCCCCGCTACATCTGCTGCTGTTCCCACCCACTGATGGTGCAGGCCCCACTCGCACCTGCTAATGGAATGGAGTGATGGGGGTTAGTGTCAGCAGTGGCTGCAAGCCAGGCCAGCTCCATCAGTGGGTGCAAGTGGCAGCTACTGCCTCAATCACCCCTCAGGAGGAGGGGAGGTGGAGAAGCCCTCAAGGGTTATTAGGACCAGAAGCACCTGCTTACACCTGCTGACAGCTCCAAACTATCAGGACCAGCACTGGGCACCGGCAGGAGGTAAAAGCAGCAGCTCCAGTACTGACAGCAGGTGCAAGCACTGGGTGGGACCATGTGGTACAGGAGCAAAGAATTTTCAGTAACCACCAGAGGCTCACCCCAATTACAGCAACTGGCACCCCAACTTGGTCTGGCGTCCTGATCACCTGCTCCACCATCCCACTGCCACCAATACCCACCATGTTTCATGCTCTGCCACCTGCTGCTGATACCTGCTTTGTTCTGCGTGTGCCCCCTGGTGGTCAGTGCATGTCATAGTGACAGGTTGTTCGGTTGTTCCACCATTCTGTCTATTTCCATATTAGAGTTTTATATATATTGATGGTTTGTTGACCATTTTCCTTGTGTGGCACTTTACATCCCCAAATTATACATATTACTTTTGAAACTATCAATTTGTACTTCTTAATCCCTTCATATTTTCCATCCAGGTCCCCTAACCTCCTCACCTCTGACAACCGTTACTTTGTTCTCTGTATCTAAGTCTGTTTAAATTTTGTTTGTTAATTTAGTTTTTCTCTAGATTCCACATGTAAGTAAAATCGTATGGTATTTGTCTCTCTCTGACTGACCTATTTCACTTAGCACAGTGGTCAGCAAACTCACTAGTCAACAGAGCCAAATATCAAGAGTACAACAATTGAAATTTATTTTGAGAGCCAAATTTTTAAAACTTAAACTTCTTCTAATGCCACTTCTTCAAAATAGACTCATCCAGGCCATGGTATTTTGTGGAAGAGCCACACTCAAGAGGCCAAAGAGCTGCCATGATTTGCCAACCACTGCCTTAGCATATACCCTCTAGGTCAGTGGTTCTCAACCTTCCTAATGCCACGACCCTTTAATACAGTTCCTCATGTTGTGGTGACTCCCAACCATAAAATTATTTTTGTTGCTACTTCATAACTGTAATTTTGCTACTGTTATGAATCGTAATGTAAATATCTGTGCTTTCCGATGATCTTAGGCAAACTTTGTGAAAGGGTTGTGCGACCTCCAAAGGGGTCACAACTCACAGGTCCATCTGTGCTGTCACAAATGGTAAGATTACATTTTTTTTTATGGCTGAGTTATATTCCATTGTATATATGTATGACCATTTTTTTATCCAGTCATCTCTTGATGGGCACTTGGGTTACTTCCCTATCTTGGCTATCCTATATAATAAAAGTAATATGCAAATTGACCATCACTCCAACACACAAGATGGCTTCCCCCATGTGGTCAAAGGTGGCTGCCCCCATATGGACACAAGATGGTCACCACAAGATGGCCAGCAAGGGACGGCAGTTAAGAGGGACCAGGCCTGCAAGGGAGGGCAGTAGGGGGCAATTAAACCTGCAGGGGAGGGCAGTTAGGGGTGACCAGGCTGGCAGAGGAGGAAAGTTGGGGGTGACAGGGCCAGTTGGGGAGGGGGTGCAGGCATGCATGGGAGAGCTGTTTGGTGGGATCAGGCCTGCAGGGGAGAGCAGTTGAAGGTGATCAAGCCTGCAGGGGAAGGCAGTTAGGGGTGACCAGTCCAGCAGAGAGGGAAATTGAGGGCGACCAGGCCTGCAGGAAAGGGCAGTTGTGGGGGGACCCATGCCTGCAGGGGAGAGCAGTTGGGGAGACACAGCCTGCAGGAAAGGGCAATTAGGGGTGACCAGGCCTGCAGAAGAGGCCAGTTAAGGGCAATCAGGCTGTCAGGGGAGCAGTTAGGCATCAATCAGGCTGGCAGAGGAGTGGTTAGGGGGTGATCAGGCTGGCAGGCAGAAACAGTTAGGGGCAATCAGGAAGGCAGGCAGACAAGCAGTTGGGAGCCAGCAGTCCTGGATTATGAAAAGGGATGTCCCAGTTTGAAGAGCGTGCAGGCTGGGCTGAGGGACAATGCCCTCCCCATGCACGAACTTCGTGCACCGGGACTCTAGTTATAAATAATGCTGCAATGAACATAGGAGTGCATATATTCTTTTGAATTAGCATTTTGTGTTCCTTCAGACATAAACCCAGAAGTGCAATCACTGGGACATAAGACAGTTTTATTTTATTTTTATTTTTTGAGGACCATCCAGTTTTTCTTAAGTGGCTGCACTAAAATGCATTCCCATCAACAGTGCACAAGGGTTCCCTTTTCTCCTCATCTTCACCAACACTTGTGTTTGCTGATTTATTGATGATGACCATTCTAACAGGTGTGAGGTGATACCTCATTGTGGTTTTAATTTGTATTACTCTGACGAATAGAGATGCTGACCATCTTTTTCATATGTCTATTGGCCATCTACATAGAGTGGCCAGATTATTATGATCTCTGATCTTTTGATTGGCCAGATTATTATGCATTCAGAGATCATAATAATCTGGCCACTCAGTGTACATGTCCTCTCTGAAGAGGTGTCTATTCAATCCTTTACCCATTTTTTAACTGAACAGATTGATTTTTTTTTATGTTGAGTTTTATTAGTTCTTTATAATTCTTTATATGAACCTGTTATTGGATGTATCATTGGCGAACATGTCCTCCCATTCAGTAGGTTGTCTTTTTTTATTCATGGTTTCCTTTGCTAAGCAAAAAAATATTTTTAGTTAATATAGTCACATTTGTTTATTTTTTCTTTTTTTTTCCTTTGCCTGAGGAGAAAAAAAAATATTGCTAAGATAAATGTCAAAGTTTTTATAGCCTATGTTTTTGTCTAGAGATTTTATGGTTATGAGTGTTATATTTAAGTCTTTAATCCCTTATTAGTTTATTCATTTATATGGCATAAGAAGGTTTCATTTTTTGCATATATCTATCCAATCTTCCCAACACTATTTATTGAATTAGCTGTCTTTACTCCATTGTATATTCTTACCTCCTCTGTCAAATATTTATTGACCACATAGGCTTGGGTTGATTTGTGGGGGCTCTATTCTGTTAGGGTAGTATGGACACTTTAATTATGTTAACCCTTCCTATCCATGAACACAGTATATGCTTCCATTTCTTTGCTGTTGGTGGTGGTTTTTTGGCTTTTTTTTTATTGTTTTTTTTATTTATTTCTTTGGTGTTTTATAATTATCCAAGAACAGTTGTTTTATCCCGTGGATCAAATTTATTCTAAGATGTGTTTTTTTAATAAAATTGTGGATAAGATTGTTTTCTTAGTTTTCCTTTCAGATAGTTCATTATTGGTATATAAAATGACACTGTTTTGAATATTTTCTATCCTGCAACTTTATTGAATTTATTTATGAATTCTATTATGTTTGGGGGGATATTTAGGGTTCTCTGTATTACAGTATCAGGTCATCTGCAAATAATGACAGTTTTATGTATTTCTTTCCAATTTGCAAGCCATTTTGCCTTTTATTTCTTCTTGTCTGATTGCTGTGGCTGGGACTTCCAGCATTACGCAGCATGAAAGTGGTGAAAATGGACATCTCTGTCTTGTTCCTGATCTTAAGGGAAATGCTCTTTTGTTTTTCCCCATTGAGTATGGTGTTAGCTGTTGGTTTGTCACATATACCTTAAATATTGAGATATCTTCCCTCAGGTCCCACCTTGCTCAGATTAATCATAAATGGGTGCTGGATTTCATCTGGAATGTTTGTTGTCCACAGTGATTCTTTCTCCTTATATCTGTGTTGCACCCAGGTCGGGTGCAACTTATTATTTTGGAGAGTGGTACTGAACTCTTAAGAGACAGCCTAGTGAGGTGGAAAGGCTCTAGGGTAGGGCATCAGGGAGACATGAGTATGCCACTTTTCTTTTGTTGGCTGAAGTCCTGTCCAGAAGCTTGTAGTATAGTAAGATGCAAGTAATATTTTATTGAGGGCTTGCTTTCAGTCTCCTTGATGATAGTATGTAAACTTTATTGAAAATTAAATATCTACTGGGATCTAATTATAATAAGGCATCACTTAATTTGTTATAGCTATGCTTTTTCTTAATAAATCCACAGAAATATGAGGGACAGCAGGATGTAACAAAGCATCAGCATCTGCTTCCTTAATAATTTCTCCTTTAATAAAGTTATGTATGCCAAATATGTCTGACTCCTTATTACTCTTGAGACAGTATGATGTAAGTTTAACCAGGAACATTTTTCAGGATCATGAAACCGGAGGATACAATGTCATGACACAAGTGATATCTGAACAGTCACAAAGCAAAACATCAACGGATACATGTGATAGTTACTCAGTCCTGTATCACAAGGAAGCACTGTTATTTGTCTTCTTTATGTCAGCCATTCTAGAGAACCATAGCCACCTAAGGGGCAATTAAGCAACTGTCCTGTGACTACAGAAGATCATCGACATAGCTCACCACATCCTCCTTGCACCTGATTCATCACTTGCAAAATTTGTTCAGGTTCAAAATAAACAAATAAAACTCAAAACAATAATGACACTTAGCATGTTTCTAAGAGGAAAACACTAAGGTGGTGATTGTAAAAGTCAATAAATTCTGTGTTTTAATTTTACATTTTGGTTCAGTGGTCATGGGAATTTGTGTTGGTGGGGAAATGCTTTACTTGTTGCAGGCAGATGTTTGTTTGCTATAAAGCAAGAGGTAAGGAGAACTATTTTAGGAAGGAGCCTGTATGACTAAGGTAGGGGGAGATAAAATTGATGTGTGAGCAGGGTCACTGATAACTTTGTGGGCAAGTAATCCTTTGGATATGCCAAGAGATTTTATCACCCAAAAAGGCTGAGTCATACATATATAATTTTGGATTGAATTAGTTGGAATGTGGCGTGGAGGAGTAGGGATGGTAATACACAGAAAATAAAACGGGGAGACATAAACTTAGTCCAAAGTTAGCCTGGAGCCTCTTGCGACACAGTCAATTTTCTCAGCTAAATTTTTGCATCCAGTGGCTCATAATTTCAGTTCCAAGCTATCAACCTGCCTTACAGACATATTTTTCAGCCAGGATATTCATGGCACTGTCACATCTCAATGGACCAGCCAGAAAAAGTGTCTCTTGCCTCTGATTTTCCTAACATGAGAATCATGGGAGACACTGTCTTCTAAATTCTAGCTGCATGCTCTGTTATATTTTGGACCTGACACTCGATACTGCTTCTCTAATAACCTTTGAAACAGGTACTATTAGAATTCCCATTTACAGATTATTAAACTAACAAGAAAGATTATTAAACTAACTTGCTAAACCTTGAGCGGCTAGCAAGGCTGAGAATTTAACCTAGAAAGCCTGATTCCTGAGCCTGACCATTAGCCACTATACTACAACTTCATCTTTTGATAGAATCCAAAGTGAAACTCATTCATATAAAACTCTAGTCTGTGACACCTCATACTATTTACTTCAATTCAAATCAAATTTATTGAGTACTGGCTAAGTGCCAAATGGTAGATAAGCACTTGAAAGTATTGATTCTTTTAACCAACACTTACTAACAAATACCTTTGCCAGCTACTATGGAAGTACTAGTAGTGTAAGATTAGATGAGGAAGCACCAAAGTTGTTCTGAGCTGACCAAATTAGCCCTTAGTAGAGTCTACTAATAGGATTCATGTGCAAAGAAGATAACATTAAGGATGTGTGTTGGGGTTGGAAGCATAATAAAAGTCAAGGAGTTTGAAAGAGTGTGATGTACAGGACTCTACAACTGTTTGATGCTGCATTTGGATGAGATGAGACTAGAAAAGTAGTCGGCAGTGGTCAGCAAACTCATTAGTCAACAGAGCCAAATATCAACAGTATGATTGAAATTCCTTTTGAGAGCCAAATTTTTTAAACTTAAACTTCTTCTAATGACACTTCTTCAAAATAGACTTGCCCAGGCAAGTTGTATTTTGTGGAAGAGCCACACTCAAGGGGCCAAAGAGCTGCATGTGGCTTGAGAGCCACTGTTTGCTGACCACTGATCTAGGGCAAGAGTGTGAAGTTTTGTTTTTATTTTTATTTTTGTTATTGCTTTGTTGTTATTTTGTTTTGTTTTGTTTTGTTTTTTGTCTTTGCTATAGTTTGGGTTTTATTCTGTAGACCAGAAGTCACAGATAAGGCCAACCAGTGAAGCAGACCAGGTAACCAACATTAGGGAAAATAGGAAAGCATATACCAAGTTGAAGACAATATCTTCCTCTTTGCTCATGTAGATTAGATTCAGGCTTTCAGGTCCATGTTGTACTTCATGAAAATTCATACGTTCATGTTTATATGTGAAATCTACACATTTGTAATCTTAGCATCTAGAACTGCAGAATTCCTAGGTTAGGCAAAATTTTCATTCTGCCGATAGTAACTAAACATTTCATCTCTATTACTCATGCATTCAAAATTACACAAAAAAAGTTTATATTACATTGATAGCAACATTGTCAAGAATCAATGTTTGAGAATCTAATCTGAACAAAATGGGTCATTTGAAAGAAACCACACCTACGATATTTCTTGCTGAGCTTTACATAGCACAGCTATCAGACATGAAGAGCATAACTGAATGTTTTCAGTGGAATGTCAATAAAATGGGTGCATGACGAGAAAAGGCCCTTGGGACTCATGAAAATGAAAAGTGCTTACAAAAGAGAAAAATGGTTCAGTGGACTAGAGTCTATTGGTGAAAATGAGGAAGAGTGGTTGGCAAATAGTTTCCAAAACGTTGCAGCTTTATAGATACTGAGAAAAGGGAATAAACAACTGTGACTGACTGGGAAATACAAAAATAAATTTATATCTCTTGGATAAACTAAAAACAACTTCCACAGGACAACAATAATTGATTTTATACCAAAGAAATCATGACATCTTTGTATATAGCATGGAAAAGTATACTTGTACAGAGTAAAAATGAAATCTCAAATGGCATGAAATTCTTGTAGATAAAAAGTTACTACATTAGCTAACTGTGAGCAAAGGAGTCACTAACAATAACACAGTGCCAATCCTACTAATATATTATTCTGCACTGCACAGCCCATAGGGCCTCACCTGTTTCTCCAAACACAATATACAGAGTCTGTGCAGACTTTCAGTCACAAACTGAAAGCAAGAGCCTTGCTTCAGTTCCCTATTCATCTTTCACCTGCCAGGCAAGTGTTGAGCCTTCTTTATGTACCGTTTTTGTTTTCTTGGTGCAAAGCCCTTTACCTAACAATGTTGCTATCAATAAGCACTAACTCCTTCTCTGTTAATAAAGTTCATTGCTGGCATAACACTGCCTATTTTCAAGCAGCACCTGCGCAGTGAGTTACAGTGTGCATATTTTTACAGTGGTGGGGAGTCAACCCAAGGCCAACGTCCTCCAAAATAAAACCCTGGTAACTCGGCTGGTAGATTACAGCACTGCTATGGAACCTCAGCTTTTCTTTCACCCCACTCCACGTATAATCTCTTTCCATGAGCTATTATGCCAGACTAGAATGCTGCCTTTATACATTTAAGAAAGAGTTCAGTGCCTGGAGCATACAGATTAGTATATACTGGATAATAACTGGCAATACTTCATGAATGCTTATTATGAGCTATGCATTTTGTATAGATTATTTCCTTTTATTGTTTATTAGCCCTGTTTTACCAGAAAACTGAGGTCCACAAGATATATAATTATTAAGGTCACTCAGCCAGTTTAAATAGCTGAGCTGGGATCTGAATTGGGGCTGCCTCGTGCCAGGGTCAAAGCTACCTATCCTTGTTCTTTACTGTCTAATAACTGCCTTCCTGATTATCAAGATACCTATTATTTTCCACCAGGAGTTGCTTGCTGCCTCTCTCTATAATAAACTGCTGTACTCTTCTTACTCTCTCTGGTGGGTTCCTTACCTAAAAATGTATCCTCATAAATCAAGGCTGCCAGAGGGTTTAAGGCAATAAAAACAAGGAAAAATCCAATTTCTTTCTGGAAAGAGTCCAGAACTTTCATCAAGAGCAGAGCAATTCTGGGAACTAGAGACTTGGATTAAATCTGCTAAAAAACAAGATCAAGGTAGTGATACATGATTAATTATAGGATCATCAAGAGACTATCTCTAGAAAGGAGCATATGAGTCAAGTGTGAGGAGAGAGCATTCTGGTGAGTCCCAATAGTTAACAGAGACAGGATCAACAGTATGGTGATTGGGGGGGGGGGGAATTTAGTGGGAGGTGGAAGAGATATAGCAGGGATAGATGGTGATGGACAATTAAAATAAAATAAAGAAAAATTTTAAAATAAGAGGAAAAAGAAGGGAGGCTGGGGAAAACACATGGGAAAGGAAGGCAAAGGTCTCTACTGCCCAAAGCCTTCTACAAACCTTAATGTACCTTGTTGGCCACCTTCTTGATAGGAAGGGTTTTATCTAGAAGGAAACACTTTAACAAAGAAAAGTCTAAGAGACTAGATCAAAATTATTCCCATCACAAAGAAGAAATGATAACGATATGACAACATAGAGGTGTTAGCTATAGTCATATTGCAATATATAAATGTATCAAATAAACATGCTGTACACCAAAAACTTATATAATGTTATATAGTAAATATATTTTCAATTTAATTTTTTATTAAAATAAATAAAACAAGACTACATTAAAAAAGAAAAGTAAGTAAGCATTAACACAAATGATTAAAAAATTAAAAATAGGTGAGGATTCTAAGCTGATCCCTCTCACCAAGACAGAAAGTACAATGTATCTGTTGGATATTAGAATTTTAAGAATATAGTTTCAGATAACATATATCTATAAGAGAGTACACTAAAGAGAGAAGGCCTCATGTTTATCATTGATTTACTTATTCAATCAAAATTAAGTGTCTTCAATTTCAGTGCTTATAAATCTAACATGCCTCAGATCCTCTTGAAAGCAGGTTTAGGAGGTTTGCAAATCCAAGAATGCATTTCCAACAAACTCCCAGGAGATATTGTTGCTGGCAGAACACACCTTCCATGACAAGACTGCATAACTGCATGAGAGCAAATGCACACATCCTGGGAAGGGACACAAGGCCAGGCTACAGTAAGAATAGGAAACAGGCACTGCAAAGACAAGCACAGCAGCTCCCATCTGAGAGGGCACTCCTCCAGTCAAACATTTCTCTCACCTATTTTGAATCCTTCTAGAATTTTACCATTTCTATAAAAATGGGCTACACGCAAATTCAGCTAAAGGCTCCTTTTATGGTGGTGGGACAAATGTTTAAAATAGTTGTCCTTTTGTTTTCTCAAAACTTAAATAAAATACATTTGTTAATGGGTTTATCTGTTTCTAATTTTTCTTTTTTTAAATAAAGGATATAAAGTTAATTCCAACAGATATTTGATTTTCATGGACATGGATAAATATACATAGGTAAGCTACATGTATAAATTGTATATCCACATATTTGTATATTGCATACATAATAAACGTTCATATTACACATGTAATATGTATTCAAATCGTATTGCACTGACTTCAGAGGAGAAGTCAATAAACCAGTTGCTGCACTTGGATCTCAGCTTCCAAGCCATTGCATTCAGCCCCACACCTTCTTCATAAGAAAGGGAAGGACCAAGTATGCCAGGTAGATGCAACTGCCATCTGGAAGTGTTCTCATTGCTAGTGTCTCCATGAAAAGAAATTGCCCTTGTATGTTTTGTTTTCTTCAATTAAGAGAACAATACAGTTAATCATGTGATCATCTTTTGCCTCAATTGAGAGATAAGTCTAGTGTTCCAGTGATCTTATCCCAGGTCCTGACCCTTGGCATAAATATCTTTCCATTTTGCTCACATGGTGTCTGGTCTTTTTCTCATCATAATTTGACTGCTCTTTTTCACATGTGTTTTGTTATAAACTGCCTAAATCCTTGGAGGAAATAAACAGGAAATATATAAATATTGATCAATGCGTTGATCTAGCCGTGTCTATTTTAAGGGAGGTACTAGAGGTGAAGGGGAGCAACAATCCCTGTCATGGAAATGCAAACAGCAACTAGACAATTGTGCTTTGTAGAGCATAAAGGCTCAATACCCTTAACATGTGCCTGAATTAAAGGGATGTAGTACATAAGATTAATGACTCTAATGTTTGCTAGAAAACCAAAGTTTTGTTTCATCATTAGTCAGTTATTTACTGTGGTTTTGTGATTTAATTGAGAGTCAGAGTCAGAAGTAGGAGTCCATTTCCAAAAATAAGTATCAGAAATTGTTCTTGTTAAATCAAAACAAGCCTCTTTCAGAGAACTGTGACTTCAAGGAGACTGGACATGCCAGAGAGGAAACCCTCACCTCCCCAGTGATCAGTTGAGGTATCTGTGCTTTTTGTATCTTTGTGCAATGGAAGCAAAAGAAAAGAAATAGCAGCAAAAGAAATATGCCTGCTGAGTAGAGGAGAAACAAAGATAAAGAGAATACCATGGCCAACACCACTATTTCCTGGCACTGTGCCGGTGACTCACAGGTCATCATCTCCTTTCATGGTTAAGACCTGCTTACTGTGCATTAACTGTGAAGGAAACTGAAACTCAGAGAAATGAAGTGATTTTCAAATGTCACAAAGTGGTAGAGGCAAGATTCCAGCCCATCCATCTCCTGCTAAAATAGATCTTGTATCCCATGCCAGGTGAGTGCTTAAGGCCCAACCTCATGGGAATATCCCTGATAAAGTGATATGACTCCCCAGTTTTCACACAGTGCTTAAGAAGCATTTTATCATTTTAGGTTATCCAGAAATTATAATAGTCCTATAAACTCTACCAGTTTGATTTCTGTATTTAAATCCCAAGTTAGCTAATCTTGGGAGCAAATCACTTCAGACAGCACTATTGGTACATTAATTTCAGATGATCAATGTTGTTAATGATGCATACACTTTATAAATAACAAAAGATTGAAGAATGTCACCTCAGTGTGTCACATGGACATTTTATTGACCAAACAAGGGGGTGGAAATACTTTACCTCAAAGGGGCACATTAAAAAGATGTGATAGATTCCTTCCCTGAGGAATCTTACCCATCTCTGGCTAACCAGCATCCTCTGGTGCCAAACAGGGTGATGTGAGGTTCAGTTCTGACTCCTTAGTAGTCTATGCCCCCATGGCCTTCATGCCCAGCACCTGCCTTGGGGTCCCCTCGCCTGCTGGTGGGGTCCCGGTACTGATCACATATCTCGGGGAACCCAGGTTTGTTCTCCAGAGAGGGCCTAGCTCACACCATTGGGCGAGAGACAGATCCATGGTGCCAGTTACCCAGAGACTTCAACCACAGCTTGAACTGAAAGCTCAGGCAACAGCTGTATGTATTTGGATTGTAAGAAGAGGGTCCCTCTTGGCAAAAAGGGCAAGAGGGACCAATATAGAATGCTCAAGTGCCTTCCCGGTGCCTTAATTCCTTCTGAAAGGGATTAATTCCTTTCTTACCCTTTTTTAAATTGCTGCCAAACATTCAAAGAATTAGTTTGTAAGTTTCTTTTGGATAATTGTACAATATGCTGTTGTCAAATATAAAAAAATTATAATGGCATTGTAGACTAATATCATGTAAGGGTATTATGGTATCACAGGAGGTTAAGGAGGGCCTAGCCTATGGACTGGTGTCCATAGGAGATGACAAGCTCTAGGCCATGCCAATTCAATCTCAAACTAGCTGCCAATTTTTTTTATAACTTTATATAAACTTTGTCAGGGATGTAAAAACACAAATTACTTACCTTAGTTCAAGAGCTCATATATATTGACTTTCCCCTTACTCCCGGGGAAGGAACAACCTAAGACAGGCACAGTCGCAGAGAGGCCAACAGGAGAGAACTAAAAGGTCAACAGAGGTGGGGCACAGACCCTCACCCACAAACCTTGCAGAGGCCTGAACTCTCACCCCTTCTGAGGGAGGTCTCCTGCCCCATGGCTGCTTTGCCTCCCACGCACAGCTCAGATCGGGACCCAGGTTACAGACAGAGACTCGGCCAGCAGCAGCTGCTCTATATCTAAATTTAGTCTAGTACCAGGAATGCTCAGGGCCTACTCAAGAATGCAAATAATCCTTTCCACTAATATTTACAGGGTAAACTAAGATTATTGTTTGAGTATTAAAATTGACAGTAAAATAGTAATCAAGTTTTCAGATTATTTTAAATTGGCCAAGTGAAATAAGTGAATACTCAAGAAAATTTAAATGTACTGGACAAAAAGCTGTTCCTAAAACATTAACTAAAATTTCTATTAGTAGTTCATTTCACTGTAAAATTGCCTAACATCCAAAGAACCTAAAACAGTCATATCTGTGAGCAAAAATTAAAATTTAAAATTACCAAGACTGTAATCTAAAATTTCCAAAAGCCCCCATTGATCAAAAAAGGGGGGGAATAGCGGAGTATTATCATGTAAGGGAAAATATCCTGTAAGTAAAATACATCTAGAAAATTCTTACTCCAGAAAAGTAACTTCCATTCGTAATGCCAATAGCAGGACACCCATGAAAAACACACATGATGTCAAAATAAGCCAAAGGAAAATCACTTGGGCAAAAATAAAAAGAATCCCAAGTCTAATTTGCAGAGAGGATCCCTTTGTTAACTTTTGGTCAAAAACATGTTTGTGTGTTTTCAGAGAACAACTCCAAGATCATGTGGGTTCCTGTGACAGTGAGGAACTGATGGGTCTGTTCCAGTCACGAGGACAGTCCAGAGATGGGGGACACTGATGACACTTTGCCATGCTAGCAGCCAGCAGCTGTGCAATGCTGCAGGTGACTCAAAACCAAACCAGAGAGGATGGAATTTGGATTGCCACCATGTGTCCACCATCCGGATACCATTCCTGACATGTACACATAAAGAACTATTTGATATTGAAACTGGGACTCAGAACAGTTGGACATTGAAACTGAGACTCAAACATTTTTTGTTCTTATACATTTATTTTTAGTATGCAGATGCAAGATATTTTGAAGAAAAGAAACAGGAGAGAGCAATTGATATAGAGGCAAGGAGGCATTGAACAGACTGTCAAGCTACAGAGGGAAGGCTGGGGAGGGTGGGGGGCGGGTGCTGTGGGGGATCAACGGAAGGACATGTATGCATGCATATGAGCATAACCAATGGATGCAAGACACTGGGGCGGAGAGGCAGGTGGGGACATGTGCTGGGAGGTAGGGGAGGCTAGGGGGAGGACAACGGGTGGAAAAAAAGGAACCCATATGTACTACTACTAAATTCAAGTTATACTGCAAAAAAAATATTAAAAAATGAAGGGGAAAAAGATGTGATAGAAAAAGTGAAGTAGAAACATGGTAATTCAGCTTAGGGAAGAAATTGTGTGTGTGTGGGGGGTGTGTGTGTAAAATGAACATTATATAGTAATATATGGTACTTGTTCATTCACTCATGAGTCATTTACTGATTATGTCTATATTTAACTTAAGATAAAAATATCTTTTACATAAACATGACGTTTAATAGTGTATCAGTCAGCCATCCCTTTTGGACCTGTCCCTAAAATAATGTTACCAACCCATATTTCCTAGTAATGTGTTCCTAAACTGACTGATTTATTTATTTATGTATACCCCATCTCCCTCTAAGAAATTTGAATCCTTGAGAGTAAAACTTGTAAACAATAATATTTGGCTACCCTTATTCAAAAACAACATTTGGATAAGATTTACATTTTTATGTAATTTAGTGGGAATTCTCTACTTTCTATGACTTTTTAAATGTCAGGCTATATTAAAATGCAGGGGACTCAGCAGACTAAAATTATGCTAAAATGCATCCTCTTCCAACACAAGGAAAACTACTCACTACATTATTTGTCTGTATGGATATAGTCAAATAAATGTAGACTTCCGCATGTGAGCTTTTGGAAACTAGAAGTCAAGCATCTTCTAGGAACACCTACTTTTCTCTAGCTTCGCTGGCATGATAGATGGTGAGCAATAGTTTTGTAAAGTGTATAAAGACTGTTGGAATGCATATTATGATTTTTATATCTTTCTTCTCTGAACCAATAAACTTCAATATGTGGAGAGGACTAAATGGTCTGTTTTGATCGTTTTCCTGCATGGTAGATGTAAAACAGTACCTTTCAGAGATTTGTGATTTGTGTTAGGATGGCTTGAGAAGGTTTTAACATCACTAATAGGGTTTTTAGTTGTTTTGCCTTGTGTTTTGGGTGCCAACATAATCACTATTGGTTTAAGCAAGGCTAACACCAAAACCCCTCTAGCTTACTGTGTCTGCACCGAACTGCCATGAATCTTACAAACTCACTTTAGAGTGTATTCTGGTGCTCTGGTCTCGCATCCATGCCCATGAGTTCTGGTAGATTGAAAGCAATATGAAAACTTGCATTTAATTTTTTCTTAAATTTCTATTCATCTCATTCATTGGAGGAGGGACTCGATGAATAAATCAGAGTCTTGTGGTTAGTTGCTGAGAATGACAGGATCCTCTAATGCTGTTTGCTAAAACAGGGCCATCAGCAAAGTCTATGGACAAAATAAAAGCTTAGCCCCTGAATCGGACTTAATTTCCTCATGAAGTTAATGCCTTGTAAGGAGAAACTCTTGCTTTGGCAGGAGATTTGCACATAGCCTGCGTTCCTGACTCGTCAACTGCACAAGGGGTGAAGATTCTGTGCGCCTGGTGGGTGGTGGGGAACAGAACACTGTCTGACCCTTTGCCACCACACGAGCCTGGGATCTTCACATCATCTGTATTCCAGTGATCAGATCCAGAGAGCACCCCCTCTTCTCCCACCTCCTGTTTAGAGAACCACAAGCTTCTTTAGAAAATGAAGATTCATCAGTGATCCTTGAGGGCCACTATATCTAGTGGATAACAATGTGGTTTTAAAATGCTCATTCCATCTTATCTCTGGGTCAATGTGATTCCAAAACAACCAGTGGGAAAGTAAAAAATGCATTTCCACGCAACTGGTTTGACTTCTTTTTGGAATTGACTATATTTGGTCTAAAACTGTTTTCTCATTGAATGAGCTAACATTCCTAAGGAGCATTTAAGTAAGCTATATCGTCACGACATGGGAATGCCTGAGCATTGCATTGAGGTCTATTTTCATTTGATTACATGTGTATTTATTATAAAAAAAATAGAGCAAAACTATGACTCTACTCAGCGACTTTCTTTCCTGCATGAAGTGATCTAGGATTTCTTTAAATTTAAGAAATGCATGCTTGTTTTGCTTTTGCAGCTGTAAGCCTTTTTTTACATTTATTTTTTTCTTTATGACTGTCATTTGTAGTGCCTATTATTTAGGAGAATTTACTGGTAGCAAAATGTGCTTGTTGGCAATCAAAAAACAAGAAGCCCTTCAGCCTGTCAATTTGTGGTGGTGAAATTATTCAGATAAAATAAAAACTGATTGGAAAATGGCTCCAACACAGGCCCATTTTCCTCTCATTTGAATGACTAGGTTTTCTTGGTCATAGGTTTCTACAAGACCTGTGTTTATCTGAGTCCAGAATACCTATGCAGTACTCAAATCCCTCAGGAAAGGAGAGTCTTGTAATGCTTTGCTTCTAACTTCAGAAGTCTGACTGGGACTCATATTTTCTACCTCAAGCTATGGAAAACAAAATGCCCAAACTTACGATTCCTTCACAGATTGCGCACAAATGCATAAATAGGGATAGAATAAACTTTATTCCCACTGTAGCAATTGCAAGCCAGAAGATACTCCTCAGAGGCAAAGAACATCCAGGTTATAGGAACAAAATAAAGCTGCATAAGAAAATGGTCAATTATGGAATGTTCTGTGCATAAGTATGTCCATTAATTAAGAAATGAACCAAAATTACTAATGGATTTCATAATAGCCACCAACCAGTTGCCAGTTGGCTGTAGCTTGGTGACAGATGGTAGTGACTGATCTGGACTAGATCTGACCTAGAGATATTCCATCATTTATTAAGTTGCAGTCCCAAATAAAATTCCATGCATTGCAGCCTTTCACCATTATGTCTCACAGTGAGATGCACTGATAGCACTCTGTATCTGGCACCCCTGCTGCAGACAGAAAACTATTCAAAGGGCTAAAATATAACACTTCATAATACCTCTCAGAAAATTTAAAAAAAAAGCCACCTGAACGAGTGTGGCCTGAATGAGGCATAGGACAAAATAGGAGCTCTGTTTTGTGCAAATCTCATTTGTTACCTCCCAGCACCAAGATTTACCCCTCACTTTTTTACAATCAAGGGATCCTCATTTACACAGCAACTGATAGGTAGTGACTGTTTGGTTCTGCCTTAATCCATCAACAAATCCTCAGAGTAAAGGGAGCTGCTATAGACTGACTCCAGAACCTACCAACTTAGGGCTCTTACATCAATAAGTCACTGAAATGGTCACATCAAAAGCACAAATTACTGTCGCCAGACTCAGTGTTTTGAGTATTTGGGAAAATTAACCAAAGCTAAGGCTCATAAAGACGAGAAAAAGAAATCCTACCATTACAAGT